>JASDDO010000024.1:354968373-355568373 GCA_030015575.1 Agapanthus africanus | reverse complement strand
GTGAACTATGATTTTTCCTTTACTCAAGCACTGTTTATTAACTACCATATAATGCTAGAAGCTGAAGTGTGACTACGGCGGGATTATTCCCTGATCGTAGGAGCATGGTTGGCATAGCCATCCCTCGTATCCCGTATTTTTGGGAAGCGGGGCGTGACACTCCTCCTCCTCCTCCCTCTCCCGGAGCGACGGGTCTCGTGCATGCTTCTGTCTCCCCCCTCCCCCCGCGGCTGTCTTCCGGGACTCGAGGCGCAGCGGAAGGCTTTGCCGATGGAGTTGGCTTCAGGGCCGAGCTTGGGCCGGGACTGGGCGAGCTTCCGCCCCCGGTCTTCTTCTAAGACTTCACGGCCATGGCGGCTAGAAACTTGGTTCGGTCCATTTGTTTTGCAAAAGGAGAATACACAAAAAGAGTTAGTAACGTTGAAAAGGGCAAGCAAAATTTATTAAAGTCTAACTAGATCGTCTACGGCCCTAACTTACCCAGAAAGCGCGCAGGGCTGATCCCAGCCCAGCTCAGAGCCTGCTCGGAAAGCAGGACATCGACCCGCTGGATCGGCTCCCACAAAGACACCACCCTTGCCTCGGGTGAGGATGACGATTTCGCCCTCAGGCAGTCGGCCATGTGCCACTGTGTAGGCACAGGCCAATCCTCGCTTTCGGGTGGCCCGACAAATACGAACTTCTCCTTCCATTCATGAATGGAAGAAGGAACGACTGCCACTCACGACCCGGCCACCCCTCCCTTACATTTTTTGAAGGAAAAGTACACTCATCTCGGCTCGTCCTTATCGGTGCCGGGGTGATTCTTATAACAGAGGAAAAAAACAAAAAGGGTCAAGCTGAAATGGATGTTTTCGAGTTTCAACCCCACCAGAAATCTGAGGAGGATTCTCCACGAGTTCGGCGCTAGCTGGCCCAGGGCAAGATGGAAGCAACGAAACACCCTACATACCTCGGTTGAGAAAGGCAGATACATTTCTGCCCGGAATGCTTCCAAATACAGGGCGATCTCCTTGCCCTGCACTTGGTCTGCCCTTTTGCCCTTTTTAGTTAAACGAAGCGAATAGTTAGAAGGGATATGGAATCGAGCCCGAATCTCGGTAATCTTGTCCACGTCCGTTAGGAGGGAGGGCGCATCGCGGTCGTTCCCAATGCGCACCTTAGGGGCTCTTGTCGCCGCCTGACGGGGAGCGACGTGGGTAGCCCTGACTCTATGAGGCGAGCCCGACACAGATGAAGCATCAGGAGAACCCTCTCGGCTATCTACAGCCAAAAAGGCGGAAGACCCTCTGGACTCGGCTCCAACAACTGGAGCTTCATCGTCCGACTCAACCCTAACTATTTCTACAGACTCCTCGGATGAAGGCATCTAACCTAATTCAAAGGAATGGGCTCGTCGAGGAAAAAGCATGGGTAATCCAATCTAAAAGGAAAGAGCGCCGAGCAATCTTTGAAAACGAAAGTAAATTATGGTGAAAGTGTTGGCCTAAAGGGGGTCCCCTCCTATTTATACACTCCAGAGAAAGAATCCAACGGCCTAGAATGATTTCCGCCAAAACGAAGCGTCGCGCCTGCCAGCCGTCAGAGCTCCACGCGGCGATCATCCATTGGGGACGTCCCTTCGGTTGCAGGTGACAGCGACAGTCTGTCGCGTCCGCCAACCCACGTCGGACACGTGGCCTGCAGCCCATCAGACGAACGAGCGAAACGGCGCACCCTCTTTAAATGCGCAATCATTTCGCTGATCCGCTGATATCATCGGAGATACGCGCAACGATCCAAGCTCTAAGGGAGGTGCCACGTGGGTTCAAAGATCGAAACGACGCAAAGGCCACACGCCACGTCGCCCCGGAAAATCCGCACTAATGATTCTCGGTAACAGACTGGGCCGAGAAAAACCAAGCAGGTCATTCTCGACCCGACCCATAAATAGGTCGGAACGAGAGTGTGGGGCTAATGATGATGCTCACAAGTTGGAATTTCTCAAATCATGACACGTGGCAAATGACGTGTCACCCGCGACAGCCCACTAGACTCCTAGAGGCTACCGAGGTAAGATCAGTGCGGGCACTCCACCTCTTGCCCATGAGCAATCTGGCAGCCGAACTTGTACCCCTCCTCTTTTGCTCGTCTCTGAGCTATTGCAGAGCTGATCTTCCTCGGCCTCCCGTCTCGTTTCCGAGCCATCCGTCGAGCTAAGCCTCCCCAACTCTCCCGATCAAACGAGAACGCAGATCCTTAGCGCTTCCGCAACAGCTCCGCGTATCTCACCAAAACGAGATAACCGCCGCCCACGTCCCGCATCCCACGCTGGCGCATCTCCCGATTAATAAGCGTATCATGTCATTAAGGGAGGGATCCCATCATTCACGCAGGCGTAACGTCAGGGGCGTAACTGACGGCGAAGATCTCGCACCTGCTCGCTCCATGCGACCACTATAAAAACCCTTCTCTCAGACGACTCAGGTAAGGCAATCTTGATTCCAATAAGCCACTACTCTGCCAATATTTCTCGGCTCTAATTTGATCGTCGGACGGCGAAGATCTCGCACCTGCTCGCTCCATGCGACCACTATAAAAACCCTTCTCTCAGACGACTCAGATAAGGCAATCTTGATTCCAATAAGCCACTACTCTGCCAATATTTCTCGGCTCTAACTTGATCGTCGGAGGGTCCTACGGTGGTCACCCATCCCGGGACTTATTTGCAGGTAGCTCGGCTTCCACCTCAAACTTAACCCATTGAGATCCACACTCTAGGAGACAACCTTCAACTCAAATCTCGGTCGTCAAAGACCGCCATCACAGGATCGACGGAAGACAACATCTGAAGAAGATCCGAAGCCCTATTAGGAGGCGCCGGGGGGTTATGTGCACTAAATTCATGAGATTAAATTAAACCAAAATTGGTAGCGTGTGTGGGCACGCGGAGAGAGAGATGATGTGAGGCCCGGTTTGGATCCCGTATGGAGGTGACTCTCACTATCGGATTTTAGTACATAATATCACATCATCAATTTAAACATATACATGCATATAGAAGTTTAATCACTATATTGAGCTATCTCATAGCTAAATCCCACTCTTGTTTTTTTTTCCTTCTTTTCTAATTTTGGGTTAATTTGGCTGTAATGAACCTATAGCAAGATCACATACCCTTTTTACAACTTCGACTATCATCTGTAGAATTTTTTTTGTCTTGAAAGAAAAGAAACCCTAGCCAATGCAAACGCCAGACTTGTGATGTCGATATGACATACAATTTCAAAAGGATGCATCTTTCTCTCTCTCTCTCTCTCTTGCATTAATATTTGAACCCAAATGGCACAAGTTAAGGTGGAAATGTCGATTGGTATCTTCATGCAAAAGGCTAATACATAACTCATGGTCTGTTCGCAACAAGTAATTAAAGATAGTTTAAGTGGATCAATATGTGAAACATAATGTTTTAGGGGCTACTTGCTGAAGCTGTTGAAATTGAGAGCCATCGAGACTGAAAAGAGTGCGAATGAGCTAACTATTTTGACTAGGTATTGTCAAATTTAACTGCACATCTATAATAATTTAGGGACTTCATGCATGCATTAAATAGGAATAATCTCATGTAAGGACATTTTGGGCATTTCAGCCAAGAATGTTTGGAAAGGTTTGCTGTTATGTTGATTGGTGTGTGAACATAATAAAGCGTTTGTCAAAGGCATCTAATTATTTATGAAAGGGAGGGGCCATAAATAATTCCAATTTCACATTAGGTTTCAAATAGATAGTTTGTTTGAACATGGTTCAAATGTTTCAATCCACAAGTCAAACACTAGCCGTATTTTAATTCATAGGACACAATTGATGCACTCCATCGTATTTTTTTTGGATATGCTTATGTGATCTATTATTGTGGTATCATTTTTTAGCGATAGGGATATTCTAATTTCATCCCTATTAGATATAGGGTTCTCTCTCATCTGGCATCTTCAATACTTGAATCATATATGTTTATCTCAAGATTCTTTCCCCTTTCATGATGTCTAAACTTCTGATTTTGTCATTATCGTGGGTTTGAATTTGTGGAACAATCAATAGGACACACCATTCAAATCAAGTTTAGATACAGCTATAAAGTTGGATTGTTGTGTTTTAATTTGTTTGATTTATTTTCGTGTGTTTTATATACAAGTCACGTCATATTTGTCATATTTGTCGCCTTGTGAAACAACCGAGTTGTCTACTAATATGGATAAGCTATATACGTTTCTGGACTTTTGGTACTCATGTTTGTCTTGCAATGAACATCCAGACTGTCTGCTACTTTGAACTTTTATTAAGACGTCTTGATGATGCTCATAAATGGGAATTCCTCAGATCACGACACATAGCGAATGACGTGTCACCGACGACAGCTCACTAGACTCCTGGGGGGCCGCCGAGGCAAAATCAGTCTGGAGAACAAATGACCTTTCCCGGTTCGTCTCCGAGCTTACACTCCGCCTCTTACCGAAGAGCGGCTCGGCCGCCGAACTGGCGCCACCCACCTATGCTCGTCTCCGAGCTATTACAGAGCCAAGCTTCCTCGGCCTCCCGGCTCGTCTCAGAGCTCATGCCGAGCTAAGCCACCCAAGCTCTCCCGGACAAACGAGAACGCCAGGCCTTAGCGTTTCCGCAACGGCTCCGCGTATATCGCCAGAGCGAGATATCCGCCGCCTCACGTCCCGCGTCCCACGCTGGTGCATCCCCCATCAACGAGAGTATCCCGCCATTAATGGTGGATCCCGTCACTCACGCAGGCGTAACCGAAGGCGAAGATCTCGCACCCACTCGCTCCATGCGACCCCTATAAAACCCCTATCTCGTACGACTCAGGTAAGACAATTTTAATCCAACAAGCCGCTACTCTGCTCATTTTTCCTCGGCTAACTTGATCGTCGGAGGGTCCTACGGTGGTCACCCACCCTGGGACTTCTTTGTAAGTAGCCCGGCTTCACCTCAAAATCAACCCATTGAGATCCACACGCCCAAGGAGACAACCTTCAAATCAAACATCTGCCATTCAACAGCACTCGCTACAGACCGACGGAGGACAACATCTGAAGGAGATCAGACCTCCATCAGTTGGCGACGTCTGTGAGAACCGAACACGTTTTTTTCCCCTATCAAAGTTGATCCTCTGTCTTCGATCTAATGGCGAGCGAGAACTGTGGCGATCCCAGTACGAGTCGTCGCCTCCCCCACAACGGAGGCGGGAGCGACTCGTCTCATCCTCCCAATGCTATTGTCGTCTTATCAGTCCGGATCGACAGACTCACGTCAATAGTGGACGCGCTCATTCGCGTTCAAGCGGTGGGCCCAGCCCCCTAAATCGCCGCTCCTCCTCCTAGGGATCACGGCGTCAGCAGAAGAGCGGGCAACATTACTCCCCTCAAAGCCCCCGAACACGGGAGTGCCGACTCCGATAACCACGGCTCCCAGGCAGCTATCGATTCAATGACCCGTTGGGTGCCGCACGGCTCTACGCCGCTATCCTGGGAAAGAGACCATCGCCGTGACGCCTATCGCGTTCCCGCGCCACCGAGGAGGTGTTGGTCAGCTCGCCCGCTTCCAGGCGCGACCGACGCCCTCTCCCTCGCCGGGACCACGCGAACAACTCGCGTCAAGGCTGCTCCAAAAGGACATCGCCCGAGGATCTGAGAAATTTGATAGAGCGGAATCAAAGCCTCACTACCGCGCAGACCAGGAGCGGAAATGACCACCACTCTAACTGCGTCTAATCCTCGAGGTACCACAACCGCCTCGAAGCCCTCAAGAAGAAAATCGAGGGCATACACCGAGATGGCCAGGCGTCTGGCGGAGGGGCTCGTTACTCCGCCGATTCGCTGACAAAATCCTTTACGGAGGAACTGCTGGCCGAGCACGTCTCGTCTAGGAACAAACCGCCCAAGATGGCCCTCTTCGACGGGAAATCTTCCAGGATAACTCCAACACTGCCCAATACCGAGCATTTCCCGCCACCTTCATCCGGGCTGGACGGGACTGGTTCCGAGGACTCACCTCATGCTCCATCTCTACCTTTGATGAGCTGGCCGCCAAGTTCCTCGGTCACTTCGTCGAAAATAGACGATAGAAGCGGACTGTCGATCCTTTAAGGGATACGTCACTCGCTTCTACAACACTCTCCTCGAGGTTCCCGAGCACCGGGATGAAACTGTCATCACCGCCTAAAGGTCGGGTCTTAAGCACAAAGAGTGGCTCCGCTCTTTTGCATTAGCGCAACCTAAGACCATGCCAGAGGTAAAAGCTTGGACCGAACGAGAGAATCAACTTGAGTCAGAGCTGAACGCCAACCTGCCCCGGAACGACCAAGACAACCAAAAGAAGAGGGGCAAAGAAGAGAAGAAGTGGGTCGACCGACCAAAACTATACTCCTCGAAGTTTCAGGAGTACACTCCTCTCAACATCTCCCAGACCGAGCTGTTAGAGGAGGCCAAGAGCGAGAGATTCTTCAAGCTCCCACCGGTCTCCCATAGAGCGGCTAAGCGTATCCGGGGCTCGTATTGCGCCTACCATAGGTCGCATGTCCATCCTACCGAAAACTGCAAACAACTCCGTGATTACATCGAGGAGTTAATCCACTCTAGCCACCTAACGAAGTACCTGCGGGACAAGCGGCAGGAAAACCGGAAGCAGGGGAACCAGCCCCTTCCCGGGGAATTAACGATAGGTCAAATCATGGTCGTTACCTCGGAAGCCAGGGGATCATCCGAGAACCACTGCCTCCTACCCGTCGAGGGTACAACCAATCCGCCCCGGAAGAAGAGCAGAACCGCCCAGCCAATCATCTTCACCGATGAAGACCACCACGGCATATCTTTGCCTCTGTTCTCCTCCGAAAGACGCGAGACGGAACCGCATAGGTTTGTCTTGCCTGAATTTGGGAGCAGATGCTATTTGGTTTTATCCGTCCAACTCTATGAAGATACCAAGTTGATTTATGGCACCGTGTATCGGAGCTTTAGACGGATGCGGCCGATGTAGCAAATTTCGTCAGATTTCCCCTCGTTTGAGAGGTTTTTGATTGTGGGGATGCTCTTCCTGACAGGCGCAAGCCCCTGCAGTTAATTACGCTACCGCATCACGGTAACAATTTTCTCCTTCTCCAGATGGTCACTTCGTATCGTGGGTGTTTGTTTTGTTTTTGGTTGCCCGTGGATTGTATACGGAGACTAATTTATGTTGTCGCCCGTAGGGCTTGGATTAGGCCAAATCCGTATTTTCTTAGATTTGGGTTTGGGGTTGGGTTTAAAGATACGTTAATCTCATTTGAGACTAAGATCAACTTAAACGTCTGTTAAGGATACGTTAGTCTAATTTTTAGACTAAGATCAACTTAACAGGATCGTTTAGATCCAACAAAAGAGCATTTGGGCTCTATTATTTAGTTTAGGGACATTGCGGTTGATTAGTTTAAGGACATTACGGTCCAAGGTTAAGGACATCATAGTCCATGGGCTTAAGGACCCCACAGTCCGAGATTAAGGACATCATAGTCCATGGGCTTAAGGACCCCACAGTCTGAGGTTAAGGACATCATAGTCCATGGGTTTAAAGGACCCCACAGTCCAAGGTTAAGGACATCATAGTCCATGGGTTTAAAGGACCCCACAGTCCATGGAATGATTGGCTATCGGGACCCGTCACCTCTCTGAAGACGTTGAAGGATTATAACGACAAATATCAAAGGAGTAAAGAGATGTATCCTTGAACCAATGTTGATTGGGAAATCTGTAGTCCAATTTGGGACTAAGATTAATTAATTGGATTATGAGCACATCGGCTCAGTTGAATCTGAATTGAGGACTTATGGCCAATTTGGGTTAAGTCCAATTAGGTTTGAAATGTTGGACCTTTGTTTGGACTGTTAAACATTTGTCTGGGTTCAGCCCCCTATTATTTAGCAATGCTAAACAGGGGTTTGGGGCTCTGACAACATTTTGCCTTTTACTGGGCACTGACTATTCATCATGGCTCTGGGTTTTTTTTATTTTGGATGTTATATGAAATAATCGAGTTTGGAAGAATGTAGTTGGGTTCAATCAAAGGGGAGATCTTGTCTCTGGAAAAACTTAGCTGATTTTGGGCTAAGACTGGTTTGAAAACACTAACACATATTTGGCGATCACGTGTTCCCACATGATGCACTTAAAATAGTGTTAAACACCAGGGACAAAACGCTCAAAATAGTGTTAAACACTAGAAATGAGGTGGTCACGTGGGGTCACGTGAGGCGCCTGAGAATTGGGCCAAACCTCCTTTATTTTACTCTCAAAATCTGCAAATAAGTGTTAAACACTTAGCCTCTGTAATCATCACGTGTGGACACGTGATAGTGCCCATGTATTGGGTATTAATTCCTCTGTTTTCCCTCTTTTTCCCTTTTAAAAGGTGTTTGTCAGGGGTCACGTGGGAGCACATGAGGCATTGCCTCCAAGATTGTTCTTTCTCATTTTGAGGAGTCTGTTTAAGGGTCACGTGGGGGCACGTGACCTAGTCTTGTTCATTCTTTTCTGATCATTGAGGGGGGGTCACGTGTTGCCATGTGACCAGGTTGGATACTGATTTCTTTACGTGCATGGAGAGTTTTAAATCCTTTGTTTTAAGAATTAAATTCTTTTATAGGGTTAAACCCTAATTTCATTTAGATGAATTAAATTCCCATGTGTTTTGAAAGAATTAAATTCTTTAAACTCAACTCTCTCTCTAAGTTTTAGATCTGCATGACAGAATCTCCCCGATGAGAATTAAATTCTCAACTTATGGGGAGATCTGCTTCTGCAGATCTTCAACCATGAAGAAGAACTAAGTTCATGTTTTAAGGGTTAAACCCTGTTTATGTTGGAGGAATTAAATTCCTAATTATTTGGAGGAATTAAATTCCCTAAACTCAATTCTCCCTCTAAGTTTTGGATCTGCATGGCAAAATCTCCCCGATGAGAATTAAATTCTCAACTTGTGGAGAGATCTGCTTCTGTAGATCTTCAACCAAAGGAATAACTAAGTTCTTATTCAGAAAAATTAAACTCTTAAATTGAGAATTAAATTCTCTTTTTGTTTTATGGAGCTTAGATCTCTTTTCCTTTCTCACCTAGGGTTTCTTTCTCTTCTGAGAAAATCTTCTTTTCTCTCTGGAGAATTAAATTCTTTTTTTTCTGTTGTTGTCTCTCTCCAAAAAAAAGATCAGATCCTTTCTTTTCTCTTCTTGGCTCCTATTTATAGGAGAAAGAAAAGAATCAGTTTGTTTAGTCAATCTTCATTAAAAGATTTTGATTGATTTTGTAACCAACATGATCTTTTAGATCACTCAGTGAATTTTATTCACCATTGGATTTTTAATCCAAAAGATACTCTATCTGTTGTTCTTGGTGAATTTCAGGGAAATCTTTTCTTGTATAGAATCTTTCTATAGATTGGTGATTTTTAATTGTAACACCCGAGCCCAATGCTACTATTTTCAGTTACTGTTTGAGCATAATGTGGTACTCATTTCATTTAACTTGCTTGTTTGTTGCTTACTGTAAAATTTACCCGGCAAAGTCATTTCTACATATAACAAATTTTGGCATCTAAAATAAAATTGAAAATATTCATCTTGGCCTACTTGACACCCCTAGCCTCGTGGTAGCGTCCGTGCATTGTGTTCTTGTCCCGTTCAGTGAAACGGTTGAGTTTGGATGGCTACGTGCACGTACGTGTGTCCGTTTTGGGGGTATGCTTTTTAATCATAAAACACTTAATTTTAAAATTTGGATCCCGCTTAAAATCCTATTATTTCAATTTCAAATTTTTGGACTCGACCCGGGCGCGATTTGGAAATGTTTTATTTGGCGCCAAAATCCCAAATTTTAATATTATTAAAACCATCGCATATATTTTTCTAACTAACCTGATATCTTACTGTTCATTACCTATCTTTTAAATTTTTAAGTTAACCATATAATATTTTTACAATCTTTTATATCCTTCTCAATTTATTCTCTCAGCCAATCGCAACCTCCCCTTTAACCCCGTGGGCCCCACTTTCTCTCTCTCCCTCTTCTCTCTCTCTCCACTTTTTTCTCTCCCTCTCTCCCTCATATATTCTCTCGTACTTCTCTTTATCATTCTTTCTCTTTTTGCTTCATGTCTCGTTTCTCATTTTTTTAACTGTTCTTTTGTTGCCGGAATTCCGTCGTGCCGGTGACGCTTCTCGACGTTCCAGCGAGGTACCCCGACCCGTGTGGTTCCTTTGTTCGTCGTTTGGGTTCATTCCGTGAACCGTGCGCCCGTCGCGAGTTTTCCCCGCCGACGGTTAACGTTCCGTTTTCCCGATTCGCGACCCATCGAGGCAAGTTAATCTTGCTACATGCTATATAATTCATTTTATACCTATTTAAATAAATGCCATACCTATAGTTTAAATCTAGTGCCCCATGTTTAATTTTATAACGTTTCGATGTTCCGTTTGCATCCGTTTATATCAAATTAAATCTAGATCATGAAAACTTATCTTGTAACATACTAGATTACATTATACTGCAACCATATCATTTAAAATATATGTCGTCGTAATATTTATTATTATTATCTTTAATTAGTTTATAATCTTCATTTTATAATGTTATACATTTGAAAATCTTATAGTTTACACATGAAACGTCGTTGAAAAAGCGGATACGACAAATCTGAAATTTACTGTACACCTTACCGTATAAAATTCATTATAAATCATAGAAAAATCATTAGTATACGTTCTTTAGTTCGTTATGAATCTAACTCAGAATACTATAACTCTATGAAATATTTACTTGCAAAATAAATTGTTTAAATAACGTAAAATGCAAATGAATATGCCTTTAAACTTCTGTCCAGGCAAATTCTAGCAGCAAACTTTAAACTTCGGATGTTTATAACTTTTTGTAGAGACAACCTGAGATATTTATACTTATAAAACTGAAAACCTTATTGAATTATCTTTATTTTGGTATAAGACACGTCCCTTTTGGAGAAGGTTTGTTATTTTTAAGCTATTTTACAAATTAGGGTGACGCTGAATTTCTGAACGGAACTTTCTTGTGCATGGTTAATCAATACCACTTTTATAGTTATTAATCGCTTTGAATATGCTATCCATATTAATATTATTATATCAATATTTGTATCACATATTGCTTAGTTGTACATCCCACATTACCATTTTATAGTTTTATAACTTTTCGGATACCCGTTTGCATCCATCGCATTTAAGATACATATAATTGCATCCATAGATCACATTACTACATAATAATGTGATATTAACACTCCATGTTTAATAAATTGCATCCTAATTAATATTGGAACTATAAATGTAACCCTAATCGATAACTGTGCATCCATATCCTTGAAATTATATCTATTTGCATATCATATTACATGTTCCAGTTTATTGTTCTGATAGTACTCATGCTTATTTATTTATACACATGCTTATGTTAGTTTGATTATGAGCACCCACATGACATCTTGTGCTTCCTGACATGACCTGTTACACTTCCTACTTGACATGATATGGTACCGTACACTGCTTGACTTGACCTGATGTACCATGACCTGACCCGTTACCTGATCATGTGTCTAATGCCAACAAACCTGATATGTAGTCCTTACGGACCGTTCCTGTTGTCTATACAGACAAACCTGCACCTATCTGATCCTGTGTTGGCATTAGTTCTTGATTACGGAATACCTGACTTGAACACATAACCTTGGGGGTATGGGGAAATCAAAAGTGTAAACTAAAGTGTAACTTAAAAGGGTATTACTTGATCCGTGGTCCCGGGGGGTAACGGGACAGAGCCATTCGTGACTCTTACATCTTGATCCGTGGTCCCGGGGGGTAACGGGACAGAACCACTCTTGGTTCATATATTCCTGATCCGTGGTCCCGGGGGGTAACGGGACATATCCTTTGAGTTACATGGAGGATTACATTAATTAATTTCAAACAAACTTTAGAGTAGATAACCCAGTAGCACAGTTTAGATTGATCACTGCACGTCACATACACTGATACACTTCACTGTTATACATCCCTGTTGACTTGTTACTATTTATGATTCATGCCTGCATATCTCGTGTATCCTGTTCATTTATTATTGCTTGATGTTATGACGCGCTGACGTCTGGGTTTTGCATGGCCCAGATCCTCTACCTTTGTTGCAGACTGATCAGGAGTTTTGCTGCTGTTAGATCGAGCGGTAGGGATCATGTCGGTATCCGGTCTTACTTTCCAGGTGTTTATTTGATCTTTTGCTTCCGCATACTATAGCATTTCTTGACTCTTTTACTCTGGCTTATGGACATGTACTAGGTAGTTAGTTTACTTTCCTGTTCTTGATATCTCCACAGCCGTAATGTGACTGTGGAAGGATTTTTCCTAACCACAGGTAGCATGGTTGGCTATGTCACATGCCTATTTTAGCGTACTCTGGGAAGCGGGGCGTGACATTAATCATCATTGGATTTTTAATCCAACGGTGCTCCACTTTACAGAGCACAATCTTTTTTTGTTTAGAAAGATTTAGAGAAATATTTTTCCAGTTAGGGTTCTCGATTCCCTCTTAATTAGAATTTAATTCTATTAGTTCAGAAGGCTTAAGAGCCTATCACGTGTTGGCACGTGATCCCACTGTTTGATCATTTAAATAGAATTTAATTCTATTAATTAAAGAGCTTAGGAACCCATCACGTGTCTGCACGTGACCTTTGGTCACGTGTGGACACGTGATGCCCTATTGGGGTATTCCTTACTGTTTTATTACAATTTTAATTCTTTTCAGTGGGTTTTTAAACGCCCATCACGTGTGGGCACGTGACTCCACTGATTGCATGTTTGATTAGAATTTAATTCTATTTCAACAGAATCCTCAGGAAACCATCACGTGTCAGCACGTGACCCCCGGTCACGTGTGGGCACGTGACGCCCCATTGGGGTTTTTTCTGATATTTTATGAGGGAACAAATGCCGCCACAACGTTGTTCTCACGTGTTTGCACGTGAGTGCAATGCTATCACCTTTTGTGGCCATTGGATTTGCCTAGGTAGATGAACCGTTTCCCATCACATCCTATAAATGCAGGGGTCTCTTCAGAAGCACCTCCACTTTTCATCTTCTTCCTAGCTTGTTCTTGCCTTGAGAATTTAATTCTCTCTCTCAGAGCTCAGTTCTCTGTCCCAAAATTTTTTCAGAGTTTAACTCTGTCCAAGAAAGAATCCTTTCTTCAGGTAATAGTTTTGAACAACCGAAGAACTTTTATACATAAAAAAAACTCTTTTTGGACTTTAAATCCACACCAAGGGATTTTCCTTTCAAAGAACCCATTTTTCTAATCTTTAGGAGTGCACAATCTCTGGGTAGCAAACCTTATTGTTAGGCATTTTTCTGATTTTAGGGGTTTGATGACAGCCTTTGTTTCTCTCTGGAATTTAATTCCATTTCCAAGAGCTTAGCTCTGCCAATTTTCTGGGAATTTAATTCCTTTAAAGAACTTAGTTCTTCACAGAGAACTTCTTGGGATTTTCTTGCCCTGAGTTGTTCTTTGCAAAAAAAGGTTTCCAGAGAGATCCATCTTGATTTGCATAGGGTTCTGCAGTGGGTTTTCTCCTTGGGGAATGTGTAGAGTTGTTTGAAATCCACTGTTCATTTATTGAGAATCTTCCTTTTGTTCTCATAATGATTACCTTGCCACATCATTAGTGAGCCGCCATCTTGATTTTGTGGGGTCCCTGTGTTTTGTAACCAATGGTCCCATAAAATAAGTTTTTTGTCGCTTTCTTCCACTGTCTTTATACACACACACACACACACACATGTGGGCTTCACTAACAGTTTCCTTTTCTTTGTTTCAGGAGCAATGCCTTCTCTTCCATACTTTCCCTTTACTCGCTCGGAGGCGGCTTTTCCTCAATCACCGTCGGATGAAGAGGTGATGGCGATGATCAGGGCTCACGACCCTAATTGCACAAACTTGCTTTTATGGGGGACCTAGTATGGGCATATCATTCGGGGCTGCCGCAGCTTTCTTTGCGAGACATCAACAGAGCCTACCTACCCATTTTTGCCGATGGAGCATCCACGGACCGCCTTTGCTGTGGAGATGTTGAATTGGACCCCTACGGGACGGCTTGAGCTGTCGACAACTGGGATTCCAAACCACCCTGTGCCAGCTATAGACATCTTAGGGCGTCGTATCTGCCAAGGTGAATCCCAGCCCTGGGGATAGGTTTACAAAATAGGGCTTACTCCTCGACATCCTACGGGCTACCTTCTTTGGGCTCGTTATATCCCATCCACCCATCGTGCGTGACTGCAGAGGGTCGGGCTCTATCAGGCGGTGTACGCGTCTCTCTTCCACTATCATTCCCCCCATGTCTGGTGGGTTAAGGCTTTCTAAATCAATGGAATCTTCCCACCAACACCTTCTTGCTAGGGGACCGCGAAGTTTCAAATTCTCTGGAAGAATTTCGCGAGATCTCGGGGTTGCCGATCAGAGGGACGCTTTATGAAGAACCGCTTCCCCTTGATGAGTATGTTTTTGAAACCGAGCAGGCTATTCTTGACGGCTTGTCGGCTGAAAATACCGTATGCCACAAGCACCCAAGTCTAATCAAGGCTCTGAGCATTTTTTAGAAGCTGTTCACAGAATCAGAGGAACAGGGCGCCACTTTCAAAAGCTTTATCGCCTGCTTTCTTCGCGGAGACGTTCTATCAAAGACGGCTCCGAAGTTCAGGAATATCAACGACCCCTTCAGGTTCGGTTTAAATAAGCTACCAGCTAGAGAAGAGGATTTTCCGCAATTCTACATTCCAATCCTGTCGGCCGTACCTTTTGAGTCTATCGCAGCTCCTGGCATAGATGAAGAGACTTTCTTCGTGGGTTTTATCAGCGTCTGGCTCAGTTGGTTCGTTATTTCAACGCACCGTCGATTCATGAGGGCTTCAGTCATTTACCCTGCTCATCGCATCGCCGGAGGGACGCGACTAGCCGTGGGTATTGCGGGGCTAGCGCATCTGTATCATGGGCTAAGCGCTGCATCCAATACCTCAACCCCAGGCGTGAACGTAGTGAATTTCTCTCTTCGTTACTTTACATCATGGATTGAGATGCACGTGCTAGGGGCATTTGCCGCGCATCAGAGACCCAGCTTTTATGATGCCTACACTTTTCCCCGGCTCATGAGGTTGGTGGACGCTTCTGCTCCTGATCCGACTCGGTCTAGAGCTATTCGTGTGCTGCTTAATCCCTATGCCGACGCGGGCGGGATGGTATTTAACGATCGAGTCCTTTCTGCTCCTTCAGGACCGATTCAACAACTTTTCGACACGTCGAAAGAGGGAGCACCCTCCCTGAAGCCTAAAGAAGCCATGCACTTATATTCGATCAGACCGGGTTATCTGGTGTTTCGTAAAAACGGTGCGGCCCTTTTTATGCGGTACAACCTACACCGCTTTACTCGGCAACTGTGATATGACCAGGGTGTCCCCTTTGAGGCGTTTACAGTGGAGCCCAGCCCGTCGTCGGAAGTTGTTCGTGACGCCGCTCATCACTTCATGCAGCTGAACACCGGCTCTCGCTTCGTGATTCCTGAAGCTGACTACATTCCTCGATGTGTGGGGGTTTTCACGGTCTGTTACCTCTACCAAGTCAGTCCTATTATTGTTGAGGAAAGGAGGATGCTCCTTGGATATAAGGTTCCCACTCCGATCCAGGCTAAGGGAGTCCCGCCGCGACCGCGGGCAGTGGTTCGCCCTCCCCTGAGAGATACTGGTATTGTGCTTATTCCTGAGACGGCGGAAGTAGATTTAACTCCCACAGCTGGTATGCCGCTGCGTACTAGGGCTCAAGCAAGGGCCAATAAGGCGCTAGTAGCAGTATCATCAGCTGCGGCGTCAGCAATGGCGGTGTCGTCATCGGTAGCACCGCCGAGTGAGGACATTGAAGGAGAAGTGGGTCAACGTCGCACCAAAGCACCAAGGGGAAAGAAGCGATTGTCTTCTGGTGTTAGTTCTGGGTCCAAGAGGCGAAGGAAGACGGTCACCAATCTGCTCGAGTTTTTAATGGAATCCGAGCCTATTCTTCAGGATGAGCCAATAGACACGCAAGAGCCGGATGGTGGTCTTCTTTTTCCCGGTTCATCTACCGAGGAAGCCGCGCAATTAGCTGAGGCTATAAGACGCTCCCAGGATGAAGCTGAGAATGTAAGGGTCCCGAAGAGACCTTATCTTGCCGTCATCTTCTACGAGGACCCTCCATCGATACGGCGGATATTTATAGGTCCTCTGGAAGAGGGAGGCGAGATAGCCCTTAAGCAGCCTATCACGGCCGACGCTGAAGACACACTGTCGTTGTGGACTGGTGACCACGAGTCTACCCTTGCACCCCGGCGAGCACGAATTCTTGAGAAGGAACGCCGGCTTAAAAATGCCATACTAGAGGCTTCTTTGCGCGTTGGTATACTCATATATCTTTTGTAATATTTTTCACTGCTCATATATATATATATATATATATATATATATATATCCTTATTTTCGTGAAAAACTTTGCAGGGACTTCGGCAATGGCAGAGGATCTGAGTTCGAGCCGCGCGTTGACTATGAACTCTGCAAATATCCCCGATGAGACACGAATAAATGTGGAGGGGGTCGATATAACTGTTGTTCCTGCCACGGAGCTCCCCTTGGTGACTCCCGTTCCCCCGGTGCTTGTTCCCCCGGAAGAGGCATCTTCATTGGCCGTGGATTCAATGGATCTTTCTGGAGACGGCCCGGAGACTATGGGACAGGTGGTCGAGGCCACCGTCCGTTCATTGAGGCCTGCAACGATGGCCACTGCTCCTCAATTAGAAGTTGTTATACCGGCCCACGTCCCTGATGATGTGCCTGGGGGCACGGAGGAGGCCGCCAAAGCTGCTATTCCTCCAATCCAGAGTGGGAGGAGTATCGAAGGTATTATTCTATCTTTTATTTTAATGATCTTTTCATTATCTGAACCTTTTTGTCTTTTCAGAGCTACGAGGATTAGCGGTGTAACGGTCGAGATTTCTAATAAAATAACTTTTATTTTTAATTTCTGGAGTCGAGTGGTTATTTACTTATTTTGTGAGTAAAAGAATGTTTTTAATAATTGAATAGGATTAAAAGAATTTTCTAAATTCTACTTATTGTTTTATAGGCCTAAAATGTTTTAATAAAATTTTATAATATCCTAAAATAATCCACATATTTTTATTATCAATTAAGATAATTAATTCGTAATTTAAAATATTTTAAAGATGAACTAGATATTATATAATTATTATAACTAGCTAACAATTTAGAAATGGATATACTATTTATTTTTAGCCCAAAACTATTTTTATATTAAATATAATAATAAAATATATTTTCTGAAATTTTTCCATAATTTTCCCGTATTTTTAACTATTTTTAACAAATTTTTCAAAGCCAAATCAATATTTTAAATAATATGCAGTTATTTTATTTTTATTAATTTTTATTTTATTTTTTTAAAAAAATACCTTTTAACCTGGACCGTTGGATCCAAGATCCAACGGTCCAGATGTCTCTGGCGGCGCCCACGTGGTGGGGACCACGCGAAAACGCGTGATCCTCACCCACGGCCACGAGCGAATGAGCTCGCGACACGTGGCGACAGATCGGCGCGCTGTGAGCCGTTGGATGCAGATCCAACGGCCACGAAGCGCTGGCGGCTGGCGCAATCATCACTGGATGATTGGGGCGGCGCGATCTTAGCCGTTGATCTCAATCCAACGGCTGAGGTTTAGGCGGCGGGCGAAAAATCATGAGGGAATAATTCTGTGATCATTGCGCAGCATAGATTTTCGTGGAAATCTTGGATTTTATGGTTAGTGAAAACGCTATAAATAGCCACCTTCAAATCTCATTTTCTCACACCTCAGAACTCCAAAAATCCTGAGAAAAATACCGGTGCCTTCGTATCGACGACGCCGACGCTACGGCTCCATCCAATCGCAGAGGAAAAATCGGGACATGGAGTTATTAAGGATTTAGTACGAGACTACGTTTTCAGCTCTTCGGCTTTCCGACTCAAACAAAAGGTAGGATCCGCCTCTCTCTCCTTTTCCTGTCACCTTCTTCTATCTCAATAACCTAGTTCCAACTTATAATTATCAACCCCCATTTAAAATGTTGTTATAATATTTGTGCATACCTTTTTTCCTTGTACCCTTAATCATGATAATGTTAACCCATATTTTTAAAACGGTGTTTAAATTTCATCTGTACACAAAATTATATTGCACACCCATAATACCTGGAATTTGATGTAACCCATGAATTGTCATTTCACCTCTGACATACCCACACTATAAAAATGATCTCGAAATAGGTTACTTCCACAAGATACTCTCGTTTAAATATTATATTTTAAAGATATGTAAAATAAACATTTTAGATACAGCATACGTATATTTTACTTACAAATATTTTTAAAACCCCCTCAACTTTTTAGGAAAGAAAATATTAAATTTAAATAACGATATCTTTTCAAAAGGAATTTTCAGTATCTTATTAAAAGGTAATTTTAAAATAACACCAATCTAGGATAAAGGAAAGGTTGTAGGCATCGATCGTTTATCTAAACCAAACTTTGTGATATCTAGGAAAGTGTGTCTAACGCTAGTGGTTATTAATTAGGCCCACTACTTACGTAGTGGAGTACCTTCCCACTTACCTGGCACTTATCTGGCCACAATTGGGTGAAGAGGCGATTTGAGGATCTCATAACTTGTCCTTTTGGAATATTAGGAGCAGTCTAGATTTTCAAATAAAAACCTTTTACAAAAGATTTTCAAATAAACACCACAACCTTTTATCAAAAGGATATTTTCTGTAAAACCTTATTCTTTTCCAAAATAATAAATATCCCAAATATCATAGTTTTTCTTAGAAGTAATAAACGATATTTAAACCTTATTATTTTAACTAAGCTTTTCTGAAGAACACGAAATACTTTACAAATTCTAGAAGATAAAACGAGTGGTTGTGGAAGGCCATATTAAATGAGATCAAATACTCTTTCTAAAATTCCAGTTTATGACAACATGATATATACAAAACATGATACGGTTAGGGTTAGAATGCGCGGACCTAGGTATGGAATACTTATTATGAAGATCCCTGCAGGCAGGGTGACCAGTCCAATATATGGGCGACTATACTAATATGAAGATCCCAATATTCCGGGTGACCAGTCCAATATATGGGCGACTATACTAATATGAAGATCCCGATATTCCGGGTGACCAGTCCAATATATGGGCGACTATACAATGTGGAAATTCCATACCTAGAAGTATACGCACTAACTCTAATCCGTCCAAACCTTTATACTGAACCACGGGGATGGGTAGTTTGATTAGGCAAGGATAATTCGGAACTCGGATTCCCCTACTACTCGATCATGATCCCGGGAAGTGAAACGGTACATTTCACTTCCCCAGTTGTTGTTCCGTGGCCACAACGGAATAATCTCGAGTATCCGGACCCTTGTTTAACAAACTAATACATACTATTACCTTCATCTACACATAACTTACAACATATATAACCTACTCATATTCACATATCCAATTTGTATATAACCTCATACCTTTATACACATGTACGTCATATTCGTTATATACACCTGTTTGTTTCTATACCCTTACTATCTTATGAGGCAATCCTACCCGAGTATAACTCGCTGACGGACTTTCCTTTTCTTTCTTTATCCTTGGAATGTCCGTCAGATAAGAATGAGCATTCCAGCGAAGATCAAGGTGTGAAGTCAACTTATGAAGATTATGCAGACAGGACAATGGAAGATTAGATAGTTTTAATTTTTGTTGTTACCCACATGTTTAGGGCTTTTTGTTTCTCCTTTGATGTAAATAAACTACTTAGTTTATTTTACTATTTCCTTTGGGATGTAATAAAGTTTGGTTAATGGAAATAAAATGCCTTTCGCTTTTATTATTTTTGTTTTGGTACACATCCTGCATATTAATTATTTATACGCTTAACGTAACTGTATTGAATAGACCACCTTCAATACAGTTAGGTTGCGGACTTTGCCACGTCTTCCTTCTCCTTCTTTCGGGAAGCGGGGCGTGACAGGCGGCGTCCATCGTGGACTTGTTCTCCAGGAAGTCTTTGCAGCGTCTGTTAGAGATGGTCGCTCCGCAGGCGATATTCCCTCAACGCATCGTCCTCTCTTCCGGGCAAGGTTAGTGTTATTTGCCCTTTTCTCACGGCATTATTATTATTTCATATAATGACACTGATGTCTTCTACAGTTCTGAAAGCCGATGACGAAGTTGAGATTCTTGACGGGCCTGGGGATCCTTCAGACCCTTCTTGCATGACCGTGGATAAGTAAAATTTCGACGCTGTTGTTCCCCTAAGAACGGCGGCCGCGACGTGAGGACGTCTTGCCTGAGGTTCGGGGCAGATGCTATTTGGTTTTATCCATCTACCTCTCCGAAGATGCCAAGTTGATTTATGGCACCGTGTATCGGAGGTTTAGACGGATGCGGCCGATGTAGCAGACTTCGTCAGATTCCCCCTCGTTTGAGGGGTTTTTGATTGTGGAGACGCTCTTCCCTGCAGGCGCAATCCCCTGCAGTTAATTACGCTACCGCATCGCGGTAACCACTTTCTCCTTCCCCAGAATTTCACTTCCTGTCGTGTGTGTTTGTTTTGTTTTTGGATGCCCGTGGATTGTATACGGAGACTAAGTTATGCCGTCGCCCGTAGGACGTGGATTAGTCCAAATCCGTATTTACTTAGATTTCGGTTTGGTGTTTTAGTTTAAGAATACGTTAGCCATATTGAGGCTAAGATCAACTTAAACGTTCGTTAAGGATACGTTAGTCTGATTTGAGACTAAGATCAACTTAACGGGATCGTTTGGATCCGGCAAAAGAGCATTTGGGGGCTCTATTGTTCCAGTTTAGGGACGTAGTGGTCCATGTTTAGTTTAAGGACGCTTGAGTCCGTGGGTTTAAGGACCCCACAGTCCGTGTTTTAGTTTAAGGACGCATAAGTCCGCGGGTTTAAGGATCCCACAATCCGTCTTTTGGTTTAAGGACGCTTAAGTCCATGAGTTTAAGGACCCCACAGTCCGTGTTGATGTGTGGTTGTCGGGACCCGTCGCCTCTCTGACGTCGTTGAAGGATTACAACGATAAGTGTCAGAGGAGTTCAGAGATGTACCCTCGAACCGGATGTAAATTGATTTAGGAGAGCAGTCTTGCTCAGTCAATTTAATTTGAGGACTTACGGCCATGATTGGGTTAAGTCCAGTTGAAAAAAGTTCAACACTTTTATTTGTTTTTATTTTTGTTTGGGCTCTGCCCATAAAGGATGCAGAGCATCAATTTGTTTTGGGCTCTGCTCATTTTATAAATGATGCAGAGCACCAATTTTACTTGGGCTCTGCCCATTTATTGCTTTGCAATTTATTTTGGCCTACTAGGTCTTTTTGATTTGGGCCTGGCCCTTTAACAAAAGAAATGCATTGCATTTGTCAGGCGCTTTGCGCCAATCAAAGAGCGCAAGCGCTTGTGGTGATGACACGTGTCATGCAAGCGCAGTGCGCTGCGCTTGCGCTGCTGACACGTGGCGTGCTGTGGTGAGTTGCGCCAGTTTTAAAGAGCAAGGCTCTATTTCAAAAGCGCATAGCGCAAATGGTTCAGATGCTGACACGTGGCGCTCTCTGGTGGCTTGCGCCAACCCAAGAGCGCAACAGTGCGGATTTACAAGTGTAAGGCACTATTAACTTGAGAATCTTTTAGATTCCAGAACCAATGGTTCATAAAAGAAGTGCTAAGCACTTTTCGATTTCTTGATCCAATTTAGATCAAAGAAAACAAGTGTTTCTTATTTTTCTCGATCTCAGAGAACCAATGGTTCATAAGTGCAAAACACTATTATTTTATTTGTTTTTTATTGAAGATCATTGATCTTGTTCTTAGATCACTGATCTATTAGAAGAAATTCTTCTATCTTAAAGGTCTTTTACCTTTTTCTTTTTTTTTGAAATTCCTTCAGAGTTCTCTCTGTTTGAAATTCTTGATTTTTCACCAAATGTTCCTTCTTGATTTGAGGTCTAGGGGCCTTTATATAGTGCCCATAAATTTGTTAAAGAGATCTTCCTCTGAGTGATTTGGGGAATTTTCCCCACCGTTGGATCTTTGATCCAAGGGCTTCTGTTTTACAGAAGGCAATCTTCTTGTTTTAACAAGAACAGAAAAAATCTTGCTAGAATTTAATTCTGTTTGGCGCAAACGCCCCAGCGCGTGACACGTGTCAAGCAGCGCAACTGCGCCTGGGCAACTGCGCTGATACGTGTCGCGCAGCGCATCTGTGCTAGCGCATCTGCGCTGACACGTGTCGCGCAGCGCAAAGCGCAGCGCAACTGCGCTGACACGTGTCGCGCAGCGCAGTACTTGCGCAGCTGAAGCGTTGCTTGCTTTAATTTTGTTTTAAATAGAGCTTTGCTCTGATTGGGCGCGCTGCCTTGGGCGCTGCACTGATGTATCAGCTTTTGACACGTGGCGCGTTACGCGCAGCGCAAAGAATCTGAAACGTTGCTACGAATTTTGAATTAAATAGAGTTTTGCTCTGATTGGGCGCGCTGCCTTGGGCGCTGCGCTGATGTATCAGCTTTTGACACGTGGCGCGTTGCGTGCAGCATAAAGGATCTGAAGCGTTGCTTCATTTATTAAAATTTAAATTTTCAAAGTAGAGCTTTGCTCTGATTGGGGGAAGGTGAAGCGTTGCTTCATCTCCCGCCTTGGAATTTGAACAGAGCCTTGCTCTGATTGAGGTAAACAAATGCTCCCCACTGTTGCGCTTACGTGGCCCCAAAATGTGAGCGCAACGGTGACAGAATTCCAACCGTCGCGGTAACTTTCGGAAGTTGAAAGGGCACTTGGTGCCTATAAATAGGACCTTTGGTCCCTCAACAGATGATTGTCATCTTCAAAAAGATTTTACTTTCCGAATCTTAGACCCCTGCTCTTTATTTTCAAGAACTCTAAGAGTTAAACTCTTAAAACTTTTAGGTAAAATTTTAAATTAAAATTAAATTAAATTGATTTTCATTGACAGAGCCTTGCTCTCAATAGATCCCTGATCTAAAGAAGACCCATTTAGGGTTTCACTTAGCAGAGCTTTGCTCTAAAAGGATCTAGAGAGAACCCTATTAGGGTTCCATCATAAGGCTGTGCTCTTTTTTAAAAGATTTTCCTAGTATTTTCTTAATTCATCAATGGAGCTTTGCTCCTTCCAAATCATACAAAAGAATTCTTAATAGATGGCGTTTTATCGTTTTGCTTAATTGATCTTTCTGATAATTTTGTTGATTCTCTTTCACAGAAACAATGGATGCCCACATGTATGATCTCAACGAGATCATCTCTTACGGGGACATCCGCCGACTTGGCCGTTCTCAAAATCGAGAGTTCACAAACGCGGAGTGTGCTGAAATCATGAGCCGCTTCGACGCATATAACGGTCCACTGCTTCCCCGACGTTCCTCCCTCCTTAAGCTTATCGTGGGAGCCATCTGGGAAATGCTTCCCCTATTCTGTTCCGGTGTGCCGCTTAGGACGTTGGATGCCGCCGAGGATAAGGTGCACTCAGTGTACCTGATGAACTTAATCTCGAAGAGATGGCGAGACAATCTTATCGATCTCTTGCACCAGGTCTTTCAACAGTCCGCCATACTCGCTGCTTATTGGAGGGTGGAAGACATCAGGGGGGACCCTGACGCTTGTGCTCGCGAAAGAAAGCACACCAGGATGATCCGCGAGGCTTGGAAAGTCATAGATAGGGTCACTTTCGAGTTCCTCAATCCATGTCCTGGGTTCGAGGTTATACCTTTGTAAACATTTTAATAATGTTATTATCTATTTCTCTGTGATTGTAAGAACCCCTTTTTATGATATGAATAGAAAATTTCCATTTCAGCTTGTCTTATTCTTTGTTCTGAATCTTTTGCGCATGCATGAATGAGTATATCTCGAACGCTTGGTCACATGTAAATCGAATGCTCTTTCTGTCGCTTTCTTCTCTCTTTTATTCTCAGCATGCTGTTTTAATAAACACATAAAAGAGTAAGCATCTAGATTTTTCAAGAGATAGCGATGGCTTAGGCCGCAGGTTCAGATCTGCCGCCTAAGACTTTTCAAGTCTATGAGCCGTGAGGGTCCCATAGAAACTTTTCTCCCTACGGATCGAAAGGATCTCGTAGGTGTATTTTCTCCTTAGGAATCGTGAGGATTCCTAAGCGCGTTTTCTCTTATAAGTCGTAAGGATCTTATAAAAGAATTTTTCCCTCTTACGAGTCGAGAGGATCCGTAAGCGGTTGTTTCCCTCCTTGTCGAAATTCGACTTTGGAGAGTGAGACCCGTGAATAGTATGCAAGAAACCGTTTTAGATCAACTTGCAGGGTCTCATTGCTCAGAAAACAAGTCCTTATTTTTATCCCTGCTGCCTGAGGCTTCAACTTGCGAGTTGAGACGAATCGGGAATTTCCCGCGGAGACACTGGTTTCTCTGCGAGCCGACGCAAATCAGGAGGCTCTCATCAAGGATATTTGTTTTCCTGAGTTGAGGTATTTTCCAAGGATATTTGTTTCCCTGGTGTTGAAACGGATCGAGAATTTCGCATAGAGACACCGGTTTCTCTGCGAGTCGACGCGAATCAGGAGGCTCTCATCAAGGATGTTTGTTTCCCTGAATTGAGGTATTTTCCAAGGATATTTGTTTCCCTGGTGTTGAAACGAATCGAGAATTTCCCACGGAGACACTGGTTTCTCTGCGAGTCGACGCGAATCAGGAGGCTCTCATCAAGGATGTTTGTTTCCCTGAATTGAGGTATTTTCCAAGTATATTTGTTTCCCTGGTGTTGAAACGGATCGAGAATTTCCCACAGAGACACTGGTTTCTCTGCGAGTCGATGCGAATCAGGAGGCTCTCATCAAGGATGTTTGTTTCCCTGAACTGAGGTATTTGCCAAGGATATTTGTTTCCCTGGTGTTGAAACGGATCGAGAATTTCCCGCGGAGACACTGGTTTCTCTGCGAGTCGACGCGAATCAGGGGGCTCTCATCAAAGATGTTTGTTTCCCTGAATTGAGGTATTTGCCAAGGATATTTGTTTCCCTGGTGTTGAAACGAATCGAGAATTTCCCACGGAGATACTGGTTTCTCTACGAGTCGACGCGAATCAGGAGGCTCTCATCAAGGATATTTGTTTCTCTGAATAGAGGTATTTTCCAAGGATATTTGTTTCCCTGGTATTGAAACGGATCGAGAATTTCCCACGGAGACACTGGTTTCTCTGCGAGTCGACGCGAATCAGGAGGCTCTCATCAAAGATGTTTGTTTCCCTGAATTGAGGTATTTGCCAAGGATATTTGTTTCCCTGGTGTTGAAACGAATCGAGAATTTCCCACGGAGATACTGGTTTCTCTGCGAGTCGACGCGAATCAGGAGGCTCTCATCAAGGATATTTGTTTCCTGAATTGAGGTATTTTCCAAGGATATTTGTTTCCCTGGTGTTGAAACGGATCGAGAATTTCCTATGGAGACACTGGTTTCTCTGCGAGTCGACGCAAATCAGGAGGCTCTCATCAAGGATGCTAGTTTCCCTGAGTTGAGGTATTTGCCAAGGACACTTGTTTCTATGGGGTTGAAACGAATCGAGAATTTCCCGCGGAGACGCTGGTTTCTCTGCGAGTCGACGCGAATCAGGATTTTCTTTGTCAATGACACTTCTTTCCTCGAGTCGAAGGATTTACCGAAGACACTGGTTTCTTCGGGATTGGGATGAACCATCGAGATTTGGCTTCGTTTTCTGGCGGAGCCTGTTGGGAAAGTATGGTTCCCTCTTTGTTTGCGCCCTTGGATTGTATATAGGGATCGATGTGATCTCAACTGTAGGGCCAAAGTTTTATCATTCATTTTTTTGTTTTATTTCCGCGATACTCTATCATTTCAGATTTTACATCATGAAGGTCGCGATTGCCCAATCATTTCGGCTATTTTTTGCGGTGCCCAATCATTTCGGCTATTTATTTTATTTTTACTCGCTGCTTTTTATTGCGAGTTGCCCAATCATTTCGGCTATTTTGTATGCATACGTTTTTACCTGCTGGTTTTTATTGCAAGCTGCCCTATCATTTCGGCTATTTCGTATGCATGTGCGGCCTACCGGCTTTTCACCGTAAACCTGAAATTAGACGCCGATTTCGGCATCAGCACCGCTACAACTGGGATATTGCCAGGAGCGAATCATCATTTGCCTCCGTCGATGTCGAACAAAGGTGGCTTAGCGAACAGGGTTAAGGTCCTGTCGGCTAAGGCTTTTGACTTCATGAGCTGTAAGGGTCTCACAAAGGTATTTCTCCCTACGAGTCGTGAGGATCTCGTAAGTGTATTTTCTCCTTAGGAATCGTGAGGATTCCTAAGTGTATGTTCCTCTGTAAGTCGTAAGGATCCTACAAGAGGGTCTTCTCCTTGTAAGTCGAGAGGACTTATAAGGGTTGTTCATCATGCGCGCGTATCTCCAATCACGGATGAAATTTGGTTAGGGAAATGTTTATTCGCGCCCGTGGATTGTATACAAGGGTCAGTATTGAACCACTTGTAGGGAAATATTAGAGGTTGTGGGGGTTGCTTAAGCACAGGTTTAGGTCTCTGTAACTTAAGACTTTCAAATCTTATGAGCCGTGAGGGTCCCATAAGAGAGTTCTCCTTACGAGTCGTGAGGATCTCGCAAGTGTATTTTCTCCCTAGGAATCGTGGGGATCCCTAAGTGTGTTGCTCCCTTATGAATCGTAAGGATCTCACGCGGGTGGTTTCTCCTTACAAGGTCGAGAGGACCCTATAAGTGTCTTTTAACGAGGTTGCGCCTTTTCGGGTTTTAAAAAACACTCGCCAGTAGTCTCGCTGTTTTTACTCACGGAGCCCTTTCGGGTTTTCATCCGTGCCCATTTTGCTTATGGACATACCGTTTTTTTTATTCTTTTTATTCTTTTTTTTACGAGGTCGCGCCCTTTCGGGTTTTCACGAACACTCGCCGGTAGCCCTGCTGTTTTTACTCACGGAGCCCTTTCGGGTTTTCATCCGTGCCCATTTTGCTTATGGACATACCGTTTTTATATATATTTATTTTTTTTATTTTTTTATTTTTTCCCTTTTTCTTTTATTCATCTCGTCGGCCTGAAGATGCTGCGGTAGTAGTTTAAGGACGTTTCGGTCCGCCATTAGTTTAAGGACGTTTCGGTCCATCCAGGAGAAGGCTGGCTACTGCTTATAAAGTTTGAGCTTAGGAAGATAGCGAGCGGACATAGTCGTCGTCATCTATCATTGACCTAGGCAGTAACTCGCTAAGCGTAGTATTTCTTTAGGAAGCGACCGTTTATTGGCCTGAAAGGCCTTTCACCGTGCATATCCATGAGTAGATAGGCTCCACCCTAGTAGACCTTGTCTATGATATACGGGCCTTCATAGCTCGGCTCGAATTTTCCCCGTTTGGCGTGATTGGGGATTATAGGTCTTTTGACCACTAACACGAGTTTGCCTTGGCGGAATGTCCTTGGACGGGTCAATCTTTCATATGAGCGCGTCATCTTTGCTTTATAGGCTTCCAGATTTTGTTGCGCTATGAGCCGGGTTTCGTCAGGGGCATCAAGCTCCTCAAGCCGAAAGTGAGCATTTTCTTCGTCCGTCAGCTCGTAGTGGACCGCCACTCGTAGAGAGGGTAACTCTATCTCGAGGGGAAGTACTGCTTCTGTACCGAATACCAGCGCATATGGCGTTGTGTTCGTGGCTGTCTTGAACGTAGTTCGATACGCCCAAAGAGCTTCCTGCAGCCTCTCATGCCAGTCCTTCTTATTTCGGGACACCGTTTTCTTCATGATCTTTGTCAAGGTCTTGTTGAAGGCCTCAGCTAGACCATTAGCTCGCGGATTATAAACCGAGGAATATCTCCAGTCTATATTATATTGTTGCGCGAAGCGACTAATCTTGTGGCTCCTGTAAGCTGGCCCATTATCGGAGATAATCCGTCGCGGAGTTCCAAACCGATATATGACGTGCGTCTTGAAGAAATGGAGGATATTCTCCGTCTTCACTTCCCTCAGCGGTACTGCTTCTGCCCATTTGGAGAAGTAGTCAGTCGTCGCCAGGATGAAACGATGTCCTCTAGACGATGCTGGTTCGATGGGGCCGACTATGTCAGTTCCCCATATTTCGAACGGCCAGTTAGCCACAGTCGGATGTAGCGGACTTGGATGCTGGTGGATGAAGTCCCCATGGATTTGGCATGAGTGGCATTGCTTCGCGTATTCGAGGCAGTCCTGAATCATCGTGGGCCAGTAGTAGCCCATCCGTTTAATCTTCAACTTCATCTTCGGGCCTGCTTGGTGAGAACCGCAGAGTCCGTCATGAACTTCCTGAACGACTCTTTTTGCTTCTTCAAGTCCCAGACATCTCAACCACAGAGAATCAAATGACCTCTTGTACAGAGTATCATTGACGAAGGCGAAAGACAGAGCTCGTTTCATAAGCTGATGTCTTAAGAACGCATCTTCGGGCGTTCGACGGTATTTGAAGTAGTCTATAAAGACTTCTCTCCAACCCTCGGTATTTTCCCGATCTTTTATTTGCAGGGTCGTCTGCTCACTCGCTCCTTTTTCTTCGGATGATTCCGGAGACATTTCTGCTGGGGCAAGCACCCGACGGCTTTGTACCACGATTCTTACGTCGTCGAGGTTCTCATCAGCCAGTTCCTTAGCGAGCTTGGCCAACGCGTCTGCTTTGCTGTTTTCCGCGCGCTGTATGTTTTCCAAAACATAGAAAGGGATTTGGGTCAATAATTGTTGCACCTTTTCGCCGTACTTCACCAACTCTGGCTTGCATGTTTGGTAGTCGCCGTTTACTTGACTAACGACTAGTTGGGAGTCTCCCTATATGAGGAGCTTTTCAATTCCCATGTCGATGGCGGTCTCGAGGCCTGCTATCAAAGCTTCGTATTCGGCTTCATTATTTGTCCTCGGCTCTGTTAGGGAGAAAGCAAAACGCATTATCCCTCCTTGTGGAGTTACAAAGATGAGTCCTACCCCCGATTTGATTATAGGGGTACTTTGTTTGCGCTTCTTCACGGAAGATGCTCTATCGAAATAAAGCTCCCATCGGGTATCACCACCGTCGATCGCATCAAATGCATGTTCGTCTGGAAGATCGCAATTCAAAGGAGAATCGGCTGGTATCGGATGCTCAGCGAGGAAGTCGGCGATGGCCTGACCTTTCACTGCCTTGAGAGGTTGATACGTTATCGAGAACTCCAGCAAGAGCAGGGCCCATTTAGCGAGTCGTCCCGTCAATATGGCCTTCGACATTAAATATTTAAGGGGGTCCACCTTCGAAATGAGATGGACTTCATGTGCCAACGCATAATGTCTGAGCTTTGTTATCGCAAAGATCAACGCCGGGTAGTGTTTTTCAATGGGGGAGTAGTTGCTTTCTGCCCCCAGTAGAACTCGACTTAAGTAGTAGAGTGCTCTTTCTTTCCCTTGATCGTTCTCCTGTGCCCATAATGCACCTAAGGAACCTTCGAGGGCGGTTGTATAAAGGATAAGGGGCTTCCCTTTGACCGGAGCAGCCAATACTGGTGGGTTCTGCAGGTATTGCTTGATCTCGTCTAATGCGCTTTGGCATTTTTGGTCTCAGACGAACGAGGTTTCCTTCTTCATCAGGTGGCTGTAAGGACGGCACTTGCCTGAAAGGTTGGCTATAAATTTCCATATGTATGCGAGCTTCCCTTGGAGAGACCGCAATTGTTTGAGAGTCCTTGGCGGTGGCATTTCCATGATCGCCTTGATCTTTGACGGATCTATCTCAATCCTCCGGTGCCGGACAATGAATCCCAGGAATTTGCCTGAGGAAACTCCGAATGCACACTTGAGAGGGTTCATCTTCAAGTTGTATTGTCGAAGGCGTTGAAATACGGTCTTCAGATGCTCGAGATGTTCCTCGTATGATTTGCTTTTAACCACGAGATCGTCGATATAGCATTCGACGATTTCGTGTATGAGGTCATCGAAGATCTTCGTCATGGCTCTCTGATAGGTGGCACCGGTGTTCTTTAAACCGAAGGGCATCACCTTGTAGCAGAATATACCCAAAGGAGTCCTAAAGGCAGTGTGCTTCTGGTCTTCGGGATGCATCTTTATCTGATTATAGCCTGACGAGCCGTCCATGAAGGAGAAAACCTCATGAGTGGACGTATTGTCTATCATCAGTTCGGTGACTGGCACTGGGAAATTGTCCTTCGGGCAGGCTTTATTGAGATCCCGGAAGTCTACGCATATGCGCACTGTCCCATTTTTCTTCATCACCGGGACGATGTTGGCGATCCATTCCGGATATTGAACCTCCTGAATAAAGCCAGAGTCGATCAGCTTCTTGACCTCGGCGTTGATACTCATCTCAAGCTCGAGCCGCATTCTTCTCGGCGCCTGTTTGACTGGCTTGACGTCCGGGGATATTGCCAATTTGTGCACAGCAATTTCTGGATCTAGTCCCAGCATTTCGGAGTAGTTCCATGCGAAACAATCTTTATGCTGCATAAATAAGTCTTTTAGCACAGCCACCCTTTCTTCGGATAACAGCTCGCTGACGAATGTCGGTCGCGGGTCGTTCACCGTTCCCAACTCAATTTTCTTGAGGTTATCTACGGTGGTATGTATTCCATCTTCCAGCTCTTTTGGCGCTGGTGGAAATTCTGAGATCACCTCATCGTTGCTGTTTTCGAAGCACCAGGGAAGGTCATCCATGTCCTCGGGCTTTTCTTTTGATATCATTATCACGTGACAAGTACGAATTCGCTTCCAATCCCAATGTGGCACTGGTTCTTCTTTCGTGGCCTTGGGTTCGTGCTTTTGTGGCGGCGTTACCCTCCAGTTGTCGGACAGAGCGAACTTGCCAAGCTGATACTGATCTTCGACCCAATTCTTGAAGGTGAAGCAGTCTTCGAGAGGATGCCCTACCACTCGGTGATAAAAGCAATAGTCTGGGTGTGAGACTTCGCCTACTTGTTCTGGGTGTTTAGACCCCGGCAGTGTAAGCATCTGATGTTTTAGAGCGAGGTCAAGTATTTTCTTCGTCTTGTCCCGAGGAAAAGAGTACGCCCGACCTATTTTTCTTATGAGGGATAGATCGGAACCGCTCGATTTTTGCTCGCGTGGCCTCTTAGCCCCGCTTTGTTGCTTTTGAGCGCCTTCTTCGCGTTTCGACTTGTTTCTGCCTCTGCGTCGAGCCTTCTTTATAACAGGTTGACAAGGAGCGGCATTTTCATCTTTCACGGCCCGTTGGAGGAGGCGTTGCGTTTTGGCTTTCTCGTAGATGACCATTTCGCGGTTATGGTCGTCTAGGACTTTTTGACCAGCTTCCCTTATAAGTTCGTCCATTTGTTCTTCGAACGACGGGCTGGGCACCTTCGCATCTGGAACTTTTACTGGTTCAGGATTAGTGTCCTCCTATTGAGCATCCGTTTCTTCATCGAAGTCATACACGACGTAGCAACTGCAAGTCCATGTCACGCACCCCACGAACTTGCGGGGAGGCGGAATATATGAAAAACAATTATCAAAGCTTCGTAACGCGGACTTGAGCGCATGCATCGTTTCTAAACCATTGCTAAGTAAGTAATAGAGGTTTAACTACTCGGATACGAAGTTATACCTCACGTTACTTGTCCTTCGGGTCTTCATCACGGTCCTCCACTCCTCGTAGGCTCCTTGGAACATCGACACCTCAACGGCCTCCTCGAATCAAAGACGATCCACCTGAAAGCTCCTACGCCAAGCTTAATCTCAAACTTGAGATAACTAGGTTGCTTAAAGTGCTAATCTAAGCTACCTAGGGGATATAGAGTGAGGTTATGGATGTATTAGTCTAGCTAACCCTTGATCTCAACACATGAGAGGTTAGGGTTAGGGTTTGAAGAGAGAGTGAGCTTGAGGAGAGAGAAGGTGAGAATGATAATGAGAATGAAAAAGCTTCTCACTTGAATATATGAAACATAATGAATTATCAAATAAATGATTGTTCACCATGCTTCATTAATTCAATATGAGTGATTCACTATGTGAGTCATTAAGCAATAAATAATGCATTAATGACATAGTGAATCACACAAATGAGTCACAAATTTCATTTAATGCAATGCCACCTCCCCCCCCAAGTCACCACTCTTCTAGAAGCTTCTCGACAAATTACGAGAACGCCCCTCCAATCCGTGAAAACACGGAAAAACTTTAGACTGTATAAATCCAATAACCCGATACTAGATTCTGGCTTAAACCAAAGCCGACTAGTAAAAACAGTCCGAAAAGTCATACGTGCGTAAACACACGTATGCGTCCGAACCCTTGTCGTAAAACCATACGACCTCTATATCGTTTCGCCTGGAGCAGGGAAACTCTCTGTGTGGGACTCTAAAGACTCGACACTACGCTGGCAGTGGGTTTAACCACAGACCGCAAGCGGCACTAGCTGTATGTAACGGTCCCCAGGTAGATATTGATAAGAAGGCCGATGAGGAAAACCATCTGAACCCCTACTGAGCCTGATGTGACAATCTCCGTACAGTCCGGTATGTTCGTCTAAGACTATCGCATATCAAGCCTAAGGGGCGGCAAGCGTCAGTCCCCTAGTAGCTGTATAAGTCGTGTCGGAGCGAAACCCATTACACCCTGAGAAGCTACTGGAACCTACCAGTATATCTCGCTTGCCCTGGCCAGGGACTTTGCGTAATAGCTCTCTGATACAGTGCGATATCAACTCCCAATACCGGGAGAGACGAATCCTATCTAACCGCCACTGCCTCCAAGTGCTCGGGACTGCACCCAACTGCTACCTGTTTGCACGACTCCTTTGAGCCGTGGTAGGGTAGCAATCTAAGAACAGTGGGACACACTCGAGGCGAAGTAGCAGTGTCGAGTCTGCGGACTATGCTGTACTCATGTCACCTGGGAACTGTTAACTGACGATGGGTATAATACCAACCAATCAGTTCCCTGGCGAGTCCTGTCCGGTGTACCTGTTACCTAACAAGCACCTGTATACTATCTCTAGTACGACGTACTGATGGCTGTGGGACAGACCATCTCCCCAACTGGGATGAGAAGCGTATACACTTAGTCTACTCCGGAATATCGATGCCCTATCTCGATAATCCAACGACCAGGGACCTGTATAGGATGTTGCTTACAGACTACCCAGCCCCCACTAGTGTGACTGCCATCACGACGCTGGTAATCAAGCAAAGATCCTATGGGCTCTACTAATATGTATAAGTGATACGTTACAAGAAACATATGCACATATTAAAGTAGACTCAAACCAAGTAGCATACTACCATGTTTAGCAAGACTGTTATATACAACTGTGAATATCCCAAGCTTCCATTAAGTAATATGCAACCCAGTATGATATAATAATGGCCCCTAGGGCATATACACTAACAATCTCCCACTTGCACTAGGGCCATGAGCTGGCATATCGTAGACCTATCATCTCGAATAGCCTCTCGAACTGCGTCTGAGGAAGGGCCTTTGTGAATGGATCAACAATGTTATTCTCCGTCTCTACTCTTTTTACCTCGATCTCCCGGCGATCTACGATCTCCCTGATCAGGTGATACCGCCTTAAGATGTGTCTGGACTTCTGATGGGACCTGGGTTCCTTCGCTAAAGCTATAGCGCCGTTGTTGTCACAATACAGAAGTATTGGACCAACACTGGTAGGAACCACCTGAAGTTCTGTGAGGAAATTCTTCATCCAGACTGCTTCTTTTGCGGCATCGCAAGCAGGTATGTGCTCTGCTTCCATCGTTGAGTCAGCAACAGTCTCCTGTTTGGAACTCTTCCAACAGACCGCCCCTCCATTGAAGGTAAAGACATAACCTGACATGGATTTGGAGTCATCTTTGTCACTCTGGAAGCCGGAGTAGGCAAAGGCCTCTAACTGGAGGTCTTTTCCGCCATACATCAAGAACATCTCCTTAGTCCTGCTTAGGTACTTGAGAATATTCTTTACTGCTATCCAGTGCTTCTCCCCTGGGTTTGCCTGATACCGGCTTACAACACCCAAAACCGGCCCCCTCCTGTCGTTTTCTTGTGGTGTGTTCTAATTGCTTTCTACATCATTTTAGCTCTGTTGAAATTATTTAGTTATGTTCCAGATTATAGCAGATTCTAACAGACTATAAGTTTAGCTAAAATACAATATTATGTGACCTATCTAAACTTTAATTAATTAAACTCAGAGCTTATCTCTACTAGGTTTAAGAAAATTACCCTCCTAATTTGTTGTAGGAATAACCCTCCAAGGATCTACAAGCTCCTCCAAGCTTGAAGATGATCCAAACTCAAGAACAAGCTCCTTCTTCTTCTTCCTCTTATTTTTCTCTTTTACTCTCTTACTTTTCTTTTCTTTTGATTCTTTTCAGTTTTTAATTCATGTTTTGATCTGAGAATGAATATATATGTGAATGGATAAAGAGATAAGGGAAGGTGGAGGTGTCATATGATGAAGTGTGCATGTTTCATGCAAGGAGGAGGTGTAGGTTGAAGGTGGCAAGAAAGCATGAGGTGTTTTGGTGATTATCTTCTCATTTTCCTTTTTCTTTTGTTTTATTTTGAATTTCATTTCAGAACTGAATTGATAACCCTTTATTCACTTAAACCCTTGACAATCTTGTATTAGCATAAAACTCAACTTTACAATTTAACCCCTCACAACTTACTTATTATAAAACACATCTTTTGTTAAAATGAAGCTAAAATTATCATTAAAACCCTTATAACTTATTTAAATTACATTCTAAAATTCTAATTTAAATTGTATTACATATATCTTATGAAGATTGACATAATTGATTTTAACCATTTTGTGATTTATCAGCTTATTCCTAATTTAATTAATTTTATTTATTTCTAGCTTTTCCTAAAAGTTACAATATTCCCCCCTTAAGAAAATTCGGTCCCCGAATTTAAAATAATTACCTAGACATACCTATGAAAAGATGTGGAAATTTCTTCTGCATTGCGTCCTCCGTCTCCCAAGTAATCTCCTCGCGATCCTTTCCTTGCCAGAGAACCTTTACAGATGGCAGTGTCCTCGATCGTAGCTGCTTTGCCTGCCTGTCCAGAATAGCTACTGGCTGCACTGTGAAGGATAGATCTGGCTCAAGCTGTAGAGTCTGATGCTGGATCGCATGAGATGGATCGTGAAGATATCTGCGTAGCATCGAAACATGAAACACCGGATGTACGTCGGGAAAACCAGGTGGAAGTGCTAACCGATAAGCTACAGCGCCCACTCTCTCTAAAATCTCATAAGGTCCAACATATCTGGGGCTGAGCTTCCCTTCCTTCCCGAAGCGCATCACACCTTTCATTGGAGATACTCGAAGGAACACATGATCTCCCACATCAAACTCGAGTTTGCGTCGTCTTCGATCTGCATACGACTTCTGTCTGCTTTGAGCCGCTTTCATTCTATCTCGTATCAAGTGAATCTTCTCTGTAGTTTCCTGTACTATCTGCGGTCCCAATATACAACTCTCACTAAGTTCTGTCCAGCAAACAGGTGATCTACATTTCCTTCCATACAAAGCTTCAAAGGGTGCCATCTGGATCGTCTCTTGAAAACTGTTGTTGTATGAGAATTCCACCAAAGGTAGGTGACGATCCCAACTACCACCGAAATCTAGGCTACAAGCCCGAAGCATATCCTCTAGTATCTGTATGGTCCGCTCCGACTGACCGTCTGTCTGTGGGTGGAAAGCTGTACTAAAACTCAGTCGTGTACCAAGAGCGTCCTGTAGTTTCTGCCATAGCCTGCTCGTGAACTGGGTACCTCGATCTGACACTATGCATGTCGGCACTCCATGTAGACGTACAATCTCATCGATATAAACCTGTGCATACTGAGCAAATCCATATGTCGTCTTTACTGGAAGAAAATGAGCGGCCTTCGTCAGCCTGTCTACTATCACCCAAATGGAATCATACCCTCTGCTAGTCCTGGGTAGACCCACCACAAAATCCATAGAAATCTGTTCCCATTTCCACTCTGGAATGGGTAAGGGTTGCAGCTCTCCGGCTGGCCTCTGGTGTTCTGCTTTGACTTGCTGACAAGTCAGGCATCTTGAAACAAAATCCGTAACATCCTTCTTCATTCCTTCCCACCAATAATTTTCCTTCAAATCACGATACATTTTGGTGGAACCAGGATGAATACTGTATACTGATCTGTGGGCATCCTCCAAAATCTCACGCCTCAATCCGTCAGAATCTGGCACACAGAGACGAGTCCTAAAACGTAATACTCCATGATTATCAATCACGAACTCCGTCTCCTTGCCCTTCCTAACATGATCCATAATCTCCATCAAGCGAGTATCGGTAGGCTGCGCATCTCGAATACGATCCAATAGCTGAGGTCTGGTGCGAACATGCGCTAGCTGACCTCCTGCCGATGTGAACTCAAACTGTATACGACTATCACATAAGATCTGCCAGTCTGTAGAAGACTGTCTCTGCAAAATGCTCAAATGAGATAACTTACCTCCAGGCCTCCGACTCAAGGCATCTGCTACAACATTTGCTTTGCCTGGATGGTACAAAATCTCACAGTCGTAATCTTTCACCAATTCCATCCATCTACGCTGCCTGAGATTCAGATCCTTCTGTTGAAAGATATACTTTAAACTTTTATGATCTGTGAAGATTTGACACGTTTCTCCATACAAATAATGTCTCCAAATCTTCAATGCGAAAACTACAGCAGCCATTTCTAGATCATGAGTGGGGTAATTTTGTTCATGCCTCTTCAACTGCCGAGAAGCATATGCTATAACCTTGCCGTGTTGCATCAACACACAGCCTAAGCCCACTCTAGAAGCATCGCAATACACTATGAAACCCCCTGACCCGGAAGGTAAAGATAATACAGGTGCAGTCGTCAACCGCATCTTCAGCTGTTGGAAACTCTGCTCACAAGCATCTGTCCACTGAAATGGAACTTCCTTCCTAGTCAATCCTGTCAAAGGTGCCGCTATCTTTGAGAAATCCTGTACGAAGCGTCTGTAATAACCTGCCAGACCTAAGAAACTCCGAACCTCTGTAACTGACATAGGCCTGGGCCAGTGTTGTACCGCTTCAATTTTCTTTGGGTCAACACATATACCTTGTCTTGTAACTATGTGACCCAAGAACTCCACACTATCGAGCCAAAAAGCACACTTAGAAAATTTAGCATACAGCTGATGCTCTTTCAAGGTCTGCAATGTGATACGTAAATGCTGCTCGTGCTCCGTCTGACTCCGAGAATATACAAGAATATCATCTATGAATACTATAATAAACCGATCGATAAATGGTCTAAAGATACGGTTCATCATATCCATAAAAGCTGCTGGAGCATTGGTGAGTCCGAACGACATCACCAGAAATTCATAATGCCCATATCTCGTACGAAACGCCGTCTTCGGAATATCGTCCTTCCGAACCCTCAACTGATGATATCCTGACCTCAAGTCAATCTTTGAGAAGAATCCGGCTCCTTGCAACTGATCGAACAAGTCATCTATTCGCGGTAATGGATACCTGTTTCGCACCGTGACGCGATTCAGCTGTCGGTAGTCGATGCACATCCTCATACTACCGTCTTTCTTCTTTACAAATAACACAGGAGCTCCCCACGGTGAAACACTAGGACGAACAAGTCCTCTATCTAACAATTCTTGCAACTGGCTTTTGAGTTCTTTTAATTCCGTCGGTGCCATTCGATATGGTGGTATAGAAATAGGCCCTGCACCCGGAATCAAATCGATACAGAATTCAATATCTCGATCAGGTGGCAATCCTGGTAATTCAGCAGGAAATACCTCAGGAAATTCTCGTATGATCGGGATTTGGTCCAATGGAACTTCAGCGACCCTTATGTCCTGAATAAAAGCCAAGAACCCAAGACAACCCTTCTTCAAAAGCCGCCCCGCACAAAAAGCAGAAATCATGTTGACAGGGGTTAACTTGCAATCCCCCTGCACAACAAACACCGGTTCACCTGGAAAACAAAATCTAACCGCTTTTCCTCTACAATCTACATAGGCATGACAAGCGGCTAACCAATCCATCCCAAGAAGTATATCAAAATCCAACATGTCCAGGAGAATCAGATCAACTAGCGAATCTCTATTACCAATACGCACCGAACACGATCTGAATACGTGTCGAGCTATAAAGGAATCTCCAACTGGAGTAATCACTACCAATGGTAACTCTAATAATGACGACTCCTTCCCCAACAAAAATGCGAATCGTGAAGATACATAAGAGTGTGTAGAACCGGGATCAAATAAAACATGTGCCTCTAATGAGCATACTGTAAGAGTACCTGTCACGACTGCATTTGATGCCTGGGCATCCTGTGGAGTCAGTGCAAAAACCCGTGCCTGGCCCCTGCCCGCATCCTGTCGTCCTCTACCTCTATCTCCTCTACCTCTCTGAGCACGTCCCGCATAGCCTCTACCTCGTGGTGCAACTGCCTGGCGTGTAGCGCCAACTGGGGGAGGAAGTAAAGCCATCGGTGTAGGAGGTGGAAGAGGTAAAACAGCCTGTGGAGCAACGGTCCCGCCCTGAGATCTACAATCTCGCGCAAAGTGTCCGGGAAGTCCACAACTATAACAGGTAGATGGTGGTCTCTGATCACTAGGATAAGAACTGAACATCTGGCCCTGTGTCCAATCTCGTCCAACACTGCGGCCTGGAGTATATCTGCCTGGATAGGACCCTCTACCTCTGCCAAACTGTCTATTTGTCGGCACGAATGGTCTACTCCTCTTTGGCTCCGGAACAACTCCTGACTGGCTCAAACGCTCCTCAACTTGAATCGCCGCATCCATGGCCTGTGCATATGTATCGAAATGCTGGGAGCCTATCGCCAGATACAACTGTGTGTCCAAACTCCTTAGGAACCTTTTCACCCGAAGCTCCTCTGTAGGTACTAAGTATGGGGCATATCGCGAAAGCTGGGTGAAGCGTAAGTCATAATCGGCTACTGACATACTTGCTGATTTCTTCAACGCTTCGAAACTGCTAGCTCTAGCATCCCTCACACTCTCGGGAAGAAATCTGGCAAGAAAGACTGTAGAAAACTCGATCCACGTCATCGGAGGAAGATTCGTAGCTCGCCCTCTCTCCATCGACTCACACCACTCCTGTGCAAGTCCCTCCAAACGAAAGCTAGTCAGCTCAACTGACCTCGCATCAGAACATCGTAATGATCTGCCTATCCTCGCCATTCTATCAAGAAAAGACTGAGGATCTACCGCCACATCGGTCCCTGTGAATACCGGTGGTCTCAATCTCATAAACTCCGCAAGTGATACCTCCATCACTCTCGTATCTACTGGTGCTGCCGTCTGTGTAGGCTGTACCTCGGACTCTGCTACGGTCGGTGCTGGATCTGATCTCAAAGCTTGAGTGGTCTCAGCTAACTGTCCTACCACTCGCTGTAATCCCAACATACCCTCCTCGATCCTAGTCATGCGATCTGGAGGAGGAGGATCAGCATGCTCATGCACCTCCTGCACGTCCGGTGTACCAGTCCTCGTCACAGGCGGACTCGCCCTAGCTGCATTCCTGGCTGCGGCTCGCCTAGCCCGCGTAGCCATAGCAACTGGAACAAGAAACGAGAGTTGATAAGGTGTGGGAACAGAAGAAATCAATAACGGAGAATCAACGGAAGAATAGATCAAGATAAACATCCTAAGGTTAGTTAGGCTGAATACGATAACGTAAATATGCCGCGGAACATACGTACGGTACTGCATTCGTCCTAATTCACCTACTCCATCAAACCAAGGGTCATCCTAACTCTCATACTTACCTCAACCTATTGAAATCCCTTACTGAATTCCGTAAGGTTACTCCTAAGCTCTGATACCAACTTTGTCACGACCCAAGTTTGGATGTGACAGGCACTCAGATTATATCATATCTAAAGATATGCACAATCCAAGTAAGCCAAAAACCAAGATCAAAATACCTTATTTCGGAATTATTTATGAAAATTTAGTTTTTAAGTAGAAATCTCAAGTTATGAAGTTTATTCATTAAACAAATAATAAAGGTTAAGTTTGGTTGTATTCCGGGTTGGAATCAACAATACTAACAATAAACATGAATATAAACATATAATGAACATCACTGAATCTCATAAAGAAAGAAGTTATGAAACTGATCAACCGATCTCAACTGTACATATTTTTACCAACTCTCTTTTCTAAGTCAAAATACAAGTCTGATGGAGTTTTTCTAGATACAAAAGTACAAAATGGAAGGTTACTACACATGTAACCTACCTATCAAAAGATGGAAACAACAGCAAAAGTGATCGTGCCTCGCAGCTACCCGTCCACTCTATCCCTGCAAGGAACTGTGGCACAACGGGGATGAGTTGCCAACTCAGTGAATACGACTAACATATAACGGCGAATAAAGTAAATATGGTAATCATGCTAATGAACATGAATCAATATGATATATGAGTATATGTGAAATCCAACAATAAATCCCATCATACTTCTGAAATCACAACTCAATATAAATCATCTCTCGGTGTCTATCAACGACACAAAACTTTCATTTCTTATAGGCATCATTCCCCGAATGATCCTATACCCATAATATCGGTCGTCATCCTCTAGATGCACGCCGCATATTTCTATAACCAATATCCGGAATCGAGTAACCTCGCTAGGCTCCCCCGTCTCAATACGGCTATCCTGCCCCTCGGTCTCGACCGGGTCCACCCTGTATCCAACTGTATATCTCCCCCACTCAGTATGGATAACGTAAATCCGCGACCGTATATCTCCCCCACTCGGTCCGGAATAAAACCAAAAACAGAAATCATCTCAGGGTGGACATGTCACATCAATCATGAAAAACTGGATTTATGTAGTAGTATTCAAAACTCAAAATCATAAATCCTCAATTCTGCATCTATCTCATATCCAACATAGAAATACGCATAAAGCAACAGGATGCAAATAATGAATCTACCAATATACTTGACATGTGAAATACGATATAATTCATTTTAATAAGTATGATATTTAAGTGTATGTGACATGGCAATATCGACGAGGTGTGTGTAGCATATAAGAGGTGCATGTGGCATGGCTCGTCGATAATTGTGAAGTGTTCTAACAACTAAGCAATATACAAGCATTTTTAATGAATGTAATTCTAACATTTACACATGATGATATGAATATCACTTTAAGTAAAACCATGGGCGAAACACGCCATCTTTACCAAATTCCCCGGTAGATGTTTAGTCTACTCACCGGAAAGTCGAATCTACTCCGGAATCGCTAATCCTTTCCCTTTCCTCGCGGCTTCCGTATTCCTCGTATCCGCGTCTAAATATACCAAGTTAACGCGTATAAGAAAAATAGTTATTCCGACATAACGGAAATAGAAACACGCTAACCCCCATAAGTTATATACTAACTGATCTTATCAAGCTATTAAACACTTAGTCTTGCTGGATTTATCCCAAAACTGCACTGTTTCAGAAATTAACACGTGACGTAATTTCGTCGTGTCGTATTTAGCGTTTTACGATTCCCTTTCCGACATATTATCTCAGATTTAAACTACAGTGAAACTAAGTTAATTCAACAGTACCAAAACATCCTAAATTGTATACTGCAGACACCCCAACAGACACAATCCCCAAAGTCCTCACCATGGCCGGCGACGCCGGCCATATCTCTTCTGTCGCCGGCCCAAAACCGGCCCCCTCCTGTCGTTTTCTTGTGGTGTGTTCTAATTGCTTTCTACATCATTTTAGCTCTGTTGAAATTATTTAGTTATGTTCCAGATTATAGCAGATTCTAACAGACTATAAGTTTAGCTAAAATACAATATTATGTGACCTATCTAAACTTTAATTAATTAAACTCAGAGCTTATCTCTACTAGGTTTAAGAAAATTACCCTCCTAATTTGTTGTAGGAATAACCCTCCAAGGATCTACAAGCTCCTCCAAGCTTGAAGATGATCCAAACTCAAGAACAAGCTCCTTCTTCTTCCTCCTCTTATTTTTCTCTTTTACTCTCTTACTTTTCTTTTCTTTTGATTCTTTTCAGTTTTTAATTCATGTTTTGATCTGAGAATGAATATATATGTGAATGGATAAAGAGATAAGGGAAGGTGGAGGTGTCATATGATGAAGTGTGCATGTTTCATGCAAGGAGGAGGTGTAGGTTGAAGGTGGCAAGAAAGCATGAGGTGTTTTGGTGATTATCTTCTCATTTTCCTTTTTCTTTTGTTTTATTTTGAATTTCATTTCAAAACTGAATTGATAACCCTTTATTCACTTAAACCCTTGACAATCTTGTATTAGCATAAAACTCAACTTTACAATTTAACCCCTCACAACTTACTTATTATAAAACACATCTTTTGTTAAAATGAAGCTAAAATTATCATTAAAACCCTTATAACTTATTTAAATTACATTCTAAAATTCTAATTTAAATTGTATTACATATATCTTATGAAGATTGACATAATTGATTTTAACCATTTTGTGATTTATCAGCTTATTCCTAATTTAATTAATTTTATTTATTTCTAGCTTTTCCTAAAAGTTACAATATTCCCCCCTTAAGAAAATTCGGTCCCCGAATTTAAAATAATTACCTAGACATACCTATGAAAAGATGTGGAAATTTCTTCTGCATTGCGTCCTCCGTCTCCCAAGTAATCTCCTCGCGATCCTTTCCTTGCCAGAGAACCTTTACAGATGGCAGTGTCCTCGATCGTAGCTGCTTTGCCTGCCTGTCCAGAATAGCTACTGGCTGCACTGTGAAGGATAGATCTGGCTCAAGCTGTAGAGTCTGATGCTGGATCGCATGAGATGGATCGTGAAGATATCTGCGTAGCATCGAAACATGAAACACCGGATGTACGTCGGGAAAACCAGGTGGAAGTGCTAACCGATAAGCTACAGCGCCCACTCTCTCTAAAATCTCATAAGGTCCAACATATCTGGGGCTGAGCTTCCCTTCCTTCCCGAAGCGCATCACACCTTTCATTGGAGATACTCGAAGGAACACATGATCTCCCACATCAAACTCGAGTTTGCGTCGTCTTCGATCTGCATACGACTTCTGTCTGCTTTGAGCCGCTTTCATTCTATCTCGTATCAAGTGAATCTTCTCTGTAGTTTCCTGTACTATCTGCGGTCCCAATATACAACTCTCACTAAGTTCTGTCCAGCAAACAGGTGATCTACATTTCCTTCCATACAAAGCTTCAAAGGGTGCCATCTGGATCGTCTCTTGAAAACTGTTGTTGTATGAGAATTCCACCAAAGGTAGGTGACGATCCCAACTACCACCGAAATCTAGGCTACAAGCCCGAAGCATATCCTCTAGTATCTGTATGGTCCGCTCCGACTGACCGTCTGTCTGTGGGTGGAAAGCTGTACTAAAACTCAGTCGTGTACCAAGAGCGTCCTGTAGTTTCTGCCATAGCCTGCTCGTGAACTGGGTACCTCGATCTGACACTATGCATGTCGGCACTCCATGTAGACGTACAATCTCATCGATATAAACCTGTGCATACTGAGCAAATCCATATGTCGTCTTTACTGGAAGAAAATGAGCGGCCTTCGTCAGCCTGTCTACTATCACCCAAATGGAATCATACCCTCTGCTAGTCCTGGGTAGACCCACCACAAAATCCATAGAAATCTGTTCCCATTTCCACTCTGGAATGGGTAAGGGTTGCAGCTCTCCGGCTGGCCTCTGGTGTTCTGCTTTGACTTGCTGACAAGTCAGGCATCTTGAAACAAAATCCGTAACATCCTTCTTCATTCCTTCCCACCAATAATTTTCCTTCAAATCACGATACATTTTGGTGGAACCAGGATGAATACTGTATACTGATCTGTGGGCATCCTCCAAAATCTCACGCCTCAATCCGTCAGAATCTGGCACACAGAGACGAGTCCTAAAACGTAATACTCCATGATTATCAATCACGAACTCCGTCTCCTTGCCCTTCCTAACATGATCCATAATCTCCATCAAGCGAGTATCGGTAGGCTGCGCATCTCGAATACGATCCAATAGCTGAGGTCTGGTGCGAACATGCGCTAGCTGACCTCCTGCCGATGTGAACTCAAACTGTATACGACTATCACATAAGATCTGCCAGTCTGTAGAAGACTGTCTCTGCAAAATGCTCAAATGAGATAACTTACCTCCAGGCCTCCGACTCAAGGCATCTGCTACAACATTTGCTTTGCCTGGATGGTACAAAATCTCACAGTCGTAATCTTTCACCAATTCCATCCATCTACGCTGCCTGAGATTCAGATCCTTCTGTTGAAAGATATACTTTAAACTTTTATGATCTGTGAAGATTTGACACGTTTCTCCATACAAATAATGTCTCCAAATCTTCAATGCGAAAACTACAGCAGCCATTTCTAGATCATGAGTGGGGTAATTTTGTTCATGCCTCTTCAACTGCCGAGAAGCATATGCTATAACCTTGCCGTGTTGCATCAACACACAGCCTAAGCCCACTCTAGAAGCATCGCAATACACTATGAAACCCCCTGACCCGGAAGGTAAAGATAATACAGGTGCAGTCGTCAACCGCATCTTCAGCTGTTGGAAACTCTGCTCACAAGCATCTGTCCACTGAAATGGAACTTCCTTCCTAGTCAATCCTGTCAAAGGTGCCGCTATCTTTGAGAAATCCTGTACGAAGCGTCTGTAATAACCTGCCAGACCTAAGAAACTCCGAACCTCTGTAACTGACATAGGCCTGGGCCAGTGTTGTACCGCTTCAATTTTCTTTGGGTCAACACATATACCTTGTCTTGTAACTATGTGACCCAAGAACTCCACACTATCGAGCCAAAAAGCACACTTAGAAAATTTAGCATACAGCTGATGCTCTTTCAAGGTCTGCAATGTGATACGTAAATGCTGCTCGTGCTCCGTCTGACTCCGAGAATATACAAGAATATCATCTATGAATACTATAATAAACCGATCGATAAATGGTCTAAAGATACGGTTCATCATATCCATAAAAGCTGCTGGAGCATTGGTGAGTCCGAACGACATCACCAGAAATTCATAATGCCCATATCTCGTACGAAACGCCGTCTTCGGAATATCGTCCTTCCGAACCCTCAACTGATGATATCCTGACCTCAAGTCAATCTTTGAGAAGAATCCGGCTCCTTGCAACTGATCGAACAAGTCATCTATTCGCGGTAATGGATACCTGTTTCGCACCGTGACGCGATTCAGCTGTCGGTAGTCGATGCACATCCTCATACTACCGTCTTTCTTCTTTACAAATAACACAGGAGCTCCCCACGGTGAAACACTAGGACGAACAAGTCCTCTATCTAACAATTCTTGCAACTGGCTTTTGAGTTCTTTTAATTCCGTCGGTGCCATTCGATATGGTGGTATAGAAATAGGCCCTGCACCCGGAATCAAATCGATACAGAATTCAATATCTCGATCAGGTGGCAATCCTGGTAATTCAGCAGGAAATACCTCAGGAAATTCTCGTATGATCGGGATTTGGTCCAATGGAACTTCAGCGACCCTTATGTCCTGAATAAAAGCCAAGAACCCAAGACAACCCTTCTTCAAAAGCCGCCCCGCACAAAAAGCAGAAATCATGTTGACAGGGGTTAACTTGCAATCCCCCTGCACAACAAACACCGGTTCACCTGGAAAACAAAATCTAACCGCTTTTCCTCTACAATCTACATAGGCATGACAAGCGGCTAACCAATCCATCCCAAGAAGTATATCAAAATCCAACATGTCCAGGAGAATCAGATCAACTAGCGAATCTCTATTACCAATACGCACCGAACACGATCTGAATACGTGTCGAGCTATAAAGGAATCTCCAACTGGAGTAATCACTACCAATGGTAACTCTAATAATGACGACTCCTTCCCCAACAAAAATGCGAATCGTGAAGATACATAAGAGTGTGTAGAACCGGGATCAAATAAAACATGTGCCTCTAATGAGCATACTGTAAGAGTACCTGTCACGACTGCATTTGATGCCTGGGCATCCTGTGGAGTCAGTGCAAAAACCCGTGCCTGGCCCCTGCCCGCATCCTGTCGTCCTCTACCTCTATCTCCTCTACCTCTCTGAGCACGTCCCGCATAGCCTCTACCTCGTGGTGCAACTGCCTGGCGTGTAGCGCCAACTGGGGGAGGAAGTAAAGCCATCGGTGTAGGAGGTGGAAGAGGTAAAACAGCCTGTGGAGCAACGGTCCCGCCCTGAGATCTACAATCTCGCGCAAAGTGTCCGGGAAGTCCACAACTATAACAGGTAGATGGTGGTCTCTGATCACTAGGATAAGAACTGAACATCTGGCCCTGTGTCCAATCTCGTCCAACACTGCGGCCTGGAGTATATCTGCCTGGATAGGACCCTCTACCTCTGCCAAACTGTCTATTTGTCGGCACGAATGGTCTACTCCTCTTTGGCTCCGGAACAACTCCTGACTGGCTCAAACGCTCCTCAACTTGAATCGCCGCATCCATGGCCTGTGCATATGTATCGAAATGCTGGGAGCCTATCGCCAGATACAACTGTGTGTCCAAACTCCTTAGGAACCTTTTCACCCGAAGCTCCTCTGTAGGTACTAAGTATGGGGCATATCGCGAAAGCTGGGTGAAGCGTAAGTCATAATCGGCTACTGACATACTTGCTGATTTCTTCAACGCTTCGAAACTGCTAGCTCTAGCATCCCTCACACTCTCGGGAAGAAATCTGGCAAGAAAGACTGTAGAAAACTCGATCCACGTCATCGGAGGAAGATTCGTAGCTCGCCCTCTCTCCATCGACTCACACCACTCCTGTGCAAGTCCCTCCAAACGAAAGCTAGTCAGCTCAACTGACCTCGCATCAGAACATCGTAATGATCTGCCTATCCTCGCCATTCTATCAAGAAAAGACTGAGGATCTACCGCCACATCGGTCCCTGTGAATACCGGTGGTCTCAATCTCATAAACTCCGCAAGTGATACCTCCATCACTCTCGTATCTACTGGTGCTGCCGTCTGTGTAGGCTGTACCTCGGACTCTGCTACGGTCGGTGCTGGATCTGATCTCAAAGCTTGAGTGGTCTCAGCTAACTGTCCTACCACTCGCTGTAATCCCAACATACCCTCCTCGATCCTAGTCATGCGATCTGGAGGAGGAGGATCAGCATGCTCATGCACCTCCTGCACGTCCGGTGTACCAGTCCTCGTCACAGGCGGACTCGCCCTAGCTGCATTCCTGGCTGCGGCTCGCCTAGCCCGCGTAGCCATAGCAACTGGAACAAGAAACGAGAGTTGATAAGGTGTGGGAACAGAAGAAATCAATAACGGAGAATCAACGGAAGAATAGATCAAGATAAACATCCTAAGGTTAGTTAGGCTGAATACGATAACGTAAATATGCCGCGGAACATACGTACGGTACTGCATTCGTCCTAATTCACCTACTCCATCAAACCAAGGGTCATCCTAACTCTCATACTTACCTCAACCTATTGAAATCCCTTACTGAATTCCGTAAGGTTACTCCTAAGCTCTGATACCAACTTTGTCACGACCCAAGTTTGGATGTGACAGGCACTCAGATTATATCATATCTAAAGATATGCACAATCCAAGTAAGCCAAAAACCAAGATCAAAATACCTTATTTCGGAATTATTTATGAAAATTTAGTTTTTAAGTAGAAATCTCAAGTTATGAAGTTTATTCATTAAACAAATAATAAAGGTTAAGTTTGGTTGTATTCCGGGTTGGAATCAACAATACTAACAATAAACATGAATATAAACATATAATGAACATCACTGAATCTCATAAAGAAAGAAGTTATGAAACTGATCAACCGATCTCAACTGTACATATTTTTACCAACTCTCTTTTCTAAGTCAAAATACAAGTCTGATGGAGTTTTTCTAGATACAAAAGTACAAAATGGAAGGTTACTACACATGTAACCTACCTATCAAAAGATGGAAACAACAGCAAAAGTGATCGTGCCTCGCAGCTACCCGTCCACTCTATCCCTGCAAGGAACTGTGGCACAACGGGGATGAGTTGCCAACTCAGTGAATACGACTAACATATAACGGCGAATAAAGTAAATATGGTAATCATGCTAATGAACATGAATCAATATGATATATGAGTATATGTGAAATCCAACAATAAATCCCATCATACTTCTGAAATCACAACTCAATATAAATCATCTCTCGGTGTCTATCAACGACACAAAACTTTCATTTCTTATAGGCATCATTCCCCGAATGATCCTATACCCATAATATCGGTCGTCATCCTCTAGATGCACGCCGCATATTTCTATAACCAATATCCGGAATCGAGTAACCTCGCTAGGCTCCCCCGTCTCAATACGGCTATCCTGCCCCTCGGTCTCGACCGGGTCCACCCTGTATCCAACTGTATATCTCCCCCACTCAGTATGGATAACGTAAATCCGCGACCGTATATCTCCCCCACTCGGTCCGGAATAAAACCAAAAACAGAAATCATCTCAGGGTGGACATGTCACATCAATCATGAAAAACTGGATTTATGTAGTAGTATTCAAAACTCAAAATCATAAATCCTCAATTCTGCATCTATCTCATATCCAACATAGAAATACGCATAAAGCAACAGGATGCAAATAATGAATCTACCAATATACTTGACATGTGAAATACGATATAATTCATTTTAATAAGTATGATATTTAAGTGTATGTGACATGGCAATATCGACGAGGTGTGTGTAGCATATAAGAGGTGCATGTGGCATGGCTCGTCGATAATTGTGAAGTGTTCTAACAACTAAGCAATATACAAGCATTTTTAATGAATGTAATTCTAACATTTACACATGATGATATGAATATCACTTTAAGTAAAACCATGGGCGAAACACGCCATCTTTACCAAATTCCCCGGTAGATGTTTAGTCTACTCACCGGAAAGTCGAATCTACTCCGGAATCGCTAATCCTTTCCCTTTCCTCGCGGCTTCCGTATTCCTCGTATCCGCGTCTAAATATACCAAGTTAACGCGTATAAGAAAAATAGTTATTCCGACATAACGGAAATAGAAACACGCTAACCCCCATAAGTTATATACTAACTGATCTTATCAAGCTATTAAACACTTAGTCTTGCTGGATTTATCCCAAAACTGCACTGTTTCAGAAATTAACACGTGACGTAATTTCGTCGTGTCGTATTTAGCGTTTTACGATTCCCTTTCCGACATATTATCTCAGATTTAAACTACAGTGAAACTAAGTTAATTCAACAGTACCAAAACATCCTAAATTGTATACTGCAGACACCCCAACAGACACAATCCCCAAAGTCCTCACCATGGCCGGCGACGCCGGCCATATCTCTTCTGTCGCCGGCCCAAAACCGGCCCCCTCCTGTCGTTTTCTTGTGGTGTGTTCTAATTGCTTTCTACATCATTTTAGCTCTGTTGAAATTATTTAGTTATGTTCCAGATTATAGCAGATTCTAACAGACTATAAGTTTAGCTAAAATACAATATTATGTGACCTATCTAAACTTTAATTAATTAAACTACAGAGCTTATCTCTACTAGGTTTAAGAAAATTACCCTCCTAATTTGTTGTAGGAATAACCCTCCAAGAATCTACAAGCTTCTCCAAGCTTGAAGATGATCCAAACTCAAGAACAAGCTCCTTCTTCTTCTTCCTCTTATTTTTCTCTTTTACTCTCTTACTTTTCTTTTCTTTTGATTCTTTTCAGTTTTTAATTCATGTTTTGATCTGAGAATGAATATATATGTGAATGGATAAAGAGATAAGGGAAGGTGGAGGTGTCATATGATGAAGTGTGCATGTTTCATGCAAGGAGGAGGTGTAGGTTGAAGGTGGCAAGAAAGCATGAGGTGTTTTGGTGATTATCTTCTCATTTTCCTTTTTCTTTTGTTTTATTTTGAATTTCATTTCAGAACTGAATTGATAACCCTTTATTCACTTAAACCCTTGACAATCTTGTATTAGCATAAAACTCAACTTTACAATTTAACCCCTCATAACTTACTTATTATAAAACACATCTTTTGTTAAAATGAAGATAAAATTATCATTAAAACCCTTATAACTTATTTAAATTACATTCTAAAATTCTAATTTAAATTGTATTACATATATCTTATGAAGATTGACATAATTGATTTTAACCATTTTGTGATTTATCAGCTTATTCCTAATTTAATTAATTTTATTTATTTCTAGCTTTTCCTAAAAGTTACAATTCCATTCTCTTTTAAGTAACCCAGGAACTCGGCACTTAAGTATTCACCACCTGGATCAGATCTCAGTGTTTTTATACTCTTGCCTGTTTGTTTTTCCACTTCATTCTTGTATTCTTGGAATTTCTCAAAGGCCTCGGATTTATGCTTCATCAAGAAGATATATCCAAACCTAGAGAAATCATCCGTGAAAGTAATGAAGTAGGAATAACCACCTCGCGCATGTGTAGACATTGGACCGCACATGCCACTGTGTACGAGTCCCAAGAGCTCGCTTGCTCTTACTCTGTGTCCAGTAAACGGAGTCTTTGTCATCTTTCCCATGAGACAAGATTCACAAGTAGCATAAGATTGATATTCGAACGAATTCAAATATCCTTCTCTATGTAACTTAGTTAATCGTGTTTCATTGATGTGGCCTAGTCTACAATGCCATAAGAAAGCATGATTCATGTCTGGAGACTTTCTTTTAAGTGTATTTTGGACATTGAAAACCTGAGCTTGACTTAATACGTATATACCGTTTTTTAATGTACCTGACCCAATCAGAACTTGATTTAGGTGGATGTGGACCACATCGCTTATAAAAGTAAAATCATATCCTTCTTTAGAAAGTAAGGATACAGATATGATATTACAAGTTGTACCTGGTACATAAAAACAGTTACGCAGAATCAATATCTCCCCAGTTGTCAGTCCAAGATGATATTCCCCTACGGATACAGCATCCATGCTCATTCCGTTAGCAACCATGAGGGTCATATCACCTATCCTGATAACCCTACTGTTTCTCAGAGCCTGTAATGAATTACAGATGTGAGATCCTGACCCGGTATCCAATACCCAGGAAATAGGGTTAACTGACATACTGTTCTCTATCATAAACACACCTGAGGCTGAAGCCACAACATGCTTTGAATCCTGGCTACTGGCTTTGCTAGCCTTGCAATCATTCTGCCAATGTTCATTCCTGTAACAATAGGAACGTCCCTTTTTTACTATATCCAGTCCCAAAACTTTTGTCGTTCTCTTTCCTTCTGCTTCCCTGGTTTCCTTCAGGGTAGGAGGCAGAGACTGTAGAATCAAGTCAGTATCTGACTTGTTTCCCAACGCGGTCTCCAGGTCCTGGAGCTCATCAATATAGCTAGTCATTGTAAGGACGTTGTCCCCTACAGATGACCCGTCAGCCAACCTCGCTTGAATTAATTCGTTCGAGGTCTCATATCTTGCGATATGAGATTGCTCTCCATATAAATCTTTGTTATGGAGAAAGATGGAAACTAAGTCCATCTTCTCGTGCTGCTTCTGGTATACACCATCAACTGAAGCTAACACGAGGCACTTAGCTTTCGCTTTATCTTTTTCCCTTGTCTGACGGATATCCATATCCGCGACAGTGGAAACTGGACCTGGGACGGCGGGATCTTGAGTAGTAATAGGGTGGTCTAGCTTGTCATAGGCAATGGACATCTGGACAGACTTTTTCCACTCATATACGTAAGATTCAGTCAAATTTTTATCTAGATGTAACCTATGTGTGGTCACAAGGTCGCTGCAATTTTAAGAGAGAGAAGAAAATACTATTAGCATGATGCTCTTGCAAGTTTAGAGTGGTTTAATTTATCTAAACAGGATGGCTCCTACTGTTTCTCGAATCTCTCCTCAAACCATAAAAGAAGAATTAGCCAGGACAATTCTCACCGTACAATTCTTGCTTAACGTTCAGCCAGGTCAGTGTCGATACTTCGAGGGAGGTTTTCCAACGCTTTCGCGAAGTTCCTTAATTAAATAACCTCTTTTCTCTGGGGGCGTAACCCCGCTGACACCTTTCTAGGCACCTACTTGGTTTATAGCATTGATCGTTAAGTGACGACTCTCCTGATAAGTAGTATATACTCACAGTAGGATCGGGATCCAAAATATCATCATATGATAATGTTGAAGGAATCCTACCAACATTCATCAAACTCCAAAATGGTATGCTCTTTCTGCAAATTTCAGTTCTTTTAGAAATTCCCGATGTGGATTTTTGCCCCATGCTCTTATGACCTTGACTTTGGCCAAACAAATCATAAGTCACATGTCAAGTTCTACCCGTCATTGTCCAGGTTAATTTGAACCCATCCGCACATACCCTTGACTTTGGCCAAACAAGGCAGTACGACTGTCCCAAACCAACGCATCTATCTATGCTACATATGAATATCCAACAGCTACCAAACACTGTGCCTTGACTTTGGCCAAACAAACACAGCTTGAATACTATTGACTATCCATATGAAATGACGGAGGGCTACGACTGGTTTTGGCAAAACCGTGAACGTAGTGAACTTGATATAATCGAAGGAACCTGATACTTTTTAAAAGGAGTGGTTAAAGCTCCGTAAATTAAAAATTCTGATCTTTTAAAATAACCGAGTGGTTTCTTTTAAATTTGTTCCAACGATTAAACTTTGGTTTATTTTCTTTGCATTATAATAATGCGTCCCATCATTTATCCTATCATTGCAGAAAACAATGAAAATACCACGTCCTCTTATGCCATCCGCATTCGCCACGGGGTCCCGTCATTACCCGTTGGATTACTTAACTAACGACAGAGCGGGGGCTGGGCTAGCGCGGGTGTAAAACATAAGTGACGTCTAATAGCTATCATATATAGATATTGTACATTCGTCAGATGCCATAATAAGCATTCCAGATCACAGATGAACTTTATTGGATTTATTAGCAATCCGCATTTGCTTTGAGCTTGCAATAAAAGACGGATTACACAGTTGTGATGAATAGCCATTACCCCACCCTAGACCCCTACGGGTACGGCAAATTACCAGCCAAGTACCCGAAGTGAAGCGGTCTCCCTCAACAACGTGAGTAGGCCACTAAACACTTCGACGTACTCGGTAGTTTGTGTACCCCGCCTTGGGTCTATCCTAGGAGCAAAAGACAGTAAAAAGAAATAATACAACGGTGGCTACAACTGCAACCTGGATGTGCCCCGCAAAAGAATATTACATCATTTTACATTTACATCGAATGAATGAAAATTAAACCCATCTCAAACCCCGGCTAATCATCACAACAGTCCAACACAGTTCATATACACAAACAGTAAACATTTCAGAAATGTGCAACCCCCTGCCAACCGACATACTAGCAGTTAGGGGAGGTTTACGAACACATTAAACATTACAGATAAAGACCCAGTTAGCAAATATCTTAGAACATCGATCGAATACCATATTCCGTGTCTACCCCAAAAGCAAACCAGCACTGAAGTAACCTGGGAAGAAACAGTATATACAGGAAGACAAAACACCACAAAAATAAATAACAATGAAAATACGAGTCAAAACCGAGTAGACTCGGCGGCGGATCCGCGGCCAAAAGCACTGTTTTGCCGCGGATCCGCGGCTGTCTTGTCGTTTTGTGCACTCGTATTTTCCCAGAATTCATAAAATTCCCTGCTGTGATTTTTAAGACATATCAAATAATTTTTCAGACAGGTTTAAAATTAACAGAAACTAGGAATTTTCAGGGTTTTGTTTTCGTGTTTTCCGTCGATCGAACTTCTAATTAGTTGCTAACAAGCTAGTAATGGTTTAGTTGGCTCTGATACCACTGTAAGTCCATGTCACGCACCCCACGAACTTGCGGGGAGGCGGAATATATGAAAAACAATTATCAAAGCTTCGTAACGCGGACTTGAGCGCATGAATCGTTTCTAAACCATTGCTACCTAAGTACTAGAGGTTTAACTACTCGGATACGAAGTTATACCTCACGTTACTTGTCCTTCGGGTCTTCATCGCGGTCCTCCACTCCTCGTAGGCTCCTTGGAACATCGGCAACTCAACGGCCTCCTCGAATCAAAGACGATCCACCTGAAAGCTCCTACGCCAAGCTTAATCTCAAACTTGAGATAACTAGGTTGCTTAAAGTGCTAATCTAAGCTACCTATGGGATATAGAGTGAGATTATGAATGTATTAGTCTAGCTAACCCTTGATCTCAACACATGAGAGGTTAGGGTTAGGGTTTGAAGAGAGAGTGAGCTTGAGGAGAGAGAAGGTGAGAATGATAATGAGAATGATAAAGCTTCTCACTTGAATATATGAAATATAATGAATTATCAAATAAATGATTGTTCACCATGCTTCATTAATTCAATATGAGTGATTCACTATGTGAGTCATTAAGCAATAAATAATGCATTAATGACATAGTGAATCACACAAATGAATCACAAATTTCATTTAATGCAATGCCACCTCCCCCCCCAAGTCACCACTCTTCTAGAAGCTTCTCGACAAATTACGAGAACGCCCCTCCAATCCGTGAAAACACGGAAAAACTTTAGATTGTATAAATCCAATAACCCGATACTAGATTCTGGCTTAAACCAAAGCCGACTAGTAAAAACAGTCCGAAAAGTCGTACGTGCGTAAACACACGTATGCGTCCGAACCCTTGTCATAAAACCATACGACCTCTATATCGTTTCGCCTGGAGCAGGGAAACTCTCTGTGTGGGACTCTAAATACTCGACACTACGCTGGCAGTGGGTTTAACCACAGACCGTAAGCGGCACTAGCTGTACGTAACGGTCCCCAGGTAGATGTCGATAAGAAGGCCGATGAGGAAAACCATCTGAACTCCTACTGAGCCTGATGTGACAATCTCCGTACAGTCTGGTCTGTTCGTCTAAGACTATCGCATATCAAGCCTAGGGGGCGGCAAGCGTCAGTCCCCTAGTAGCTGTATAAGTCGTGTCGGAGCGAAGCCCATTACACCCTAAGAAGCTACTGGAACCTACCAGTATATCTCGCTTGCCCTGGCCAGGGACTTTGTGTAATAGCTCTCTGACACAGTGCGATATCAACTCCCAATACCGGGAGAGACGAATCCTATCTAACCACCACTGCCTCCAAGTGCTCGGGACTGCACCCAACTGCTACCTGTTTGCACGACTCCTTTGAGCCGTGGTAGGGTAGCAATCTAAGAACAGTGGGACACACTCGAGACGAAGTAGCAGTGTCAAGTCTGCGGACTATGTTGTACTCATGTCACCTGGGAACTGTTAACTGATGATGGGTATAATACCAACCAATCAGTTCCCTGGCTAGTCCTGTCCGGTGTACCTGTAACCTAACGAGCACCTGTATACTATCTCTAGTACGACGTACTGATGGCTGTGGGACAGACCATCTCCCCAACTGGGATGAGAAGCGTATACACTTAGTCTACTCCGAAATATCGATGCCCTATCTCGATAATCCAAAGACCAGGGACCTGTATCGGATGTTGCTTACAGACTACCCAGCCCCCACTAGTGTGACTGCCATCACGACGCTGGTAATCAAGCAAAGATCCTATGGGCTCTACTAATATGTATAAGTGATACGTTACAAGAAACATATGCACATATTAAAGTAGACTCAAACCAAGTAGCATACTACCATGTTTAGCAAGACTGTTATATACAACTATGAATATCCCAAGCTTCCATTAAGTAATATACAACCTAGTATGATACAATAATGGCCCCTAGGGCATATACACTAACAGCAACCGTTTAGTAGCTCTTGTTTCTTGGACCGGATGTATCCAAGCCCTTTTGTCTCCATTCTTCCATTAGGCAGTTTGCGTTGAGTCCCGGGAACGTTCCAGACTTTGTCATAGAACTTGGCTTTTCGAACGGTCTGCTTGAAGGATATCCCCTGGCGTTTCAGCAACCTTTTTAAGCCTTCTGTATAATATCTGGGGAGAAGGATGGGCTGAAGCCTATCAAGCTTAGGATCCGCGCCATGCCAGATTTCTTTCTCCACTCTGGTTTCTTCAGAGCGGTAGAATAGAATTGCTTTTTCGCTTTCTCACCTGGAAGGGATATAGAACGTTTGCAGCTCTTCTACATTGTAAATATCAAGTGCATCCAGTTCTTTACGGTGTTTAAGCGGCACCATGGCGACTTGTAGACTTTGTTCTTCGTCAGCAGACGTTTGTATTGAAGGCCGAGCAAAGAATACAACATGGACCTCATCTTCCGAGTCGCTACCAAAGATCAACGTAGGAGCAGGTGGTTTCGGCTTGTTGTATTTGGGCGGACCCGAATAAACTATCTCCTCTTCCTCCTCAGTATCACTGCCGAAGACAGGGATGGTGGCATTAGCTTTATTCTCCGACTTGTGACACCTCTCCGTGTCTTCGAAATCCGGTAAGAAGTATTTGGCATCTTCATATTTGCGGACCTCGTTCACGGAGAACGGGTTCAGTTCTCCCGCCACGGTATACTCGAGACCATCCTTAGCGTATTTCATACACTGATGTTGTATAGAAGGGATGACGTTGTACTCGTGTAACCATGGTCGGCCGAGCAAAGCGTTGTAGCATGTCTTGGCGTCTATGATGTGGAACTTAATGTCCGTGATGAGTAGCCCGAAGCGTAGCGTCAGTATCACAGACCCAAGAGTTCTTGATGACTGGGAGTCGAACCCGGAGATAGTGATCTTTTCCCGAGCAAGGTGCTGGACGCTCATGCAGATTTCTTTTAACACCCGCACATTGAGGAGATTAACGGAGGATCCATTGTCGATCAGGATTTTTCCTATTTTTATATCGTGACAGTATCCTGAGACATAAAGGGGGTGATTGTGTTCGCACGTCCCAAGGAGAAGGTCTTCATCACCAAAAGCGACATCGGCCGTGTGCACTTCCTCCAGTTCATCCTTCATCTTTTCCTCGGCCAGGAAAGCTTGAAATTGCTCTGGATCCTGTAGTGCCTTGATTAACGAATCTCTCGCCTCTTTTGATAGCAAAAGGGCGTCAAGAATGCTGAGCTGCGAGGGTAGCTTCCTCAGATGCGCTAAGACATTGTAATCCACCTTATTTCTTTTCGGCGGGTCCTTGGCACTTAGCTCCTCCACAACTTGGTCATCTAGGGTAATATCCTTAGAGACCTTTTCTTTCCCTTTGTCTTTTCTATTCGAGGGTCCGTGATTCTTTTCGGGGAGCGTGCGATTACGTAGCCGGATATTTTCGCAGTCATTCGGCTCTTCTTCTTTTCCCGAGGTGGACTCTTTAAAGAGAGGGGCAAGCTCCAGCTCCTCATCAGAATCGCTCCCGAATGTAGGCACCTGTGATCCCCCGGCATTAACCATGCGACAATCACCGGTAGTTCTGTTAAACCCTTCGGTCATATTTTTCCGCTCCCGATGAGTTTTACGTTTCTCCCGCATAAAATGTTGTCGATGAGCAACATATCCTTGCCACCATCTACCGAAAGCTTTGCACTCTTGAGTGGGGTGTGAAACATTCTGATGATATAAGCAATAGGAGGGGTGCATTTCCATTTCGCCATTAATGTTTCCTTCGGAGGATGGTAGCTTCATGCCTATTGATATGGCTTTAGCAAACCTTTTCCTCATCTTCAATTTGCTTTTGTCCGCAGTGGGTGTACTTTGCTCCAGCGGGAGTATCTCAATTCTTTCGTCAAGGCGCTAGCGCTTGGCCCTTTCGAATATGACCGCCTCGCGTTGCCGATCAGCTTTACTTTTTAACCGAGCTTCATTAAGGAATGCGTCAATTACTTCATCTGATGGCCCCAGAATTTTTGGTTTCGGATCTGCCCCCAGCGTTTCAGTACAAGGAGTCTCCTCATCGTCCATGAACGAATGGGAAATCACATAACAGCTCGCCACGTAATCTTCAGATTCATCAGATGAACTTTCTCCCTCATCTTCCTCTTGAAAGACGTGATTGAGGAACTCTTGGAATGTAATGGGAGTCCGTGCCTTCTGGTTTTATTCCTCCAGCGCGTCAATTTGTTTTTGTAAGTTTGTGCGCTTGTCGCCAGGCTTCACAGACTTCTTAGATTTCTTTTTCTTCTTCTTCGAAGATTTTGACGGCTGGTTGTGAGTGCTTGAGCCACCACTATCGGTCCTTGGAGTTGGACGTGGCTTCAACATCCCTTCAATGACCTGCGGTTCCAACGGGTTCTTCCACTTGATCGCTGGGCATGCCTGAAGATTGTTCAGCATCCTCTTGGTCTTAGCTGATAATACAACCTCCCAAGGAGCTTCTTCAACGACAGAGCATGTTGCCCCCAGCGTATTCGTCCCCTTAGAGGTGTGGGGCTATGGGGGATTCACCTTCCATTTGTCAGATAACGCGAACTTGCCCTGTCGGTACTGGTCTTCAAGCCAATTTTTGAAGATGTAGCAATCTTCGATCGGATGACCCAGTACTCGATGATAAGGACAGTAGTTGGGCTCATTGACATCATTTGGTTGCGACGGACGTTTTGGATCCGGCAGATTTATGAGTCGGTTGCGCAACGCCAGCTCGAATAACCTTCTCGTTTTATCTCGGGGAAATGAGTAAGAACGTCCTAGCCCCTCCTCAAGGGCTACGTACGGGCGCATATTATTTTGACGAACAACCGGTTTCGAGTTGCTCGGTTGTTGTTGAGCATTAGTGACAATGATCGCTTTTCCCTTCCCCTTGTCATTTCGGGAGTCCGTCTTTGGAAGAGGGGGTTTATGGCCCATCTGATCCATTTGCGCTAGCTTGTCAATCAAGGCCGGGAAGGTAATCGGCTTGAAAAACATCATAAATTGCGAAATGGTTGCTTGCGGATCAAGGGTTCCCACAAACATACCCACCGCGGGCGCTTCTTCAATGCGCTGCTCGCACTTTGACCATAGGTTTCTCCATTGTATAGCATACTGGACCCATGTCTCGTCTGACTTTACCCTAGCGTTAATCAGTGTCGTCATCGGGGTACGTTCACTGGCGCTTGCAAAACGCTGAGTAAACAACAGCTCCATCTCCGCGAAGGTTTTGATAGAGTCGTTCGGGAGCTCAGAGTACCACTCGAACGATGTATCTGATAAGCTTCCAACGAACTGGCGAAGCAACAACTTGTCATCACTGCCGGTGTTGCCACAGAGTGCCCTGAACTGGGCAACATGCTGGTGAGGATTGCCCGTCCCCTTGTAGACATGGAACTTGGGAATTGTGTAGCCCGGCGGGTACTTGATCTGGTCGTACCAACTTGGATATGGCCGTCATGTTTTTACAACCTGGCCGGCTGCTTCAGTCGCATGATGAACCCGTATCTGCTGGGCTATGTACTCGTCTAAGTCAGCTTTGGAGATTGTCTCCTCCTTAGCTGTTGACAGAGCTGGCGGAGGATTTGACGTCTCTCCCCTATCGTCTTCAAGGACGATCGGGGGATCTTCGGCCGGAGGATTGTTGGATCATCATCCCCACCATGTCTTGGAACAAGAGGCCCATACGCTTTATGTTGGCCGCTTGTTCAGCAGCCTCTTTATCCTTCTTCTCCAATATTCGACGAAGGAATTCGGCGTTAGTTTCTTCCTCCTGGCGTTCATCCGAGGACGTTTCAGGGTTTTCTTTTGGCCCAGTAAGTGTGGCCATTGCGTTCATCATCTCTTGGAGCTTCTGCTGCTGCTGCTCCTGCGCTTTAGTCACCGATCGCGTGAGCGGTCTATGACCTGTTGATATGTGGCTGTCCTCTTTACCAGACGCCACGTAGACGGTATGAACTACAATACCTCCCCTATCGTCTTCAAGGACGATCGGGGGATCTTCGGCCGGAGGATTGTTGGATCATCATCCCCACCATGTCTTGGAACAAGAGGCCCATACGCTTTATGTTGGCCGCTTGTTCAGCAGCCTCTTTATCCTTCTTCTCCAATATTCGACGAAGGAATTCGGCGTTAGTTTCTTCCTCCTGGCGTTCATCCGAGGACGTTTCAGGGTTTTCTTTTGGCCCAGTAAGTGTGGCCATTGCGTTCATCATCTCTTGGAGCTTCTGCTGCTGCTGCTCCTGCGCTTTAGTCACCGATCGCGTGAGCGGTCTATGACCTGTTGATATGTGGCTGTCCTCTTTACCAGACGCCACGTAGACGGTATGAACTACAATACCCCCTGACTTAGGGCGTTTGGGTTCACCACCTTTGATATTCGCCATAGGTGTAGGGACCTTTTCTGGCCTTCTTCTTTTATGGGCCGTAGAAGTTGAGGGGGCCGTTGCTTTGGGCACCCAAGCGGTCGTCACCTTTCGTTGCTTGACCGGGGGATTTTCTTCTTTCCGACCTTTCGACTTCTTCTGTTGGCGAGAGAAGTTAGGATCAATGACAGATTCTCGGACTCGTCGCCATGTCTTGTAAATCCTGGAGGACAGCGATTGAGGAGGCTGCTCCGGCTTTTCTGCTTCCACGGGGTCTCTACCGGTGGAGGAGATCTTTTGAGCACCGCAGTTGGCGAGTTTCTGCGTACCCTGTTCAGCAGCTCAAAGTTGTTCCCAGTTGGAACAACAGCGTCAACTTCTACCGTTGGAGCTAGTGGAGTCATCCCAGAAGGGGAGTTGCCCTCGGTCTTCCTTACCCGGTGCCAGTGGCGTCGTCGGGCACGACGAGTTGTCGGTATTGGCTCAGAGACAGAAACAGCTTCTTCTTGTCCCCTATTCAGGTGTGGGGCTGTTACCATTGTCAGCCTATTGAAGACTGATATCTTTTGAGCAGCAAGAGCAAGAGTGGGAGTTGGGACGGTCAATCTTGTAAAGACCGATCTCTTAGCAGGAGAAGCCGCCTTGACGACTTCAGGAGCAGGTTTGGGTACTCCTTTTGGGGTAACTTTTTCCGGGACTGCAAGCTTCATTGTGGGCCCGCAGGAGTTTTGTCCCAGTCTAGAGAAGACCGAGGCACTGGTGTTGGGCGACCCGTTGAGAGGGGCCGCAGTAACTGTAAGTCGATCGAAGACCGACTTCTTATGAGCTTCTTTTATGGGCACGGGGGTGCTAAAGCTTGTTGGCGGAAGCATAGTTCCGAAAAACAACCCCGTGGTGGCTTGAGTAATATGCTCCACGGGCATAGTGAACAAAGAGGCCGCTTGGGGCCCGTAGGTTATGCCCCCAGTTGAGGCCGGACGCGAGCTGCAGCAGCAGTTGGAGCACTTCAAACAGGTAGAGGCCATCGATATTTGATTTCTTTTTCTGCGCTAGGCAAAAGACCAAATCTCAGTAACTTGAAATCCAAAGGCAACCATTAACAAACCGCGATTCGTTCGCGAAGACGACACATGAAGTGTAGAGTGGAAAAAGGGAAAGGTCCCACCGGGCGTGCCAGAATCTGTTCCCCTCCGAAAGGCGGCCGCGACGCGAGGACGTCTTGCCTGAGGTTCGGGGCAGATGCTATTTGGTTTTATCCATCTACCTCTCTGAAGATTCCAAGTTGATTTATGGCACCGTGTATCGGAGGTTTAGATGGATGCGGCCGATGTAGCAGACTTCGTCAGATTCCCCCTCGTTTGAGGGGGTTTTTATTGTGGGGACGCTCTTCCCTGCAGGCGCAAGCCCCTGCAGTTAATTACGCTACCGCATCGCGGTAACCACTTTCTCCATCCCCAGAATTTCACTTCGTGTCGTGTGTGTTTGTTTTGTTTGTGGATGCCCGTGGATTGTATACGGAGACTAAGTTATGCCGTCGCCCGTAGGACGTGGATTAATCCAAATCCGTATTTACTTAGATTTGGGTTTGGTGTTTTAGTTTAAGGATACGTTAGCCATATTGAGGCTAAGATCAACTTAAACGTTCGTTAAGGATACGTTAGTCTGATTTGAGACTAAGATCAACTTAACGGGATCGTTTGGATCCGGCAAAAGAGCATTTGGGGGCTCTATTGTTCCAGTTTAGGGACGTAATGGTCTATGTTTAGTTTAAGGACGCTTGAGTCCGTGGGTTTAAGGACCCCACAGTCCGTGTTTTAGTTTAAGGACGCATAAGTCCGCGGGTTTAAGGATCCCACAATCCATCTTTTGGTTTATGGACGCTTAAGTCCATGAGTTTAAGGACCCCACAGTCCGTGTTGATGTGTGGTTGTCGGGACCCGTCGCCTCTCTGACGTCGTTGAAGGATTACAACGATAGGTGTCAGAGGAGTTCAGAGATATACCCTCGAACCGGATGTAAATTGATTTAGGAGAGCAGTCTTGCTCAGTCAATTTAATTTGAGGACTTACGGCCATGATTGGGCTAAGTCCAGTTGAAAAAAGTTCAACACTTTTATTTGTTTTTATTTTTGTTTGGGCTCTGCCCATAAAGGATGCAGAGCATCAATTTGTTTTGGGCTCTGCTCATTTTATAAATGATGCAGAGCACCAATTTTACTTGGGCTCTGCCCATTTATTGCTTTGCAATTTATTTTAGCCTACTAGGTCTTTTTGATTTGGGCCTGGCCCTTTAAAAAAAGAAATGCATTGCATTTGTCAGGCGCTTTGCGCCAATCAAAGAGCGCAAGCGCTTGTGGTGATGACATGTGCTATGCAAGCGCAGTGCGCTGTGCCAGTGCGCTGCGCTTGCGCTGCTGACACGTGGCGCGCTGTGGTGAGTTGCGCCAGTTTCAAAGAGCAAGGCTCTATTTCAAAAGCGCATAGCGCAAATGGTTCAGATGCTGACACGTGGCGCTCTTTGGTGGCTTGCGCCAACCCAGGAGCGCAACAGTGCAGATTTACAAGTGCAAGGCACTATTAACTTGAGAATCTTTTAGATTCCAGAACCAATGGTTCATAAAAGAAGTGCAAAACACTTTTCGATTTCTTGATCCAATTTAGATCAAAGAAAACAAGTGTTTCTTATTTTTCTCGATCTCAAAGAACCAATGGTTCATAAGTGCAAAGCACTATTATTTTATTTGTTTTTTATTGAAGATCATTGATTTTGTTCTTAGATCACTGATTTATTAGAAGAAATTCTTCTATCTTAAAGGTCTTTTACCTTTTTCTTTTTTTTTGAAATTCCTTCAGAGTTCTCTCTGTTTGAAATTCTTGATTTTTCACCAAATGTTCCTTCTTGATTTGAGGTCTAAGGACCTTTATATAGTGCCCATAAATTTGTTAAAGAGATCTTCCTCTGAGTGATTTGGGGAATTTTCCCCACCGTTGGATCTTTGATCCAAAGGCTTCTGTTTTACAGAAGGCAATCTTCTTGTTTTAACAAGAACAGAAAAAATCTTGCTAGAATTTAATTCTATTTGGCGCAAACGCCCCAGCGCGTGACACGTGTCAAGCAGCACAAAGCGCAGCGCAACTGCGCCTGGGCAACTGCGCTGACACGTGTCGCGCAGCGCAACTGCGCTAGCGCATCTGCGCTGACAAGTGTCGCGCAGCGCAACTGCGCTGACACATGTCGCGCAGCGCAACTGCGCTAGCGCATCTGCGCAGACACGTGTCGCGCAGCGCAACTGCGCTGACACATGTCGCGCAGCGCAACTGCGCTAGCGCATCTGCGCAGACACGTGTCGCGCAGCGCAGTGCTTGCGCAGCTGAAGCGTTGCTTGCTTTAATTTTGTTTTAAATAGAGCTTTGCTCTGATTGGACGCGCTGTCTTGGGCGCTGCGCTGATGTATCAGCTTTTGACACGTGGCGTATTGCGCGCAGCGCAAAGAATCTGAAGCGTTGCTTCGAATTTTGAATTAAATAGAGCTTTGCTCTGATTGGGCGCGCTGCCTTGGGCGATGCGCTGATGTATCAGCTTTTGACACGTGACGCGTTGCGCGCAGCGTAAAGGATCTGAAGCGTTGCTTCATTTATTAAAATTTAAATTTTCAAAGTAGAGCTTTGCTCTGATTGGGGGAAGGTGAAGCGTTGCTTCATCTCCCGTCTTGGAATTTGAACAGAGCCTTGCTCTGATTGAGGTAAACAGCTGTTCCATATGCTCTTTGCTTGCAAGTCTCGCTGATTTCTTTTTATGAATCTTAACAGCTTTGCCAGTTCTTACCACGCTGGAATCTCGCATCGTTATGCCGCCCGGCCCCTATGCTCTATGTGCCTCGGAACGGATGGAAAATCTAAGCCTTCATTCTTTGTCAGCTCTGATCGAAGGCCTTCGTGCTGGTGGTTTGATCACAGCCGAAGAATTTGCCGCTGAAGCCAACAGTTCTCTCTCCTTTCCTGCTGCTTACCACAGCGAAACATTGGTGCAAGTCTGGGTTGAGTTTTGTCGTCGGGTGGAGGCTTGCTTTCATAGCCTTGAGTGCTTGCTTCTTCCTTCAGAGGTTGTGGCTGCAAAGGTGAGCTTGCGGGGGCTAATCTAATGGTGCGCTGCAAATATGCTGTCATGCGAGAAGTGGCACAGCCGAAAATTTTCAGAGAGGAAGCTGGCTTCAACTGCGCTGGGGGAACTTCAAGCTAATCTTACGGCCAAGACCACTCGGGCGTATGAACTTTGGCGGGTGCTTCAAGAAGCTATCCGAGAGGTGGTAACCATTGATAAAGCCGTCATTTTCACTCGCGAAATGGTCGAAGCTCATAAGGTTACCGAAAAGGAGCTTGAATGTCATCTTGCCTCGTACCAGGCCCAACAGGCTCAAGCGGAGGCCCGTCTCTTAGCGATAATGAATCATGAAGCCGAGGCCCGGCGGAAAAAGGATGAACTAGCAAATCTATTGAATCATCCGCCGGCTTGAAGAATTGTGTATTTTTTATTCTTCTTTTGTACATACTCCTGAATGAGAGTATTTTTTTGATTCTTTCATAAATTGTACTTTGTATCCATTTTGATTCATGAATAAAAGACATATTTTGCTTCATGGTGGTGTGTCCCTTTTAGCAAACGCATTTTGTGGATACCCTTGTTGGACAGCGATTGCTTAGGAGTCAGGTTCAGATCTGCCTCCTAAGGCTTTCCAACTTTATGAGCCGTGAGGGTCTCATAAAGGTATTTCTCCTTACGAGTCGTGAGGATCTCGTAAGTGTAATTTCTCCTTAAGAATCATGAGGATTCCTAAGTGCATTTCCTCTTGAGAGTCTTAAGGATCTCACAAAAGAGTTTTCTCCCTTACGAGTCGTGAGGACCCGTAAGTGATGGATGAGGTTGACATTATCCACATTTCACGGAGTCAGGGGTTGACTTTATCCGCATTTCACGGAGTCAGGAGTTGCTCTGGCCATTTCCCACGGGATCAAGATTGACTTTAACCGTGTTCTATGGGACTAGGAGGTGCTCTGGACGCTTCCCACGGGGTCAGGATTGACATTAGCTGTGTTCCACAGGACCAGAATTTGCTCTGGATGCTTCCCACGGGGTCAGGATTGACATTAGCCGTGTTCCACAAGGACCAGGATCTGCTCTGGACGCTTTCCACGGGGTCAGGATTGACAGAAGCCGTGTTCCACGAGACCAGGATTTGCTCTGGATGCTTCCCACGGGGTCAGGATTGACATAAGCCGTATTCCACGAGACCAGGATTTGCTCTGGATGTTTCCCACGGGGTCAGGATTGACATAATTCGCGTTCCATAGGACCAGGATCCGCTCTGGACTCTTCCCACGGGGTCAGGATTGACATTAGCCGTGTTCCACGAGACCAGGATTTGTTCTGGATGTTTCCCACGGGGTCAGGATTAACATAATCCGTGTTCCACAGGACCAGGATCCGCTCTGGACTCTTCCCACAGGGTCAGGATTGACATTAGCCGTGTTCCACGAGACCAGGATTTGCTCTGGATGTTTCCCAAGGGGTCATGATTGACATAATCCGTGTTCCACAGGACCTGGATCCGCTCTGGACGCTCCCACAGGGTCAAGATTGATATTAGCCGTGTTCCACGAGACCAGGATTTGCTCTGGATGTTTTCCACGGGGTCAGGATTGACATAATCCGTGTTCCACAGGACCAGTATCCACTCTGGACGCTTCCCACGGAGTCAGAATTGACATTAGCCGTATTCCACGAGACCAGGATTTGCTCACTTTATCCGCATTTCATGGAGTCGGGGGTTGACTCTCGGTTGTCTATGCACCGCCGAGTCATGGAACTGGGAATTGCCGCAATTCCAATTTGCTGATGTTGCGTCTGTTGTAATGAGATGAATGTTGAGATGATCTCCGATGGTCTTTCAGGCTTTATATGAGATGCCGTAAAGACCTTGAAGCTAGGAATGTTGGCTTTGCTTCATTTGCTGTCATTGCGTCTGCTGCATCAAGACGAACGTCAAGGTGGTGACCACTCCTTGCTGGTGTGGGATGATCTCCGATGGTCTTTCAGGTTTTATATGAGTTGTCGTCAAGACCCTGAAGTTAGGAATATTGCCTTTGCTTCATTTGCTGGCATTACGTCTGATGTATCGAGACGAATGTCATGGTGGTGATCACTTCGCGCTGGTGTGGGATGATCTTCGATGGTCTTTCAGGCTATATATGAGTTGCTGTCAAGACTTTGAAGCTAGGAATGTTGCCTTTGCTTCATTTGTTGTCATTGCGTCTGCTGTATCGAGACGAACGTCAAGGTGGTGACCACTCCTCGCTGGTGTGGGATGATCTCCGATGGTCTTTAGGATTTATATGAGTTACTGTCAAGACCTTGAAGCTAGGAATGTTGCCTTTGCTTCATTTGCTGTCATTGCGTCTGCTGTATCGAGACGAACATCAAGGCGGTGACCACTCCTTGCTGGTGTGGGATGATCTCCGATGGTCTTTCAGGTTTTATATGAATTGCCGTCAAGACCCTAAAGCTAGGAATATTTCCTTTGCTTCGTTTGCTGGAATTACGTCTGATGTATCGAGACGAATGTCACGGTGGTGATCACTCCGCGCTGGTGTGGGATGATCTCCGATGATCTTTTAGGCTTTATATGAGTTGCCGTCAAGACCTTGAAGCTAGGAATGTTACCTTTGCTTCATTTGCTGTCATTGCGTCTGCTGTATCGAGACGAACTTCAAGGTGGTGACCACTCCTCGCTGGTGTGGGATGATCTCCGATGGTCTTTCAGGTTTTATATGAGTTATCGTCAAGACCTTGAAGCTAGGAATGTTGCCTTTGCTTCATTTGCTGTCATTGCGTCTGCTGTATCGAGACGAATGTCATGATGGTAATCACTCCGCGTTGGTGTAGGATGATCTCCGATGGTCTTTCAGGTTTTATATGAGTTGCCGTCAAGACCCTGAAGCTAGGAATTTGGCATTTGCTTCGTTTGCTGGCATTGCGTCTGCTGTATCGAGACGAATGTCGCGGTTGTCTCTAGGTTGTTGGTGAACCGTCGAGATTTAGAACTAGGGACTTTGCCATAGCTCCGTTGTTTTGACCCTGGGGTGACATTGCGTCTGCTGTAACGAGACGAATGTTGAGGTGGAGCTGAGATTTTGTCATCACTTCGCTTTGTTTCGACCGTGAGGTCTTTCGTTGATGTTGCATCTGCATCCAGCTGGATTGCGAAGGAACGTCGTTGTTGACATTGCATCTGGTGTAACGAGACGAATGCTGAAGTGGAGCTGGGATTTTGCCGTCACTCCGCTTTGCTGACGTTGCGGCTGCATCCTGCTGGACTGAAGAGGAACGCTGTTGTGATCTTTCGAGATGCAGATGTTGCCATCGAGACTTGGTTCTCTTTCTGACGGAGCCTGGTGGGATGATATGGTTCACTTTTTGTTTGTGCCCCTTGATTGTATACAGGGATCGATGTGATCTCACCTGTAGGGAAAAAAGTTTCATTTCATTTCGTTTTTTATTTCTTTCCGCGATACTCTATCATTTCAGCTTTTATATCGCGAAAGTCGCGATTGCCCAATCATTTCGGCTATTTTTCGCGGTGCCCAATCATTTTGGCTATTTGTTTTATTTACTCGTTGCTTTTTATTGCGAGTTGCCCAACCATTTCGGCTATTTGTTTTATTTACTCGCTGCTTTTTATTGCGAGTTGCCCAACCATTTCGGCTATTTTGTATGCATATATTTCTTTACTTGCTGATTTTGTTGCAAGTTGCCCTATCATTTCGGCTATTTCATATGCATTTTTGGCTCGCTGATTTTCTATCGCGAGTGTGGAACTTAGAATCTGGTGCCAGCCTTAGCATCGGCATCGCTGCGACTGGAATATTGCCAGGAGCGAATCATCATTTGCCGTGAAAGGACTTGGGATTTGATGCTGATTCAGGCATCAGCATCGCTACCACTGGGACATTGCCAGGAGCGATCATCATTTGCCATTGTCGATGTCGAACAAAGGTGGCTTAGCGAACAGGGTTAGGATCCTGTTGACTAAGGCTTTTAACTTCATGAGCCATAAGGGTCTCATGAAGGTATTCCTCCCTACGAGTCATGAGGATCTCGTAGGTGCGTTTTCTCCTTAGGAATCGTGAGGATTCCTAAGTGTGTGTTCTCTTACAAGTCGTAAGGATCTTACAAGAGTGTTTTCTCCTTATAAGTCGAGAGGACTTACAAGGGTTGTTCACCGTGTGAGCATATTCCTAGTCACTGGTGGGAATTTGTTAAGGAAATATTTATTCGCGCCCGTGGATTGTATACAAGGGTCAATATTGAAACGCTTGTAGGTCAAAACCGGAGGTTGTGATGGCTTAAGAACAGGTTCAAATCCCTGTAGCTTAAGGCTTTTGAATCCTATGAGCCATGAGGGTCTCAAAGGGGAATTCTCCTTACGAGTCGTGAGGATCTCGTAAGTGTAATTTCTCCTTAGAAGTCGTGAGGATCCCTAAGTGTGTTGCTCCTTTGTGAGTCGTAAGGATCTCACGCAGGTATTTTCTCCTCACAAGGTCGAGAGGACTTTGCAAGTGTATTTTAACGAGATTGCGCCCTTTCGGGTTTTCACAAAACTCGCCGGCAGTCCTGCTATTTTTACTCACGGAGCCCTTTCGGGTTTTCATCCGTGCCCATTTCTCTTATGGACATACCTTTTTTTTGGTCAGCCTTGGAATGCTGCGGTCCGTAGTAGTTTATCGACGTCTCGGTCAACTGCAAGTTTTAGGACATAGTGGTCCATCGTTAGTTTAAGGACGTTTCGGTCCGAGGGCTTTCTCTATGAATGAGCACGATGCCCCCGGCATGTCCATCTTTTTCGGATCATGTGGTTGTGGCGGGTTCATCTTCCATTTTTCAGACAGCGCGAATTTGCCCTGTTGGTATTGGTCCTCAATCCAGCCTTTGAAGACGAAGCAATCTTCGATTGGATGGCTTAATGCTTGGTGGTAAGGACAGTAATTAGGATTGTTGACATCGCCTGACTGCAACGGACGTTTTGGATCCGGCAGATTGATGAGTCTGTTGCGCACTACCAGCTCGAACAGTCTCCTCGTTTTATCCCGGGAAAACGAGTAAGGACGTCCCAGTCTTTCCTCGAGGGATGGGCGTGGACGCACGATGTTTTGGCGAACAACAGGCTTAAAGTTGCTTGGCTGTTGTTGAGTATTGGCGACGAATGTTTCTTTCCCTTTCCATTTTTCATTCCGTAGCTCCGGCTTCGAAGATGAAGGCCCGTGGCCCATCTGGTCCATTTGGGCCAACTTGTCAATCAAGGCATGGAAAGTGGTTGGCTTAAAAAACATCATGAATTGTGAAATGGTCGCCTGAGGGTCAAGGGTCCCCACGAACATGCCTACCGCAGGCGCTTCTTCGATGCGCTGCTCGCACTTCGACCATAGATTCTGCCACCGTATTGCATACTGAACCCACGTTTCTCCAGGCTTCACTCTGGCATTGATCAATGCCGTGATTGGGGTGCGTTCATTAGCACTTGCGAAACGCTGGGCGAATAGCGACTCCATCTCTACTAATGTCTTGACAGAGTCATTTGGGAGTTCGGAATACCACTCGAATGCCGTCTCCGACAAACTGCCAACAAACTGGCGGAGCAGTAGCTTATCGTCACCTCCAGTGTTGCTGCATAAGGCCCTGAATTGAGCGACATGCTGATGCGGATTTCCCGTCCCCTTGTATACGTGGAATTTAGGTATCATGTATCCTGGCGGGTATTTTATTTGGTCGTACCAACCCGGATAGGGTCGTCCCGTTTTAACAATTTGCCCAGCCGCTTCATTTGCCTGATGAACTCGTATCTGCTGAGCGATGTAATCATCCAGGGCAGCTTTGGAGATTGACTCCTCCTTGGCTGTTGACAGAGCCGGCAGAGGATTTGATGTCTCTCCTCTATCATCTTCAATTATTACGGGAGGGTCTTCAGCTGGAGGTTCCGGCTGTAACATCATCCCGGCCATGTCTTGGAACAAAAGAGCCATTCGTTTTATGTTGGCCGCCTGTTCCGCGGCCTCTTTTTCTTTCCTCTTGAGTATTCTTCGGAGGAATTCAGCATCAGTTTCTTGTTCCTGACGTTGCTCTGAGGTCTCTGGATTTTCTTTCGGCCTAGTGAGTGCGGTCATTGCAGTCAGCATCTCCTGAAGTTTTTGCTGCTGTTGCTCCTGAGCCTTTGTTATCGATCAGGTAAGCGGTCGATGACCCATAAAAGCACAGCTTTCCTCTTTTCCAGAAGCCATATAAACGGTATGTGTTACCATGCCCCCAGACTTGGGGCGTTTAGATTCAATGTTCTTGCGATTCGCCGCAGACACCGGAATTTTCTTCAGCTTTCTCCTCTTATGAGCGGTCGAAGTTGAGGGGGCCGTTGTAGTGGGCTCCCAAACAGCTGTCGCCTTTTGTGGCTTGACAGGATGGTCCTCTTCTCGCTGAACTTTCACCTTTTTCTGTCGGCGAGAGTAATCTTGATCAATCACCGATTCCTGAACCTGTCGCCAAACTTTGTAAATTTTAGAGGACAACCGCTGAGGGGGCTGCTCTAGCTTCGCCTTTGGGGCATTCTCCACAGGTGGAGGAGATCTCTTCAGCACGGCAGTCGGAGAGTTTTTGCGCACCCTCCTCAGCGGTTCAAAGTTGTTCCCAGTTAGAACAGCAGTATCGACTTCCACCATTGGAGCTGGCGGAGTCAGTCCAGAAGGGGAATTGCCCTCAGCTTTCCTTACTCGGCGCCAGTGGTGACGTCGAGCATGTCGTGCGGCCGGGAACACCTCCGCTGTTGGATCAGCTTTTCCATGCCCCCTTTTCTGATGGGAGTCTGCTGTTGGCGCCAGCCTGTCAAAGACAGATGCTCGCTGAGAGGGAATGGCCAATCTTGAAAAGGCCGATTTTCGTGCAAGGGAAACGGCCTTGGTTACTTCACCCGGAGTGGGAGCTGAAACTGCCAGTCTTGTGAAGACCGGCCTCTTGGCCGGAGAAGCCGCCTTGGTGACTTCAAGAGTAAGAATGGCTATCCGGTTCGGGATAACGCCTTCTGGTATTGCGGGCTTCTTCACGGGCCCGTTGGAGCTTTGGCCCAGTCTGCTGAAAACTGAGGCACTTGGTTTGGGCGACCCGTTAAGAGGAGACGCAGTAGTTGCAAGACGATCAAAGACCAACTTCTTCGCAGCTTCCTGCAATGGTACCGGGGCGTTGAAGCTCATCGGTGGGAGCATGGTCCCAAAGAATAGCCCAGTGGTGGCCTGAGTTACCTGCTCCACTGGCATGGCGAAGATGGAGGCCGCTTGGGTCCCGTAAGTCACTCCTCTGGACAGGACGGAGTGAGAGTTGCAGTTGCAATTAGTGCAGTTTGAGGCCATTGATCTTCTGTTTTTTGCACGGAGCAAGACACCAAATCTTAATACCTCACATCCAAAGGCAACCATGTCAAACCGCGATTTGTTCGCGAAACACGACACACGAAGTGTGGAGTGGAAAGAGGAAAAGGTCCCACCGGGCGTGCCAGAATCTGTTCTCCTCCGAAAGACGCGAGACGAAACCGCGTAGATTCGTCTTGCCTGAATTTGGGGGCAGATGCAATTTGGTTTTATCCGTCCACCTCTCCGAAGATGCCAAGTTGATTTATGGCACCGTGTATCGGAGGTTTAGACGGATGCGGCCGATATAGCAGACTTCGTCAGATTCCCCCTCGCTTGAGGGGTTTTTGATTGCGGGGACGCTCTTCCCTGCAGGCGCAAGCCCCTGCAGTTAATTACGCTACCGCATCACAGTAACAATTTTCTCCTTCTCCAGATGGTCACTTCGTGTCGTGGGTGTTTGTTTTGTTTTTGGTTGCCCATGGATTGTATACGGAGACTAATTTATGTTGTCGTCCGTAGGGCGTGGATTAGTCCAAATCCGTATTTTCTTAGATTTAGGTTTGGGGTTGGGTTTAAGGATACATTAATCTTATTTTAGACTAAAATCAACTTAAACGTTTGTTAAGGATACGTTGGTCTAATTTTTAGACTAAGATCAACTTAACGGGATCGTTTAGATCCAACAAAAGAGCATTTGGGCTCTATTGTTTAGTTTAGGGACATTGCGGTCGATTAGTTTAAGGACATTACGGTCCAAGGTTAAGGACATCATAGTCCATAGGCTTAAGGACCCTACAATCCGAGGTTAAGGACATCATAGTCCATGGGTTTAAAGGACCCCACGTTCCAAGGTTAAGGACATCATAGTCCATGGGTTTAAAGGACCCCACAGTCCATGGAATGATTGACTATCGGGACCCGTTACCTCTCTAAAGACATTGAAGGATTACAACGACAAATATCAAAGGAGTGAAGAGATGTACACTTGAACCAATGTTGATTGGGAAATCTGTAGTCCAATTTGGGACTAAGATCAATTAATTGGATTATGAGCACATGGGCTCAGTTAAATCTGAATTGAGGACTTATGGCCAACTTGGGCTAAGTCCAATTAGGTTTGAAATGTTGGACCTTTGTTTGGACTGTTGAACATTTGTCTGGGTTCAGCCTCCCATTATTTAGCAATGCTAAATAGGGGTTTGGGGCTCTGACAACATTTTGTCTTTTACTGGGCACTGACCATTCATCATGGCTCTGGGGTTTTTTATTTTGGATGTTATATAAAATGATCGAGTTTGGAAGAATGTAGTTGGGGTTCAATCAAAGGGGAGATCTTGTCTCTGGAAAAACTTAGCTGATTTTGGGCTAAGACTAGTTTGAAAACACTAACACATATTTGGCGATCACGTGTTCCCACATGATGCACTTAAAATAGTGTTAAACACTAGGAACAAAACGCTCAAAATAGTGTTAAACACTAGAAATGAGGTGGTCACGTGGGGTCACGTGAGACGCCTGAGAATTGGGCCAAACCTCCTTTATTTTACTCTCAAAATCTGCAAATAAGTGTTAAACACTTAGCCTCTGTAATCATCGCGTGTGGAAACGTGATAGTGCCCATGTATTGGGTATTAATTCCTCTGTTTTCTCTCTTTTGCCCTTTTAAAAGGTGTTTGTCATGGGTCACGTGGGAGCACGTGAGGCGTTGCCTCCAAGCTTGTTCTTTCTCATTTTGAGGAGTCTGTTTAAGTGTCACGTGGGGGCACGTGACCTAGTCTTGTTCGTTCTTTTCTGATCATTGAGGGGGGTTCACGTGTTGCCACGTGACCAGGTTGGATACTGATTTCTTTACGTGCATGGAGAGTTTTAAATCCCTTGTTTTAAGAATTAAATTCTTTTATAGGGTTAAACCCTAATTTCATTTAGAGGAATTAAATTCCCATGTGTTTTGAAAGAATTAAATTCTTTAAACTCAACTCTCTCTCTCTCTCTCTCTAAGTTTTGGATCTGCATGGCAGAATCTCCCCGATGAGAATTAAATTCTCAATTTATGGGGAGATCTGCTTCTGCAGATCTTCAACCATGAAGAAGAACTAAGTTCATGTTTTAAGGGTTAAACCCTATTTATGTTGGAGGAATTAAATTCCTAAGTATTTGGAGGAATTAAATTCCCTAAACTCAATTCTCCCTCTAAGTTTTGGATCTGCATGGCAAAATCTTCCCGATGAGAATTAAATTTTCAACTTGTGGGGAGATCTGCTTCTGCAGATCTTCAACCAAAGGAAGAACTAAGTTCTTATTCAGAAAAGTTAAACTCTTAATTTGAGAATTAAATTCTCTTTTTGTTTTATGGAGCTTAGATCTCTTTCCCTTTCTCATCTTGGGTTTCATTCTCTTCTGAGGAAATCTTCTTTTCTCTCTGGAGAATAAAATTCTTTTTTTTCTGTTGTTGTCTCTCTCCAAAAAAAAAAGATCAGATCATTTCTCTTCTCTTCTTGGCTCCTATTTATAGGAGAAAGAAAAGAATTAGTTTGTTTAGTCAATCTACATTAAAAGATTTTGATTGATTTTATAACCAACATGATCTTTTAGATCACTTAATGAATTTTATTCACCATTGGATTTTTAATCCAAAAGATACTCTGTCTGTTGTTCTTGGTGAATTTCAAGAAAATCTTTCCTTGTATAGAATCTTTCTATAGATTGGTGATTTTTAATCACCATTGGATTTTTAATCCAATGGTGCTCCACTTTACAGAGCACAATCTTTTTTTTGTTTGGAAAGATTTAGAGAAATATTTTTCCAGTTAGGATTCTCGATTCCCTCTTACTTAGAATTTAATTCTATTAGTTCAGAAGGCTTAAGAGCCTATCACGTGTTGGCACAAGATCCCACTGTTTGATCATTTAAATAGAATTTAATTCTATTAATTAAATAGCTTAGGAACCCATCACGTGTCTGCACGTGACCTTTGGTCACGTGTGGACACGTGATGCCCCATTGGGGTATTCCTTACTGTTTTATTACACTTTTAATTCTTTTCAGTGGGTTTTTAAAGGCCCATCACGTGTGGTCACGTAACTCCACTGATTGCATGTTTGATTAGAATTTAATTCTATTTCAACAGAATCCCCAGGAAACCATCACGTGTCAGCACGTGACCCCTGGTCACGTGTGGGCACGTGACGCCCCATTGGGATTTTTCCTGATATTTTATGAGGGAGCAGCCTCACAACGACCCACTCGTGATAACGGCACGGGTCCACCGTTATGAGGTACAAAGGATACTGGTCGATTCCGGAACCTCGGCAGACATCCTCTTTTATGACTGCTTTTAGCATATGGGCCTGGGACCGTCTGATCTACGGACCACATCCCACGTCCTCTCGGGGTCTACCAACCACTCCATCCCAGCACAGAGATTGATCACCTTTCTCCTCAACATTAAGGAAACGGGCCGTACGAGGACTGTACCAGTGGAATTTATCGTCGCCAAAATCCCTTCTTCCTACAACATCCTTTGGGGACGCCCGACATTAAACGCCCTCCGGGCTCAAATCTCGACCCACCACCTTACGGTCAAATTTTCGTTAGACCAAGGGGGATAGGCCGGGCCTACGGGAACCAGTGGATCGCCAAGATTTGCTTCACCTCGACACCCCCCACCGGAAGGCAGACCGATGCCTTTGAAGACACAAGCGATTTCCAGGGGTCTCTGGATACGTGTGACGGCCAGAAAGAAATTCGGGGAGCCCCGGTAGAAGCGCTGGCTGATGTCCCCCTCATCGAAGGGTTCGATGGGCGTACAGTTCAAATCGGGTCTCTTTTGACAGGAGACCGTCGTGAAGACTTGATCCGCTTTCTCCAAGGAAACGCGGATGTGTTCGTTTGGACACCAGCAGACATGCCCGACCCTAAAGTAATCTCGCATAAGCTCGAAATCGACCCGAAGGCCCAGCCCATCCGACAAAAGAAGCGAAGTTTCGCGCCAATCAAGCAAAAGGCGATTGAGGACGAGGTCGATAGATTGCTCGCGGCCAGTTTCATTAGAAATATTGACTATTCGGATTGGCTAGCGAATGTGGTTATGGTTAAAAAGGCGAACGGGAAATGGAGTATGTGCGTTGACTTCACAGATCCGAACAAGGCCTGCCCGAAAGACAACCATCCCCTCCCTCGGATAGACCAGCTAGTGGACAGCTCGGCCGGCCACGAGTTGCTGAGCTTCATGGATGCTTTTTTCGGCTACAATCAGATCCGGATGAACCCGGCGGATGAAGAACTCACCGCGTTCACCATGGATCGGGGGTATAGTGCTACAAAGTGATGCCTTTCGGTCTCAAGAATACTGTGGCTACCAATCAGCACCTAATAAACAAACTGTTCAAACCGCAGAGCGGGAGGAACATGGAGGTCTACGTCGACGACATGCTCTTCAAATCAACCTCATCGGGCGAACACACCAAAGATCTTGGCAAGACATTCGGCATCCTCCGCAAGTATAAAATGAAGCTAAACTCGGCAAAGTGCGCATTCGGGGTAACTAGCGGGAAATTTCTCGGGTTCATGGTTACCCACCGAGGAATCGAAGCAGACCCAGAAAAGATCAGCACCATTCTCAATATGGCCACACCAAAGAGCAACGTTGAGATCATGCGTCTCACAGGGAGAGTAGCAGCTCTGAGAAGTGCCTCCCATTCTTCAAAGCCTTGAGAAAGATCCCCAAGTTCAAATGGTCAGAGGAATGTCAAATCGCTTCTGTCGTCTGTTTCCGACGAAGTGACCGAGGAACTGGGCGGCCAGCTCATCAAAGGTAGAGATAGAGCGTGACGTGAGTCCTCGGAACCAATCCCGTCCAGCCCGAATGAGGGTGGAGGGAAATGCTCGGCATTGGGCAGCATCGGAGTTATCGGCGGAGCTCACCATTGGAAAACTCCGGCATCAACGCCTTGACTGTAAGTCGATGTAGTACACCCCAGTACTTATGGGGAGGCGGAATTTTCAAAAACGATCGAGTTTAAACAACGAACATCGACTAACCGCTTGAATCGAAGCTAAACAAATAATAACCAAACACAAAGCTATACTAAACTATAGTGTTAAGGGATTATACCGATCGAAACTAGTCCTTCGTCTTTGTGTCCTCCTTTGTTCTCCTCGGCCTTCTCTAGGTAGTAGACGATCCACCCGAGAGCGAAACTCCAAGCTAAACCTCTAACTTGAGGTAACTAATCAACTTTGATTGCTAATCAAAGATGAGAGGATGATATAGAGTGAAGGTTATGGATTGTTTAGTCTAACTAAACCTTTGTTCTCAACACATGAGGATTAAGGTTAGTATCTTGAAGATGAGAGCTTGAGGAGAGAGAATGTGTGATATAATAATGAGAGAAGAGAGAGAGTGTATCATAATATTATGAAGCATTCTTATTATCAAATAATCAATAAAGGAAATGAATAAGCATGCTTCACAAAATATCTTGTGATGATTCATTAACATGAGTCATTAAGCAATAAATGTGCATTAATGAAGTGAATGAATCACCACTATGACTCACTCTCTTTCCAAAACAAACCTCCTTAGTCACATCTTCTAGAAGCTTCTCGAGTAATTACGAGAACGCCCCCCCGATCCGTAAAAATACGGAAAAACTTTAGACTGTAAAAATCCAATAACCGGATACCAGTAACTGGCTTAAACCAAAGCCGACTGGTAAAATCTGTCCGAAAGTCGTACGCGCGTAAACGCACGTATGTGTCCGAACCCTTTGTCGCAAAACCATGCAACCTCTATATCGTTTCGCCTGGAGTAGGAAACTCTCTGTGTGGGACTCTAGAGACTCGACTACTACGCTGGCAGTGGGTTTAACCACAGACCGCAAGCGGCACTAGCTGTACGTAACGGTCCCCAGGTAGTTGTCGATAAGAAGGCCGATGAGTAAACCCATCCGAACTCCTACTGAGTCTGATGTGACAATCTCCATACAGTCCGGTCCGTTCGTCCAAGACTATCGCATATCGGGCCTAGGGGGGCGGCAAGCGTCAGTCCCCTAATAGCGGTATAAGTCGTGTCGGAGTGAAGCCCATTACACCCTGAGAAGCTACTGGAACCTACCAGCAAATCTCGCTTGCCCTGGCCAGGGACTTTGCGTAATGGCTCTCTGACACAGCACGATATCTACTCCCAATACCGGGAGGGACGAATCCTGTCTAACCGCCACTGCCTCCAAGTGCTCGGGACTGCACCCAACTGCTACCTGTTTGCACGACTCCTTTGAGCCGTGGTAGGGTAGCAATCTAAGAACAGTGGGACACACTCGAGGCGAAGTAGCAGTGTCAAGTCTGCGGACTACGCTGTACTCATGTCACCTGGGAACTGTTCACTGACGACTGGTATCAAACCAACCAACAGTTCCCTGTGAGTCCTGTCCGGTGTACCCGTAACCCAACGAGCACCTGTATACTATCTCCAGTACGACGTACTGACGGCTGTGGGACAGACCATCTCCCCAACTGGGATGAGAAGCGTACACACTAGTCTACTCCGGAGTATCGATGCTCTGTCTCGATAATCCAACGACCAGGGACCTGAATAAGGATGTGCTTGTAGACTACCCAGCCCCCACTAGTGTGACTGCCATCACAACGCTGGTAGACAAGCAAGATCCTAAGAGCTCTATCAATACGTACACTCACATATTAAGATAGAAAAACCAAGTAGCATACTACCATGTTTAGCAAGACTGTTATATACATGTGAATATCCCAAGCTTCCATTAAGTAATATACAAGCTAGTATGATACAGTAATGGCCTTCTAGGGCATAAACACTAACAATCTCCCACTTGCACTAGGGCCATGTACTGGCATATCGCAGACCAATGATCTCGAGCAGCCTCTCGAACTGAATCTGAGGAAGGGCCTTCGTGAATGGATCAGCAATGTTCTCTTCTGAAGCAACTCTCCGAACCTTGATCTCCTGACGATCAATGATCTCCCTGATCAGGTGATACCGCCTCAAGATGTGTCTGGACTTCTGATGGGACCTTGGTTCCTTCGCTAAAGCTATAGCTCCGTTGTTGTCGCAATACAGAGGTATTGGGTCAACTATGGTAGGAACCACCTGAAGTTCTGTTAGGAACTTCTTCATCCAGACTGCTTCTTTTGCGGCATCGCAAGCAGCTATATACTCCGCTTCCATCGTCGAGTCAGCAACGGTGTCCTGCTTGGAGCTCTTCCAGCACACCGCCCCTCCATTGAGGGTAAAGACATAACCCGACATGGACTTGGAATCGTCCTTATCACTCTGGAAGCCGGAATCAGCAAAGGCCTCCAACCTGAGGTCTTTTCCGCCGTAAACCAAGAACATCTCCTTAGTCCTCCTCAGGTACTTGAGAATGTTCTTTACTGCTATCCAGTGTTTCTCCCCTGGGTCTGACTGATACCGGCTTACCACGCTTAGTGCGTAAGCTACATCTGGTCTGGTACACAACATCGCATACATTATAGAGCCTACCGCAGAAGCGTAGGGTATAATAGACATGCGTTCCCTTTCCAAATCAGTCTTGGGAGACATCTCTTTGGAGAGGGTGATTCCGTGACAAGCCGGTAGATTACCGCGCTTTGAATCTTCCATACTGAATCTTTTCAGTACAGTGTCGATATACCTGGACTGCGAAAGTCCCAACATCCTCTTGGATCTATCACGATAGATCCGGATCCCCAGAATGTAAGAGGCATCACCCAGGTCTTTCATGGAGAACCTGTGTGACAAGAATCCTTTGACAGATTGTAGCATAGGAATGTCATTTCCTATCAATAGAATGTCATCCACGTACAAGACGAGGAATACGACACTTCTGTCCACAACTTTACTATATATGCACGGTTCATCTGGATTTTTGATAAAGTCATATTCTTTGACTGTCTCATCAAAACAGATGTTCCAACTCCGCGATGCCTGCTTTAGTCCATAAATAGACTTAAGCAGCTTGCATACTTTCCCGCTGCTCCCACTCTGATTGAAACCCTCTGGCTGATCCATATAGACGCTCTCTTCTAAATTTCCATTCAGAAAAGCCGTCTTTACGTCCATCTGCCAGATTTCATAATCATGGAAGGCAGCAATAGCAAGAAGGACCCGAATGGATTTGAGCATAGCCACTGGAGAAAAAGTTTCGTCATAGTCCAAACCAGGTCTTTGACGAAAACCCTTTGCTACAAGTCTAGCTTTATAGGTTTCTACCTGTCCATCTACACCAATCTTTTTCTTGAAGATCCATTTGCATCCTATGGGTTTTACCCCATCTGGAGCAAAGTCCAAAGTCCATACTTTGTTGGTGTACATGGACTCCATTTCGGTCCGCATTGCATCTAGCCATCGTACCGAGTCGCCGCTCTGGATGGCCTGCCTGAAGTCAGTAGGTTCATCATCATCTATGATGCAATCCTCTCTATCCCCGTCAATGAGAAAACCGTAGTATCTCTCAGGCGGATGAGACGGCCTACTACTCCTGCGGAGGGGTGCGGGAATGTTCTGTTCTTCTTGAACCTCTGGTTCTACCAAACTTTCAGCAGTAGTTTGTGGTTCTGGAATTTCTTCCAGTTCTATTTCGCTCCCACTTATTTCCTTTTCTAAAAACTGATTTTCCAGAAAATGGGCATTACGAGAAACAAAAACCTTTTGTTCCTCTGCGTAATAGAAATAATATCCCTTGGAGTTCTTTGGATATCCCACAAACATACATTTTACTGATCGTGCCTCGAGCTTGTCCACATGCTGCTTTTTAACAAAAGCTGGACATCCCCAAATCTTCATATGCTGAAGATGGGGTTTCTTCCCAGTCCACATCTGATATGGAGTGGTAGGCACAGTCTTGGTAGGAGCCCTGTTCAGAAGATATGCCGCTGATTCTAGCGCATAACCCCAGAAAGATCGCGGTAACTCAGCATTACTCATTATGGATCGTACCATATCCAATAGGGTTCGATTCCGTCTCTCCGATACACCGTTATGCTGTGGAGTGTACGGAGGAGTAAGCTGAGAGAGAATTCCTTTCTCTTTTAGGTAACCTAGGAACTCGGCACTCAAGTATTCACCACCTCGATCAGATCTAAGTGTCTTTATACTTTTGCCGGTTTGGTTTTCTACTTCATTCTTATACTCTTGGAATTTCTCAAAAGCCTCGGATTTATGTTTCATCAGATAAATGAATCCGTATCTTGAGTAATCATCCGTGAAAGTAATGAAATAGGAAAAACCACCTCTCGCATGTGTAGACATTGGACCGCATACATCACTGTGTATGAGTCCTAAGAGCTCGCTCGCTCTTACTCCTTGTCCAGTGAATGGAGTCTTTGTCATCTTTCCTTTGAGACAAGATTGACAAGTGTCATAAGTTTGATATTCGAACGTGTCCAAATATCCTTCTCTATGCAACTTAGTCAACCTTCTCTCATTGATGTGACCCAGTCTACAATGCCATAAGAAAGCTTTATTTAAATCTGGAGACTTTCTTTTTAGTGTGTTCTGGACATTGAAAATTTGGAGTTGGTTTAACACATATATGCCGTTATTTAGAGTACCGGACCCAATCAAACCATGATTAAGGTGGATGTTGACAACATCTCTTACAAACGTGAAATCATAACCTTTATTTGATAACAAGGAAACTGATATGATATTACACGTTAAGCTGGGTACAAAATAACAGTTATGTAAAACCAAAATGTGTCCACTCGTCAATCCTAGGTGATAATCCCCGACGGACGCAGCTCCCACGCTAGCTCCGTTAGCAACCCTGAGGATCATATCACCTTCCTTCAGCACTCTACGGTTTCTCAGTGCCTGCAATGAATTGCAAATATGAGATCCTGACCCGGTATCCAATACCCAGGAAGTAGAGTTGATTGACAGACAATTCTCAATTACAAACACACCTGAAGTCGAAGCCACAGCCTGCTTCGGTTCCTGGTTCTTGGCGTTCCACGCCTTGCAATCCTTCTTCCAGTGCCCTTTCCTGTGACAATGGAAGCACTCATCCAGGCCAACTACCGGTGCTGTAAACTTTTTCTTTCCTTTCTTTCCCACCTTACTAACACCTCCTCTAGGTCTGGGTGCGGCCTTCTTCTTCCTTCCTTTGGCCCTAGCCTTGGACCCGGAAGAAGATGAACCGCCAACAAACATAGCGGGTGTTTCCCTTGCCTTCTGCAAGGTGCCCTCTGCACTCCTTAACATGTTCAGGAGTTCCGCAAGTTCAACTTCTTTTCCTTGAAGATTGAAGTTGAGGATAAACTGGGCGTAGGTGGGAGGAAGGGACTGGAGAACAAGGTCTGTATAGAGCTCATTATCCAAAGTCGTCCCAAGGTCCGCGAGCTCTTCAATATAGCCGATCATCTGTAGGACATGTTCACCTACCGATGACCCGACAGCCAACCTCGCTCGAAACAATTTCTTTGAGGTCTCGTATCTTGCTATACGAGATTGCTCTCCATAAAGTTCCTTTGTATGGAGAAATATGCCATCCAAGGACATATCCGCGTGCCTCCTCTGATGTTCATTGTTCATCGAGGCAAGCACGATGCACTTGGCTCTCGCGCAATCTAAATCCCAGGTTTTGCGGATTTCCTTATCCGCATTGCTGGATTTGGGACCAAGGACAGCAGGTGCTGTAGCGGTGAGGACGTACCCCAGTTTGTCATAGGTCAAAGCCATCTTGACATTCCGCAGCCAATCTTTATAGTTTGGCCCCGTCAGTATATTTTTCTCTAAAAGTAACTTAAGTCCAGTCATTTTCAGGGTCGCTGCAATTAGGAGAGAGAGAAGAAAACTCTTTAGCATGATGCTCTTGCAAGTTTAGAGTGGTTTTTAGTTTATCTAAACTGGATGGCTCCCACTGTTTCTCAAATCCTTCCTCAAACCATAAAAGAAGAATTAGCCAAGACTATTCTCACCGTACAATACTTGCTTAACCGTTCAGCCAGGCCGGTGTCGATACTTCGAGGGAGGTTTTCCAACGCTTTCGCGAAGTTCCTTAATTAAAGAACCTCTTTTCTCTGGGGGCGTAACCCCGCTGACACTTTTCTGGACACCTACTAGGTTTATAGCATTGATCGTTAAGTGACGAATATCCTGATAAGTAGCATATACTCACAGTAGGATCGGGATCCAAATATCATCGTATGATAATGTTGAAGGAATCCTACCAACATTCATCAAACTCCAAATGGTATGCATCTCTTTGCAAATTTCAGTTTCTTTAGAAATTCCCGATATAAGTTTTTGCCCCATGCTCTTATGACCTTGGCTTTGGTCAAAATGTCATAAGTCACATGTCAAGTTCTACCCGTCATTATCTTGTCAATTTGAACCCATCCGTATATACCCCTGACTTTGGTCAAATGATAATACGACTGTCCCAAACTAACTCATCTATCTTATGCAACAAATGAAAACCCAGTAGCTACCAAACACTATGCCTTGACTTTGGCCAAAATGCATAGCTTGAATACTACTGAATACCCAAATGAAACGACGGAGGGCTACGACTGGTTTTGGCGAAACCATAAACGTAGTGAACTTGATATAACCGAAGGAACCTGATAGCTTTTAAAAGGAGTGGTTAAAGCTCCGCATTTAAAAATATCTGTTTTAAAAATAACCGAGTGGTTTCTTTTAAATTGTTCCAACGATTTAACTTTGGTTTGTTTTACTTTGCATTATAGATAATGCGTCCCATCATTAACCTATCATTGCAGAAAACAACGAAAATACAACGTCCTCTTATGCCATCCGCATTCGCCACGGGGTCCCGTCATCACCCGTTAGGTTACTTAACTAACGACAGAGCGGGGGCTGGGCTAGCGCGGGTGTAAAACATAAGTGACGTCTAAATAGCTATCATAATATAGATATTTTACATTCGTCTGACGCAATGATATTCATTCCAGAACACAGATAAACAATATTGGATTTGCAAGCAATCTGTATTTCTTTTGAGCCTGCAAGAAAAGACAGATTACACAGTTGTGATGAATAGCCGTTTACCCCACCCTCGACCCCTACGGGTACGGCAAACTACCCACCCGGCAGTCTGTGTACCCCACCTTGGGTCAGTCCTAGGAGCAAAAACAGTAAAATGAAATAATACAACGGTGGCTACAACCGCAACCTGGAAGTGCCCCGCGAAAATAATATTACAACAAATTACATTTACAACAAATGAATTAACCAATAACCCATTGCGAACCCCGGCTATACACCACAACAGTCCAATACAGTTTATATGCACAAACAGATATAACTATTTCAGAAATGTGCAACCCCCTGCCAACCGACATACTAGCAGTTGGGGGAGGTTTACGAACACATTAAACAATCACAGATATAATCCAATACGCAAATACTGTACAATTCGATCGAATAAACAACTTCAATATTGCTCCAAAAACTGCTCTGTTAAACAGTAACCTGAGCAATAATTAAACATTCCAGAAAACCCCAAATTACACAGAGAAGCAACAGAAGAAAAATCGGCCGCTGAATCGCCAACTCGGCGGCGGAAGCGCGGCAACTCAGTGGCTGAGGCCGCGGTTCCGCGGCGAGTTGGTCGATTCAGTCGACTGTTTTTCTTGGGTGTTCTTCTGGTGTCATGTCAAGCACTCTGAGCTCACCTGAAAAATTTTCTGACATCGTTTTAAATTCGACAGAAACTTACATTTTTTAGGGTTTTCCGGCTTCGTTTTTCCGTTCGAAATTCGTACAAATTTGCAACTAGGTTATTTATTGTTTAGCGAGGCTCTGATACCACTGTAAGTCGATGTAGTACACCCCAGTACTTATGGGGAGGCGGAATTTTCAAAAACGATCGAGTTTAAACAACGAACATCGACTAACCGCTTGAATCGAAGCTAAACAAATAATAACCAAACACAAAGCTATACTAAACTATAGTGTTAAGGGATTATACCGATCGAAACTAGTCCTTCGTCTTTGTGTCCTCCTTTGTTCTCCTCGGCCTTCTCTAGGTAGTAGACGATCCACCCGAGAGCGAAACTCCAAGCTAAACCTCTAACTTGAGGTAACTAATCAACTTTGATTGCTAATCAAAGATGAGAGGATGATATAGAGTGAAGGTTATGGATTGTTTAGTCTAACTAAACCTTTGTTCTCAACACATGAGGATTAAGGTTAGTATCTTGAAGATGAGAGCTTGAGGAGAGAGAATGTGTGATATAATAATGAGAGAAGAGAGAGAGTGTATCATAATATTATGAAGCATTCTTATTATCAAATAATCAATAAAGGAAATGAATAAGCATGCTTCACAAAATATCTTGTGATGATTCATTAACATGAGTCATTAAGCAATAAATGTGCATTAATGAAGTGAATGAATCACCACTATGACTCACTCTCTTTCCAAAACAAACCTCCTTAGTCACATCTTCTAGAAGCTTCTCGAGTAATTACGAGAACGCCCCCCCGATCCGTAAAAATACGGAAAAACTTTAGACTGTAAAAATCCAATAACCGGATACCAGTAACTGGCTTAAACCAAAGCCGACTGGTAAAATCTGTCCGAAAGTCGTACGCGCGTAAACGCACGTATGTGTCCGAACCCTTTGTCGCAAAACCATGCAACCTCTATATCGTTTCGCCTGGAGTAGGAAACTCTCTGTGTGGGACTCTAGAGACTCGACTACTACGCTGGCAGTGGGTTTAACCACAGACCGCAAGCGGCACTAGCTGTACGTAACGGTCCCCAGGTAGTTGTCGATAAGAAGGCCGATGAGTAAACCCATCCGAACTCCTACTGAGTCTGATGTGACAATCTCCATACAGTCCGGTCCGTTCGTCCAAGACTATCGCATATCGGGCCTAGGGGGGCGGCAAGCGTCAGTCCCCTAATAGCGGTATAAGTCGTGTCGGAGTGAAGCCCATTACACCCTGAGAAGCTACTGGAACCTACCAGCAAATCTCGCTTGCCCTGGCCAGGGACTTTGCGTAATGGCTCTCTGACACAGCACGATATCTACTCCCAATACCGGGAGGGACGAATCCTGTCTAACCGCCACTGCCTCCAAGTGCTCGGGACTGCACCCAACTGCTACCTGTTTGCACGACTCCTTTGAGCCGTGGTAGGGTAGCAATCTAAGAACAGTGGGACACACTCGAGGCGAAGTAGCAGTGTCAAGTCTGCGGACTACGCTGTACTCATGTCACCTGGGAACTGTTCACTGACGACTGGTATCAAACCAACCAACAGTTCCCTGTGAGTCCTGTCCGGTGTACCCGTAACCCAACGAGCACCTGTATACTATCTCCAGTACGACGTACTGACGGCTGTGGGACAGACCATCTCCCCAACTGGGATGAGAAGCGTACACACTAGTCTACTCCGGAGTATCGATGCTCTGTCTCGATAATCCAACGACCAGGGACCTGAATAAGGATGTGCTTGTAGACTACCCAGCCCCCACTAGTGTGACTGCCATCACAACGCTGGTAGACAAGCAAGATCCTAAGAGCTCTATCAATACGTACACTCACATATTAAGATAGAAAAACCAAGTAGCATACTACCATGTTTAGCAAGACTGTTATATACATGTGAATATCCCAAGCTTCCATTAAGTAATATATAAGCTAGTATGATACAGTAATGGCCTTCTAGGGCATAAACACTAACATTGACGACATCAAGAGCCTTGTGCCAAATGATAGCCGGGGCTTCGATGATGTCGGCATAGAACTGGTCTGACGCCTTATACTTATCCACCGACTTCGAAGCTCGGAGCTCAGCAATCTTCGCTGCCTCAAGCGCCGCCTCGGCCTCTCTCTTGCTGGCATCCCTCGACTTCTTCATTGTGGCATAGCGCTTGCCCATCTCCTCCAACTTAGCTCGAACGGCTTGGTTGGACCCACTCAGAAGTCGCTGGGACTCCTGGCACTTGGAGACCGTTAGCGCATCGGCGGCCAACCGGGTTTCGAGGGTGGTTGTCTTTTCCTTCTCCTGCTGTAGCTCAAGGCGCAGATCCTCCTCCCACGAAGACGATTCCCCGGCCTTCCTCATGGCCGAGGCAATCTCCTCGGATTCCATGTTTACAATGAGGGCGCGGTGTTGGAGGACCTGAGGAAAATGGCCAGAGGAGTTAGACAAGTTAAAACCGAGGAAATGATACTTTAGGAAATCCTTAAAGGATACGGATACCGACCCGAACCGCCTCCTGAGCGATGGCGGCCACATGGGCCTTCATGGTCCCCTGGGGAATCTTGTCCCCGGTCGATTGCTCCATGTCGAATAGCAATCTATCGACAATGGAGAGCCCTGAGGGGACTACAAAGCAGACGTCCTCATCCTGCATGGGAATCCTCTTAAGAATCTCAGAGGACGACGGGCGGGAGATCGTATTTTTCCTCTTGAGAAGAACCTTGACACCCTCTTCCCCCTTATCGCCAGGGGCGCCGGGTCTTGCGCATGCTTCTGGCTGCCCCCGCGGCGGTCATCGGGGGCTCGGGGCGCTGCGGAAGGCCTTGCCGGTGGAGATGGTCTAAGGGCCGAGCTCGGGACAAGCTCACGCCCCCGACCTTCTTCTGGGCTGTAGCAGCTAAGATCTTGGATCGGTCCATTTGTCTTGCAAAAGTAGAATACACGAAAGAGTTAGTGGTGCTAGAAGGGCAAAAGAAATCATTCAAGTCTAAACAGATCGTCCAAAGACCCAACTTACCCATGAAGCGCGCGGAGCTGAGCCCAGCCTAGCTAAGAACCTGCTCAGAAAGCAGGACGTCGGCACGCTGGATCGGCTCCCACATGGATACCACCCCCGTCTCGAGCGAGGATAACTGCTTCGCCCTCGAGCAGTCAGCCCTGTGCCATTGTGTAGGTACGGGCCAATCCTCGCCCTCAGGTGACCCGATGAATACAAACTTCTCCTTCCAGTCGTGGATGGAAGAAGGAACGGCTACCACGCCCGACCCAGCCATCCCGTCCTTGCATTTTTTAAAGAAAAAATACACCCAGATCGGCCCGTTCTTGCTAGTGCCAGGGTGATTTTTATAGCAGAGAAAAGAAGTAAGAAGGATCAAGCTGAAGGGGATGTCCTCAAGTTTCAACCGGACCAGAAACCCGAGGTGGATTCTCCACGAGTTCGGCGCTAGATGGCCCGGGGAGAGATGGAAGCAACGAAGTACCCCACATACCTTGGTTGGAAAAGACGGGTGCATTCCCGCTCGGGACGCTTCCAAATATAGGGCAATCTCCTTCCCCTGCACCTGGTCTGCCCGTTCGCCCCCTTTAGCCAAACGGAGTGAATAGTTAGAGGGGATATGGAAATGAGCCCGAATCTCGGCAAGCTCGTTCAGATCCCTCAAAACAGAGGGCGCATCGTGGGCGGGATGCGCACCTTAGGAGCACTTGTCGCCGCCGGGCGGCTAGCGACGCGGGTAGCCCTGACTCTATGGGGCGAGCCCGACACAGAGGAAGCAACAAGAGAACCCTCTTGGCTGTCAGCAGCCAAAGAGGCGGAAGACTCCCTAGAATCGACTCTAACTATTTCTACAGACTCCTCGGAAGAAGACATCTAACCTGATTCAGAGGAACGAGTTCTCCGAGGAAGGAGCGCAAAGGATCTGATCTAAAGGATGGAGCGCCGAGCAATCTTTGGCAACGAAGGGAAATTATGAAGGAAGTGTTGGCCCTATGGGGGTCCCCTCCTATTTATACCCTCCAGAGAAGGCATCCAATAGCCCAGATCAATTCCCGCCAAAACTAAGCTTCGCGTCTGCCAGCCATCAAGTCTCCACGTGTTGAACGACCATTAGAGACGCCTATTCGATCGCAGGTGATAGCGACAGCCTGTCGCGTCCGCCAACTCGCTTCAGATGCGCGACCTGTGACCTAACAGACGAACGAACGAATCGGCGCCCCCTCATTAATGCGCGATCATTTCGCCGATCCGCTGATATCATCGGAGATACGCGCAAAGATCCAAGCACTGGGGGATATACCACGTGGGTCCGGAAATCTGAACGACGCAACTGCCCAACACCACGTCACTCCAGAAAATCCGCACCGAGGATTCCCGACCACAGACTGAGCGAGACAAACCAAGTAGGCCACTCTCGACCCGACCTATAAATAGGCCGGAACGAGAGTGGGGGGCTAATGGTGATGCTTATGACTGGGAATTCCTCAGATCACGACACGTGGCTAATGGCGTATCACCCACGACAGCTCACTAGACTCTTATGGGGATGCCAAGGAAAAATCAGTCTGGAGCACTGATGACCTTCCCCGGTTCGCCTCTGAGCTTACACTCCGCCTTTTACCGAAAAGTGGCCCAGATGCCGAACTGGCGCCACCACCTATGCTCGTCTCCGAGCTATTATAGAGCTGAGCTTCCTCGGCCACCCGGCTCGTCTCCGAGCTCACACCAAGCTAAGCCTCCCCAGATCTCCCGGACAAACGAGAATACGAGGCCTTAGCGCTTCCGCAATGGCTCCGCGTATCTCGCTAGAGCGAGATATCTGCCGCCCTATGTCCCACGTCCCATACTGGCGCATCCCCCATCAACGAGCGTATCCTGCCATTAATGGTGGATCCCGTCACTCACACAGGCGTAACGTCAGAGGCATAACCAAAGGAGAAGATCTCACTCTAGCGAGATACGCGGAGCCGTTGCGGAAGCTTTAAGGCCTCACGTTCTTGTTTGTTCGGAAGAGCTGGGGAGGCTTAGCTCAGTGTGAGCTCGGAGACGAGCCGGGAGGCCGAGGAAGCTCGGCTCTGTAATAGCTCAAAGACGAGCATAGGTTGGTGGCGCCAGTTCGGAGGCTGCAACGCTCTTCGGTAAGAGGCAGAGTGTAAGCTCGGAGATGAACCGGGGAAGGTCATCAGTGCTCCAAACTGATTTTGCCTCGGCACCCCCCAGGAGTCTAGTGAGCTGTCGCAAGTGACACATTTTTCGCCATGTGTCATGATCTGAGGAATTCCCACTTATGAGCATCATCATTGGTACAAAGTGATGCCCTTCGGTCTCAAGAATGCTGGGGCTATCTATCAGCGCCTAGTAAACAAACTGTTCAAACCGTAGATCGGGAGGAACATGGAGGTCTACGTCGACGACATGCTCGTCAAATCAACCTCATCGGGCGAACACGCTAAAGATCTTGGCGAGACATTCGACATCCTCCGCAAGTATAAAATGAAGCTGAATCCGACAAAGTGCGTGTTCGGGGTCACTAGCGGGAAATTCCTCGGGTTCATGGTTACCCACCGAGGAATCGAAGCGAACCCAGAAAAGATCGGCGCCATTCTCAACATGGCCACACCAAAGAGCAACGTTGAGATCATGCGTCTCACAGGGAGAGTAGCAGCTCTGAGTCGCTTCATGTCAAAATCCGGAGAGAAGTACCTCATGTTCTTCAAAGCCTTGAGACAGATCCCCAAGTTCGAATGGTCGGAGGAATGTCAAATCACTTTCGAACAACTCAAAGCGCACTTGACGACTCCCCCACTGCTCACCCGACCAGTCGAAGGAGACAAACTGTTACTGTACCTTTCGGTCTCCGATCAAGCAGGGGGCTCAGTGCTGGCCAAAGAACCCGAAGGTGTACAGGAGCCGGTGTTCCTGCCAAAAAATTTCTATGCAAAAGTGCCCAAGTTATCAAATGGCAACGATACGTTTAAGAAAATGTGAACCAGTATTTTCCGGGCTGTATTTTGATAAACTCCCGAATGTGAAACAGCTAAATTCAGATAATATCGAAAGTGTCTCAAAAAATCCTTCGATTTGATATATTATGGGCCTCATAATTCATCCGGGATCAAAAGTTATGAGGCATCACGTGCTCACACGTGACCGGGCATCACGTGCCCCACACGTGACCGGGCATCACATGCCCACACGTGACCGGGCATCACGTGCAGACACGTGACCATTTACAGGCAAAGCATGTAGGCACTGAATAAAATAAATAATTGGAAATAATTAATCAGTGGGGTCACGTGCCGACACGTGATGGGCCTTTAAACCCACTGAAAAAAATTAAAGGTATAATAAAATAACAAGGAAAAATCCCAATGGGGCATCACGTGCTGACACGTGATAATTCCTGAATTCTTTAAAACAACAGAATTAAATTCTGGTCAAATACTTAATCAGGGGGTCACGTGCCAACACGTGATGGGTTCCTAAAGATCTATGAATTAATAGAATTAAATCCTAATTAAGAGGGAATCAAAAACCCTAACTGGAAAAATATTTCTCTAAATCTTTCCAAACAAAAAAGATGGTGCTTTGTAAAATGGAGCACCGTTGGATTAAAAATCCAATGGTGATTAAAAATCACCAATTTATGGAAAGATTTTATACAAGGAAAGATTTCCCTGAAATTTGCCAGGAATAACAGATAAAATATCTTTTGGATTAAAAATCCAATGGTGAATAAAATTCACTGGATGATCTAAAAGATCATGTTGGTTACAAAACAAAAACAACTAAAATCTTTCAATGAAAGATTGACAAAACAAATTGATTCTTTTCTTTCTCCTATAAATAGGAGACAAGAAGAGAAGAGAGGGGGATCTACTTTTTTTGGAAATATACGACAACAGAGAGAAAAAAGAGAGGAGAATTTAATTCTCAAGAGAGAGAAAGAAGATCTCTTTAGAAAAAACCCTAGGTGAGAAAGGGAAAGAGATCTAAGCTCCATAAAAAAAAGAGAATTTAATTCTAAAATTAAGAGTTTAACTCTTCTGAATAAGAACTTAGTTCTTCCTTTGGTTGAAGATCTGCAGAAGCAGATCTCCTCACAAGTTAAGAATTTAATTCTCATCGGGGAGATTCTGCCATGCAGATCCAAAACTTAGAGGGAGAATTGAGTTTAGGGAATTTAATTCCCCCAAATTTATAGGAATTTAATTCCTCCAAATGAAACTAAGGTTTAACCTTATATGAGAATTTAATTCTCCTAAATTCATAGGAATTCAATTCCTCCAAATAAAACTAGGGTTTAACCCTACATAAGAATTTAATTCTTCCAAATACACAGGAATTTAATTCCTCTAAACAGAACTAGAGTTTAACCATATAAAAGAATTTAATTCTTAAAAACAAGAAACTTAAATCTCTCCATGCACATAAAGATCAAAGTATCCAACGTGATCACGTAGTAACACGTAACCCTCATCCTCAATGAGTAAAAAAAGAATGAACAAGACTAGGTCACGTGACCCTTAAACAGACCCCTCAAAATGAGAAGGAAAAAGCATGAAGGCAATGCCTTACGTGCTCACACGTGACTCTCAAAACAAAAGGGAACAAACCCAAAGGCAGAATCAATTTTGGGCGCCCTCACGTGTCCCCACGTGACCCCTAATAAACACTTTAATAAATCGGTGCATGGGTTACCCATCACGTGCCCACACGTGATGGTCGTGAAGACTTAAGTGTTTAACACTTATTTGAATATTCTGGAAAGAAAATAAAGGAAGTCTAACCCCATCTTCAGATGCCTCACGTGACCCCACGTGACCAATTCAATTTTAGTGTTTAACACTATTTTAAGCGCTTTGTCCTTAGTGTTTAACACTATTTTCAGCACATCACGTGGGAGCACGTGACCGCCAAATACCCTCTAGTGTTTAACACTATTTTAAAGCCAAGTTTAGCCCAAATTGGCTAAGTTTTCCCAGAGGTAAATCCCCTCTTCAAATGAACCTTAAAATCTAGAGCTATAATGAATGGTTAGTGCTCAGCCAAAGACAAAAATATTGTCAGAACCCAGACCCATGCTTAGCATTGCTAAATAATGGAGAGGCTGAACCCAGACAAATGTTCAATAGTCCAACAAAGGGCCAACATTTCAAACCTAATTGGACTTAGCCCAAGTTGGCCATAAATCCTCAATTCAGATTTAACCGAGCCAATGTGCTCATAATCTAATTAATTGATCTTAGTCCCAAATTGAACTACAGATTTCCCAATCAACTTTGGTTCAAGGGTACATCTCTTCACTCCTCTGATATTTGTCGTTGTAATCCTTCAACGTCTTCAGAGAGGTGACGGGTCTCGATAACCAATCATTCCATGGACTGTGGGGTCCTTAAACCCACGGACTATGATGTCCATAACCTCGAACTGTGGGGTCCCTTTAAACCCACGGACTATGATGTCCTTAACCTCGGACTGTGGGGTCCCTTTAAACCCACGGACTATGATGTCCTTAACCTTGGACCACCATGTCCTTAAACTGGCAATTGACCGCAAAGTCCCTAAACTAGAACAATAGAGCCCAAATGATCTTTTGTTGGATCTAAATGATCCTGTTAAGTAGATCTTAGTCTAAAATTAGACTAACGTATCCTTAACAAATGGTTAAGTTGACCTTAGTTTAAAATTAGACTAACGTGTCCTTAACAAACTATTAAGTTGATTTTAGTCTAAAATTAGACTAACGTATCCTTAACAAACTTTTAAGTTGATCTTAGTCTCAAATGAGGCTAACGTATCCTTAAACCAAAACCAAAACCCAAATCTAAGAAAATACGGATTTGGACTAATCCACGCCCTACGGGCGACAACATAAATTAGTCTCCGTATATAATCCACGGGCAACCAAAAACAAAACAAACACACACGACATGAAGCGACCATCTGGAAAAGGAGAAAGTGGTTACCGCGATGCAGTAGCGTAATTAACTGCAGGGGCTTGCGCCTGCAGGGAAGAGCGTCCCCACAATCAAAAACCCCTCATCATAAGGGGGAATCTGACGAAGTCTGCTACATCGGCCGCATCCGTTTAAACCTTCGATATACGGTGCTATAAATCAACTTGGTATCTTCGGAGAGGTGGACTGATGGCACCAATTAGCATCTGCCCCCAAATTCAGGGAAGACGGACCTACGCGGTCTTGTCCCCGTGTTTCGGCGGTGAACAGATTCTGGCACGCCCGGTGGGACCTTTTCCTTTTTCCACTCCACACTTCGTGTGTCGTGTTAGCGAACGAATCGCGGTTTGCTATGGTTGCCTGTGGATTCGAGGTACTAAGATTTGGTGTCTTACTCCGTGCAGAAAACAGAAGATCAATGGCTTCAAACTGCACTAACTGCAACTGCAACTCTCGCTCCGTCCCGTCCGGAGGACTGACTTATGGGCCCCAAGCGGCCTCCATCTTCGCTATGCCGGTGGAACAGGTGACTTAGGCCACCGCTGGATTGTTCTTCGGGACCATGATCCCGCCAACAAGCTTCAACACTGTTGTACCATCACAAGAAGCTCCGAAGAAGTTGGTTTTTGATCGGCTTACCACTACTGCGGCCCCTCTCAACGGGACGTCCAAACCAAGCGCCTTGGTTTTCAGCAAACTGGGCCAAAGCTCCAACGGGCCCGTGAAGAAGCCCTCAATACTAGAAGGCGTTATCCCGAAGCGGATAGCCATTCCTACTCCTGAAGTCCCCAAGGCAGCTTCTCCTGCTAAGGGGTCGGTCTTCATAAGACTGGTCGTTTCAGCTCCGACTCCACGTGAACTTATAAGGGTTGTTTTGTTAGGCCACGGCAGCGCCCCGGCCGTCAGAACGAGGCCAAAATGTGGAATAGAAAATTTTTCTTTAAACAAGAAACCGGCGCTACCGCGGACTATAAACCCGTATCGGGCCATTAACCTACTCCTAGCTAACTAGAGAAGGGGTAGAGAGATATACCGAGCGATCCATGTCCTTCGGTCTTCTCGTCGTCGTCCCGATCTCCCCGCGGAATCTCCGGTTTTCATCTCCTTGTCGGAAGGGCACCACATCGCCGGGTTCTTTTACGGGCTCCCACCTCTAGACCGAGGCAACTCGGGCACGAAGTTGGCGAGTCGACGTGTCCAAGAATACTATAGATGAAGTGTAGAAAGCTTTGTCTCATTGGGGTTGAGAAGTTGCCATTTGGAAGTGGAAAGGAGATATGAATTTTGTGATGGCTCTAAAGAATTTTTCCAAGCATGAAGAGAAAAAAAAACCTCACCCAATATTTTGGCAGCCCCCTCTAAAGAAATGGCCGGCCCTTTCTTAATGGAGAGTGAGAGAGGGAGTGTATCAAAAAAGCAAGGAGGAATGATGAGTGATGATCACAACCAAGTCCATAACAACTCCCATCACCAACAACCAAGTAATCATCAACCATCTCATCAAGCAAAAGTCAAGCCATGATGAACAAGGAATCAAATGATGGTTGAACCATCATGAAACTATCACAAAAAGTCTCCCCATGATTAATTGCACATTTGCAAATAAACCCTCCTCCACCAATTTTCAGCCAAGGAAAGAAACAAAGGAAAATGGCCGAAACGGAAAGCAAACTGGCAACTTCAAAAAACTGATCCCGTAATAAATTACAGGAAAACCCCGCGACTGTATATACATACCTGCATTTGTATTGCGACCGAATACAAATGTAATGAGACAAAATCCACACTGTACAATACTAGAATCCGGCTTAAACCAAAGCCCGCTAGTATTAACCGTCCGATCATGATCCGTGCAATACCGCACGTACATGATCGAACCCTGCCATATCTCCATACGGCCTCTACAGCGTTTCGCCCGAAACTTGAGAAACTGTTTGTGGGGGACTCTAAAGACTCGTCAATACTTTGGCTGTGGATTTAACCACTAGCACGTCAGAGGTATTAGCCATACGTAACGGGCTACCAGGTATTGACCAAAAGGGACGTCGATGAGCGAACTCATCCTGACACCCTACTGAGCCTGTCAGTGACAATATCCGTACAGTCCGGTCCGTTCGTCTATGAGCATCGCATAGCGGGCCTAGGGGGTTGGTAAAAGTCAGACCCCCAAAAGCGGTACAAGTCGTGTCGGAGTGTAGCCCAGAACACCCTGAGATACTACTGGAATACCTACCAGTAAATCTCCTGCCTCGGCCGAGGGCTTTGTGTAATGACTCTCCTAGACACAGCGCGACCTCACCCCCAATACCGGGAGAGACGAACCCCTACAGATCCGCTCACTGCCTCCATGTGGTTCGGGACTGTACCCAACTAAAACCTGTTTGCACGACTCCTTTGAGCCGCGGTAGGGTAGTAATCAAAGTACAGTGGGAACTCACACGAGACAAATGACGATCTCAGGTCGATGAACTAACATGTACACATGTCACCAGGGAACTGCTATCTGACGTCTGGTATAAGACCAACTAGCATGTTCCCGGCGAGTCATGTCCGGTGTACTCATAACCCAAATGAGCACCTGTATACATCTTAGGTGAACCAACTGACAACAGTGGCTTGTGAGACCGGCCACCGCCCCTCGTCGGGGTCTCGACTGTATACACTAGTCTACTCTGGAGTATCGATGCCCTGTCTCGAAAACTCCCACGATTAGGGACCTTTTAAGGATATGCTTATAGACCCCAGCTCCCACGTATATGATCGCCATCATACTGCTGGCCGTCAAGCAAGAATCCTAAGGGCTCTATCAACGTGCAATAGTGACCTGTAAGGTCACCTGAAACAGTACACGATGATAAAGATAAACCAGATAGCATACTATCATCTTGAGTAAGACTGTTCTAACGGTATAGGTCCTCTCTCAATCATTGCAATCACGGGCCTGTGATCCAATAATTGACTCTGAGGGCACTATCTCCAACATGTTTCCCCTGTTCGAAAGTCGGCAGCGAGCATCTGTCTTTGAAAGTGTTAACGGCAAAACCGCCAAAAGAGAAAGGGTTATTTAATTAAGGAACTTCGCGAAAGCGTTGGAAAACCTCCCCTTATCTCTGCACTTACCTGGCCTCGTGATCAGTGTATTTTTAAGCCTGTTTCTCGACACAGTTGTACTTCGACAATCAAGTTCTTGAGCAGGTCTAGTTGACCTAGGTGAACCCTAGAACGATTAGGTGTGTGGTATTTTTGTGTCGTGATTATTTTTGTCCATATTTTTTTGTGTATATTTCATTCTTTTGCTAACAACTAACTAAAAATATATATATATATATATATATATCACATTCTTTTTCCCTCCTTTTTCTCTACCTTTCTCCTTCTCTCTTCATATCATGGGTACTCCACCTCGCAAAACTCTTGCCGAACTTTGGTACCCACAACCAGACATTACATCCTACAGTTCTTGTTTTGGTCGAACTTCGAACGACCCATCCATGCCAAAAATTTCATTGAAAGATCGGATAGACGCGTCTAGGACGAACAACTGGACCCCGCAATCCACTTCGTATCAACCGTTTCAAACATTCACCCCTTCTTGCGTTGATACACCTTTCGAAAATCCAGTTGTAACCCCAAGACCAATGTCTCTTGCTGAACATATTGAACAATCTCGTAGCCGATCTTTCACTCCTTTCACCACTTCAAATTCTTGGGATCAACAATTCCATTCACCTTCTTATCCCAATGTTGATCCCACTCCTGTCCAGCCATTCAACTCCTACCAATCCTACCCTAATTTTGCACCTTCCCTAGACATTGCATCAGAACAGCCTTTTGGGAGTTTTCAGTATCCAAACAACTTTGAATCTTTTACTGAAACCCCTTCACAACCAATGTCTAGTTTAGAACAGTCCTTGGAAGACTTTAGGGGAGCGTCAAGCCAACAGATGATGGAATTGAATGCGTCCATGGCCGCCCTCATGCAACCTAGTGACCCGGTAGCTAGTTTTCAACTAGCTCCAAATTTTTCAATGTATGATGCGGTGGCAGGACAGGCTGTGAATTTGAGTGGAGAGAGTGAGATATACCCCCTTCCAAATCAAACCTACCCATCCCAAATTGAATCCGACAACTCTTGTTTTGAAAGTCTATCGAGTATCCCAAATGAATTATCAATTGGAGATAGAATGTTTAATGAGTTGTGCGACTTTGTAGTGTTTGATTTGCCCGATTGTGAAGGGTCCCTTTTGAGTGAAACCATACCCAATCCTCTTGACCTCTACACCTCCACTCTAGAACCTGAATTGATTGATATCCATGCTTTTGTTGAGGTGTCGGAGAATTTTGATTTTCACTTGATTGAGGATATCGACGCTGGGAATATTTTGGATGATGAAACCGTAGATTTGGCTGAGTTTATCTCTTCAAGTCATCATCCCGAGTCGTTAAATGTTTTTCCCAAACTTCATATGCGTCTGGATTTTGAAGGAATATGCATGGATGTGCTAAATTTTGAGGAGAATATTGAGGATAGTTTTGAGGATGAACCAGTTTTAATTGATGAGTCGGATTTTCCAATTCATCTTGTCCCTTCCACTGACTGTGTACACCCTCCTGAACCTTTAACCGATAACCTTCCTCAACCACTTCCCTCCATCCGTTCCATCGTTCCGACCTTGCAAGAACCCGTCTCTCTCTCATTTCATATGTCTGGTTTACCAGGTTCGGCGTACCCATGGTTTCTTACGAATCTTGAGGGATTTGACCCCATTTCTCGACGGGTAAATATATTAGCACAATCAATTTTCATAAATCGGTCATCACAAATTGTGCTAATCTATTTACTCCATTTGCACCCTCAAGTTCGTACTCCACTTCTTTTTCCCTTCCGCCTTTCTTCTTCTTCTCATCTACCGAGACCGCATTCCACTTCTCTCCACAAGCGGTCTCGCGTAGTCTCCATTTCTTACCTCTCCGCATTCTTCCACCAGCCACTGCTTTATGACGATAAAATCTTTGAATGGTTGGTGCTAACCTTTGGCCTGTGTAAGGCCTTGTATAGATGGATACTGTTTTCTTTCCCTCCTAATCCTGAATTTCAACGCTTAACAGTGGAAACACTGTTTTACTTAAGTTTGGGGGGGCTCTTTTTTGTATATATTTTTGGTTTTCTTTTTTTGTTTTGTATATAATTTGTTTTTTAGGAAACACCGGCAATTTTGACCCTCTTGGTATAGCCTGACAGTGAGGGCACTGTCAAGTTTAAGTTTGGGGGTGTGCTCGGTAAGCTTTCTTCCTTCGCATTCATATGTATATTTTTGCATCTGCATACTAAATCCATAAAATCCATAAAAATCTGAAAATTTTCTAAAAATATAAAAACTTTGTTGTCAAGTTAGCTAGTGGAAGTACTCTGATTCAACATCTCGACGGTTTTGTTTGAAAAGATAGGAATAACTAAATCTTATGTTTAGATTTTGAAAACCTGAAAAATAACTCTCCTTTGAAGTTAACTATAGCTGATATACGTCTTTACATCACACTACACGTGTCGTGAGTCTTGGAAATTAGATGACAAGTCTTTTATGTTTAAAAACTTTTAAATAGATAAATGATTTTCTGAGGATCAAATAGGTTTGTTCTGAAATAAGTAATGTCAAGTATAGTTTATGAAGTGAGTGAATATGAAGGAATGCTATTGATGCCTTAATTGGAACTAAGTCTGAAAAATAACCCATCGGAAACTTGATTGGAATGATTACACACCAAACTCACTAAACACGTCTTTTATCCAAAAAATATTTGAACTGCCGGTTATATCTCCGTTCGTATCAAATCATCTGATTTTCACGACAAACTGTCTTTTGTTTTTAGACCTAGGTAACTTGAGTAATTAAGTCCGCTGGGGTGTTTCTACACCTAATGCCTTAAAACCAACTGGTTTGGGTGCATTGGCCCAAAGCTCGCTAAGAAGCCTAGAAAGTCCAGATAAAAACAAAGTCAAGCAAGTGTTCTCTCCGAGTTAAAATTCCTAACGGTTCTTTGTGTGAGAATAATCTTGATAAAAGACAAGCTTTTATAAAAAAATTTAACGGAGATATGAAGGTTTTATTCTATGATAAAGACTATTGCACGTTCACAGAGGTGTGTATGAAATGAAAACAAGAATAAGATGGAGTGAAAAATACGACTTAGTTTCCTGTTAAGGAAGATAGAAATTCTGAAGTTGAAACCTTACTGGAAAACGAAACTTGAAAAATGCTTAACTCTCTATAAAACTTATGTGATCCTTTTAAAATTGTTATCTGGGCTTTATTGTGTGACATAATGACTTTATTCGACCTTTCGGGAACTTAACGACACTATTTTTGCACTACACGTAAAGACATATAAAATCTGTAGTTAAATAAGAAGAGAGATGTGAAAAATAAAGGTTCGATAGTCTAAACTTAGGATTATAGAATTGTTATTTTCTAAAACAAAACTTTAGGGTTTGAATCTTAGTCATTTTACAAACTAGCTTGACGGGATTTTGTGGGTGTAATCCGCTGAAAACCCTCAGGAGACAACACTCCTCCTACTAGGGACACCTAGAGGTTTAACGGCTTGTTGCACATGCTCAGTGCAATCGCGTTCCCTGCGAAAGTGCGGTTATCATTTTATTGTTGTGAATAATTGGTTTTGCTCGGGACGAGCAAAAGTTAAGTTTGGGGGTATTTGTTCATATCAGAATATTGCATTTTATACCGCCCATTCTTACGCTCGTGTGTTTATAGGTAGGTGCTTTTTATCCGTGTTTATTACATATTTGCAGGATACAGGTTCTCGGTTCTAAAACGGTGAAATTCATGGAAAACACGACAAAATCCGGGTTCCTGCCAACCACTGATAAAACACGGTCTCCGCTCTTCATCTGTATGCTGCCAGATACCAGTTTAGGAAGACAAAATGTCAAATCAATGTCATCCTCATGCACAAGGCTCAATGGTAGCACAAAATCTAAGAGATCTACGCGGAGCTCGAGGCAATCATGACAAAAGACATCCACAAAAGTCCATCTTTGATCAGCAGAATTCTGGGAAAAATCGTGGAGCCAAATTGAGAAAATATATGTACCAGAATAATGTACACAGCCAACCAGGCTCACCAACCAAAATTGACCAGACAAACCCACCAAACCGCCGCGTTTCCGCGGCCAATAGGGGGTATTGGCTGCGGAAACGCGGCCGTACTGAGGCTTCACTTTGTCGTTTTTTGGGGGTAGTTTGGTCTTTTCATCTCTGGTCTGCTGGTTGCCCTAGAACCCCATTTCCCTGCCTATAAATACAGCAAAACTGAGCTCAACCAAGGGTGATTCTTTAGTTCATTCTTGTAGCCTCTTTTGTTAGGATTTTGTATAGTTCTTCTTCTTCTTCTTCATTCCTCTTCCATTAAAATGTAGTGAGAGCTTTTGAGTGGGAGATTAATGAAGATGAGGGCTTTGTATCATTCTTTTGTGTTTCTTCTTCCCCTTGAGATTTTTTCTTTCTCTTGCTCATTCAACCTCTTCATTGAGCTTGAATGGTTAAGGGTTAGTTATTGATCTCAAGGGTCGTATTTTCTCACGGACTAGCACTTCATTTCACATGCGTTCTCTACCCTTCCCTTGATCTTGCAAGTTCTTCATTGAGCTTGCAAGTTTAAGGGTTGGCTATTGAGCACATGCTTGGCTTGGGTCCTAGTTCCGTATTCTTTTTATTACTCGCTTTTTATTACTTGTCTTTTTATTACTTGCATTTTATTTCATGCATTTTATTCATGCTCTTTAATACTTGTATCTTTTCTTTTCTTTGTTCTTTTCTTTTTGTTCTCTTTTGTTTATATTGTGAATGTTGTAATTATTGTTCTTGTTAAGAATTAATACGGTTTTATAAGTTAACATTTCTTTGCCAATTCCTTTTCCCGTTATTTTCCATTTGAACTCCGTCCGAACCATACGCAAGCGCTCCGTTAGGCACCGTACCCTGACAAGGTAACGGTGATTCCTAACCACGACCGGTTGCGTTCGGTTTGGCCGGAGGCGAAAGCAAGAGACAAGAACGGAAGGACAAGGGTAAATAAGCCGGATTCCACGAATACCGTGCTTAAATCCCCTAATCCACGTTGTTGCCTATTGTCTAGCTTCAATTGGTCAAGACTCGGCTCAAAGGTTTTGAGTACGGATTTCTTAGCTTACAATCTCGTATCTTTTCTTAACAACTTTATACTTGCAGATAAACACATAGGTTAGACAAAACAAACATACAAGATTCTTTATTGACTCGTCTAAAACAAGAAGATAAGATAACACCATCTCCCTGTGGACCGACCCGTGCTCAACCGGCTAGCTGCAAAGCGACACCGTCCTGATCGCGGTTACACTTTAATTCTTTGAACATCCGACACGCCAAAAGCGTGCGATCACATGCCGGGGGCATCGTGCTCATTCATAGAGGAAGCTCCATGGGAAGTTGTTCTTTCGGCAAAAACTAAAAAAAATGCTGAAAGATCTTCAATCATGTCCGGCAATCAGGTGGAAAAGTCCGCAAGAACCGGAGATTATCGAGGGGATGCTGAAACCACGCCCAACATTGGGAGTTAATAGTGATGGTGGACAAAACATTCAGGCCCAGCCGTCAAAGTCTTCGAAGAAAAAGAAGAAGACCAAAAAGCCCGTGCAGTTTGATGACAAGCGCACGGAATTGCAAAAGCATATCGGCGCGCTGGAGGAATATAACCAGAAGGCGCGAAACCCGGTCACACTCCAAGAATTTCTCAACAATATCCTTGAGAGCGAAGATAACGACAATAACGACGGGGATGACTCGTTAGAAGAATCTGAGGACTATGTGGTAAGTTGACACATGATCTCTCATTCGGCGATAACTAACGAAGAAGTTCACTCGGCGATAGAGGACAGCATAAAAAAGCTGGGGGCAGGATCGAAGCCAAAACCCTTGGAACCGTCTGACGAGATGATCGACTTGCTACTGAACGAAGCCCGTCAGAAAAGCAAAGCCAATCGAGAGCGCGAACTGACTATATTCGAAAAAGCCAAACACCGACGACTAGATGAAAAGGTCGAGGCACCCCAACCGGATCGAAGCATCCCTATCACCAGCAAAAGCAAGCTTAAAGTAAGGAAACGATTCGCTAGGACCCTGTCAATAGAAATGAAGTTGCCCTCTTTCAGAGGAAATTCTCCTGGTAGTATACATCTTGATGTAGCGGACATACATCCTAACTTCTACTTATACCATCAGAGGATTGCGCACCCTACCGAGGAGTGCATAGCCTTTAAAAACCGGTGGCTGGGATATGTTGCCCACCGATAACACGTTCAACGAGTGAAGCGCAAGGCTCGTCGGGAATAGAAAAGCACGACAGATGAGCGCAAAAGAGCTGCTGGCAACTGTCACATAGTCAACAACAAGAGATCGCAAGTTATCACCTTTGAAAACGACTCTGACGAAGAAATCTCCCTCAGCCCTCTCTTCAAGGAATCCACCTTCGATACAAAAGATGCGAAGACTTGCAAGAAAATCTAACTGCGTAATCGTACGTTGCCCGAAAAATTTCGGACCTAGGACCGAAATGTCCCTAAACTAATAATGGACCGCAATGTCCTAAAACTTGCAACCGACCGAGACGTCTATAAACTACTACGGACCGCAGCATCCCTAGGCTGACGTTGTAAAAAAAAAGGTATGTCCACAAACAAAACGGGCATGGATGAAAACCCGAAAGGGCGCCATGAGTAAAAATAGCAGGACTACCGGCGATGTTTGTGAAAATCCGAAAGGGCGCAGACTCATAAAACAAAAAAAAGAACGGTACGTCCGTAAGCAAAATGGGCATGGATGAAAACCCGAAAGGGCTCCGTGAGTAAAAACAACAGGACTACCAGCGAGTTTTGTGAAAACCCGAAAGGGCGCAATCTCGTTAAAAGACACTTGTAAGGTCCTCTCGACCTTATGAGGAGAAAATGCCTGCGTGAGATCCTTACGACTCACAAGGGAGCAACACACTTAGGGATCCCCACGATTCCTAAGGAGAAATTACACTTACGAGATTCTCACGACTCGTAAGGAGAATTCCCCTTTGAGACTCTCACAGCTCATGGGATTCAAAAGCCTTAAGCTACAGGGATCTGAACCTATTCTTAAGCCATCACCTTTCCCAGATTGCCCTACAAGCGGTTCAATATTGACCCTTTGTATACAATCCACGGGCACGAATAAACACTTCCCTAACAGAGTCCCACCAGCGACTAGGGATATGCTCACACGGTGAACAAACACTTGTAGGTCCTCTCGACTTGCAAGGAGAAAACAGTCTTGTAAGATCCTTACGACTTATAAGAGAAAACACACTTAGGAATCCTCACGATTCCTAAGGAGAAAACGCACCTACGAGATCCTCACGACTCGTAGGGAGAACACCTTTATGAGACCCTTATGGCTCATGAAGTCAAAAGCCTTAGTCGACGGGATCCTAACCCTGTTTGCTAAGCCACCTTTGTTCGACATTGACAGTGGCAAATGATGATTCGCTCCTGGCAATATCCCAGTTGTAGCGATGCTGATGCCTAAATCGGTATCAAATTCCAAGTCCTTTCATGGCAAATGATGATTCGCCCCTGCCAATATTCCAGTCGCAGCGATGCTGATGCTGAGATTGGCACCAGATTCCAAGTTCCACACTCGCGATAAAAAATCAGCGAGCCAAAAATGCATATGAAATAGCCGAAATGATAGGGCAACTTGCAACAAAATCAACAAGTAAAAATATATGCATACAAAATAGCCAAAATGGTTGGGCAACTCGCAATAAAAAAAAAAGCAAGTAAAAAGAAAATAGCCGAAATGATTGGGCACCGCGAAAAATAGCTGAAATGATTGGGCAATCGCGATTTTCGCGATGTAAACAGCTGAAATGATAGAGCATCGTGGAAAGAATTAAAAAAATGAAAATGAAAGAATGAAACTTTTTGCCCTGCAGGTGAGGTCACATTGACCCCTGTATACAATCCATAGGCATAAACAAGAAGGGAACCCTATCGTCCCACCAGGCTTCGTCGAAGCGAAGCCAAATCTCGACGGTTCATAGACAACCTAGAGACAATCTCAATATTCATCGCAATATTTCACACACAATGTCAACAAACGAAGCGAAGGAAGATCCCTAACTTCAGGGTCTCGACGTCAACATCGACAACTTAGAAATCAACACCGGCGTTCTTCCTCCCTCCAATCGGATGCAGACGCAACATCAACAAACGGAGCCACGGCAAAGTCCCCTAGTTCCAAATCTCGACGGTTCACAGACAGCCTAGAGACCACCAACGGCGTTTCTCCTTACTCCAGCAGGATGCAGATGCGACGTCAACAAACAACCCCAGGGTCAAAACAATGGAACCATGGCAAAGTCCCCTAGTTCCAAATCTCGATGGTTCACAGACAGCCTAGAGATCACCAACTGCATTTCTCCTTACTCCAGCAGGATGCAGATGTGACGTCAACAAACAACCCCAGGGAAATCAGTGTCCTTGGCAACCTCCTCGATTCAGGAAAATCAGCGTCCTTGACGAGAGCATCTCGATTCACGTCGACCCATAGAGAAATCAGCGTCTTTGCAGGAATACCTCGACTCGTCTCAACTCCGAGGAAATCAGTGTCCTTGACAAAACCTCGATTCAGGGAAATCAACGTCCTTGACGAGAGCATCTCGATTCGCGTCGACCCGCAGAGAAATCAGCATCTTTGCAGGAATATCTCGATTCGTCTCAACCCCAGGGAAATCAGTGTCCTTGGCAACCTCCTCGATTCAGGAAAATCAGCATCCTTGACGAAAGCATCTCGATTCGCGTCGACCTGCAAAGAAATCAGCGTCTTTGCAGGAATACCTCGATTCGTCTCAACTTCGAGGAAATCAATGTCCTTGGCAAAACCTCGATTCAGGGAAATCAGCATTCTTGACGAGAGCACCTCGATTCGCGTCGACCCGCAGAGAAATCAGTGTCTTTGTAGGAATACCTCAATTCGTTTTAACTCCGAGGAAATCAGTGTCCTTGGCAAAAACCTCGATTCAAGGAAATCAGCGTCCTTGACGAGAGCACCTCGATTCGCGTCGACCCACAAAGAAATCGGTGTCTTTGCACGAATACCTTGATTTGTTTCGACTCCAGGGAAATCAGTGTCCTTGGCAAAACCTCGATTCAGGGAAATCAGCGTCCTTGGCGAGAGCATCTCGATTCGCGTCGATCCGCGGAGAAATCAGTGTCTTTGTAGGAATACCTCGATTCGTCTCAACCCCAGGGAAATCAGTGTCCTTGGCAAAAACCTCCATTCAGGGAAATCAACGTCCTTGACGAGAGCACCTCGATTCGCGTCGATCCGCAGAGAAATCAGTGTCTTTGCAGGAATACCTCGATTCGTCTCAACTCCGAGGAAATCAGTGTCCTTGGCAAAAACCTCGATTCAGGGAAATCAGCGTCCTTGACGAGAGCATCTCGATTCGCGTCGACCCGCACAGAAATCAGCGTCTTTGCAGGAATACCTCGATTCGTTTCAACTCCGAGGAAGTCAGTGTCCTTGGCAACCTCCTCGATTCAGGGAAATTAGCGTCCTTGACGAGAGCATCTCGATTCGCATCGACCCGCAGAGAAACCAGCATCTTTGCAGGAATACCTCGATTTGTTTCAACTCCGAGGAAATCAGTGTCCTTGGCAAATACCTCGATTCAGGGAAATCAGCGTCCTTGACTAGAGCATCTCGATTCGCATCGACCCGCAGAGAAATCAGCGTCTTTGCAGGAATACCTCGATTCGTTTCAACTCCGAAGAAATCAGTGTCCTTGGCAAAAACCTCGATTCAGGGAAATCAGCGTCCTTGACGAGAGCACCACGATTCGCGTCGACCCGTAGAGAAATCGGTGTCTTTGCAGGAATACCTCGATTCGTCTAAACTCCAGGGAAATCAGTGTCCTTGGCAACTTTCTCGATTCAGGGAAATCAACGTCCTTGACGAGAGCATCTCGATTCGCATCGACCCGCAGAGAAATCAGCGTCTTTGCAGGAATACCTCGATTCGTCTCAATTCCGAGGAAATCAGCGTCCTTGGCAAAAACCTCGATTCAGGGAAATCAGCGTCCTTAGCGAGAACCTCTCGATTCGTTTTGACCCGCAAAGAAATCAGTGTCTTTGCGAGAATCTCTCGATTCGTCTCAACTTACGGGAAAATTAGTGTCCCTACGCATAAAGAAAATTCTCTTGTAGGATCCTTACGATTCTCAGGAGAAAACGCACTTAGGAGTCCTCACGACTCCTAAGGAGAAAAACACATACGAGATCCTCACGACTCGTAGGGAGAAAAGCCTTTGTGAGACCCTCACGGCTCATAAAGTTGGAAAGTCTTAGGCAACAAATCCTAACCCTATTTCCTAAGCCATCGCTACCTTATAAAGAGTTCAAGATGAACTGTTATCTACCATCTATGAGCCACACTTGCCAAAACTACATGCCACTGAAATGGAGAAGTTACTCATGAGCATATAAACTACTTCACGCCAGAGTAAAACATAAAGAAATAGAAGGGTGCGGCTCATGGAGCTGAGGGTTTGGAACTATGTCCCTTAAGAGTCGAGATTTGAGTCAATGATAAATGACGACGCTTGTGTCCGCTCGTTATCTTCTCAGATCAAGATTCTGAAAATTATATACCAACCCGAAACTGGTCATACGCAATGAATTACTCTGCACTACTTCATCCACGTATATACTTATGTGGGCAAAATAGTGGGGGGCATTTGTTCCCACCAAAAAATTTCTGCGCAAAAGAGCCCAAGGTATCAAATGGCAGCGATACGTTTAAGAAAATGTGAACCAGTATTTTCCGGGCTGTATTTTGATAAACTCCCAAATATGAAACAGCTAAATTCTGATGGTATCGAAAGTGTCTCAAAATATCCTTCGATTTGATATATTATGGGCCTCATAATTCATCCGGGATCAAAAGTTATGAGGTATCACGTGCCCACACGTGACCGGGCATCACGTGCCCACACGTGATCGGGCATCACGTGCCCACACGTGACCGGGCATCACGTGCAGACACGTGACCATTTATAGGCAAAGCATGTAGGCACTGAATAAAATAAATAATTGAAAATAATTAATCAGTGGGGTCACGTGCCAACACGTGATGGGCCTTTAAACCCACTGAAAAGAATTAAAGGTATAATAAAATAACAAGGAAAAATCCCAATGGGGCATCACGTGCTGACACGTGATAATTCCTGAATTCTTTAAAACATCAGAATTAAATTCTGGTCAAATGCTTAATCAGGGGGTCACGTGCCAACACGTGATGGGTTCCTAAAGATTTATGAATTAATAGAATTAAATCCTAATTAAGAGGGAATCAAAAACCCTAACTGGAAAAATATTTCTCTAAATCTTTCCAAACAAAAAAGATGGTGCTTTGTAAAATGGAGCACCGTTGGATTAAAAATCCAATGGTGATTAAAAATCACTAATTTATGGAAAGATTTTATACAAGGAAAGATTTCCCTGAAATTTGCCAGGAATAACAGATAAAATATCTTTTGGATTAAAAATCCAATAGTGAATAAAATTCACTGGATGATCTAAAAGATCATGTTGGTTACAAAACAAAAACAACTAAAATCTTTCAATGAAAGATTGACAAAACAAATTGATTCTTTTCTTTCTCTTATAAATAGGAGCCAAGAAGAGAAGAGAGGGGGATCTACTTTTTTAGGAAATATACAACAACAGAGAGAAAAAAGAGAGGAGAATTTAATTCTCAAGAGAGAGAAAGAAGATCTCTTCAGAAAAAATCCTAGGTGAGAAAGGGAAAGAGATCTAAGCTCCATAAAACAAAAGGAGAATTTAATTCTCAAATTAAGATTTTAACTCTTCTGAATAAGAACTTAGTTCTTCCTTTGATTGAAGATCTGCAGAAGCAGATCTCCCCACAAGTTGAGAATTTAATTCTCATCGGGGAGATTCTGCCATGCAGATCCAAAACTTAGAAGGAGAATTGAGTTTAGGGAATTTAATTCTCCCAAATTTATAGGAATTTAATTCTTCCAAATGAAACTAGGGTTTAACCCTATATGAGAATTTAATTCTCCCAAATTCATAGGAATTCAATTCCTCCAAATAAAACAAGGGTTTAATCCTACATAAGAATTTAATTCTTCCAAATACACAGGAATTTAATTCCTCTAAACAGAACTAGGGTTTAACCCTATAAAAGAATTTAATTCTTAAAAACAAGAGACTTAAAGCTCTCCATGCACATAAAGATCAAAGTATCCAACGTGATCACGTGGTAACACGTAACCCTCATCCTCAATGAGTAAAAAAGAATGAACAAGACTAGGTCACGTGACCCTTAAACAGACCCATCAAAATGAGAAAGAAAAAGCATGAAGGCAATACCTCACGTGCTCACACGTGACTCTCAAAACAAAAGGGAACAAACCCAAAGGCAGAATCAATTTTGGGCGCCCTCACGTGTCCCCACGTGACTCCTAATAAACACTTTAATAAATCAGTGCATGGGTACCCATCACGTGGCCACACGTGATGGCCGTGAAGACTTAAGTGTTTAACACTTATTTGAATATTCTGGGAAGAAAATAAAGGAAGTCTGACCCCATCTTCAGATGCCTCACGTGACCCCACGTGACCAATTCAATTTTAATGTTTAACAATATTTTAAGCGCTTTGTCCTTTGTGTTTAACACTATTTTCAGCACATCACGTGGGAGCACGTGTCCGCCAAATACCCTCTAGTGTTTAATACTATTTTAAAGCCAAGTTTAGCCCAAATTGGCTAAGTTTTCCCAGAGGAAAATCCCCTCTTCAAATGAACCTTAAAATCCAGAGCTATAATGAATGGTTAGTGCTCAGCCAAAGACAAAAATATTGTCAGAACCCAGACCCATGCTTAGCATTACTAAATAATGGGGAGGCTGAACCCAGACAAATGTTCAATAGTCCAACAAAGGGCCAACATTTCAAACCTAATTGGACTTAGCCCAAGTTGGCTATAAGTCCTCAATTCAGATTTAACTGAGCCAATGTGCTCATAATCTAATTAATTGATCTTAGTCCCAAATTGAACTACAGATTTCCCAATCAACTTTGGTTCAAGCGTACATCTCTTCACTCCTCTAATATTTGTCGTTGTAATCCTTCAACGTCTTCAGAGAGGTGACGGGTCCCAATAACCAATCATTCCATGGACTGTGGGGTCCTTAAACCCACGGACTATGATATCCTTAACCTCGGACTGTGGGGTCCCTTTTAACCCACGGACTATGATGTCCTTAACCTCGGATTGTGGGGTCCCTTTAAACCCACGGACTATCATGTCTTTAACCTTGGACCACCATGTCCTTAAACTGGCAATTGACCGCAAAGTCCCTAAACTAGAATAATAGAGCCCAAATGCTCTTTTGTTGTATCTAAATGATCCCGTTAAGTAGATCTTAGTCTAAAATTTGACTAACGTATCCTTAACAAATGGTTAAGTTGACCTTAGTTTAAAATTAGACTAACGTGTCCTTAACAAACTGTTAAGTTGATCTTAGTCTAAAATTAGACTAACGTATCCTTAACAAACGTTTAAGTTGATCTTAATCTCAAATGAGGCTAACGTATCCTTAAACCCAAACCAAAACCCAAATCTAAGAAAATACGGATTTGGACTAATCCACGCCCTACGGGCGACAACATAAATTAGTCTCCGTATATAATCCACGGACAACCAAAAACAAAACAAACACACACGACATGAAGCGACCATCTGGAGAAGGAGAAAGTGGTTACCGCGACGCGGTAGCGTAATTAACTGCAGGGGCTTGCGCCTGCAGGGAAGAGCGTCCCCACAATCAAAAAACCCACATCATGAGGGGGAATCTGACGAAGTCTGCTACATCGGCCGCATCCGTTTAAACCTTCGATATATGGTGCCATAAATCAACTTGGCATCTTCGGAGAGGTGGGCGGATAGCACCAATTAGCATCTGTCCCCAAATTCAGGCAAGACGGACCTACGCGGTCTCGTCCCCGTGTTTCAACGTTGAACAGCCGGTTTACTACGTGAACCATGTCTTCAAAGACGCGGAAACAAGGTACCCGGCCATAGAAAAAATATTCTTGTCTCTTGTAGTCGCCTCAAGGAAACTCCGGCACTACTTCCAAACGCACACCATCTTTGTCCTCACCGAGCGACCTATAGGGACAATTCTCGCCTCCCCCGAGTCATCAGGTCGTCTAGAAAAATAGAGGTGGGAATTATCCCAATTCGACATCAAATACTGCCCCGGCAAGCCATCAAAGCTCAGGTCCTAGCAGACTTCGTGGTTGAATGTACTATTCCCACTAAATAACAAGCGGCAACACGGGACGGCAGACCCCGATCCTCGGACGAGGAAGTACCTGACTCCATCCCCGATTGGGTTCTCTACGTCGATGGATCCTCTACCGAGGAAGGAAGTGGGGCTGGCCTGATCATCTGAGGCTCGGACAAGGCAGAGATGGAATACTCTGTAAAGATCGAGTTCAAAGTGTCAAACAACGCCGCAGAATATAAGACTTTGTTAGCAGGATTATGAATCGCCTCCAGGGTAGGTCTGAAGAAGATCTGAATCCGCAGCGACTCCGCCCTGGTCGTCGGCCAGGTGACCGGGCGTTTTTGTCACGCCCCGCTTCCCGATGTACGTTAAGGAGACGCGACGGGCCACGCGACGCATTTACTCAGAAGTAAACACGCTAAGCATAACTAAGCGAAATAAAGTAAAATACACAAGAGACAGGAATGTGAATGAACAACAACTTTATTTATTAAACATTCTTTTACAGGTACAACTGGAAATGTAAATACATGGATGGAAAGCAATGCCTAAACAATGACATAACTGAAATGAAAATATGTACAAGTAAAGTCAGTGCTCAGGATCTTCTGTGTACTACTCCAAGTGCTCCTGGCTGGTCTCGAGCTCCTCAGAGTCGGGTCCTCCTGACAACATTCCAAAGAAGAAGAGAAATAGGAATGTCGTCAGCGAACAATCGCTCGGTAAGTCCCAAAGAAAGGAAGAAGTAGAATAGACAGAAAAGAGTATAACTAGTAATGTTTGATTATAATGTTAACACAGTTGTTTGTAGCTTGATACAGAATATGTCAGTGTATACGAGAGGAGTCCAACTTACACCGTGGACTTTGGTAACCCGCAGTACAAGGCTCCGTCGAAAATACCACGGAACAACGGCATGAATGTAATTACGTATTAGGTGACCACCTCGTGCCACCTTTAAAATGTTCCGTACCAGTCTACCCCTTTATAAACCCCGTAATGTTTATTGTATTGATTGTATTATCTTTTAATAAATGGTAGACTTGCCGAAACCATGATATCAGTAGACGGAATGGATGTAACTGGATAGTCATTTAAACGGAATATATCCATGGTTCGGTTCGGTCAATATAGATTGATATAGATTGAATAGACGGATTCATGGATTCATGTTGTATTATAGTTTATACTTGAATCATATTCAAGTTAGATTGATTTCAGATTGAGACTCAGTCTGTGTCAGACACTTAAAAAGAAACTGAAGTCCTTAATTAGTTTTGATGTTATCGATAACTGCTGCACATGGACGGCAGGATTTGTGTCTTTTTCCAAGACAATTACCGTGTTGATAACACCGTTTGTTAGATTGTCTACCTTAGATAGGCAAGCACCCACATTCTCCGGCTCCCCGAGGCTCAAGAGAATTGGTCCTGTTTAAACCTATGTTTACTAGGGTTCTTATTGTAAATTAGTATAACTTGAGAGGGTTTTATGTAAAAATAGTTTGATATATTTTCAAAATACACCTCAAGTATTTAATTATCGTCTTTATGGTTTTTCATAGTTGTATATTTTATAAAAGTGAGATTTCTAGTGAGTAGAACCTGGTTTTCATTGTATATGGTATTTTATTAAAATATCGGTATTGTTTTGTATTTGGATAGTATTTTCATGTAATGGTGATTCGTTTGATTTAGAAAACTTGGAATATTTATATAATACAATTAAAATAGATATTTTGATAATAGTTATATATATTTAATAAAATAATTTTATTTATTTTTGTAGAAATCTCATTTTCTAAAGAAAAATGCATTAAAATTCCATCGAGATCGAATGCTCCTTTCGGAGGTCTGCATTTCACTCTACTAGGCCCGAGGATCTACGATAACTCGCACCATCCTGAACGGGGTCCCCAAAAGTGGGTTGTAGAGGCGCAATTGCAAGGAATTGATTAATACACTCTTTAAACAAATGGTTTTGCAAGTTAATGATATTTATTTGTAATGTCGTATTATCCCATGAATATATTCCCAAAATCTCATCGTACTCTGTCAAAGATTTGTGTTGTGATGAGGTAGGTCATTACCTCGTGAGTTATCTAAAGGTAATACAAGTTTTATGTTAATTTGTGTCGAAACTAAAGTATGTGGTATTTTACCGTAAAAATACTACAAAAATTGCAATAAAAATTCTTTTGGAATGAAACTTGTTTTAATATATTTTTTAAACAATATATGAGAGTGATATTTTCTTGTTTAAGAAAAATATAGTTTTAAAGGAAAACCGAATCGGAAGTCGGATTAACTCCGCTTCCGTCGGATTTTAGAATTGAAAGTTTTTAGAGTAGAAGAAGAGAGGGGGAGGGGACTTACTGGCTTTAGGATAAGAGGAGGGAGAGGGGGAGATAAAGAAGGCTTCAGGGCGTTGTTTCGTCGCCGGAATCTCCTCGGAATTTCGTCGGAGCTTCGCCCTTCGCTAACTCCACTTGTACACCAAAGAGACTTGAGAATTTTGTATAGTTTTGACAGGAATTTCTGAGTGAGGAGGAGTGAAATATGGTGTGGTATTTATAGGGGAAATTAGGGTTTAGGGGGTGAAAGAAAGGCATTAAAATTGGATTAAATGGGTATTTTATTGCACTCTGGATAAATTCGGAGTAAACAAGCAGTATGGGGTTAGTGGGGTAGGCCAAGGGTTGCAGTGGGCAAAAAATGGAGGGCTTTGCCCACGGTTGGCCCGATGGTACCGGGGATTTAGGGCATCTCGCCGGTTTTGTACCGTCGGATGGGGCTAGGTCTTGGTGCCACGTGTCGTGTCGCTTTGGCTTCCTTGGTGCACATGTTTATTTATACTGTGACTCTTCAGTTTACGTATAGTACACGTGTAGACTCTTAGGCTTCTAAAAAGATTAAAAAAAATTTAAATAAAAAGATAATGTGGCTGATAGGATTTGAACTCGGATGCTATGTCTCAGCAGTGCAAAGTCTTACCAAAGAGCTACAAGCTCCTTCTTGCTGTTCAAAAGCAAAACAAACTTATAACTCGTGCTCAGGCTTAGGTGTCCCTTTATGTATTTTGAAAAAATTTCGTACAGAAAATTAGGGTTGTTACAGTTTTGAGGCCCGGGAACCTCTCATGAAAAAGTACCTAGCTAAGGTAAAAAGACTTCGCAAAAATTTCGATGAAGCCCAGGTGGAGCAGATTCCCCGGAATCTGAACACACAAGCTGACGCTTTGAACAGGCTCGCCTCTTCCTATACGGCCAACCATAAGAGGAACATCCTCTTTGAAGTTTTGCCACGGCCCAGCGTGGAAGATGGAGAGGTAACGCTCCAAGTATACACGACTCAGGGGGAAGGCCAAGATTGGAGAAAACTTGTCACGCCCCGTTTCCCAAAAGAAGGTGAAGGATGACGTGGTATGGTCCGCAACCTAACTGTATTGAAGATGGCATATTCAATACAGTTACGTTAAGCGTATGAATATTTAATATGCAGGATGTGTACCAAAACAAGAATAACAAAAGCAAAATGCATTTATTTCCATTAACCAAACTTTATTATATCCCAAAAGAAAGAGTAAAATAAACTAAGTAGTTTAATTACATCGAGGAGAAACAAAAGCCCTAAACATGTGAGCAACAACAAAAATTAAAACTAGCTAATTTTCCGTCGTCAAGTTTGCATAATCTTCATTAGTTGGCTCCACACCTTGATCCTCGTCATAATACTTATTCTCATCTGACGGACATTCTAAAGATAGAGGAAGAAAAGGAAAGTCCGTCAATGAGCTATACTCGGGTAGGATTGCCTCATAAGGAAGTAAAGGTATAGAAACGAATATATGTATATAAATACAATGTATATGATGTACATGGGTATAAAGGTATGAGGGGTATACAATTAAGACATGTTGACAGAGATATATGTGAATACGAGTATGTTGTATGAGGTGTATGTGAGTAAAGTTCAAGTCAAGTCAATCGGGTATTCAGTCTAAGAGTTAGATCAACTTAAACAAGGTGTGTATTGATGGAATTGACTGGTGAATGTACTCGTATCTGTTCCCGCCAAAATTTTCGGCCAAGAGATACTTGTTCTCTTACAAAAAAGGGGAGAATCCTCAAAAAACAGGCATCACGTGTAAAACACGTGGGCGCTCATATGCAAAGCATATGAGCGATGAACATAAATAACCAAGGGCCAAACACGCCTCACGTGTTACACACGTGAGAACCCACACTAGGGGTCACGTGTTAAACACGTGAGTTCTTTTGCCAATCACATGCAAAGCATGTGAGCACCCTAATTTAAAATGTTCCTATCAAATTCTAGAATTAAATTCTATTTAGGAAATATTTTCTTAATCTTCCTTAAACTAGAAAGATCTTCTCTGTTAAACAGAGGACCTTTGGATCAAAGATCCAGCGGTGATCATTTAATAGAATAAAAATCTATCATAGGAAAATATTTTCCTAATCTTATAACAAGAATAAAATTCTATGTTAACAAGATATCCATATTAAGAAAATATATTTCTGATCTTGTTAAACTAAAATGATATGATAGAATAAAATTCTAATCTTGTTAAAACTAACAAGATATTCATAATCTTGTTAAACAAACAAGAAATCTTCTCTGTTAAACAGAGAGCCTTTGGATTAAAAATCCAACGGTGAATAAAATTCACCAATTGATCTAAAAGATCATAGAATCAATTATGATCTCTCAATAAAAGATTTTCTTAACAAATTGATTCTTTTCTTCTCATATAAATAGGAGCAAGAAGAGAAGGGAAAATGAGACAGAGGGAGAAGGGAAGAAAAATAGAGAGAGAATTTAATTCTCTAAAAAAGGGGAACCCTCCCAAAAGCTCTCACAAAAAGAGAATTTAATTCTCAAACCAAGAGTTTAACTCTTCTAAAAGAACTTAGTTCTTTCTCTGGTTAAGATCCACAGAAGCGGGTCTCCCCACAAGTTGAGAATTTAATTCTCATCGGGGAGATTCTGTTATGCAGATTCAAAACCTAGGGGAAAGAACTGAATCCAAAAGATTTTAACTCTTACAAAACATATAGGAATTTAATTCCTCTGGAACTAGGGTTTAACCCTTTAAAAAGAATTTAATCCCTATAAAGAACAAAAGGAGAACTTGATCCCTCGGAACCATAGAAGAACAGCCTGATGATTCATTGGCATTCAAACGTTACATAAAAGCTCACGTGATCCCACGTGAGCACCTTTGAGGAACAAAGAGGGAAAGAATGAGATCCAGCCACGTGACCCCTGAGAAGTGCTTAGCACTTATAAAAGAGAAAAGGGGAATAAACCCTATTTTGGGACGCTTCACGTGACCCTACGTGACCCCTGAGAAGTGCTCAGCACTTATAAAGGAGAAAATGGAATAAACCCTATTTTTAGAGCGCCTCACGTGACCTCACGTGACCCCTGAGAAGTGCTCAGCACTTATAAAAGAGAAAAGGGAATAAACCCTATTTTTGGAGTGCCTCACGTGACCCCACATGACCCTCAAGTAGTGCTTAGCACTTACAAAGCAAAAAGAGAATAAATCAAAAGCAGTTTGCATTTTTGGGCGCCTCACGTGACCCAATAGCGCTCAACGCTCAGAAAAGAACAAGAGAATAAACCCAAAGAAAGAGCGCCTCAAATTCTTGAAGTATTAATACTACTTCAAGCGCCTCACGTGACCCCACGTGAGCGCCTCTGAATTTTAGTGTTTAACACTATTTTGAACACTTCACGTGGGTGCACGTGAACGCTAAATATATATTAGTGTTGAACACTATGAAAGGCTAATATTAGACAGACTCAAACCAAATTTCCCAAGGACCATCAATTGAGCACCTCATGCTCAGGATCTCCAAAACTGATCTCAGCCCCGAAGACAGCTAATGAGCTACCACCCTATCCCTCCAGTCGGGACATTGGTTCAAGGGTACATCTCTTCATACCTATGATATATGTCGTTGTAATTCCTCAACGTCTTCAGAGAGATGGAGGATCCCAATAACCAATAACTTTTGGTGCATCCCCAAACGGTTGAACCAAAACCACACAGACTATGACGTCTTTAAACTGGACTATGATGTCCTTAAACTTTATGGACTGTGGGGTCCTTAAACTCATGGACTATGATATCCTTAAACTTTATGGACCGTGGGGTCCTTAAACTCATAGACTATGATGTCTTTAAACTTTACAGACTATGACGTTTTTAAACTGTCACGGACTTTGATGTCTTTAAACCCAATGGATCGCAACATCCCTAAACTAAAACAATAGAGCCCAAATGCTCTTTTGTTGAATCTAAATGATCCTGTTCAGTAGATCTTAGTCTAAAATTAGACTAACGTATCATTGACAAACGTTTAAGTTGATCTTAGTCTCAAATGAGATTAACGATCCTTAAACCCAAACCCAAATCTAAGAAAATATGGATTTGGACTAATCCACGCCCTACGGGTGACAACATAAATTAGTCTCCGTATACGATCCACGGGCAACCGAAAACAAAAAAAAACACACACGACTCGAAGTGACTATCTGGAGAAGGAGAAAGTTGTTACCGCGATGCGGTAGCGTAATTAACCGCAGGGGCTTGCGCTAGAGTTCAAATCCCATACGCCATAAATCAACTTAGCATCTTCGGAGAGGTGGACGGATAAATCCAAATAGCATCTGCCCCCAAAATTCAGGCCAGACGTCCTGTAACAACTTCAATTTTAGTGTACAAAAATTTGTTTAAAAATAAATGTATACTTGGAGTAATTGCAATTCTGTGAGTACCATAAATATTTGTTTTGCTAATTAATTACAAGAAAGAGCTTGTAGCTCATTGGTAAGACCTTGCACTACTGAACCAAGCCACCAGAGTTCAAATCCCATACCCCACATTATTTTTAATATTATTTTATTTTGAATTTTTAGAATACCAAGGGTTTACACGTGCATATCTCACAAAAACCCCACTACACCCAAAAACCTAACAGTACCAGAGGGTTAATGAAGCAACGACGAGGACTCCGGCCACCGAACTCGGCCCGACTCTGCCGGACTGGCGAGTCGTCAACATCAAACTTCTGCCTCTTGGACTCCCCTGCACTCCTATACACTTTATTTCTTCGGAGCAGTAACAGAACTCTTTAAAACCCCTAATTACCCCCATTTTAATACATTTTAATACAATTTATCACATTTTTTTCATTTTAACCTTTCACCTACCCTAACCCTAGCCTAACCCTATAAATACAACCCCTACACACTACCCCCTCACTCCAAAATTCTGAGCAAACTCTCAAGAAAATTTCCTAGAACCCTAGTGTACTTTGGAAGAAGCGAAAGGCGAAGCTCCGGCAATTTTTCCGGCGACAACCCTAGGAGATCCCGGCAACGAAACGACGCACCGGAAGCTACGTCCACTCCCTCTCCCTCTCCTCTTTAAGCTAAACCCATAAGTCCCACCTCCCTCTCTCCTTGCTACTCTAAAAACGTCTTTTAATAAAACCCGATGGAATCGGAGTCAAACCGATTTCCGATTCGGTTTTCTTTCTAAAAATCCCACTTTTCTTAAATACAACCATATTAAACCATTACATGTTGACTATTAATCATTAACAAACATGTTGAACAAGTTTCATGACAATCTATATCATTTTGTAACTTTTATCGTAGTTTTTCACTAAATACCATGTAGTTTTATTTCGACATTAAAACATCACAAACTTGCTATACCTTTAAGTAAATCATGATGTAATGACCTACCTACTCACAACACTCATATGCAACATAGCACAATACCTTTTGGGAACCTAGAATACGGGAAAACGAAACATTTCAAATAAATATCATGAATTAATAAAACCATTTTCTAAAGGATTAAGTATTTTACACAAATCTTTGCAAAGCGCCGCTACAACGCATTATGGGAAACCCGACCGGGATGGTACGGATTATCGCACATCCCTGGGCCTAGTAGTGCGAGATGCAGACCTCCGCAAGGAGCATTTGGTCTCGAAAGATTTAAAATACGAACATCTTAAGAAAATGAGATTTCTAGAAATATAAAATATATATTAAAATTATTTTTATATAAATATATGTATAAGCAACATTAAAATATCTATTTTGTAATAATATAAATATTCCAACTCTTTTCAAAAATCACAAGAATCACTTTACATTAAAATACTATGAATTCCATACAAGTACAATATTACAAATAAATACTATATATTATGAAAGTAGGTTATTTTCACTAGAAATATCACAAATATAAAATCTATAATTATTACAACTCTAAAGACGATAATTAAATACTTGGGGTGTATTTTGAAAAGTATATAAAAGTATTTTTACATAAAACCCCCTCAAGTTCTATAAATTACCCTAAGGACCCTAGTAAATATAGGTTTAAGCGGGACCAATCTCTTGAGCCTCAGGGAACCGGAGAAGTGGGTGCTTGCCTATTTAAGGTAGATAACTTAATAACGGTGTTATCAACACGGTAATCGTGTTTGAAAAAGACACAAATCCTGCCGCCCATGTGCAGCGGTTACCGATAATATCAAAACAATCAGGACTTCAATTTCTTTTCTAATTGTTCTGACTCAGAATGAGTCTCATTAATAATCTGACTTGAATATGATTCAAGTACAATCCACAATCTACAATCTACAATCTACAATTTACAATATTACAATTCAACATGAATTCATATATTCAATATGTTCAAACTATTCAATCTATATTGACCGAACCGAACCATGGATATACTTCCATTTACATGATTCTCCAGTTACATCCATGATTCTACAGTTACATCCATTTACTGATATCATGGTTTCGGTAAGTCACCCAATTATACAATTTATACAGTTTATAATACAAGACAATACAATACAACTATACAACAAGACATCTCGGGGATTAAGGGGTAGATTGGTACGGAATGTGTTAGAAGTGGCACGGGACAGTAAGATTTAATACACCTAACCTGAATCCAGTTGCTGTTGTACCGTGGTATAAACGGTTCCTTATACTACACTTGCCTCTAGTCTCTGGCATATAGAGACTCCTCTCGTATACACTGGCATCCTTCTGTACCTAGCTACAAACAACAGTGTTAACACTAAAACAATATAATACAACTTTAAAAACTACCTTCTCTTTCTGTCTATTCTATTTCTTCCTTATCTTTGGGACTTACCGAGCGATTTGTTCGCTGACGACATTCTCTTTCTTTCTTCTTTGAATGTCGTCAGGTAATCTGGACACTCCGGAAATCGAGCCCACTAGTGAAGACTTGGACCACTTCATTGAAGATCCAGAGCTTTAGTTCATTGTACACTTTTATTTCGGTACTTTTCTTTTTCTGTTATGCCATTGTTTAGGCATTGCTTTCATTCAGTTGTATTTACTTTTCCATACATTGTATAGAAAGAATGTGAATAAATAAAGTTATTGTATTATTATATCCCGTCTCTTATGTATTTGCTCTTATATTGCTTAGATACGCTTAGCGTATTTACTCCACAGTAAATACGTAGCGGTCTCGTCGCGTCCTCTTCACCGTACACTGGAAAGCGGGGCGTGACACGTCCCAACGTTCCGGTCGCGTCTTTCAGCTGTAAACAGTATCATTGAGGTATCCCATAACTAGCTGGAAGCAGTATGAGCTGGCGCTCGTGCCTGGGGTGGCAATCAACGAGGTAGCGTGAACATCCCCGAAAGGTGTCCCATGACTACGATGGAGCTTTGTCTAGCGTGAATATCACTCAAGTGTACAGGTATTTCCACCATTCAGTTCCATAATAAACAACAAGTCTAAACTTGTAAAATATTCACATCTAAGATACTGAATAATTCTGGTCTAATAAAGAAAGGTAGATAAAGTAACATGTGGGTATAGCATATAATATTATGTGAGTTTAGTGGTGAGCATCAATATGTATCTACTAAGTATTGTAATCGTTTTAGTTTGTCAAACAAGGGTCCGGATACTCGCGATTATTCTGTTTTGGCCACGGAACAACAACTGGGGAAGTGAAATGTACGGTTTCATTTCCCGGGATCACGATCGAGTAGTAGGGGAATCTGAGTTCCGCATCTCCTTGCCTAATCAAACTATCCATCCCCGTTATTTAGTGTAGAGGTTTTGACGAATTAGAGTTAGTACGTATACATCCAAGCATGGAATTTCCACATTGTATGTCATTCACATATTGGATCATTCGCCCTCAAGTAGGGTTGGTATTCGCCCGAATATCGGGTTAGTAGTCGTCCACACATTGGACCATTCACCCCCAAAGTAGGGTTAGTATTCGTCCGAATATCGGGTTAGTAGTCGTCCACACATTGGACTGTTCACCCTGCCTGTAGGGATCCTCATATATAAGCATTCCATACATAGGTCTACGCATTCTAATCCTAACCGTATCATGTGTTATGTATGTCATAAACTTGTAATCAAAAAGTTGATCTCATTTAATATGGCCTTCCATAACCTCTCATTTTATCTTGTTATCTTTTTAAGTTTGTAAGGTGTTTCATATCATTTTATAGAATACTTAGTTAATAAAAGATGATAACGTTTAATGATATTTATTGTTTATGAAAAAATCTTGATATTTGGAATATTTATCATTTTGAAACCCATAGTTTTTTACTGAGAAAATATCCTTTTAATAAAATGTTAGAGTGTTTATTTGAAAATTTTCTTTTAATAAAGTTTTAGATGATCTTTTGAAAAATATCGTTATACGGGTTATGGGCTTTGTTGAAAATAGCCTTTTAGTAAAGATCAAGATATTTAAATGAAATTATATCTTTTTAGTATAGATTGAGGTATTTTATTGTAATTAATAATTTCATAGAATTATAGTGTTTTAAGTTTGAGGTAACATTTTAGAAAATACGTTCGTGTTGGCAACCGCTGCACATGGACGGCAGGATTTGTGTCTTTATCAGAGACGATTGCCTATCAATCGTGAGGTATTTACATAAAATATTACCTTATTTAATTATGGTATTTTATTATAGGTGATATTCTACAAGAACAACTCCGCGTTGACAACCGCTGCACATGGACGATAGATTTGTGTCCTTTTCAAAGACGATTGTCTAGTAACCACGAGATGATTCAGGTAAAACATTCCTTTATTATTAGAGTAACTTATTAAACTTTAGTTAATGTGCTAAGAAAAATCAATATAAAAATATTCTCTCGAGTGAGAGGGGCTATGTTGAAAAACCATATCATAATTATTTAGATTTAGTATTACCCCCTTTCAAAAGGTAAAGGAATTTAACAAAACTAAAGTAGTTGGTGGATACAAGTGTAAATAAAAAAACATATCGTTTTAGTCTCTGAAACATTTATTCCACATATCTTATCTCATATGGATATTTTAAACATACACGACATTTTAATAAAATGAAGGTATTTTGTCGAAGTAACCTATTTCGAGATCATATTGGTAACATGGGTAAGCGGGTGGATTGATGCCCCATGAGTTATAACTTTAAGCATATTATATTCCATGCAGGATGAAGGTGCAGTATTCATGCATATAGAGGTAATTAAAGAAGCCATTTTAAACCGGGGTTAAAATTATTATCATTAAGAGGTACCAAAATAGGCATACAGAAATATTTTTAACATCATTTTAATATGAGGTCAGGGATTAGGACTTGAAACTAAGATCACTATAAGAAAGAAGGTGACAAACAAGTAGAGAGAGGCGGATCCTACCTTCTGTTTGAGTTGGATGCCGATGGGTCGAAAATGTAGACTCGTACTAAATCCTCAATAACTCCGCGCTCGGATTTTTCCTTGATGCTTGAATGGAACCACAGTGTCGGCAGTACGAAGGCGTGGGTATTTTTTAAGAATTTTTAGAGTTCCGAGGTGTGAGAAATTTGAGTTTGAAGGTCTCTATTTATAGGGTCTTTTCCGCAACAAAAAAAAATCCAAAATCCGTTAAAAAATCCTCAAAATCCGCTAAAAAAATCCTCAAAATCCGTGCCCCCAATCAATTCGTATGATTAGTCACCGCCGCCTCTCACCTCAGCCTTTGGATCAAGATCCAATGGCCGAGATTGCGCCGCACGCCTACGCGCCACGCATCACGCATGTGGGGATCACGCGTTTTCGCGTGGTCCCCACCACGTGGGCACCGCCAGATGGTTCTGGGCCATTGGATCTTTTATCCAACGGTCCAGGATCAAAGGGATATATATATATATATATATATATATATATATATAAATTAAAATCCAACTGTTTATTTAAGAAAATCGAATTTGGCTTAAAAAATTGTTAAAAATATCGCAAAATACGGGGAAAATATGAGAAAATTCTAAAAAATATATTTTATTGTTACCTTTAGTTTAAAAATGATTTTGGGCTAAAACTAAATAATATTTCCATATATATGATATTTGTTAGTTAGCACAATTATTTAAAAACCTATTTTATCCTTGGAAATATTTAGTTATGAAATAATTATGTTAATTGATAATAAAAATATGCAAATTATTTTAAGACATTATAAAATTTTATTAAAATATTTTGAGTCTAAAAAAATATAAATAGATTTTAGAAAATTCCTTTAATTATATTTCAATGCTTTGGAAATTACCAACATTACTTTTTAAAAAAACAAAAAATATTTTTCTATTAACGAAACACGTAAATAACTACTTGATACTAGAAAATTAAATAAAAGATATTTTATTAGCTATTAGAAAACACGGTCGTTACAAAACCTCTCGTAGAGTTCCTAAAAGACGGTACACTTCCGGAAGACTAAGGGGAGGCTCGCTGCCTACGAGCGAAAGCTCGCCATTTTATCTGGAGTAATGGAAACCTTTACAAGAAGTCCTACACGCGGCCCTTGCTCCGATGCGTCGACCCCCACGAAACCGACTATGTTCTTCGAGAGATACATGACGGGGTCGGGGGCATATCAAGGGGCCTGCACTCTGGTCCAGAAGACGCTGCACCAAGGGTATTATTGGCCGAGAATATACCAGGATGCCGAGAAACTTGTCAGGAGATACAAAAGCTTCCAACTCCACGGCAGTATAACTCGTCTCCCCGCAACCGAGCTAACACCTCTCAGTTCCCCTTGGCCGTTCGCACATTGAGGGATGGACATGGTGGGCCAGCTCCCCACCGGCACGGGCGGGCACAGACATATCCTCGTCGCGGTAGACTACTTCACGAAGTGAATAGAGACCGTCCCCATCAGAAAGCCAGACGCCGCCTCCATAATAAATCTCCTGCAGAACAATATCGTCTCCTGATTTGGGATCCCGAGATGCATCGTTACCGACCATGAGACCAACTTCGAGAACGACAAAGTCAAAGAATTTTGCAGCGAATACCACATACTTATGAAGTTCGCCGCGATCGCGCGCCCGCAATGCAGTGGATAGGCCGAGGTAGCGAACCGAGGAGTTATCCGCGGTCTTAGAGCCCGTTTAGAAGGAAGACATGGCAGCTGGGTCGAGGAACTGCCATGGGTATTGTGGGCATTACGTACATCAAAGAAAACACCTATAGGAGAAACCCCTTCGGCCTCTGCTACGGTACTGAAGAAATGGTCCCGACGGAGATCGGATTGCCCAGTTACCGAGTCGAACACTCCGACGATGAAGCTAACACCCCGACGATGAAGCTAACACCTCAGCGCTAAGGACCAACTTGGACATCTTATTGGGAAAACGCGATCGGGAGCAAATCGGAGCAGCCGCCTATCAATAACAAACCGTACGCGATCACAATGCTTAAGTTAGACATCGAGCCTTCAAGGCAATTTTAATCCAACAAGCCGCTGCTCTGCTCATTTTTTCTCGGCTAACTTGATCGTCGGAGGGTCCTACGGTGGCCACCCACCCCGGGACTTCTTTACAGGTAGCCCGACTTCATCTCAAAATCAACCCATTGATATCCACACGCCCAAGATGACAACCTTCAAATCAAATCTTTGCAATTCAACAACGCTCGCTACAGACCGACGGAGGACAGCATCTGAAGGAGATCAGACCTCCATCATGTCTCAACTGCTTTTAATGCACGTGACCGTCTCTCGACCAAACAACCAGATTGTCTGCAAATATAGATATGTATCAAGACTTAGCGCTCGTGTCTTTCTCTTGACTGAAAATCCTTCAATTTCCCAATATTAAAATGCATCATTTGTTTAAATCCATACCATTAGCCCTAACGATTAGACACCACATCTGGCCCGATAAAAAATCCATCAAAATAACCGCCAAATCCCTAATCGTAAGCAATCTATGGTTTCTTCAATCCTCAATTTTCCCGCCAAAATCATACCCAATTTCTGTCGATGATCTTTCAAATCTAGGGTTTCGATTCTCCCAATCGTACTCAATCCGCCATCGCTCGTGTTGGAGTCTCCGCGCCTTTGGCCCTGGTCTCAATCCCTTTGCATCTCGCAGAATGGTAAACCCCTAGCCTACGTCTTTTTCGATTTGTTTGAGATCTTGGGTGTTCTCATTTTCCTCGGAATTTTGAAAGATCGAATTTTGAATCGTTTCTGAAGATTTGGGTTTTTGAATTTGGTGATTCTTGGAATGCGCAGGAGCGGCAGGAACGGCCTCTGTAGGCGGTTATCTAGGAGGAGATCTTTCGCTGAGGGTTGGAAAGAGAGGGATGATAGGGGACGGTCGTTGCTTCACATCGGCGCTCGCGGGGGCGATTTTAAGGAGGTTAGTTTTGTTGCCAAGTTGTTTCACACGTACACATTGTAATTCATTTAGAAATACAAATTATGCTTGAAATGCCGGCCTTTTCCATTTTACAGACAAGTCGGTGTGAGATAAAATAGAAAGCATATCTATCAGAAACCGGCTTATTGGATATACGATCTCTGAAACTATCATCAATTAGAAAATGATGCCAAAGAAAAATGTTTGAACAAAAAGATTTATCTCAAAGTCAATTGGGACGAATAAAAGGATTACAATAGAAGTTAAAATAGGATAGCTTTTAGGACTCGTTAAAATAGGATAGCTTTTAGGACTCTCTGTACCCAAAAGGAAGGGATTCTCTCAACACGAGTAGAAGGCGACTCTTTCAAGGAAAGACTAGGGGACCCTCTCTACCCAAGTAGAAGTGGACTCTTTCACGAGAAGACTAAGGACTCTCTCACATATCAAGCTACATCTTCTAGCTAAAGATAAACTACCTGATGTTATCTAATATACTACAAAATTTCCTATATACAGTCCCAACGATTATATATTTCTTTAACAACCAACCAACTATATTCATTCAATATTAATTAGAGAGTGTGCTAAACATTTAACTTATTCTATCCATTCCCAATGGCTAACCAGCAGCTATCTTCTTCATTCTTCCTTCTTTGAAAAAAATCATCCTCTAGTTATATTGATAGAAATTGAAAACATTAAAAAACGAGATTGTCCTTCATTCCTTGAGATAGTTCGACTCGAGAAGCATTTGGATTGATTTATGTAGAAACATGCAACATGGTCCAACCTTCTCTATTTTAAACCTTGTGACCGTCTCAACTTGTTCATCTCGCATGAATGGTAGCATCATTGACTGTCGTCATATTGCCGTTCGAAAATTCTGACCTCTTGGCATGATTATTATGCATATCGATACAACCAATGTTCTAAAAGTGGAATAAAAAAGGGGGCGGTCGAAGAGCCTCGCCGCTTAAGCGGCCGTTCAGACTGCTCAGAAATCAGAAACGTGGTATTTTCATCAATTTTCTTATTTCTTTTCAATAAATAATGATTCTAATAGTGTTCTAACTATTTTGTGTTTCTTCTGCACTTGCAGATACCTAAATTAGTATTATGAAAGGCGTAAACAACCGAAAATGCTATCGTAAAGAAAATTCTATTGTTAGAATTTGGTTTAAAAATAAATATCGATTGTAACTAAAAGAACCAAAAAAATCAATACAAAGAAAACAATAAAATCACAAAAAAACTACTTAAAATATTGAAACCCAAGGGCAGTGTAGTCGAAATTGAATTAGAAATTCAAGGTCGAAATTTGAAAACTACTCGAATCAAAATAGAAAAAGGATCGCTCGAACTCGATTTAGATCTTGATATCCTGAAGTCGATCAGATCTGAAACCTTAATTTTTGAAGTTTCGAAACCCAAATCTTGATGTTTGTTAAAGTTGAGCAGTTGGAAAACCCTATCCCCTGTTGAATTGAGCACGCTAGAGAGGAACGACGTGTAAAATGATGGAAAAAGAGATGAGATTTTGTATTAAATGGTATTTGTGTTATTTTCACTCTAATAACAATACTTATATACCCATTATGACATTTATAAAGTGTATACATCAATAAAAATAGGTTATATAATATAACCCGTTTAAGAGGGATAAAGCGGAGCGGTAAAACCCGCTCTGCCGCTTAAGCGGACGTTTTTTAAAACACTGGATACAACTAGTGATGCCAGAAAAGTATTGAAATAATGAACTTAAACTTTAAAGACAACTAGTTACTAGAGTTGATTTTATTGTAGGATAAAGAGGATTGCACTAACATTTGAAATTAAGATGACTATGGGACTCTCTAGCCCAAATGGATGGGAACTCCCTCACACAAAAGAATTGGGGGCCCTCTCATCCAAAATATCAAGGGAGACTCTCAACTCAAGTAGAAGGAACTCTTTATAGCTCAAAGACCAGGGTTCTCTCAACCATGAAGATCAATCTATTATGAACATCTCCTATGTATAATTCCAACAACAATTACTTGCCTAAAACATTTAGCAATATGCATGTAATATTAATTAGAGCTTTGTTTTTTAGAAACATTTGCCAACTAAGCCTCCAATTCCCATCGGCTAGCTAGTTGCCGTCTTGATCAGAAAATAGGCCACCTCATGAGAAAAGAGTATTAAGAGTGGATTAGGGAAACGTGGTTGATATAGAAATAGAGAAGTTCTAGTATTCTGTTAAAGAAAGTTTGATACAATGAGATATTATAATATAGAGACAAATTTCTGAAGACTTGCATTTTAGTAGGTTTACCTTAAGGCCCCGTCTGGGTATGACGTTAAGATAACTGGAGATAGTGGGGATGCAAACCATGGCTTGCAAGCCCCAAACCCCGTTTAAAAATAAACTCTAATTATGTTATAAGAGATGTGTTAGGGAGAATAAAGTTTAGAAAACTTAGATCGGATTGGAGTTTAGATAATCACAGCTGCCTCAGTTCTAAAATTAATGCCAAATAGCAAAGTTAGCATTTTGGAGTTGAGTTTTGCTAATTTTAACGAAACTCCAGTTTAGAAAACTTAACTCCATACCTAATCATGACCTAAATGTAACTTAATCACTGGACGCAATATCTGGTTTTATTCCACTGCTTTCTTGTGAAGTATAAGATGTTTGTAAAAAAGATACTTCAAGACATTATAATTCCAGCATGCTAACTCGATCATGAGGTGCATGATAGGTTTGCGCCAAATCTTTAGGGGTTTGATTACTCTACATCCATACTTTACCCATCATTTGGGTTGAGCTTTGTTCTGTTCATGCTAGATAGCATGCTTTCTTTCTTCTGTGTGCTCTGGTTGGTATGCCACAACCAGTTGATTTCTTTGAAAGGTAGGCTTGTATTCAGATATGTGAAGGTACACTCATGATTTATATGGGATTTTGTAAGTTTTTATAAATACTTTTGTTCTCTTCTGCATGCCCGAATGGAATAGGGAAATATTCTTCCATCCTAGACTTGTGTTCTTGATGATGCTCACAAGTGGTATCTCGTCAGATTAGTACACGTGGCGGATGACGCGTCTCGAAGGCTCCGGAGGTGGAATAAATGAGTTGCATTAGGGGGGATTTCTCGGGATTCTCTTCTCGAGGAACGTATCCGACCTTTTAGGAGACCTCCCTGAATACATTCCACCTTCATCTAGGAAAATACTAACAGCCCATCTCCGAGCTTTCTCAGTCTCCTTGCTCGTCTCCGACCCGTCTGACATGCTGAGCTTACTCGGCCACCCGGCTCATCTCCGAGCTCCCGACATGCCGAGCTTACTCGGCCTTCTGGCTCGTCTCCGAGCTTCCTCGGCCTCCCGGCTCGTCTTCGAGCTCCTGACATGCCGAGCTTCCTCGGCTTCCCCGATCAATCAAGAGCGTGGATCTCATGCGCCCCGCAACGGCTCCACGTATATTGCCAGGACGAGAAATCCGTCTCCCACGATCCGCGTTCCACTCTAGCGCATCCCCCATTAATGGACGCATCCCCCCATTAAGTGGCGCATCCCGCCATTCAAGACGGGAATAACGCTGGGACGTAACGGACGGCGATGATCTCGCGCTTGCTCGCTCCACACGACTCCTATATAAACCCCTCTCTCAGATGACTCAATAAACTTGAATTCATTCCAATACGCTGCTATTCTGATTATATTTCTCGGTACTAACTTGATCGTCGGAGGGTCTTACGGTGGTCGCCCATCCCGAAACTTCACTTGCAGGTAGCTCAGCTTCAACTCCAACATCAATCCTGTCACGCCCCGCTTCCCAAAATACGGAATACGAGGGGTAGACAAGGCCAGCCATGCTCCTACGGTCAAGGAAATGTCCTGCCGTAGTCACACTTCGGCTTCTAGTTTATCATGGTAAACAGTAAACGATGCGCAGGTAATGAGAAATGCAGTAACTGAAGGAAACAATATAAAGTCTGACCTGAAGTGGAACAAATGAATGTAAATCGGGAAGGCAAGTCAAGAAGTCTGTAATGCACGTCTAGGTCTGGTCCAAGCTAAATCTTCTCTTCTCACTGAGCATGCATACTCAGGTCGTCAGAGCGACACAATAGCAATATAATGTATATAATCAAGTAACAGTTCTAACAGTGGTGAAGGATATGAATAACAGTAAATCAATAACAGCATGAATATAAATGAGCAGAGATAAATGCAGCGGAGCAGTAAAGCAGTATAACGATATGTCATGTATGTCAACACAGTATATAAGGAATGTAAACGACAGTAACCCTATCAGTCTCTAAGTCTCACTGCACAGGTCAATAAGCCTATCGTCAGTCCAAGTGTGAGAGTCAACCATTCGCGAGTGTCCTCCACCCAAGGGTAGAACCCAAGGGCAAGGGACCACGGGCCCAACATGTAACGAATGTATCACGGTGATATAGCACATACCCTGTAAATCTCCATATAACTCCCTAAATATATAAGCCGGCATGGGACTCCCGAGATTCTGTTGAATTCACACTTGAACTACCCCACACCCCGAGGTCTACATCAAACGCTAACCATCACCCTAAATACTAATCGATCCGTGACAAGTCTGCGCGAGAACTGGAGGCAGGACCTCCATCAAGCACGTCCCGACTAATACCTAAGATAAATGGCAGTGTCGGATGTCTTATCTGTGACATCCGTGCAAGCGCTTCCATAAGTGTCTCATACCACTTATAGTCACGCGTACACGCATCCCACAGACGTCGACAATGCAATAGAATAAAAGGGACACTGATTGTGCACAAGTACGTATCACTTTCACTTAATCACGAATGCACGAACACTGACGTACTTGCCACAATCATCACTAAAATCTAATACTGGGTAAATGCACGATGTCACTAGGTTATCACTACAATGATATAGGTATGATATGATGCATGAATAGCATAAGAAGCACAACTAAGGTATCATAAAAACAACAGTCTATCACTTGCACGATTTATCATGAAACATATGTATATAATTTAGCGAAATGATAAACAGGTAGTAATTAATATGTTCAGTTATCCATCCGTCTAATTTGGTTTCGAGCCAATCGGGTTCCAGAATCAAAAGTTATAACCATTCCATTTTAAGCGCTCGCGGCTGGAAATCCAATTTCAGAATCAGGAATCCATTTCGCAACGCATTTTAATCCCAGTTGGGATCAGATTTTAGCGACGCTACAGTTGGATGAATTCTAGGGTTTTCAGTAAGGTTTTCAACGTAACAAACGGATCTTCAATCGCATCTGTACGTTAGGAGTTATAACCAGTTTAATATTAACATGTCAATTCTGAATCTGCTGGGACTGTTATGTGCCCCGATGTTCTAAATTACAGATTAAATATCAAACGGTAACGAAACAGGATGAAGTCAATTGTGTTGTCTAGCTAACAGATTTATCTACAATAATCAGTGGAGTTCCGCAACCTACGAGTTAAGGGAATCCTATGGTATCCAGTACGGAACAGCACACAATGATTGGAGTAGCTCTGGACTGCAGTCCAGAGTCGCACTCCGATCAAATTTTCATCACGATTTAAGTACAGGAATGTCTGGAAACTAGCATAGGGTTAAAGTTCATCGAGTTAGCTTCGATTTGAGCCCTCGAACGCACCATTATAATATGTATATGATTTATGATGAATTTAATGGTTTTCAGGTGCAACAGAATTACAGTTTTACGACTTAACTTGGGGTTAGTCGTTTTAGTCGTTAACGATCAAATTGTCCAACGAAAATCACATACTATGTTCACAGCCCTACGGGCCAACCTACACCATTGAGTTCCGTCAAAATTGATAATGTTTTCCTAAGAGAACAAGCATCGAACAGTTACGGTACACAATAGTTTTAAACTTGTAACTTTCTAATTTATGCATTTAACAATTATAACTTAAATAAAATAGCATGTAAGCAAGTAAAAACTTGCCTGAACACGGTGTACTGATGGCGCGGCAGTTAAAGCAGTAACGACACGTCCCGGGCACGGGTAGCAAACGCGTAACGGATCTCGGCCAGGATGCAGTCGAGGCTCGTGGAAGTTGGGGCTCGCTAGGTGCTCAGGCGATGTTGTGGCTGGTGACTGCTGATGCTGACGAGGCCGATGTAGATATTGCAGAGGAAGAGAGGGAGAATTTAGAGAGAGAAAGAGTTAGAGAGAGAAAGAACTAGAGGGTGAGGGAGAGATAAATGAGATAGAGAATTAGAGGGTGCAGGCATGGGGAGATATTAGATTGAAAGAGGGGGTGCTGCAGGCAGAGAGGGAGAGGAAATGAGAGAGAGAGAGAGAGAGAGTGGTTTAGAGAGAGAGGGAGAAATTGAGAGTGGTTTAGAGAGAGAGAAAGACAGAGAGAGAGAGAGAGATAGAGAGGGAGGGAGCTGTAGGAAGAGAGAGAGAGTGGGAAAGAGAGAGCTGTGAGTGAGAAGGTGAGGGACAGAGAGAGAACGAGACAGAGTGAGAGGGAGAGTGATCGGGAGAGAGAGGCAGAGGGGTATGGTGAGAGAGGTGATGACGACGATGACTTCGATGATGATGATGAGGTCGGCGACGTGGTGCAGGGGGTGGGGCTCGGTGTGGCGCTTGGAAGGAAAAGTGACGGAGGCGACCAAGTGATCGGAGCTTTGGTGGATGGGGTGATGACGAGGTCGTCGGTGGTGATGGAAGAGGATGGCAAGGTCGGGGCTGTGGTTCGAGGGTGAACGGGAGAACGAGGGGAGAGCAATGGCGAGCTCGGGGGCAGTGGGTTGAGGAGAAACGGGGAAGGAAGAGAATGAGTGAGGAAGTGAGGGTGAAGAAGATGGGGAGACGTCGTGATGAGTAACGCGCTCGAGTCGTGGGGATAACGGCAGCGCGTGGGCGAGGGAAGCGGCGGGGATCGTGGATCGCGCGCGCGAGAAGGGAAAGAGCCGTTGGGAAAATTGAAGAGGGAGATGTACAGTGGTCGGGTCGGGTTTGCGCGAGCGGGTCGGTTGCTGAGAAGGTGGTTGGGCTGGGGTTTAACGGGCCGGGCCAAGTTATATTAAAAGGAAATAAATGGGAAAACATATAGGGAGTGGGCCGGGGAAAACAATTAAGGATTTAATAAGAAAAATGGTGTGGGCTGGTGAGGGAGAAACAGGTCGGGCCGAGAGCTAAAACTTTATCAAAAATGAGAAGTGAGCTTAGCATTTGAGCAGGCCGGGAAAGTTTTGGCTGGGTAAAATAATAGAGAGAATAAAGGAAATGGGCTGGGGAGGATCTAATAATAAAGGAAAAAGTGTTGAGTTTCATGGGTTAACTTTTATAGAAATAGGGAAATTGGGCTAGGAATTAAAAGAGAAATTAATAAGGGAATCGTGATGGGAAAAATTAGAGTGAGGGCCGGGCCGGTTTCAGGAAAATAACAATAAAGAATATAATAGAGGAATGGGGCCTGGGCTGGGAAGACGGGCTCAGAATAAAAATGAGGAAAAATTGTGAAAGGATGTGGGCTTAGTAAAGGAACGGGCCGGGAATGAAAATTAAAGATAATTGAAGAGAAGGTTAAACTAAAATATGAATGGGCTTGCAATTTAAATGGGAATAATAAGAAATGGGAAAAGAACATAAGGGATTGGAATTAGGGTTTAATGAAGTTCCAAAATAATTAAAATAATAAATAATTCTAAATAGACTAAATTCATATAAGCTAATGAGAAACACGAATTTCAGTATAAAAGGGCTGGGTGTTACATCATACCACCCTTACAAAAATTTCGTCCTCGAAATTTAAAATAAGCGATAAGCTATACAAACGTAAGAGAAAGCTATTAGATTGCACACTAACACCAAGGATTTATTAACAGTACGGGGACGAAGAAATTTGAAATAGGTATAATTAAGAACAACGTACGGAAAGGTAGGTCTAAAAAGCTATAATGCAGGAATAACTATAAGGGTAACTTCATATACGGAAATATAAATAACAACAATAACGAACAATATTATTCGAGGCGTACTCGATAAAATCGAAATTTAACTATGTGCACGTATAATCATAATAAAGTAGCATAGCAGAAATAATAAGTATCAAGTATAACCACTTATAATAGTAACAACACAACACTCGAAGATAAAGTAACCATAATGAGGTAGTGAAAGCTTATTCGGTAGGTTAAAACACTTTTAGGACGAAGTATCGATCAAATAGCGTAGAAAATTCATATAGTGAAAATAAAGAGTATGGAATAAATTATGTGCGGTGTAAGGTTGTGCTACAGAAAGGAAAATAACAATAATGTACTTCAAACCTAAAAATAGAGTAATCAATGACACGTACTCTTTGATAAATACAAAATACTGAAAGCTAAATTTTCGAATAAGAAAGTCCCTATATACATTTAGGGTAAAAAGGAGAACACAAAGAGGTATAGGGCTAGCTAGGGTAATGATTACAAGAAAAATGTGGATCATTCAATAGTCGTAGTATGGCGGCTTTAGGCTGAAGATCAAGGAGACTGGGATCGGGTTAGCACCGAAAGTAATGGTGAGCAACAAAAGAATTACCAGGTAAAAATATAGGGGGAGACCAACGATTGGTAAATCTTATGAATCAAGGATTTGAAAAGCTAAAGAACTCGATAATTCGTAAGGAAGGTCCTGCTCCCAGAAGGATCTTAAACAGGGTACAGACGAAAGATGAATAGCGACTCACTCCAAGGATCAGGGTGCGGTACCTTCGAATTGAAACGAGGGTGAAAACTTTACAACAAGTAGGGGTGGACAGTCAGAGATCTCAGCAGAAAGATAAATGGATAGGGGCAATACACAAGTATCAAGCGGAAAATCAAGGGTTTACGAATTCAGAAGATTTATTTCATTCAAGAAAGTTTGAAACAAGGCATTCCCAAAGGCGAAAAGTGGCCCTAAACTATACACATTTTATTTAGTCAGAAAGACAACATCCAAAAGAAATCACATCAGTCGCGGTAGTGGAGATTCAGCAGGTTGCGGTAGGCTCACGCGCTCAGGTAGGGGCGTTCATTTCCATAGCGCCTCGCGGGGACTGCCAAAGGGAGTTCTTCCACGACATGGTCTTGATCTTCTGGTCCTTCATCTTTGGATGGAACTTCTTCATCGAGATCCGATTCCATGTGATCCTCTCCTTCTGGGTTTTCTTCCATGGGGTCTTCCTCCACTGGATTTTCTTCTATTGGATTTCCTTCGGGATCTTCCTCCTCTTCATCAGAATCAGCCAGCATGTCGAACACTGGGACGGCCGCTCCTTCGTCCTCTGAATCATTGTTTTCGAAGTTGACCTGTGGACCATTTACCTCGTCATCGGAACCCGTCAGTGTGTGATCTAAGGAAACGCATGACTGTGCATCCTCGTCTAGATGCGGCGCTGCTCCAGGGTGGGCCATGGCCTGAAAAGAAAAGTCATGATTAAACAATGGAATGAATAAGGAAATGGCCAAGGGTACAAAGTATGGAAAGATATGCGATGAAAGGAATTGAAAGCTCAGAATTTAAAATACTGTGATAAAGAATAGAATTTGATATAGAGAAAGCATGAGAATGATGCCTATATTATAATTCAAATTTTATTTCATTCGACTAAAAGTTCAACGGATACAAAGGTTCAAATGGAAAGAAATGTTTATAATAGTACGCCTACAAAATACTGAAATTGGAAAACATAAAATTCTTCTTTGACTGTCAGAGCGCTGCATCATCGTCCTGCGAGTTGATCTTGGGTCGGGTCCTCTTTACCCTCGAAATTTGAACTACGCAGTAATCCTTACCTGGCATCAGTGGAGAGTGTGGATGAGTTTCCTCCTTGTAGTTCTTTCCTTTCTGGGCAACCGTTGATGAGATGTTTGTCGGAACCGCATATCAGACATTTCCCTTGGGCACGGCGACAATCCTTCTGAAGATGTCCTGGTCTCTTACAATATCCACAGCAAGGGTTCTTCTGATGCTTCTGTTGACGCTTCATCTTCTTCCCCTTTCCTCGTCCAATAGGGATCCCTTTATGATAGGAGACTCCCGCTGGGGTCCGACTCACCTGTCTTCTCAGTCCTTCAGCTAATAAATCGTTCGTTCGCTCCTGGGCTTCCTTTAAACCTTGCAGTACACTCAGAATCTCGACGGTCTGATTCTGGGGAGCGGATATAGACGAAGAGTCGTTGAAAGACATGATCCTGAAACGATGATTTTTGAGAATGATGTAAGCCACAAGCTGAACGAATCAAAATATAATATGGATAGGACAAGGATTCAAAAATATTAGAGGTGCTGAATTTATTATAAGTGGGGAAATCAACTGTACGACTTTAAGTCGCTTGATTAGGGTACGGTAGTGCAATGGCAACCACGTATCCTTGTCAAGTCACCCGAAACCATAGCGAAAGGATAGCTGAACACACAATATGAATATGGATCAATAATGACAAGTTTACAATCTAGACCGAGTGATGTCTTAGATTGCCAAACTCTACACGGAAAACTGCAATCCCAATTGATGCAAAACCTGGGCTCTGATACCAACTAAACCATGTCACGCCCCGCTTCCCAAAATACGGAATACGAGGGGTAGACAAGGCCAGCCATGCTCCTACGGTCAAGGAAATGTCCTGCCGTAGTCACACTTCGGCTTCTAGTTTATCATGGTAAACAGTAAACGATGCGCAGGTAATGAGAAATGCAGTAACTGAAGGAAACAATATAAAGTCTGACCTGAAGTGGAACAAATGAATGTAAATCGGGAAGGCAAGTCAAGAAGTCTGTAATGCACGTCTAGGTCTGGTCCAAGCTAAATCTTCTCCTCTCACTGAGCATGCATACTCAGGTCGTCAGAGCGACACAATAGCAATATAATGTATATAATCAAGTAACAGTTCTAACAGTGGTGAAGGATATGAATAACAGTAAATCAATAACAGCATGAATATAAATGAGCAGAGATAAATGCAGCGGAGCAGTAAAGCAGTATAACGATATGTCATGTATGTCAACACAGTATATAAGGAATGTAAACGACAGTAACCCTATCAGTCTCTAAGTCTCACTGCACAGGTCAATAAGCCTATCGTCAGTCCAAGTGTGAGAGTCAACCACTCGCGAGTGTCCTCCACCCAAGGGTAGAACCCAAGGGCAAGGGACCACGGGCCCAACATGTAACGAATGTATCACGGTGATATAGCACATACCCTGTAAATCTCCATATAACTCCCTAAATATATAAGCCGGCATGGGACTCCCGAGATTCTGTTGAATTCACACTTGAACTACCCCACACCCCGAGGTCTACATCAAACGCTAACCATCACCCTAAATACTAATCGATCCGTGACAAGTCTGCGCGAGAACTGGAGGCAGGACCTCCATCAAGCACGTCCCGACTAATACCTAAGATAAATGGCAGTGTCGGATGTCTTATCTGTGACATCCGTGCAAGCGCTTCCATAAGTGTCCCATACCACTTATAGTCACGCGTACACGCATCCCACAGACGTCGACAATGCAATAGAATAAAAGGGACACTGATTGTGCACAAGTACGTATCACTTTCACTTAATCACGAATGCACGAACACTGACGTACTTGCCACAATCATCACTAAAATCTAATACTGGGTAAATGCACGATGTCACTAGGTTATCACTACAATGATATAGGTATGATATGATGCATGAATAGCATAAGAAGCACAACTAAGGTATCATAAAAACAACAGTCTATCACTTGCACGATTTATCATGAAACATATGTATATAATTTAGCGAAATGATAAACAGGTAGTAATTAATATGTTCAGTTATCCATCCGTCTAATTTGGTTTCGAGCCAATCGGGTTCCAGAATCAAAAGTTATAACCATTCCATTTTAAGCGCTCGCGGCTGGAAATCCAATTTCAGAATCAGGAATCCATTTCGCAACGCATTTTAATCCCAGTTGGGATCAGATTTTAGCGACGCTACAGTTGGATGAATTCTAGGGTTTTCAGTAAGGTTTTCAACGTAACAAACGGATCTTCAATCGCATCTGTACGTTAGGAGTTATAACCAGTTTAATATTAACATGTCAATTCTGAATCTGCTGGGACTGTTATGTGCCCCGATGTTCTAAATTACAGATTAAATATCAAACGGTAACGAAACAGGATGAAGTCAATTGTGTTGTCTAGCTAACAGATTTATCTACAATAATCAGTGGAGTTCCGCAACCTACGAGTTAAGGGAATCCTATGGTATCCAGTACGGAACAGCACACAATGATTGGAGTAGCTCTGGACTGCAGTCCAGAGTCGCACTCCGATCAAATTTTCATCACGATTTAAGTACAGGAATGTCTGGAAACTAGCATAGGGTTAAAGTTCATCGAGTTAGCTTCGATTTGAGCCCTCGAACGCACCATTATAATATGTATATGATTTATGATGAATTTAATGGTTTTCAGGTGCAACAGAATTACAGTTTTACGACTTAACTTGGGGTTAGTCGTTTTAGTCGTTAACGATCAAATTGTCCAACGAAAATCACATACTATGTTCACAGCCCTACGGGCCAACCTACACCATTGAGTTCCGTCAAAATTGATAATGTTTTCCTAAGAGAACAAGCATCGAACAGTTACGGTACACAATAGTTTTAAACTTGTAACTTTCTAATTTATGCATTTAACAATTATAACTTAAATAAAATAGCATGTAAGCAAGTAAAAACTTGCCTGAACACGGTGTACTGATGGCGCGGCAGTTAAAGCAGTAACGACACGTCCCGGGCACGGGTAGCAAACGCGTAACGGATCTCGGCCAGGATGCAGTCGAGGCTCGTGGAAGTTGGGGCTCGCTAGGTGCTCAGGCGATGTTGTGGCTGGTGACTGCTGATGCTGACGAGGCCGATGTAGATATTGCAGAGGAAGAGAGGGAGAATTTAGAGAGAGAAAGAGTTAGAGAGAGAAAGAACTAGAGGGTGAGGGAGAGATAAATGAGATAGAGAATTAGAGGGTGCAGGCATGGGGAGATATTAGATTGAAAGAGGGGGTGCTGCAGGCAGAGAGGGAGAGGAAATGAGAGAGAGAGAGAGAGAGAGAGTGGTTTAGAGAGAGAGGGAGAAATTGAGAGTGGTTTAGAGAGAGAGAAAGACAGAGAGAGAGAGAGAGATAGAGAGGGAGGGAGCTGTAGGAAGAGAGAGAGAGTGGGAAAGAGAGAGCTGTGAGTGAGAAGGTGAGGGACAGAGAGAGAACGAGACAGAGTGAGAGGGAGAGTGATCGGGAGAGAGAGGCAGAGGGGTATGGTGAGAGAGGTGATGACGACGATGACTTCGATGATGATGATGAGGTCGGCGACGTGGTGCAGGGGGTGGGGCTCGGTGTGGCGCTTGGAAGGAAAAGTGACGGAGGCGACCAAGTGATCGGAGCTTTGGTGGATGGGGTGATGACGAGGTCGTCGGTGGTGATGGAAGAGGATGGCAAGGTCGGGGCTGTGGTTCGAGGGTGAACGGGAGAACGAGGGGAGAGCAATGGCGAGCTCGGGGGCAGTGGGTTGAGGAGAAACGGGGAAGGAAGAGAATGAGTGAGGAAGTGAGGGTGAAGAAGATGGGGAGACGTCGTGATGAGTAACGCGCTCGAGTCGTGGGGATAACGGCAGCGCGTGGGCGAGGGAAGCGGCGGGGATCGTGGATCGCGCGCGCGAGAAGGGAAAGAGCCGTTGGGAAAATTGAAGAGGGAGATGTACAGTGGTCGGGTCGGGTTTGCGCGAGCGGGTCGGTTGCTGAGAAGGTGGTTGGGCTGGGGTTTAACGGGCCGGGCCAAGTTATATTAAAAGGAAATAAATGGGAAAACATATAGGGAGTGGGCCGGGGAAAACAATTAAGGATTTAATAAGAAAAATGGTGTGGGCTGGTGAGGGAGAAACAGGCCGGGCCGAGAGCTAAAACTTTATCAAAAATGAGAAGTGAGCTTAGCATTTGAGCAGGCCGGGAAAGTTTTGGCTGGGTAAAATAATAGAGAGAATAAAGGAAATGGGCTGGGGAGGATCTAATAATAAAGGAAAAAGTGTTGAGTTTCATGGGTTAACTTTTATAGAAATAGGGAAATTGGGCTAGGAATTAAAAGAGAAATTAATAAGGGAATCGTGATGGGAAAAATTAGAGTGAGGGCCGGGCCGGTTTCAGGAAAATAACAATAAAGAATATAATAGAGGAATGGGGCCTGGGCTGGGAAGACGGGCTCAGAATAAAAATGAGGAAAAATTGTGAAAGGATGTGGGCTTAGTAAAGGAACGGGCCGGGAATGAAAATTAAAGATAATTGAAGAGAAGGTTAAACTAAAATATGAATGGGCTTGCAATTTAAATGGGAATAATAAGAAATGGGAAAAGAACATAAGGGATTGGAATTAGGGTTTAATGAAGTTCCAAAATAATTAAAATAATAAATAATTCTAAATAGACTAAATTCATATAAGCTAATGAGAAACACGAATTTCAGTATAAAAGGGCTGGGTGTTACAAATCCATTGAGATTCATACGCTCAACAACAACCACATCAAATCTAATCAGTCCAAGACGCTCGCTATCAGATCGACGGAGGACAACATCTGAGAGAGATCTCAAGCCCCATCAGTTAGCGCCGTCCGTGAAAAATCTCTAAAGTTTCTACACTCATCAAAATTGATCTTTCACCCTCGACTCAATGGCGAGCGACAACCGTGACGGTCCAAATACGAGCCGCCACAGCGAAGGCGGAAGCGGCTTTTCTCCCCTTCCTAACGTCATCAATGCCTTATCCGCTCGGATAGACATGCTCACATCACTGGTGGATGCCCTTGTCCGCGTTCAAGCGGCGAGCCCTACCCACCAAACCGCAGTTCTCCCTCCCCGGGATGACGACGCCATGCTCAGGCCCTCAATCTCACTCACGCTCATCTCAGCATCACCGAGTGTCGGAGGGTCGACTTCGGCCACCTTGACCCGCATGCGGCGATTGATTCCACAACCCGCTGAGCACTGGACAGCTCCACGCCCCGATCCCAGAGAAGACTAGGCCGTCGCTCCGATGCCCATCACGCGTTCTCGTCCCATGAGGAGGTGTCGGTCAGCTCGCCTGCTTCCAGGAATGACCGACGCCCCCACACTCTCCGGGGCCGCACGTACGGCGGACGTCGGGACTATTCGAGAAGAACCTCGTCCAAAGATTTGAGAAATTTGATAGAGCGGAATCGAAGCCGCACCGTCGTGCAGACCCGAAGCGGGTAGCCACCACTCCGACTGCGCAGAAATCTCATGGTACCACCACCGGCTTGAAGCCCTCGAAAAGAAAATCAAAGGCATACGACGGGATGTCCGTGCGTCCGACGAAGGGGCCAGGTATTCCACCGACTCATTAACAAAGCCCTTCACAGAAGAGCTGCTAGCCGAGCACGTCTCGTCCAGAAACAAGCCGTCAAAAGTGGCCCTCTTCGACGGGAAATCCGCCCCGAAGGACCATCTAGACTCATTTACGGCGGGCATGAGATTCCAAGATAACTCGGACGCGGCTCAATGCCGAGCTTTCCCCACCACCCTCATCCGGGCTGATCGGGACTAGTTCCGAGGACTTACGCCACGCTCCATCTCGACCTTCTACGAGCTGGCCATCCAATTTCTCGGTCATTTCGTCGGGAATCGACGGCAAAAAGGACGGTCGGCTACCTGTTCACCGTCAGGAGCGGAGACAAAGAATCCTTCAAAGGATATGTCACCTGCTTCTACAACACCCTTCTCGTGGTCCCCGAGCACCGCGACGAAACTGTTATCACCGCGTTGAGGTTGGGTCTTAGGCACAAAGAGTGGCTCCGCTCTTTTGTATTAGCGCAACCTATGACCATGGCCGAAGTAAAAGCCTGGACCGAGCGAGAAATCCAACTCGAGTCCGAGGTAAACTCAAACCTGCACCGAGCCGACCAGGCGGACAGAAAGAAAAGGGATAGGGAGGAGAAAAAGAAAGTCGATCGTCCGAAGCCTTACTCTCCGAGGTTTCAGGAGTACACTTCTCTAAACATCTCTCAGACCGAGCTGCTGGAAGAAGCTAAAGGTGAGAGGTTCTTCAAGCTCCCGCCAGTCACCTAAAGAGCGGGCAAGCATCTCCACGGTCCATACTGCGCTTTCTACAGGTCGCAGGGTCACCCCATTGAGAACTGTAAACAACTCCGTGACTATATCGAGGAGTTGATGCACTCAGGCCACCTGGCGAAATACTTGCGGGACAAGCGGCAGGCGGAGCGGGAGCGAAATGACCAAACCCCTCCTGGAAAATTAACGATCGGGCAGGTCATGGTCGTTACCTTGGATCCGGCTCGGGATAGCGAGAGGAACCGCAACATCCTCCCAATCGAGGGTACAAGCGGTACGCCACAAAAGAATTGCAGGAGGGATGAGCCGATCACTTTCACAGAGGAGGACCTCCACGGCATATCACTCCCTCATAACGACCCTCTCGTGATAACGGCTAGAGTCCACTGTTACAAAGTCTAGAGGATATTGGCCGACTCAGGAAGCTCGACGGATATCCTGTTCCACGATTGTTTCCAGCGTATGGGGCCAGGACCAGACCTACGACCTACCTCCCATGTCCTTTCTGTGTTTATCAACCATTCCGTCCCTGCTGAGGGATTGGTCATCCTCCTTCTCAACATTAGGGAAGCGGGCGATACGCGGACCATACCAGTGGACTTCTTCGTCGCCAAGGTCCTTTCATCCTGCAACATTCTCCTGGGACGTCCCACCTTAAACGCTCTCCGGGCCCGGATCTTGACTTATCACCTTATGCTCAAATTCCTTTTGGAGCAAGGGGGAATAGGCGGGCCTATGGAGACCAGCAAATCACTAAGATTTGCCTCGTCTCGACGTCCGCCGCCGGAGAGCAGGACGACGATTTAGAGGGCACGCTTGACTTCCAAGGGACTTTGGATACACGCGACGAGCAAAAGGAGGTCAGAGGTGCCCCGGTGGAAGCATTAGCGGAAGTCCCCCTCGAAGAAGGGGTCGATGGCCGAACAGTCCAGATCGGCTCTCTCCTGACTGGAGACCACCGTGAAGACATGATCCGGTTCCTCCGAGATAACTCGGACGTATTCGCTTAGGCGCCGACGACATGCCCGGAATCGACCCTAGTGTGATCTCCCACAAGCTCGGGGTCGACCCAAAAGCAAAACCCGTCCGACAAAAGAAGAGAAGTTTTGTGCCGGCCAAGCAAAAGGCGATAGAAGATGGAGTGGATCGACTGCTTGCCGCTAACTTTATCAGAAACTGGACTACTCAGATTGGCTGGTGAACATAGTCATGGTCAAGAAGGCAAACGGGAAATGACGCATGTGCGTCGATTTCACAGATCTGAACAAGGTCTGCCCCAAAGACAACTATCCCCTCACTCGGATAGACCAGCTAGTAGACAGCTCGGCCAACCATGAATTATTGAGCTTCATGGACGCCTTCTCCGGTTACAATCAGATCAGGATGAACCCGGCCGATGAAAAGCTTACCGCCTTCACAACTGATCGGGGGGTATACTACTACAAAGTGATACCCTTCGGACTCAAAAACGCCGGGGTCACATATCAGCGCCTGGTCAATAAGCTGTTCAAACCTCAGATCAGCAGAAACATGGAAGTCTACGTCGACGACATGCTCGTGAAATCCATCTCGTCAACTGGGCACACTAAAGACCTCGGCGAGACGTTCGACGTGCTGCGCAAGTACAAAATGAAGCCGAATCCAGCTAAGTGCGCGTTCGGAGTCATCAGTAGGAAGTTCCTCGGGTTCATGGTTACCCACAGAGGAATTGAAGCGAACCCAAAAAAGATCAGCGCCATTCTCAACATGGCAACGTCCAAGAGCAATGTTGAGATCATGAGGCTCACAGAGAGAGTGGCTGTACTGAGTCGCTTCATGTCCAGATATGGAGAAAGGTGCCCCTCGTTCTTCAAGGTCTTAAGAAAAATTCCTAAGTTCGAATGGTCGGAGGGGTGTTAGAACGCTTTCGAACAACTCAAGATGCACATAACAACTCCACCACTACTCACCCGACCAGTCAAGGGCGACGAGCTATTACTATACCTTGCGGTCTCCAATCAAGAGGCGGGCTCAGTGCTCGTCAGGGAATTCGAAGGTATATAGAAGCCGGTCTACTACGTGAGCCATGTCTTCAAGGATACGGAAACAAATACCCGACCATTGAAAAGATAGTCTTGGCACTTGTCGTCGCCTTAAGGAAACTACGACACTATTTTCAGACGCACACAATCCTCGTCCTCACTGAGCGACCTATAGGCACTATCCTCGCTTCCCCTGAATCGTCGGGTCGTCTGGAGAAATGGAGGTGGGAATTATCCCAGTTCGACATTAAGTACCGCCCCAGGCAAGCCATCAAAGTGCAGGTCCTAGCAGATTTCGTGGTCGAATGTACCATTCCCACTAAAGAAGGAACGGCAGCGCAGGACCCCAAACCACGTCCTTCGGTCGAGGAAATACCCGACCCTGTCCCTGACCGAGTGCTCTACGTGGCCGGATCCTCTACCGAGGAAGGGAGCGGGGCTATCCTGATCGTCCGAGGCCCGGACGAAGCGGAAATGGAATACTTTTTAAAGCTCGGGTTCAAAGCGTCAAACAATACCGCAAAATACGAAACTTTGTTGGCGGGGCCTTGAATCGCTTCCGGGATAGGACTGAAGACCATCAGAATTCACAGCGACTCCGCATTGGTCGTCGGCCAAGTAACCGGGCGTTTCGAAGCCCGGGAACCACTCATGATAAGATACTTGGCCGAGGTAAAAAGGTTTCGGAGAAATTTCGACGAAGTCCAGGTGGAACAGATTCCCAGGAACTTGAACACCCAATCCGACGCCTTGAGCAAGCTCGTTTCTTCCTATTCGGCCAACCATAAAAGGAATATCCTCTTCGAAGTCTTGCCATGGCCCAGCGTGGAAGACGGGGAGGTAACACTCCAGGTATACACAACTCAGGAAGAAGGTCAAGATTGGAGAAAACCCCTCGTAGAGTCCCTCAAGGACGGCGTACTCCCTGAAGACCGAGGAGAATCTCACCAACTACGGGCAAAATTACGCCATTTCGTCTGGAGCAACAGAAACCTATACAAGAAGTCGTTCACCCAGCCTTTGCTTCGATGCCTCGACCCCCATGAGGCAGACTATGCTCTACGAGAGATATATGAGTGGGTCGGGGAGTGCTCAAGGGGCCCGCACCCTGGTGCAGAAGACGCTGCTCCAAGGATACTATTGGCCGAGGATACACCAGGACGTTGAGAAGCTAGTCAGGAGATGCAAGAACTGCCAACTCTTCGGCAACACACCTCGTCTCCCTGCTACCGAACTAACGCCGCTCAGTTCCTCTTGGCCGTTTGCACAATGGGGGATGGATATGGTGGGCTAACTCCCCACCGGCACGGGCGGAAATAGATACATCCTTGTCTCTGTGGACTGCTTCACTATATGGATAGAGGCCGTGCCCATCAGAAAACCAGACGCCGCCTCTGGTGTAAAGTTCCTGCAAAACAACACAATCTCTCGATTTAGAATCCCGAGGTGCATCGTTACAGACCATGGGACCAACTTCGAAAGCGACAAAGTCAAAGAATTTTGCAGCGACTACCACATATTGATGAAGTTTGCCACAGTCGTGCATCCACAATGTAACGGACAGGCTGAGGTATCAAACCGAGGAGTAACCCGCGGTCTCAGAGCCCGCTTGGAAGGAAGACAGGGCGGCTGGGTCGAGGAACTGCCGCGGGTGCTATGGGCATTGCAAACGTCGAAGAAAACACCCACATGAGAGACCCTATTCAACCTCTGCTACGGTACCGAGACGATGGTCCCCGCGGAGATCGGACCGCCCAGTTACAGATTCGAACACTTCGACGATGAAGTTAACACCTCAGCGCTCCGAACCAACTTGGACGTCTTATTAGAAAAGCGGGATCAAGCGCAAATCAGAGCGGCCGTCTATCAGCAACAAACCGCTCGCTATTACAACGCCCGAGTTAAGCATCGGGCCTTCAAGACGGGAGACCTGGTCTTATGAAGAAACGAGTTCGTGGACCAAGGGAGACTACATAAGTTCTCTCCGAAGCGGGACGAACTTTTCTTCGTTACAGAGGTTTTGCCCGGTGGAGCATACCACCTGCAAGACGCCGGGGGCGTAATTTTCCCTGACCTTATAACGCAGAAAAGCTCAAATTGTATAAGTAAATATGTATCCTCTTTTTGAAATAATGTAATTACTTTAACTAAGTCTTCCGGGCTCGGTCCACCATAGGACTCCAGCCCTTTGTCTCTTCGTTTTAAGAAAAAGTATAAAATGTACTGAAGAGATAAAATAAGACAACACACTTCGGCGAAAGATAACTTTATTTGTTAGGAGGTACCGTGGGCTCTCTGGCCTTACAACCATTACAATAAAGGGGACGGGGGTTAAGGAAACACTGTCGGTGGTACACCGAGGAAATCTCCTCTAGCCGATCCCGAGCAGCTTTGACCTGCTCCCTTCGACGGTACTCATGGACCCTCGAAGCCACGGATTCCTCGGGATCCTCTTCTGCCGAGCATGAAGTTATGACCACCCTTTATTGGAAACTTTCAAGAAGTAGGTCCACCGAGTGATCCCGTCTACTCTTTAAGATCAGACCGAGATCGTGTACCGTGTGCATTTTGTCGAATGCCTCGTCCATCAACCACCGGGATAGTGTATTGTGCAGACCCGAAGAAGTCCTCCATATCGCATAAATCAACACCTGAAGAAGAGAAGATCTCCGGGGGAGTAAGCGCCCACAGTGGCCCTCCAAGCGGCTTATCACCGTCTCGTACGTTTCTTCGGAACGATCAAGGTTGTAAAAGTATACGTCATCACGGGAAACAATCTCCCTGATAGTATACACGCGGCCGGCCATCTTCGGGGTATGCGAAAATAGAAAGAAATCAACATGCCCTCGCTATTTATAGCCTCAACAAAAATCTTCCAACGGCCGAGATTTACTCGCGCAATGACGCAAATCACGGGATATCGCAATTTCCCGATATGGCACTGCTACGTGTCATCCGTGACGGTCACCATTCCTGCCCTTTACGGGTCAAGGAAGATTGAACGACCCCCCAAGGAGATACTAGGGAGATAATAAAGCCCTCTTCATGAGGCCACCGAATAGGTTTCTGCTCGGTCCGTCCGCAGCAGGTAGCTTCCTACCCATCAACGTCGTGGATCAAAAGCCCTCCTTGTGAGGCCACCGAGTAGCTTCCTGCTCGGTCCATCCGCAGCTGGTAGCTTTCTGCCCATCAACGCTGTGGATCAAAAGCCCTCCTCGCGAGGCCACCGAGTAGCTTCGTGCTCGGTCCATCTGCCGTGGTAGCTTCTTACCCATCAACGCTGTGGCTCCAAAGCCCTCTTCACGAGGCCATCGAGTAGTTTCCTGCTCGGTCCATCCGCAGCGGGCAGCTTCCTGTCCATCAACGCTGTGGATCAAAAGCTCTCCTCGCGAGGCCACCGAGTAGCTTCCTGCTCGGTCCATCCGCAGCGGGTAGCTTCCTGCCCATCAATGTTGTGGATCAAAAGCCCTCCTCGTGAGGTCACAGAGTAGCTTCCTGCTCGGTCCATCCGCCGCAGGTAGCTTCCTTCCTATCAACGCTGTGGATCCAAAGCCCTCCTCACAAGACCACCGATTAGCTTCTTGGTTGGTCCATCCGCAGCGGGTAGCGTCCTGTCCATCAATGCAATGTATCCAAAGCCCTCCTCACGAGGCCACCGATTAGCTTCTTGGTTGGTCCATCCACAGCGGGTAGCTTCCTGCCCATCAATGCTATGGATCAAAAGCCCTCCTCACGAGGCCACCGAGTAGCTTCCTGCTCGGTCCATCCGCAGCGGGTAGCTTTCTGCCCATCAACGCTGTTGATCAAAAGCCCTCCTCGCGAGGCCACCGAGTAGCTTCCTGCTCGGTCCATCCGCAGCGAGTAGCTTCCTGCCCATCAACGCTGTGGATCAAAGCCCTCCTCACGAGCCTACCGAGTAGTTTTCTGCTCGGTCCATCCGCAGCGCGTAACTTCTTGCCCAACAATACTGTAGATCAAAGTCCTCATCACGAGGTAGCTGAGTAGAAAGGAAGGTACCGACCTTCCTACACTTAACCATCAATCGACTCATACTCGATGCGCAATCGCTACCTCGACTCCGGGAAAAAAAGGAGGGTACCGACCTTCCTACACTTGGCTATCATCCGTCGCTACTCGATAAACGGTCGGCAAGTGCGGGAAGAGTGGACACCGGCCTAACACTTGCAAGATGAAAAGACCTGCGAGCTGAAAGTACTTGCAAGGTGAAAAGACCTACGAGCTAAAAATACTTGCAGAATGAAGATTCGAATAAAAGTATACGAGCTAAAAGTACTTGCGCAGTGAGCAGACATTCGGGCAAGGGAAAAAGGCGCACTTTATTTATAATCAAAAATAAATACAAGGTATTCTGCGTTTCTCAGTCTTACAAAAATGCCCGGAGGCTTACAAAATTATGGAAAGAGAAAAATGCCTGGAGGCTTGCAAAAATTTTGAAAAAGAAAAAAATCTCCAAGGAAGCAAAGCTCAGTCCGCCTGCTCGGGCCTCGGGGACCAAAACGGCGACCTCATGGTCGGCGCTTCCACCGGCAGCCTCGCCCCCAACGGCCGCTTCGGCGACTTCCCCCTGTAGCACCTCCTCGGCCAGGGAATACTTGCGTGGAACTCGCTGATATCGAACCCCGGCGCAGACTCCTTGACGGCGTCGAGGGCGATATGCCACACGACGGTCGCGGATTCGGCAAGATCGGCGTAGAATTGATCTGACGCCTTATACGCCTTCACGGCCTTCACCGCCCGGCATTCAGCGAGCTTCACCGCATCCAAAACCACCCGGACATCCCTCTTGAGGGCGTCCCTCGACTTCTTCACCGCGTGGTAGAAGCCGTTCAGCTCCTCTAACTTGGCCTGAATAGCCTGGTTGGACTCATCCAGAAGCCGATGAGACTCCTTCAGCTTGGAATTCGTCAGTCTCTCGGCGACCAGACGAGTGTCAAGGAGAGCCGCCTTCTCCTCCGCTTGTCGCATTGGAGGCGGATCTCCTCCAACTTGGAGGACCCACCCGCCTTTTACATGGCTGGGGCTACCTCCTCGGACTCCATGGCGACGAGTAGTGCGCAGTGATGGAGGACCTGTGGAAAGCAGCAAACGGGTTAGAAAGCTCAAATCGAGAAAATAAGACTTGAAAAATCTTTTGAGAAAAGTCAGGAACCGACCTGAACCGTCTCTTGTGCTATGGCGGCCACCTGGGCCTTCATGGTCCCCCGAGGTATTTTAACCCCGGCTGCCTGCTCCATATCGGAAAGCAGGCTGTCGGCGACGGAGAGCCCCGATGGCACCTCAATACAGAAGTCGCCCTCCTGCACTAAGGTCCCGGAAGAAGGTGGTCGGGAGACCGCCCGCTTTTGCTTTTTGAGGGGGACTTCGACGGGCCCAGCCTCCTCCTCTCGCGTCCGGTGCGCCGGATCCCGCGAGTGCTTATGGCTCCCCTCGCGGCGTTCTTCTGGAACTCGGGGAGCGGCGGAAGGATTGGACGGTGGAGTTGGCCTCGGGGCCGAGCTTGGATTGGGTCGGGTCGAGCTTGCACCCTCGGCCTTCTTTCCTTAAGTCTTGGCGTCCAGGGCAGCTAGGATATTTGCTCGGTCCATGGGCTCTGCAAAAAAAGGGGACACAAACAAAAGGGGCTAGCGCGACACTAAAATATCAAAGGAAATTTGGTAAAGTCTAAACAGATCGTCGAAAGCCCTAACTTACCCAAGAAATGCGCATGACTGAGCCCAGCCCAGCTCAGTGCCTGCTCGGATAGCAGGACATCCGCCCGTTAGATCGGCTCCCACTGGGACACCACCATCGCTTCGGGGGAAGTTGACTGCTTTGCCCTCGGGTTGTCGGCCATGTGCCACTGTGTAGACACATGCCAATTCTCGTCCTCAGGAGGCCCGACGAATGCAAACTTCTTCCACTCATGGATGGAAGAAGGGACAACTACTACCCCTGACCCACCCGCCCCACCCTTACTCTTCTTATACGAGAAATACACCTAGCTCGGCTCATCCTTACTGGTGCCGGGGTGATTCTTATAGCAAAGGAAAGAAACAAGGAGAGTCAAACTGAAGGGGATATTTTCAAGTTTTAAATGGATCAGAAACCCGAGGAGGATTCTCCACGAGTTCGGCGCTAGCGGTCCAGGGCAAGGTGGAAACAACGAAGCACCCCACAAACCTCGGTGGGGAAGGGCTGACGCATTCCTGCCATGAACGCTTCCAGATACGGGGCAATCTCCTTGCCTAGCACCTGATCTGCCCGCTCACTCTCTCTAGCTAAGCGAAGTGAATAGTTAGAGGGGATGTGGAATCGAGCCCGAATTTTGGAAAGCTCGTCCAGACTCTTCAAAACGGAGGGTGCATCGCAGGTGTTCCCCATGCGCACCTTGAGAGCCCTTGTCGCCGTCCGACGGCGAGCGACAGGGACAGCCCTGACTCTAGGGGACGAACCAGACACAAAGGACGAAGAAGAACTCTCTTGGCTATCTGAAACCGAAGAGGAGAAAGACCCACTAGACTTGGCCCCAACAACGGGAACCTCATCGTCCGACTCTACCCTTACTACCTCTACGGACTTCTCGGATGAAGACATCAAACCTGATTCAAATGAAGGGACTCACCGAGGAAAAATCATCAGAGGATCCGATCTAAAGGAAGGAGCGCCGGACAATCTTCAATAATGAAAGAGAATTTGAGTAAAGTGTTAGCCCTAGGATGATCCCCTCCTATTTATACACCCCAAAAGAGAACATCCTGCGGCCCAGATTGATTCTCGTCAAAATGAAACATCGCGCTCAGCGGCCGTCGGGGCTTCACGTGGCGATCGACCATTGGGGACGTCTCTTCGACAGCAGGAGTCAGAAATAGCCTGTCGCCTCCGCTAACCAACGACAAACACGTGGCCCATACCTCAACTGGCGAATCGACTGAAACGACGCCCCCTCTTTAAAGCGCAATCATTTCACTGATCCGCTGACGCCATCGGGGATACGCGCGAAAATTCAGGCGCATGACGAGGTGACATGTGGGCTCAAAGATCGAAACGACGCAACCACCAAACGCCATGCCGTTCCCGGGCGATCCACATTATGATTCTTGGCGCCAAACTGAGCAGAAGAAAAACCGAGCAAGTCACTCTTGACCCGACCCATGAATAGATCGGAACGAGAGTGGGGGCTAATGATGATGCTCACAAGTGGTATCTCCTCAGATTACAACATGTGGCGGATGACGCATCCCGAAGGCTACGGAGGTGGAATAAATGAGTTGCATTTGGGGATTCCTCGGGATCCTCTTCTCGAGGAACGTATCCCACCTTTCAGGAGACCTATCTGAATACATTTCACCTAGGAAAATACCAACAGCTCGTTTCCGAGCTTCCCAGTCTTCTTGCTCGTCTTCGAGCCGTCTGACATGCCGAGCTTTCTCGGCCACCCGGCTCGTCTCCGAGCTCCCGACATGCCGAGCTTCCTCGGCCTTCCGGCTCGTCTTCGAGCTCCTGACATGCCGAGCTTCCTCGGCTTCCCCCGATCAATCAAGAGCGCATATCCTATGCGCACTGCAACGGCTCCGCGTATATCGCCAGGACGAGATATCCGCGTCCCACGCTAGCGCATCCCCCATTAATGGGCGCATCCCGCCATTCAAGACGGGGATAATGCTGGGGCGTAACGGACGGCGATGATCTCGCGTCTGCCCGCTCCACGCGACCCCTATACAAACCCCTCTCTCAGACGACTCAGGTAACTCGAATTCATTCCAATATGCCGCTACTTTGCTCATATTCCTTGGCATTAACTTGATCGTCGGAGGGTCCTACGGTGGTCATCCATCCCGGAACTTCACTTGCAGGTAACTCGGCTTCAACTCCAACATCAACCCATTGAGATCCACACGCTCAACAACAACCACATCAAATCTCAACAGTCCAAGACGCCCGCTACCAGATCGACGGAGATCAACATCTGAGGGAGATCTCAAGCTCCATCAGTTCTTTTAATAATTATAAAGCCTTAGATACACAGTGGATCCATAGCAACAAGCTATGCAAATATTAGACAGTGAAAGAACTTTAATCTGTTAATTAATTTACGCGTTTACGCAATGATGTCCAAAGGCTTGTTAGTGAAACTTAACTTCTAGCAAGCTAGCATGAGTAATGGTCAGTGACCATATATATATATATATATATATATATATATATAAAGAGAGGGAGAGAGAGAGAGAGAGAGTAATGAAGAGAAGAGGCCATAGGGGGAATTTCCTCCTATGGCGTAAAAAAAATACACCCTCCATTATTTTATTTGACGATCGGCACCCATCATTATCATCTTTATCATCTAAGATGTGGATATACCAAATTTCATACGATTCTACCACTTTTTCACCGTTGAATTAGCAATGTAAAAAGTTCTATTGTCGGTAAGCCGATAATTTTGCACCCACTAAATTAATGTTGAAAAAGTGATAGAATCACATGAAATTTGGTGTATCCACATCTTAGAAGATAAAAATGATGATGATGAGTATTGATCGTTGAAAAAAAAATCGTGGAGGGTGTATTTTTTCGACGCCATAGTAGAAAATTCCTTCAAATGGCACCTTTCCTCCATTATCCTCATATATATGACGAGTGCAAGAAAGAAGAAAAAGGAGATATAGTGAAGGACATAAAATATTTTGAAGGCAGTATAATTGCCTAAACGATATTGCACCCTTGCAGTTTCCTGGTAAGAAAGAGTAGCACTCTGCTATGCTGCTTTCTCAACATTCCATTTTCAATTTGTTTCTCTATTTTGTTTTATTATCCAAATTAATCGATATATGTTGGTTTGGTTGCCATGATCAGTTTTCAGGCATATTTTGGAAACCCCCCCAAAATAAAAAATAAAATACACAAGACACACACCAAACTTACAGAAAGACTGATTCCTTTTTTATGATATGGTATATGGCATCATATTCTGTTTTTCTCTCCACAGGTGAGGCATTTTTTCGATGAAGGCCCCAAATCTCAGGGTAAGACTCCTCTTCGCTGCTCAAGGTGGACATGTCAAAGTTATGGATGGGTTTGCTCGAACATGGTACCAATATAGATGCCAGAACCAAGGGCGCATGTGGCTGTAGGTTTTTTTCTTCTTCAAAAGATATCTTCATGATACCATTTCTCTTCCTGGGCCTTATAATGCCTTTTGCGGCTATAGATGTTATAAGTCTTGGTAGCTTTAGTTCTTGCCTTCTTGGACTTGAATAACTATAATATACGGATTAGAAATAGTTCTGAATTTGTGAGCGTGCCGTGGCAATTGATCCGAGAATGTTGGGATAGACGAGTAGCAATGCTCCAAGTTATAGGACTAGGAATGGGTGCATCCTTCACAAATCGAGTAGATAAAATTATAAAGTAATGAATAACAATATTTGCAAAGGATAATAAGCTAGCTAGGAGTGATGAAACTCTTGCAAATCCAGCAAGGTGAATTATAGGATTAGCAAGCCTAAATGAAATTGCATGAACGCAGCTATAAGTAGATATGATAGTAGTTAAACTAATTGGTGCAAACCGTAAGAGTTGAGACAATCCCCTGACATGGATTTCATAATGGGATCTCTTAGCTATCAAACATGACCGACACTCGAAATAATGAAAATTCTCCTCTCCGTCTTTCTTTTAAGGGTGCCGCTTTAAGGTGCAAAGACATAGGAAATCTTAAGTTAGTACAGCTTGGTTGGTCGTTTGATCCTACATACATGAAGAAGAAATCATGCAAGGCGATTTCTTTTTTGTACAAATGGTACTTGGAGCGTGTTTTGGGTGAGCAGCCAATGATGAACCTTTCCTGTAGTTAACTAAATAGAGGAGATGATTTTTACCTAATAGAACTATGTGAAAGAAAAAGGATTTATTTAGCTGATTCAGGGAACCCCCAAAATCTGAATTTATGGCTTGTTTTTGTTTCCGTGGGAATAAACGGAGCTTTTTCCCAACCATGTCACACTGCTGTTTTTTTATCCTGAATTGTTCTCAAGCACCCAAAATTTCCATGTGCGCCCTGCATAGTGCAGCCAAGGGACACCAAAGAGCCGTCAAATTTCTAATAGATAATGGCACCTTTGTGCCTCTAGGCATTTTCGATCACAGAGTCAGTCCACCCCTTCATTACTGCAGCATTTCTGACTCTAGACATTTTCGATCAGAGAGTCAATCCACCCCTTCATTACGGCAGCGGCCTTGAATGGGGTATGGGATGAAATGCTTACAAGATGAAAGGCTCTTCAGGTAACAAAACTTCATGCGGCTCCGAAAACTGAAATAAAGTCTCAGTTTGTCTCGCTCGTTGCATGTCATATGGACTCAGGTGAGTTCATTATATTCGGCATGTAATTTTAAATGTTTCAGTTGTGGAAACAGTACCATGTGCTTAACTTTATACATCTCTTTTTGATGAAGGACCTTTATACATCTCTTTTTGATGAAGGACCTTTATACATCTTGCTTATAATGAAAATCATGTTTCCATAATTAGGGTTAGTTGTAGGAAATACCCCTGTTGTTCACATAGTACAACACATTGGACAATTTTTGGGAATTGGCGATTTTTAAAAAATAATTAGCAAAGTGGTGTTGGTGTTGAGGATGAAATATTTATCTATGTGATGTTGGTTGGCTGATTAGGGCAGTTAAGCGGGCTTAAACCAAAACCGTACTTGTGAAGTGCGGTTTTCATCTATAGTGTCGTTCTTTATCAAAACTGCACCTCTAAAGTGCGGTACCTTGGACTTGGAGGTGATGCGGTGGGGGCCGGTGAAGCCGGAACGGTGGAGGAAGTAGAGGGTGGGGAGGAGCTGGTTGGGGACGGAGAAGGCGAGGTCAGCGGAGGGTGCAACGGTGAAGGTGGTGGAAGGGGACGCCGATGGTGTTTAGGAGGAAGAGGAGGAGGGGGTACGATGTGGGAGGAGTCGGGAGGGGAGATGAGGAAGGAGGAACGCTGTCGAGTCGAGGTGGCGGAGTGCATTCCGGGGTTCAGGGAGAGGGCGCGGGTTGAGTCGAGGCCGAGGGTGTGCTCTATGTACATAATCTTCTCGTGGAAGAGGAGGCTGAGGTCTGCGGCGGAGGCGGAGGTGAGGAGGAGGGTGGGGGAAGGATTGCAGGGGGAAGAGGAGGCTGAGGTCGGCGGAGGCGGAGGTGAGGAGGAGGGTGGGGGAAGGATTGCAGGTGAGGAGTGCTGGGATTTTGAAACTCCGCTTCAGTTTTCTTTTCAGCCCACCAACGCCATATTGCTAAATATTTTCTCTCCAACGCCATTTTGCTAATTTTCATTTTGAAAATTCGGTAATTCCCAACAAGTGTGCCAACACTTGTGACTCCTCAAGTGGTTTATTTGCGTGAACATCTACTTTGCTCGTTGACCAAAACCCTTCCATTAGTCAAATTCATCTCTGAAACAACTCAAATCAATTGTCCAACTGTGGAATTTTGTTTGTTTTGTTTAGAGTAGAATTTGACTGTTTCGACGGTTTTGGTCGATGAACGAAGGTGGTCATTGTGCCGATAAACCACTTGAGGGGATACATTTGCTACCAGGTAAACTACAGGAGTGCTTTTAAACCTTAGTTATTATTGGTTTTCTAATGTTTATTCAAAATTATCCAATTCTAAATTACGCAACAATTTTCTTTTAGGGCTGTGGGCTCATTGGATCTCCATCATTGAATTCATTACTTTCTCGAAAACTAGGAGAAACTTCCTTGGCCGAGAAATGGCCCCATCTCTTTATTGGATCGAGTCAATGAGTTACCTCATTGCATCCATGCTCATCACACCAAGCCTTTTTCCCAATTAATTGGGGTTGTTTACAGGTAATTTTACAGCTAATTATTGAGCAATTGGATCTCTTTTAGTGGACCTGTCCATTGATATTATCAATGGAAATACCTCGAGCCCAGATTTCCGAAATCAACATATTGTATACCTTTCAAATATTGAGATTGTGCAGTGCATGAATGGAAGAGTAAGACTAAGTAATGACCGGTACATCTGAAGAGGGAAAAATATGTTAGCTAAGAATAAAGACTAGTACATTCAATTAAACTGTAATATTAACTAACATGTTTGAGCAGTGATTACTTCAAACCAAACGTCTGTTTTCTAGTCTCATACTACATCCAACCGAGTATATCTAGCACAAGAATATTTTAAAAGGAAAAACAAAAAGGAATGGATTCACATAATTGGCTAAAAGTTGGGAATTGTAGAAATATCCAAGGAATAAAGCCAAAAAAGTTGAAGGAAGTGGAGATTTGCCAAGAAAGCAAATGGAAGCTAGGCAACCAAAGCTTTCGTTTTCCCTCACATACCATACACATACAAACAACAAGCTCAACCACTCCTTTCCCTCCACATCCTTTTCCCCATATATATGAGTCCAATTCTACTTGCTTCCAAACTTCTTCATAGTTGTTCGAGAAAGCTTTTAATGGACATTGACATATTGGTTGAAATCGTAATCGTTTTCGATTGAAATTCATAGTACCAATATCCAAAATGGTGAACTTGACATCTTCCATAGATCAATAAACAAAAAGAATAACAAGGCAAGGAGCAATAAATATGTTGATATTGGAAAGATTTATATATATAACAGTAACTTATATGAATTTAATCTTTAAGGCACAAAAATATATTTTAATGAGACTTTTATTTTAGAAGAGGATAGTTTAGTTAAACTTCTAACATCATGTAAAGTATGTAGAATCTCTTGTAGTTGTGATTTAAAATATGTTTTCTCTTTTACCCAAAAATCGTTTAAAATGAAAATTGGAACTAAAAGGCTGTGGAGTAGGAGAGAGGAGATTAGGTATGAAAGCAATGGAATCGGTTGCAACAAATACTTTCCTTTCCCCCACATTTGATAGAATCATAGAAATACGAACACCAAATTTAATAGCTCAACTACTCAGTCTCATTGATCACGGTCCCTTTGCTCATTATGAATTTTATCTGACCCTACCTCCTATAGCTATAAAAAATTTAAAATCTTTGTCATGGAGGTGAAAAATCGTCGATGAAAGTTTTCCAATTGTCTTTTTCTCATTTTTTGAAAATTGATTCTTCTGTAATTGAAGTTTAATTTAAAATGCAGTCACTAAAAATTGAATTATTTTATAAAGAGTAGAAATTCTAAAACTTTAATTTATTTTTTGAACTGCAACAACAATGATTTTTAATCACAACAATTCATTATTATATGCTGATTGATTGAATCATTTTTATGTTTTATAACTAAAATGTGCCGGCCTGCACCAATGGCAGAAGAGCCTAACAGAGACATATGCCTAAAATATGCATTAAACTTTGTTTAAAAATGAAATATAAAATAGCATCACATGGCTCAAAAGTAGGATATTTTAAACAGTGAGCAGAATGCAAAATTTGTTGTGATTTAAGAAGTTGTTTTTTCATCAAAATAAGATCAATCATGTATAATTTATGTAAGAGTATTATGTTGATGGTAATATCGTTTGTAGCTAGTAGATGAATTGGTTATTTATTCCGACGTCCAAATTTTATGAAAGATGGCATGAAGGAAGTTGCATATGCGATTGAAGCATCATATTGTTCTGCAATATTGTTTATCTAATATCATATACTCAGTCATTTATGTTACAATCGACAATCTTTTTATTCTAAGTGTTCTCATTTTGTTGTTGAACTAGAACCAACTTGAGTAGAAATAGTTTTATTCTTGACAAAGCTCCTCTTTCTCTCTTGCAACATCTTTAGATCTCTCTTGCAATTTGATCATGACATCACATGCAAAACTTTTGCAATTTAAACTAGCAATTTTTTTTTAATTGGATACAAATAGCAAATGGTATTTGAATGCACCACATCCTCACGTCACTTTATCCTAAACCCTTTGATTTGAACCTCCTTGCCTTCCACATGCATTATTATGCACACATGACATAACCCTCACATGCCATTCATGAACACAAACACTTCCCACTTGTACTTTGCATCTGAAATGACTGCATCCTTCACACAAGTCAAGTAGATAAAATTATAAAATAATGAATTACAATATTTGCAAAGGATAAATAAGCTAGCTAGGAGTGATAAAAAAAATCTTGCAAATTGAGCAGTGAGAATTATAGGTAAGCAAGTGTAATGAAATTGCATGGAGGCAGTTATAAATAGATATGATAGTAGTTAAACTGATTGGTGCAAACTGTAAGAGTTGAGAAAATCTGGTGACCCGAAGTGGATTTTGTAATGGGACCTCTAAACTATCAAACATGACCGACTCGAAATAATAAAAATTCCCCTCTCCGTCTTTCTTTTAAGGACGCCCGCTTTAAGACGCAAAGACATGGGAAATATCAAGTTAGGACAGCTGGGGTTAATCCTTTCATCCTACATATATGAAGAAGAAATCATGTATGGAGATTTCTTTTTAAATGGTATTTCCAAATTGGAACGCGTTTAGGACGAGGAGCCAATGTTGAGAGGAGATAATTCTTACCTAATAGAACTATGTGGAAGAAGGATTTATTTAGCTGACTCATGGGCTTCTAAAATCTGATATAATGGCTTGTTTTTGTTCCCCTGGGAATAAACTGAGGCTTTTCCCCAACCATATCGACACCGTTGTTTTTTATCCTAAGTTGTTCTCAAGAACCCAAAATTTTGATGCGTGCTTTACTAACCCTCTTTATATCATCAGGGACTCCCTTGCATAGTGCAGCCAAGTAACGAAACAAGAAGCCGTCAGCTTTCTAATAGATAATGGCGCCTTTCTGCCTCTAGACATTTTCGTTGACAGATTCAATCCAACCCTTCATTACTGCAGCGGCCTTGAATCGGCATGCGAGATGAGATGCTTACAAGATGAAGGCTCTTCAGGTGCCGAAACTTCTTGAAGCTCCGAGAACTAAAATAAAGTCTCAGTTTGTCTCGCTCGGTGTCGCAAGTCATATGGACTCAGGTTAGCTCTCATTATATTTGGTATGCAATTTTAGATGTTTCAGTTGTGGAAACACTATCTTGTGCATAACTTTATACATCTCTATATTCATCTTGCTTATAATGAAAATGATGTTTCCATTTATAATTAGGGTTTAATTGTAAAGGTACTTATGCATCCTCAAGCGATTTACACAAACACCAACTTTGGTTGTTTACCAAAACCTTTAAACATAGAAAAATTCAACTCTAAAACAACTCAAATCGACCGTCTAATTTAACTGCAGAATTTTGTCTGTGTTATGAGGAGTGTTTCGATGGTTTTAGTCGATGAACAAAGGGGTGTTAATAAGTAAACTACGTTATTATTATTGGTTTGCTAATGTTTATTCAATTTTTTTTAAAATTTAAATTAAGCAACAATTTCTTTAGGGGATGTGGACTCAGCACCATCTCCTGAATTGATTGTTTTCAAGGATACGCTTGGTAGGAGAACTATCTAGATTACCATGAAATATTACCACATTTGTTTAGATGTAAAAAATATTTCTGAAAATATAAGATTACCATGATAATCAAATGACTTCGTTTCATGGTAATCTTATTCCTCCCATAAATGTGTCTATCCTAAATTACCACTAAATATTCTCGCATAACATGAAATGAGACATGACCATCCATCGCTGGCCTTGCTCGTCATCCGCCGGCCGGCCCTGCCGCCCATCGTCGGGTATCTGCCAACCGGCTGTAGTTCATCGCCGGTCGGTCCTGCTGTCCGTTGCCGGCCGCCACCGACTAGCCGTTCGTCGCCGGCCTTGCCGCCATCCACCGGCCCTCCTCCGGTTTTTCCGCCAGTCGACGGTTGTACATATATATATTAACGGGATTAATTAAAGTATACCAAGCACGTTAATGTAAAATTTCTTGGAATTAGATGTCCGGTCATGCCATCCCCGGAATGCAAGCATTTCCGGTAATCTTCCACTTTATGTATCAAGCGCAACCTTAAAACCCATAAGAAAAGTTTGTACATTTCTTCTTGGCCCAGAAATGGCTCTATACCTCTATTTGGATTGGGCCAATGGGTTTTCTAGTTGCACCTATCACCATCACACCAAGCCTTTTCCCCAATTTATTGGGGTTGGTTGGGTGATTATACAACCGACACCAACCTACTTTTTATTTGTTCATTCATTTTCTTTTCATATACGAAACTTCCATATCTTTTCGTAAAATACCTTTCATTATCAAGTTCCTCTTCCGCTATCTCTTCATGCATGCACTATTTTTGGCGGACCGAGCCTGTCATTTTGATCGTATACAATCGCCACCAATGAAACGGTTGTTAGTTGATGTACATTCATTTGACTCATTTCCATTTGATATGAACCTTAGATTGTCCACATGGGGCAAAATACTAAAATTGAGATTGCTGGTCCCATGACAACTGTTAGCTTGGGCCATTGCATGGATTCATGGAAGGGACACGGGCAAGAGCCCTCTCAACCTTTTGTCATTGATTGCTCAAGCAATGGTGGTATGGTCCTTCTGGTTTGGCAATCCCATAAAGTCATTAATGAAAATATATACGTTTGTCAGAAACCCCCCGTAAAATTCGGGATTAGGTTTCTCAAAGGAAAACCCCTATAATTTTAATATTAATAGAGATCCTTCCATGAACCTATATTTCGGCTAATTGACGAGTGATTGGGTCCTTTTCAGTGGACCTCTCCGTTGGTTTCATCAATAGGAAGATCCTAATTCCTAAATTTCCGCCGACATCGATCGACGTCTTGTATTTCTTACAAATACTGAGATTGTGCGGTACGAGGATGGAAGAGTAAGTACATCCGAAAAGAAAAAATATGTTAGATAAAAATAAAGGCGAGCGCATTCAATTAAATTGTAATTTCAACTACATGTTTGAGTAATGATTACTTGAGACGAAATAATTGATTTTAGATTCTGGAACACCGTGGGTCTCCGACTGCATCTAACCAAGTATATTCTCTCTTGCACAATTAAAAGGGAAAACAAAAAGGAACGGATTCACACAATTGGCAAAAAGTTGAGAATGGTAGCACAAGAAATATCCAAGGAATAAAGCCAAGGAAGTAGAAGGAAGTGGAAGCTTAGCAGCCAACGCTTTCCTTTTCCCTCACATACCATACAAATACAAACACAAGCTCAACCACTCCTTTTCCTCCTTATCCTTTTCCCCATATATGAGTCCAATTCTCCTTGTTTCCAAACTTCTTCATAGTTGTTCAACAAAAATATATTTTAATGAAACTCTTATCTTAGAAGAGGATTGTTTAATTAAACTTCTATGTTCTAACATTATGTTAAGTGTTTAGAATCTCTTGTGGTTGTGATTTAAAATATGTTCTCTCTTTTACCTACAAATGCACTTATTGGTTTAAAAAGAAAATGGGAACTAAAAGGCGGTAGCGTAGAAGAGAGGAGATTAGGTAACATAGCGATGGAAGCGGTTGCAAGAAATGCTTTCCCTTCCCCCACATTTGATCGAAATATAAACTCCAAATTTAATGGCTCAACTACTCTTTCTCATTGATCACAATCCCTTTGCCTATTTATGAATTTTATCTGACCCTACGTCCCATAGCTATCAAAAGTTTAAAATCTGTCATGGAGGTGAAAAATTGTTGAAAGTTTTCCAGTTGTTTTTTTTCTAGCTTTTTGAAAATTGATTCTTCTGTAATCGTAGTTTAATTTTAAAAGCAGTCACTAAAAATTGTATTATTTCTTAAAGAGCAGAAATTGCAAAACTTTAATTTATTTTTTTGAACCGCAACCAAAAAAAATCACAACAATTCATTATTATATGCTGATTGATTGATTTTTATGTTTTATAACAAAAACGTGCCGGCCTGCACCAATGGCAGAAGAGCCTAACAGAGACATATGCCTAAAATAATATGTATTAAACTTTATAGAATAATTAAGTATAAAATTGCAACACATTGCGTACAAGTAGGATATTTTATATAGTCAGCAACATGCACACAACACAACGATTAAATTTTCTTGTGATTTTATGTTAGTTTTTTCATCAAAGTAAGATCAATCATGTAGAAGTTATGTAAGAGTATTATGACGATGTATTGGGATCATCCTTGACTCCTTCCACATGCCATTCATGAACACAAACACCTGCCACTTGTACTTTGCATCTGAAACCACTCGAGCCAAATTACAACTTTTCCTCCACTACCTATTTTAATAAACTAGCACACAAAAGAACCAAAAGAGCAACTTTGTCCTTTTCCCAGCCCCTTTCTGCAATTAAACGGAAAAATGTACCGGTTTTTTTAAAGTATTTTAAGTCTCATATCAAATCTCATCTATGTATTCGATCACCGACCTGATGGATAGGCTATGTGAAATGTTTAATACTGTACTGAATTACAATTGTATTCAACGGTCAAGATTCATCCGCGCTTATCCGAGGGAGCACGTGCAGCGCAACCACCGTCCGTCCCTCCGGAGGGAAAACCGTCCACGTCCTTTTTCCCGCCACGTCGACCACCGCCACCGCAGTGCCCCCCTCGCACGTGACACACACCCTCCCTCCGCCTCCGGCCATCCCCGTCGCCCCCTTCAACCTCTCCGACTCGAGCACAACCGTCCACGTGTCCCTTGCCCACTCGTACCTCCTCAAAGCCCCGCTCACCTCATCCACCACGAAAATGTCCCCGCCCTCCTTGACAGCGGCCGCGGGTCCGGTCCAGCCCGTCAGCAAACCGTTGGGCATGTCCATCCACGAATCTGACCCGACGTCGTACATGATCCCCTCCTTCGCCCCTCTCCCCTTGGCATTCACCATGCAGAGCTTCCCGTTCGAAAAGACCATCTCGGTCGCCTCGCGGCTGAACCTTCCGTCTCTCAGCGGGCTCAAGATCCGCCATCCGGATCCAGGCCGGCTCAGGTCAAGCCTCTCGGCCGACCGGGCGGTCACGGAGCTGTATTCCGATCCGACGCCTGACGCGATGTATAGGGACCCGTTGGCGGAGCCGACGGCGCACCAGCGGCGGGGAGAGGAGAAGGCGGGGCCGAGGCGCCATAGGTTGTCGGCGGGGGTGAAGACTAAAGGGCGGGATATCGCCGGGGATAGGCGGTGTGTGGTGGCAGAGACGATAGCGAGGCGGTCGTTGGCTGCGACGGACTGCACGGGGAGGGCGCGGGAGAGGAAGGAGGGGTGGGACTGGAGGAGGTGGGGGAGCGGGGGCGGGGGGAGCGGGGCCCACTTGCCCGATATCGGGTCGAAGGCGGAGAGCTGGATACCGTCGGGGTCGGACGGCGGGGACAGGAGGGCGTAGAGGGAGAGGAAGGGTGGGAAGGCCCGGGAGTAGATGAGGCGGCGCCATCGGCGGGAGACGCGGAAGAGGAGGGAGGAGGGCAGGGAGGAGAGGCAGAGGTGGGCCAGGTGGTCGGGCAGCCCGGGCAGCAGCGGGGCGTTCTGCCCGATGTCGCCGTTGTCTTCGACGGCGTCGTCGCAGGAGAGCTTGCAGCGCTTGGAGCGGGGCATAGATGCAATGAAGAAGGAGGAGGAGATCTACGGGGGTAATGGGAAGGAGTTTTTATTGGATCGGGGATAGATAGGTTGACACTGGAGTTGGGCGTAAATTACGAGAATGGGATTTTTGTTTTTGTTGGTGGCTTTTGGAATTAATGGAGTTGGTGAGCGAGTGGGGATTGCTTCTTCTGTTTGTTTGATTGTGTGATTAAAATGTGGCTGTGTCGAGGGTTTTGGTTCATATGATGGTTGTTTCTTTGAGTTTGAAATAAATATAGATGAGTTGTTTTTGACCAATATAGATGATGAGTTGCTTTGATGCCACATTTCTCCCATAATTTTACCAGTGATGTGAAAAGGGTCGATAGATTAGACTAGGTGTTACAAAATAGTAACTTATGTTAACTTATCTAATACTCGTTAACCCTTTCTTTCTTGAAGCCGTGTTTTGATGCTTAAGCTTCTTGTTTCATGGACAAATCCTTTTGGTACTTGTCTTCTTCTTTTATCTTATTGTGGAGTTATGTTCATGCTTCAGTCATCATCTTTTTGTTTGACCTCTACTCAACTTTAATCTTCAAAGATTCAATAAGAGAAAATGTTAAACATCATTATGTTTCGAAAACAATTGAAAAAATTAAAGATATTACGTAGAGATGATTGAATAAAAGAATGGAGTTTAAGTGTAAGATAAGAATCAGATTGCTTACGGTTGAAGAGGAGGAAGAAAGAGGAAAAATGGAAATTAGAAATTTTTTTGTTGGACCGACAAAATATAAGTGCCTATTTTCGTGGATGGTAAGTACTTAAATGTGATTGTGCAACCTTAGACATTTTTTCCTCTCATAAATCAAGTTGTTTTTAGCTAAAACCAAACATGCATATTTTAATTGTGGATAAATTGCTTGAAATATTCCTAACTTTTACCCTCATTTAGTACGGAATACATCTAAAATTTTAAACCCTATACTCTCTTTGCCCTCCTCAATCTTGATTTATTCCCAAACCGTTTTCCATACAAATATTTAAAATGAGAAAGAGAGAAAAGATATATTTGTTATTAAATATTTAAATTAAAGGTATTTTGAGAATAAATTAAAGTTGAAGGAGGGTAAAGCATGGGTTTTAAAAAAAGATTATATTTGTTATTGAGTCAAACGTTTAAATTATTTCCTGCAATGTAGCCTTTCATTCTTCCTGAAGACCCTTGCAAAGTGGGAGGGGCATGTTTGTAATTTTTGGAGAATGGAGTGGGGGAATGGCGGTGAAAGGGATTGTCACCGTCAACAAAAAGCTGTCGATGAGCATTTTCTTTTGAAGGGAAGGAGGAGGAAGAGTGCTATTATCAAATAATAGCATGGGTGTTCTCTTCCCATCTTGGTCACGTATCATATGTGCAAACCACGTATGATACACCAATACCAAAGACCTTCAATTTCATACAAATTTCGACCGTTCATCTCGATTTTAGATGAATCAGAACCGTTGATATTAATACCATGGGTGCTATTATTAGCAGCCAATGGAATCCTTACCATGAGGGTGTGGTGGACCAATTAATGAGCAAAGTTGGCAAGAAAGGAAAAAAAGATGTGGTTGAGCTGGTATATGCATATTGTTTTTATTGTTGTTTTGTGTGTGGGGGAAAAGGGTTGCCTTTGTTGTTACTCTCCCTCCCTTCCCTACTTTAATTCCATCGTCTCCATGCCCTTTTGTCTTCTTGTTTGATATTTTTCTCTCTTCGCCGTAATGTTTGAAGTATAATTATCACGTACCGCTTTCCAAAAATAAGTAACGAGAACAACAAATCCGCAATGTGTTCATATCTAGAAGCACTATTTCTCGACATGAATACGTTAAGCGTCTATATAAGCAGTAAAGAAAAAATTAATGTACAAGAATTTTATACTTATAAAATATTCAACAATATTTATAATAGTCCTAAAATCAACAACTGAACATAGTTCGGAAATTTAAGAACCTAAGAATGAAAGATAGTTTTGAACAAAAGACATGCTTACTGAAAAGGAAAACCAGAGCTCGGACTGACAAGAAAGATATTGACTGTTCTCGGTTGGTACCACCTCGTACCTAGTCTTGTCGCATGTCTCAAAGTCGTCTGACGATATTCCCAAGAAAAAAAACATGAAAATATGGTCCCCAATTTATTAGAAAATAATATTTTTTATGTTAACAATATTTATAATAAAACATAATACTTTGGCTGCAATTAATTTAGTTATTAATGTTTATAATCTAATAGGTTTAATATATGTGTCACGCCCCGCTTCCCGGTATACGGCGAAGGGGACGGGACCGGTCCGCTACGTATATACTCAGAAATACATACGCTAAGCGTATCTAAGCAATATAAAATAAATACACAAGAGACAAGATATAAAAAGAACAGCAACTTTTATTTGATAACATTCTTTGTACAATGCATGAAAGGAAATACAACTGAAATAAAAAGATGCCTAAACAGTGGCATAACAGGAAATGTAAAATACTGAATGGAAAAATGTACAATGAACTAAAGTGCTGGATCTTCGGCAAACTGCTCAAAGCCTTCTGCAGATGGCTCGATCTCTGCCGGGTCCGAATCACCTGACGACATTCAAGAAGAAAGAAATAGAATGTCGTCAGCGAACAGGTCGCTCGGTAAGCCCCAAAGGTATGAGGAAAGCAGATTAGACAGAATAAGAAGATATCTTTTAAAGTTGTATACTATTGTTGTAATATTGTGTTAACGCTGTTGTTTGTAGCTTGATACAGAAGGATGCCAGTGTATACGAGAGGGATCTCTATATGCTAGAGATCAGGGCAAACGGAATGTACAAGGAACCGTTAAGTCACGGTACAACAACAACGGAATATAGGTTAGGTGTCTTAATCTGACCACCTCGTGCCACCTTTAACACCTTCCGTACCAATCTACCCCTTAAACCCCGCGATGTCTTATTTGTATTGTTATCTTGTAAATTATATTGATTGTAAGATTGATTGACTGACTGACCGAAACCATGATATCAGGAAATGGTTGTAACCGTAGAGTCATGTAAATGGAATAACTGAGAATCATGTAAAAGGAATATATCCATGGTTCGGTTCAGTCAAGTTGTATAAATTGATAATTGAATTCATGGATTCATGTGTTCATATTGAATTGGAATATTGTAGATTGTAGATTGACTTGAATCATATTCAAGTCAGAATGATCAGACTCAAACCCGAGTCAGACAGTTAGAATGTAAACCGAAGTCCTATATTTACTAGGGTCCTTAGGGTAATTTATAAAACTTGAGAGGGTTTTGTTGGAGATAGTGCCCTCAGAGTCAATTATTAGATCACAAGCACGTGATTACAATGATTGAGGGATGACCTGTCCCAGTAGGACAGTCTTACTCAAGATGATAGTATGCTATCTGGTTTATCTTTATCATCGTGTACTACTTTAGGTGACCTTACATGTCACTATTGCGCGTTGATAGAGCCCCTAGGATTCTTGCTTGACTGCCAGCAGTATGAGGGCGATCATATACGTGGGAGCTGGTAGTCTATAAGCACATCCTTAAAAGGTCCCTAGTCGTGGGAGTTTCGAGACAGGGCATCGATAGTCCAGAGTAGACTAGTGTATACAGTCGAGACCCCGACGAGGGGCGGTGGCCGGTCTCATAAGCTACTGGTGTCAGTTGGTTCACCTAAGATGTATAAATGTGCTCATTGGGTTATGAGTACACCGGACAGGACTCGCCGGGAACATGCTAGTTGGTCTTATACCTGACGTCAGATAGCAGTTCTCTGGTGACATGTGTACAGGTTAGTTCATCGACCTGAGATCGTCATTTGTCTCGTGTGAGTTCCCACTGTGCTTTGATTACTACCCTACCACGCTCAAAGGAGACGTGCAAACAGGTTTTAGTTGGGTACAGTCCCGAGCTACATGGAGGCAGTGAGCGGATCTGCAGGGGTTCGTCTCTCCCGGTATTGGGGGTGAGGTCGCGCTGTGTCTAGGAGAGCCATTACACGAAGTCCTTGGCCAAGGCAGGAGATTTACTAGTAGGTATTCCAGTAGTATCTCAGGGTGTTCTGGGCTACACTCCGACACGACTTGTACCGCTTTTGGGGGTCTGACTTTTACCACCCCTAGGCCCGCCATGCGATGCTCATAGACGAACGGACCGGACTGTACGGATATTGTCACTGACAGGCTCAGTAGGGTATCAGGATGAGTTCGCTCATCGACGTCCCTTTTGATCAATACCTCGTAGCCCGTTACGTATAGGCTAATACCTCTGACGTGCTAGTGGTTAAATCCACAACTAAAGTATTGACGAGTCTTTAGAGTCCCCCACAGACCAGTTTCTCAAGTTTCGGGCGAAACGCTGTAGAGGCCGTATAGAGATATGGCAGGGTTCGATCAGATGCGTACGGTATTGCACAGATCATGATCGGACGGATAATACTAGCGGGCTTTGGTTTAAGCCGGATCCTAGTATTGCACAGTGTAGATTATTTCTCATTGCATTTGTATTTCGGTCGAAATACAAATGCGGGTATGTATATACAGTAGCGGGGTTTTCCCATAATTTATTACGGGACCAGTTTTTTGGAGTTGCCAGTTTGCTTTTCCGTTTCGGCCATTTTTCTTTGTATCTTTCGTTGGCTGGAAAAGTGATGGAGGAGGGCTTATTTGCATTTGTGCAAATAAGCATTATGGAGGGTTGTCTTTGCATATTGTTGTATCATGATGTTTCTCCCATCCTTGACTTTCTTTTGCTTCATGATAGTTTTCATGATGGGTGTACCTTTCATTGACTCCATGACTTCATGATTGCTTGACTTCAGGTGTGATGATGGATGATGGAGTGTTGGATTTGCTTGTGATCATTTCTTCACATCATCACCCCTTTCTCTCTCTTGCATGACATTGGCTCACTCTCATTTTTGATCCATCCACTCACTACTCTCTCATTCACTCTCTTCCTCATGCATGGCCGACCAAGTGAGTGTGGTGGGGGGGAGGCTGTCCAAAAATTCTAGTGGGGAATTTTGATCTCTTTTGGCTTGCAAAATTCCCATTGCTCCATCTCCAAAAGCTTAGTTCATTTCCTCCACCATATGGCAACTTCCACAACCCCAAATGAGACAAACCATTCTACAGATAACCTACAGCATCCTTGGGCACGTCGGCTCGCCAACTTCGTGCCCGAGTTGCCTCGGTCCAGAGGTGGGAGTCCGTAAAAGAACCCGGCGACGTGGTGCCCTTCCGGCGAGGAGGTGAAGACCGGATATTCCGCGGGGTGATCGGGACGACGACGAGAAGACCGAAGGACACGGATCGCTCGGTATATCTCTCTACCCCTTCTCTAGTTAGCTCGGATTATGTTAATGGCACGATCCAGGATTTTAGTGTGCGGTAGTGCCGGTTCAAAAGTTTAAAGTAAATTATCGTTTCCGTATTTTGGCCTCGGATTGACGGCTGGGACGCCGCCGTGCACTTACATTGGTATCAGAGCCACGCCATTAACCTAGTCTAGCTTGCTCTAGTATGTTTAAAGCTTCGATCGGACAAATATTCCAAAACCGCATTTTCAAAACATCAGTTCTCTGTCGAATTTTATTTGGCTCGAAAAATTATTTGGTGCATCTTAAAAATACAGGCAGGGATTTAGATGTAATCTGGGAAAATTTGGTTGCATGTTGTTCCTGTTCAGCCGCGGAACCGCGGCCGTACCCCTACTTTGGCCGCGGTTTCGCCGCCGTAATGAGGGATCAATGCACCAACTTTTTCCAGTGAGTCTCTGTGTTGAAAATAGGGGTTTTGGTATATTCTGATTGGGCCCAGATTTTCTTTGAGTGCTACAGATGTGCTTGGGGCCCACTTGGGTAAATTTGATCGATCGAAAAGTTTAAACATGTTAGTTCACAATATTTACATTATATCTGCGACCATGAATGTCACTTGATCGGTAAATCCTGTCTAACTGCTATATCCCGGTTAGACGGATTTGCGAACGTGACATTCATGTTGATGTTCTGTGTTGTGCTGTGATGTTGCGGATTGGTCGTGGGGGATAGCCTGGATGCAATGGTAGTACAGTTTAGTTTATTATGTACATTTGATATTGCGGGGCGAGCGTCCGACATGTGGATTGCCGTCACTGCCTGTTTGTATATTATTCTTTTGGGGCACGACCGGGGTGGGGTCGATGTACCCGTTGTATGTATATTTTACTTTCTGTACTAGGATTACCCCAAGGTGGGGTGCACGGATAGCCGGGTTCTAGAGGGCAACAAGCCCGCATCTCATGGCATTGAGACGGAGGAGGCTTTACTCTAGAATTGGCGGGCTATTCGCCGCACTCGTAGGAGGTACAGGTTGACCCAGGAGGGGTGCCCAAGTTACCGGATTCCGTGAAGTGCTGGGTGGTCCATTCACGTTGCTGAAGGGGGCTGCCTCGCTTCAGGTTTTGGCGGGTAACTTGCCGCGCCCGTAGGGGTCTAGGATTACATTGCACAGGCTATCCACACGACCAGGGGAACGTCGGGTTTCAGTAACGGCTCTATGAAACCCGGGGATCCCAGATATCTGTATTGTTCTGTGATGCTTATTACATTTCTGTGATGTTGCATTTTTTTCACGCCTTGAGCTAAATATTATATATTGATATATATACTAGTAGATGTTGTATATGTTTTGCATCCGCGCTAGTCCAGTCCCCGCTCTGTCGTTAGTTAAGTAACCTAACGGGTAATGACGGGACCCAGTGACGAATGCAGATGGCATATACGTACATCATTATTTTCGTTCTTTATTGGTGTGATCAATTGATGGGACTGCATTGATTCGGATCAATGCAAGCTAAACAAACCTATTCTGATGTTGTTGGAACACTTTTCAAAAAGCTGTTATTGCAAGGACGTTCACTTTTGTTTTGCACAGTGGTATTCAGTTGGAATATCCTGCTCCTCAGTCGACGAGGCAAGGGCCGAGATCCCTTCACCGGGAGTGACCCCTTGGATAGAAGTTTGCGTCAGGGCAATAACTTTACTATAACCGATTACTTTTGCTTTGCATCGTGGTATTCAGTTGGAATATCCTGCACCTCATTCTACGGGGAAAGATCCGAGATCCCTTCGCCGGGAGTGACCTTTTTAGCAAAGGTTTTCGTTACTATATTTTTAAAAGCTATCCGGTTCCTTCAACGATATCAAGTTCATTACGTTAAAGGTTTTCGCCAGAAACCATTCGTAGCCCTCCGTCGTTTCATATGGATAGTCAATAAGTATTCAAGCCGTGTTTGTTGGCCAAAGTCAAGGCACAGTGATTGGTAGCTATTGGGTATTCATATGCAGCATAGATAGATGCGTTGGTTTAGGGCAGTCATATAGCCTTGTTGGCTAAAGTCAAGGGCTGGTACGGGTGGGCTCAAATTAACCTGGAGAATGACGGGTAGAACTTGACATGTGACTTATGATTTGTTGGCCAAAGTCAAGGTCATAAGAGCATGGGGCAGAAATCACATCGGGAGTTTCTAAAGAAACTGAAACTTGCCAGATATGCGCATACCTTCTGGAGTGTGATAACGTGAGCGGATTCCGTCACGTTATCATGCGATGATAGATGGATCCCGATTCCCACTGATGAGTTGGTTTACTCCTCGGATGATCCCGACTAATTCTTCTTTCAGGTTTGGAGGAGAATTTGACGACACAGTGGGAGGTTTCCAGATTAGATAAATTGGTAACCATTCTGATCTAGGTTAGAGTGCACGCTGAGTGTTTCTTTTCTCTCTCTCTTTGGTAGCGACCATTGACCCGACCCTAGACTATGACTCAGAGACCAAAATTGACCGAACCTTCTAAAACACTGGCTTTTGGATTGTCAGAGTTGCAAACCTCATTGCCACTCCTACTTTTACCCTTTTCTCCAGAACATCCCTGTTTCCTGATTTAAAATCAGAAAAGCTTATGGAAAAGGCTTCAGAAAAGGGTCACGTGCTTACACGTGACCAGCAGTCACGTGTTGGCACGTGACATCTAAAAGCATCAGCAAGGCAAATTCAGCTTCCCGATTACATCAAAGAAAAGGGGTTCAGAAAGGGTCACGTGCTCCCACGTAACCTGGGTCACGTGTTGGCACGTAACAATTAAAAGCGGCTTCAAAGGCAAACCGGATCCCTGATCAAATCAAGGAAAATGCTTCAGAAGAGGTCACGTGCTCCCCATGTGACCAAGGTCATGTGTTGGCACGTGATACTCAAAGCAGCAGACTTGTTCTCCGTTTAAATCAAGAAAAAGAGTCCAGCCGAGGGTCACGTGCTCACACGTGACTAGGGGTCACGTGATGGCACGTGACGGTTAAGCATCAACCAGAAGACAGAGCGCAAAAAGAAAGAAGAGGGCTCGTTCCAAGGGGGTCACGTGCCCATACGTGACCAAGGGTCACGTGGCCACACGTGACCGACTTCAAAGCCTATCTGTTAACAGAACTAAATTCTGAGAAAAGACCTCTCAAATCTTTCCAAAAGCAACCGATTGAATTAAAGATTTAAAGGTGATTAAATATCATCTATCTATGGGAAAATCTCGAATTTGGAAAGATTTCCCCGTAAAATCTAACCAAAATAACAAAGGAGAATCTCTGGATTTAAAATCCAATGGTGAATAAAATTCACCTAATAATCCAAAGGTCTAAAACGAATGATGGATGCAAATCAAATCTCCCAATGGAGGATTCATCAAAAACTAATTGACTCGGCTGCTTCTCCTATAAATAGGAGCCAAGAGACACACAAAAAGAGGAAAAAGAAAAAAGAGAGAGAGGAGATATACGCAGAGGGAAGAAAAGAGAGAAAGCTTGATACGTTAGAGGAATTTGGATCTTCTGCAAAAGAAAACCCTAGGTAAGAAAGGGAAGGTTTTTTCTAACAACAGAGTTTAACTCTGATATAAAACAGAAGGACATATTTCTTTTCTCTTTGATGGAGGATCTGTAAAGTGCACATCTCCCATTGAGTTGAGAATTTAATTCTCAATGGGTTGAGATCCTGCCATGCAGATCCAAAGCATAGAGAGGGAATGGAAGCACGAGAATTTAATTCTCATAGAACTATAGGAATTTAATTCCTTCAAAATAAAATTAGGGTTTGACCCTGTGTTATGGGAATTTAATTCCTTCAGAATGAAAAGAATCAGGGTTTAACCCTAGTTAAGAACTTAGTTCTGTTAAAACAACGAGAATTTAATTCCCTTAATCTCATTCCCCAGAATAATTCTTTAACAGAGAGTGGGAGTTTAATCCCCCAAAGCTTTTATTAGGGTTTAACCCTATTCGGTTCTTCACATATACGAGGAATTTAATTCCTACAGGAAATTCAGAGTTCAACTCTTCAGAAGTAAGTAGGAATTTAATTCCTCTGAAATTATTGTCAGGGTTCAACCCTACGAGGAATTTAATTCCTGAAAGGGATTAACAGATCTTCTAAACAACTACAGAAAAGCAGGGTCACGTGTCACCACGTGACCCCCCCAAAAGATCTACAGAGAGCCCCTTTGAGGCAGTGCCTCACGTGACCCACGTGACCCTTGGCAGAGGCTTTAACATACTCCATTCAAACACCCGTCACGTGATGACACGTGATGTTCTAAAAGATGCGAGCTTCCCAGCAGAACAAACGAAGGGAGGGCGCCCTCACGTGATACCACGTGACCCCTCTTGCCTCAGCGTCTAACGCTAAATTGGAACCCCTGAATCCAGTGTTAAAACATTGTTTGGCCTTAGTGTTCAACACTAAGCAAAAAACTTTATTCGCAGTGTTCAACACTGATTACCTTAGTGTTCAACACTAATTTGGGATTTCTGTTGCCAGTGTTTAACACGGGTCTGTTTTAGTGTTTAACACTAATTTGGAAGCCTTGTTGCTGGTGTTTGACACCAACTATCTTTTAGTGTTAAACACTGACCTATCAATTTCATTCCCAGTGTTCAACACTGATTGGTCTTTAGTGTTTAACACTAGGCATTGGCCCAATTGGCTAAATGGATAGAGGCAAAGCCTCTCCTTCAAGGGACCAACAGGAAGCCAATATTCCAGACATGATTGGACTTAGCCCAAGATGGCCATAAGTCCTCAATTCAAACTTAACTGGGCTAATGGGCTCATAATATAATTAATTGGTCTTGATCCCAAATTGGGCCAAAGACTATTTAATCCACTCCGGTTCCAGGGTACATCTCTTCACTCCTTTGATACTCGGCGTTGTAATCCCTCAACGTCTTCAAAGAGGTGACGGGTCCCGATGACCACGCATTGATATGGACTGTGGGGTCTTTAAACCCATGGACTACGACGTCCTTAACCTTGACCGAGATGTCTTAAAACTAACAATGGACTGTGGGGTCCTTAAACCCATGGACTACGACGTCCTTAACCTTGACCGAGATGTCTTAAAACTAACATTGGACCGCAATGTCCTTAAACTACCCATGGACCGCAATGTCCTTAAACTAGCGATGGACCACTATGTCCCTAAACTGGAACAATGGAGCCCAAATGCTCTTTTTTCGGATCTAAACGATCCCGTTTAAGTTGATCTTAGCTTCAAATACGGCTAACGTATCTTTAAACCTTTCAAACAGACTTTAGTCCCAAACTGGACTATAGATCCCCCCAATTAACTCTGGTTCAAGGGTACATCTCTGAACTCCTCTGACATCTGTCGTTGTAATTCTTCAACGTCGTCAGAGAGGTGACGGGTCCCGGTGGCCATACATTAAATGGACCACCATGTCCCTAAACTGGAACAATGGAGCCCAAATGATCTTTTGCCGGATCTAAACGATCCCGTTAAGTTGATCTTAGTCTCAGGTTAGACTAACGTATCCTTAACAAACGTTTGAGTTGATCTTGGCCTTAAATATGGCTAACGTATCCTCAAACCAAACCCCCAAACCCAAATCTAAGATAATACGGATTTGGACTAGTCCACGCCCTACGGGCGACGACATAACTCGGTCTCCGTAAACAATCCACGGGCAACAAAACATAAAATAAACACACACGACACGAAGTGACCATCTGGAGAAGGAGAAAGTTGTTACCGCGACGCGGTAGCGTAATTAACTGCAGGGGCTTGCGCCTGCAGGGAAGAGCGTCCCTACAATAAATAAAAAAACCCTTCAAGCGAGGGGGAATCTGACGAAGTCTGCTACATCGGACGCATCCGTTCAGACCTTCGATGTACGGTGCCATAAATCAACTTGGCATCTTCGGAGAGGTGGACGGATAGCACCAATTAGCATCTGCCCCGAATCTCAGGCGAGACGTCAGTCGCGCCGCCATTCGGAGGGGAACAGATTCTGGCACGCCCGGTGGGACCTTTTCCTCTTTCCACTCCACACTTCGTGTGTCGTGATTCGCGAACCAATCGCGGTTCGCTAATGGTTGCCCTTGGGTTTCAAGATACTAAGAATTGGCGTCTTGCTTATTGCAGAAAGCAAAGAATTGATGGCTTCTACTTCTGCGAAATGCTCCAACTGCTCGGACTGCAATTGCGACCAACGCTCTGCCTCGCCAGGAGGTATAGCCTACGGACCCCAGGCTGCTTCGTTATTCACAATACCGGTGGACCAGGTGACTCAGGCCACTACCGGATTGTTCTTTGGGACTATGTTCCCACCAAAAAGCTTCACGGCGCCGGTGCTGACAAAGGAAGCTCACAAGAAGTCGGTCTTTGATCGTCTTACCCCTGCCGCGGCTCCTCTCAACGGGTCGCCCAACATCAGCGTCTCGGTCTTCTTTAGATTGGGCCAGAAATCCTGTGGACCCATCATGGGGCCTACAATCCCAGGGAAGGCTGCTTCTAAGAAAGTGACCGGCCCTGCTCCTGAAGTCATCAAAGCGACTTCCCCTGCCACAAAGTCGGTCTTTACAAGATTGACGGCTCCAGCTCCCGCTCCTGCTGCCCAAAGGACATCGGTCTTTGACAGGCTAACATCAGCAGCGACCCCCCACCTACACAGGGGGCAAGATGAAGCCATTCTCACCGCTGAACCAACGCCGTCCGCTCGACACGCTCGACGTCGCCACTGGCGCCGAGTAAGGAAAGCTGGGGGCAACTCCCCCTCTGGGCTAACTCCATCAGCCCCGATGGCAGAAGTTAATGCTGCTGTTCCAACGGGGAACAGCTTCGAGATGCTAAATAAGGTGCGAAGGAATTCTCCTACTGCGGTGCTAAATAGGTCTCCTCCCCCACTAAAAAAGGTTGTGGAAATAAAGTCAGAATAGCCCCGATCCCCTCAACGGCTGTCTTCCAAAATCTATAAGGTTTGGCGGCCGGCCCGAGACTCGATGATCGATCCAAACTTTTCCCGCCAGCACAAGAAGCTGAAAATCCAATCGGAAGCCGGTCACCAGGCTAAACCACGAAAGGCTGTCTGGACGCCCACCTCAACGGCCCCCTCAACCTCTACTGCTCATAAAAGGAGGAAGCCAGAGAAGATCCCCCAGCCTGCAACGACAGTTAAAAGCACTGAGCCCAGACGCCCTAAGTCTGGGGGCATGATAGTCCACACCGTATACATGGCGTCAGGAAAAGAAGACAGCCGTGCGTCTACAGGTCATAGACCGCTTACACGGTCGGTGACCAAAGCTCAGGAGCAACAGCAAAAGCTCCAGGAAATGATGAATGCTATGGCCGCACTTACCGGGCCAAAAGAAAACCCAGAAATGTCCTCAGACGAACGCCAGGAGGAAGAAACCGACGCCGAATTCCTTCGCCGGATACTGGAGAAGAAGGACAAAGAGGCTGCTGAACAAGCAGCCAACATACAACGTATGGACCTTCTCTTCCAAGATATGATAGGAATGATGATCCAGCAGGACCCACCCGCCGAGGATCCCCCAATCGTTCTTGAAGACGACCGAGGAGAAACGTCAAATCCACCACCGGCCCTCTCAACGGCCAAAGAGGAGGCAATCTCTAAGGCTGATTTGGTCGACTATATAGCCCAGCAAATCCGGGTTCATCATGCGACTGAGGCAGCTGGTTAAGTCGTAAAGACGGGCCGGCCGTATCCAAGCTGGTACGACCAAATCAAATACCCGCCGGGTTATACAATACCAAAATTCCACGTGTATAAGGGGACCGGCAATCCCCATCAACATGTTGCCCAGTTCAGGGCCCTTTGCGGTAACACCGGCGGTAATGATAAACTGTTGCTTCGCCAGTTCGTGGGCAACTTATCAGAAACAGCGTTCGAATGGTATTCAGAACTCCCGAACGATTCTATCAAGACGTTCGCTGAAATGGAGCTGCTATTCACTCAGTGATTCGCAAGCGCCAGCGAACGCACTCCAATAACGGCACTGATTAACACCAGGGTAAAACCAGGCGAAACCTGGATCCAGTATGCTATACGCTGGCGGAATTTGTGGTCGAGATGCGAGCAACGCATTGAGGAAGCACCCGCAGTGGGCATGTTCGTAGGAACCCTAGACCCTCACGCAACTATCTCCCAGTTTATGATGTTCTTTAAGCCAACCACATTCCAAGCTTTAATCGACAAGCTGGCTCAGATGGACCAGATGGGTCATAGACCACCTCCCCCGAAGTCGGAAGCTCGGAATGACAAGGGTAAAGGAAGGGCAACCTTCGTCGCGAATGCCCAGCAGCAACCTAACGCCCCGAAGCCGGCAGATCAATTGGAAGAAAGACGCCGGTATTATAATGAGAAGATGAAGCGTCCCTACTCGTTCCCACGAGACAAGACGAAACGGTTATTCGAGCTGGCAGTACGCAACAGACTTATAAACTTACCAAATCCAAGGCGACCGCCGCAACCCACTGAGGTGAATAACCCTAACTATTGCCCTTACCATCAAACGGTAAGTCATCCGATTGAGGATTGCTTCGTCTTCAAAGGATGGATTGAAGATCAATACCTCCAGGGGAAGTTTGCACTGTCCGAAAAGTGGAAGGTGAACCCACCACAGCCGCATACTCCTAAGAAAGCAGATACACCGGAGGCAACCTGTTCCTTTATTGAAGAAGCTCCATGGAAGGTCGTGCTATCAACTAAAACCAAAAGAATGCTGAGAGACCTTCATGCATGCCCTGCGATCGAATGGAAGGACCCTCTTGAACCTCAAATTATCGAAGGGATGTTGAAGCCCCGCCCAACTACGAAGACTCGTGATAATGGCCCAAATACTCACGCCCAACCGTCAAAATCTTCGAAGAAAAAGAAGAAGAAATCCAAGAAGCCCGTGAAGCCTGGAGACGAGCACACGAACTTGCAAAAGCAAATCGACGCGCTGGAAGAGTACAATCAAAAGGCGCGAACTCCTGTCACGCTGCAAGAGTTCCTCAACCACATCTTTCAAGAGGGAGATGATAGAGAGAGTTCGTCGGATGAATCCAAGGGATATGTGGCGAGTTGTAACGTAATCTCCCACTCGTTTACCGACGATGAAAAAACTCCTGGCACTAAGAAGCTGGGGACAGAGCCTGAACCAGAGCGTGCGTGGCCAACAGATGAAATGATCAACGCCTTTCTAGATGAGATTCGTCTAAAGAGTAAAGCGGATCAGGAGCGTGAGATGGCCGCATCGGAAGGAGCCAAATGCAGACGACCGAACGAAAGAGTTGAAGTGCTCCCGCCAGATCGAAAAGCATCCGAGGCAGACAAGAAGATATTCAAGACGAGAAAAAGGTTTGCCAAAGCCATGTCAATGGGAATGAAGCTACCACCCTCGGAAGAAAACACGCTTAACGGTGTGGAGAGGCACCCTGATTATTGCGCATATCATCGGAAAATTTCACACCCCGCAGAGGAGTGCGACGCCTTTAAGATATGGTGGCAAGGGTATGTTGCTCATCGGCAACATTTTAAGCGCATGAAACGCAAGATTCGTCGGGAACGAAGAAGTACTGTCGACAGGCGCAACAGAACTACTGGTAGCTGTTACATGGTTAACGCCGGGGGGTCACAAGTTCTCACCTTTGGGAGCGACTCTGATGAAGAAATGGCTCTGGGCCCTCTCTTTAAAGAATCCGTTTTAGGGAAAGAGGAGAAATCGGAAGCCTGCGAGAACATTCAGCTGCGCAATCGCACACTCCTAGAAAAGAATCTCGGGCCCGCGAATAGAAAAGATAAGGGAAAGGAAAAGGTCACTGAGGATATCACTTTAGATGACCAAGTCATGAAAGAACTAACTACCAAAGACCCTCCCAGGAAGGGTAAGGTGGACTACAATATCCTAGCGCACCTAAGGAAGCTACCTTCCCAGCTTAGCATTCTCGATGCCCTCCTATTATCAAAAGAAGCGCGAGATTCACTAATTAAGGCGCTACAAGAAACTGAGCAATTCCAAGCCTTCCTCGCCACTGAAAGGATGAAGGATGAACTGGAGGAAGTGCATACGGCCGACATCACTTTCGGTGACGAAGACCTCCTTCTCGGGACGTACGACCACAACAGTCCCCTATATGTCTCTGGATACTGCCATGATATCAAGATAAGCAAGATCCTGGTGGATAATGGATCCTCCGTCAATCTCCTTAATGTTCGGGTGTTGAAGGAAATCTGCATGAGTGTGCAACACCTCGCTCGTGACAAAATTACTATCTCCGGTTTCGATTCACAATCGTCACGGACTCTCGGATCCGTGATACTAACATTACGCTTTGGACTCCTCGTCACAGACATCAAATTCCATGTCATTGACGCCAAGACCTGCTACAACGCCTTGCTCGGTCGTCCTTGGCTACACGAGTACAACATCATCCCTTCTACACAACATCGGTGTATGAAGTATTTTAAGGATGGTTTCGAGTATACCGTAACAGGTGAGTTGAACCCATTTTCCGTGAACGAAGTCCGCAAATACGAAGATGCGAAGTACTTTTTGCCAGATTTCGAGGATACAGAAAGGTGTCGCAAGCCGGAGAACAAAGCCGCCGCCACCATCCCTGTTTTCGGGAGCGATACCGAAGAAGAAGAAGAGGTAGTTTATGCCGGGCCGTCTCAACGCAACAACCCGGGGACGTCCGCCCCCATGTTGGTCTTCGGAAGTGACTCGGAAGATGAGGTCAATGCCGTGTTCTCCAATCGGCTGTCAATACAAGCACCCCCTAGCGATGATCAGAGTTTGCAAATCACCATGGTACCGCGAGAACACTACAAGGATCTCGACACACTTCAAGCTCACAATGTGCAGGACCTGCAAACATTTTACGTCCCTCCCAGGCAAAGGGGTGAGAAGTTAATCCTATTCTACCGATCCTCAGAGTCGAAAATAGAGAAAGAGATCTGGCATGGCACGGATGTTACACTCGACAGGATTCAACCTATCCGTTTGCCCAGATACTACACAAATGGACTAAAGAGGCTATTGAAGCGCCAAGGAGTACCCTTAAAACAGACTGTTCGACAAGCTCGGTTCTACAACAGGATTTGGGATGTCCTTGGGACTCAACACAAATTGCCCAACGGGAAAATGGAAACACTTGGGCTTGGATACGTGAGAGCCGGAAAACGGGAACGGGCCTACAGTAGCTACGCTATATATACCTTTGACGAAGAAGATGACGCCCTGTCAGGAAATGCCAACCCCTCATCAAAACTAGACCCCGCGATTGAAGTGCCGAGTCCGTCGTTTGAAGAACGAATGGACAAGCTTATCAGGAAAGTGGGTCAAAAAGCTCGGGAAGAACACAACCATGAGATGGCCATCTACGAGAAGGCCAGGACGCAACGTCTGTTTCAACAGGCTGCAAAAGACAAAGATGCCCATCCTTGTCAACCCGTTGTACGCAAGGCTCGACGCAGAGACGGAAATAAATCAAGAAGCGGAAAGAGGAGCCGACAACAACGACACATGATTAGGGGGTTACGTGATCGGGTATTGCGCGGCTCGGATTTGTCCCTCATGAAGAAGATGAGTCGAGCGTACTCCTTCCCCCGAGACAAGACGGAGAGGTTACTCAAGCTCGCTATAAAACATCAAATGATCGCGCTTCCAGAGTCCAGACACCCTGAGCAAGCTAACAAGGCTTCTCGTCTGAGCTATTGCTCTTATCACCGAGCCATAGGACATCCTACCGAAGACTGCTTCACCTTCAAGGACTGGGTCGAGGACCAGTACCAACAGGGCAGATTCGCTTTGTCCAACGGTTGGAAGGTAACGCCGCCACAAAAGCACGAACCCAAAGCCGCAAAAGCAAAACCAGATCCACCTCAGTCCTGGAAGCGGATTCGCACCTGTTATACGATTACGTTATTAAAAGAAGAGCCCGAGAACGTGGATGACCTTCCCTGGTGCTTTGAGAACAGCGATGATGAGGTGGTCTCAGAATTTCCGCCAGCTCCAAAATAACTGGAAGACGGCATACATACTACTGCAGATAACCTCAAGAAGATTGAGTTGGGATCGGCAGATGACCCACGACCGACATTTGTCAGCGACCTGCTGTCTGAAGAAAGGGTGGCCGCGTTAAAGAACGTGCTTCTACGGCATAAAGACTGCTTCGCGTGGAACTACTCCGAGATGCCAGGATTAGATCCGGAGATTGCTGTGCATAAATTAGCAATATCCCCAGATATCAAGCCGGTCAAGCAGGCGCCAAGAAGGATGCGACTCGAGCTTGAAATGAGCATCAACGCCGAAGTCAAGAAGCTGATCGATTCTGGATTTATCCAAGAAGTCCAATATCCCGACTGGATCGCCAATATCGTCCCGGTAATGAAGAAGAATGGGACGGTACGCATATGCGTGGATTTCAGGGATCTCAATAAAGCCTGTCCAAAGGACGATTTCCCAGTACCAGTAACCGAGCTAATGATAGATAACACGTCCACTCACGAGGTTTTCTCCTTTATGGACGGTTCATCAGGATACAATCAGATAAAGATGCATCCCGAAGACCAGAAGCATACCGCTTTCCGGACCCCTTTGGGTATATTCTGCTACAGGGTTATGCTCTTTGGTCTAAAGAACGCCGGCGCTACCTATCAAAGGGCCATGACAAAAATCTTCGACGACCTCATACATGACATCGTCGAGTGCTATATCGATGACCTTGTAGTAAAAAGCATGTCATACGAAGAGCATTTAAAGCATCTGGAGACTGTATTTCAACGCCTTCGGCAATATAATTTGAAGATGAATCCCCTCAAATGCGCGTTTGGAGTCTCCTCGGGTAAATTCCTGGGATTCATCATCCGACATCGAGGTATCGAAATAGATCCATCTAAGATCAAGGCGATCATGGAAATGCCTCCGCCAAGAACCCTCAAACAGTTGCGGTCTCTCCAAGGGAAGCTCGCATACATCCGACGGTTTATCGCCAATCTTTCAGGCAAGTGTCGTCCTTACAGCCACCTGATGAAGAAAGGAACTCCATTCGTTTAGGATCACAAATGCCAAGGTGTACTAGACGAGATCAAGCAGTACCTGCAGAACCCTCCGGTGTTGGCTGCGCCGGTCAAGGGAAAACCCCTCATTCTTTATACAACCGCCCTCGAAGGTTCCTTAGGCGCATTATGGGCACAAGAGAACGATCAAGGGAAAGAGAGAGCACTCTACTACTTAAGTCGACTTCTGCTGGGGGCAGAAAGCAACTACTCTCCCATTGAAAAACATTGCTTGGCGTTAATCTTCGCGATAACAAAGCTCAGGCACTATGCGTTGGCGCACGAAGTCCGTCTCATCTCGAAGGTGGACCCTCTTAAATAAAGGCTATATTAACGGGTCGACTCGCTAAATGGGCTCTACTCCTGATGGAGTTCTCAATAACGTATCGACCTCTTAAGGCAGTGAAAGGCCAGGCCATTGCCGACTTCCTCGCTGAGCATCCAGTACCTGCCGGTTCTCCTCTAAACTGCGATTTGCCGGACGAGCGTGCATTTGATGCGATCGGCGGCGGTAGTACCCGATGGGAACTCTATTTCGATGGAGCGTCCTCCGTGAAGAAGCGGAAACAAGATATCCCAATGATCAAATCGGGGATAGGCCTCATCTTCGTAACTCCACAAGGAGGGATAATGCGCTTCGCCTTCTCCTTAACAGAGCCGAGGACAAACAATGAAGCTGAATATGAAGCTCTGGTAGCAGGCCTCGAGATCGCCGTCGACATGGGAATTGAAAATCTCCTCGTGTATGGGGACTCCCAACTGGTCGTTAGTCAAGTAAACGGCGACTACCAGATATGCAAACCAGAATTGGTGAAATAAGGCGAAAAGGTGCAACAACTGTTGACCCAAATTCCCTCCTATACTTTGGAAAGTATACCACGTGCGGAAAATAGCAAAGCAGACGCGTTAGCTAAGCTCGCTAAAGAACTGGCTGACGAGAACCTCGATGACGTCAGAATCGTGGTACAAAGCCGTCGAGTGCTCGTCCCAACGGAAATATCTCCGGAATCATACGAAGAAAAGGGAGCGGCTGAGCAGACGACCTTACAAATAAAAGACCGTGAGAAGGCCGAGGACTGGAGGGAAGTCTTCATAGACTACTTTAAGTCCCACCGAATGCCCGAAGAAGCGTCCTCAAGACATCAGCTCATGAAACGGGCTCTATCTTTCGCTTTTGTCAACGACACTCTATACAAAAGATCGTTTGATTCTCTGTGGCTGAGATGCTTAGGACCTGACGAAGCAGAAAGAGTCGTTCAGGAAGTTCACGACGGACTCTGCGGTTCTCACCAAGCAGGCCCAAAGATGAAGTTAAAAATTAAACGGATGGGTTACTACTGGCCCACGATGATCCAGGACTGCCACGAGTATGCGAAGCAATGCCATTCGTGCCAGATTCATGGAGACTTTATCCACCAACATCCGAATCCACTACACCCAACGGTGGCTAGCTGGCCATTCGAAATGTGGGGGACTGACATAGTCGGCCCCATCGAGCCAGCATCGTCCCGGGGACATCGTTTCATCCTGGCGACAACTGATTACTTCTCCAAATGGGCAGAAGCAGTACCACTGAGGGAAGTGAAGACGGAGAATATCCTCCACTTCTTCAAGACGCACGTCATTTATCAGTTTGGAACCCCACGGCGGATTATCTCCGATAATGGGCCAGCCTACAGAAGCCATAAGATTAGCCGCTTCGCGCAGCAGCACAATATAGACTGGAGATATTCTTCAGTTTACAATCCACGAGCTAACGGTCTGGCCGAGGCCTTCAATAAGACCTTGACGAAGATCATAAAAAAGACGGTGTCCTGGAATAAGAGAGACTGGCACGAGAGGCTGCAAGAGGCCCTTTGGGCCTATCGAACTACATTCAAGACGGCCACGAACACAACGCCGTACGCGTTGGTATTTAGGACGGAAGCAGTGCTCCTCCTCGAGATAGAGTTACCCTCTCTACGAGTGGCAGTCCACTACGAGTTGACGGACGAAGAAAATGCTCACCTTCGGCTCGAGGAGCTTGATGCCCTCGATGAAACCCGGCTCATAGCGCAACAAAACCTAGAGGCCTACAAAGCAAAGATGACGCGCTCGTATGAAAGATTGACCAGGCCGAGGACATTCCGCCAAGGCAAACTCGTACTAGTGGTCAAAAGACCTATGATCCCCAATCGCGCCAAGCGGGGAAAATTTGAGCCGAACTATGAAGGCCCGTACATCATAGACAAGGTCTACCAGGGTAGAGCCTATCTACTCATGGACATGCACGGTGAGAGGCCTTTCAGGCCAATAAACGACCGCTTCTTAAAGAAATACTATGCTTAGCGAGCCACAGCCTGGGTCAATGATAGATGACGATGACTATGTCCGCTCGCTATCTTCCTAAGCTCAGACCTCATAAGCAGTAGCCGACCTTCCCCTTAACGACGGACCGAAATGTCCTTAAACTAACGACGGACCGAAACGTCCTTAAACTAACGACGGACCGAAACGTCCTTAAACTATCGACGGACCGAAACGTCCTTAAACTATCGACGGACCGAAACGTCTTTAAACTAACGATGGACCAAAACGTCCTTAAACTAACAACTGACCGAAATGTCCTTAAACTAACGACGGACCGAAACGTCCCTAAACTACTACCGCGACATCCTTAGGCTGACGAGATGAATAAAAAAAAAGGGAGAAAAAGAAAAATAAAAAAAGGGAATAAAAAAAACGGTAGGTCCATAAGCAAAAGGGGCACGGATGAAAACCCGAAAGGGCTCCGTGAGTAAAAACAGCAGGACTACCGGCGAGTGTATGTGAAAACCTGAAAGGGCGCAATCTCGTTAAAAGACACTTACAGAGTCCTCTCGACCTTGTAAGGAGAAACCACCTGCGTGAGATCCTTACGACTCACAAAGGAGTAACACACTTAGGGATCCTCACGATTCCTAAGGAGAAAATGCACTTGCGAGATCCTTACGACTCGTAAGGAGAATTCTCTTATGGGACCCTCACGGCTCATAAGACTTGAAAGTCTTAAGTTACAGAAACCTAAACCTGTTCTTAAGCAAATCCCCCACAACCTTTGATATTGCCCTACAGGAGGCTCAATACTGACCCTTGTATACAATCCACGGGCACGAACAAACATTTCCCCAGCAAAGTCACACCCGTGACTAGGGACAGGTCCATATGGTGACCAACCCTTATAATTCCTCTCGACTTATAAGGAGAAAACCCTCTTGCAGGATCCTTACGACTTACAGAGGAACATACACTTAGGGATCCTCACGATCCCTAAGGAGAAAATACACCTGCAAGATCCTCACGACTTGTAGGGAGAAATACCTTTGTGAGACCCTTACGGCTCATGAAGTCAAAAGCCTTGGTTGACAGGACCCTTAACCCTGTTTACTAAGCCACCTTTGTTCGACATCGACAGAGGCAAATGATGATTCGCTCCTGGCAACATCCCAGTTGTAGCGGTGCTGATGCCGAAATCGGTGTCTAAAATCCAAGCTTGCGGCGAAAAAGCTAGCAAGCCACACATGCCTACGAAATAGCCGAAATGATGGGGCAACTTGCAATAAAAAGCAGCAAGTAAAAGTGTATGCATGAAAAATAGCCGAAATGATGGGGCAACTCGCAATAAAAAGCAGCGAGTAGAAAATAAATAAATAGCCGAAATGATTGGGCACCGCGAAAAATAGCCGAAATGATGGGGCAATCGCGACCTTTGCGATATAAAAGCTGAAACGATAGAGCATCGCGGAAAAAGAAATAAAATAAAAATAAAATTTATGCCTTACAGGTGATGTTCCATCACACCCTGTACACAATCCAAGGGCGTAAACAAAAAGGGAACATACCTCCCCCCCAGGTTTCACCAAAGAAAGAAGCTAAATCTCGATGGGCCACAAGCGACCTAGAGATCATCCCAACACTCGTCTCGTAACGACGGACACAACTTCAAGCTAAGCGGAACAGCGGCAACTCCCAGTTCCATGGCTCGGTGGTATACATATCGCCAACAGTCAAACCTCCATCCCGTGAAATGCAGATACAATCAGCAAAATTCCTGGTTACGTGGAACGCGGATAACGTCACTCTTTGACCCTGTGGAAAACGTCCAGAGCGGATCCTGGTCCTCGCAGAGCACGGCAGTGAACCCGTGTGAAGCATCCAGAGCGGAGCCTAGTCCTCGCCGAGCACGGCAGTGAACCCGTGTGAAGCATCTAGTGCAAAATTCCTGGTTACATGGAACGCGGATAACGTCACTCTTTGACCCCGTGGAAAACGTCCAGAGCGGATCCTGGTCCTCGCAGAGCACGGCAGTGAACCCGTGTGAAGCATCCAGAGCGGAGCCTAGTCCTCGCCGAGCACGGCAGTGAACCCGTGTGAAGCATCTAGTGCAAAATTCCTGGTTACGTGGAACACGGATAACGTCACTCTTTAACCCCGTGGAAAACATCCAGAGCGGATCCTGGTCCTCGCAGAGCACGGCAGTGAACCCGTGTGAAGCATCCAGAGCGGAGCTTAGTCCTCGCCGAGCACGGCAGTGAACCCGTGTGAAGCATCTAGTGCAAAATTCCTGGTTACGTGGAACGCGGATAACGTCACTCTTTGACCCCGTGGAAAACGTCCAGAACGGATCCTGGTCCTCGCAGAGCACGGCAGTGAACCCGTGTGAAGCATCCAGAGCGGAGCCTAGTCCTCGCCGAGCACGGCAGTGAACCCGTGTGAAGCATCTAGTGCAAAATTCCTGGTTATGTGGAACGCGGATAACGTCACTCTTTGACCCCGTGGAAAACGTCCAGAGCGGATCCTGGTCCTCGCCGAGCACGGCAGCGAACCCGTGTGAAGCATCTAGTGCAAAATTCCTGGTTACGTGGAACGCGGATAACGTCACTCTTTGACCCCGTGGAAAACATCCAGAGCGGATCCTGGTCCTCGCAGAGCACGGCAGTGAACCCGTGTGAAGCATCTAGAGCGGAGCCTAGTCCTCACCGAGCACGGCAGTGAACCCGTGTGAAGCATCTAGTGCAAAATTCCTGGTTACGTGGAACGCGGATAACGTCACTCTTTGACCCCGTGGAAAATGTCCAGAGCGGATCCTGGTCCTCGCAGAGCACGGCAGTGAACCCGTGTGAAGCATCCAGAGCGGAGCCTATTCCTCGCCGAGCGAGGCAGTGAACCCGTGTGAAGCATCTAGTGCAAAATTCCTGGTTACGTGGAACGCGGATAACATCACTCTTTGACCCCGCGGAAAACGCCCAGAGCGGAGCCTGGTCCTCGCCAAGCACGGCAGTGAACCCGTGTGAAGCATCCAGAGCAAATACCGGACTGTGGAGTCCTTAAAATCCACGGACTATGATGTCCTTAAACTCGACCGTGATGTCTTAAAACTAACGATCAACCACCCCGATTCCCTACGGATTCTGCCTTGGTTTAAGGGTACATCTCTTCACTCCTTTGATACCTGGCGTTGTAATTCCTCAACGTCTTCAAAGAGGTGACGGGTCCCTGCAACCAAACATCGGACTGTGGAGTCCCTAAATCCACGGACTATGAGGTCCTTAACCTTGACCGTGATGTCTTAAAACTAACATCGGACTGTGGAGTCCCTAAATCCACGGACTATGAGGTCCTTATCCTTGACCGTGATGTCTTAAAACTAACATCGGACTGTGGAGTCCCTAAATCCATGGACTATGAGGTCCTTAACCTTGACCGCGACGTCTTTAAACTACGATACCTGGAGCAGCCCCTGACCCCGCGAAACACGGATAAGGGTGACCACATCCAACACTTGCAGGTCCTCACGACCTGTAAGGAAGAAAAACTCTCTTGTGAGATCCTTACGACTCTCAAGGGAAAACCCGCTTAAGAATCCTCACGATTCTTAACAAGAACTTACACCTATGGGATCCCCTTGACCTGTAGGGAGAAAAACTCGTTATGAGACCCTCATGGCTCATAGAGTGCAAAAGACTTAGGAAGCAGATCTTAACCCTGAATCCTGAGCCATCGCTGTCCTGCAAGGAGATCAAGATAGAATATCCGCAGAATACATTTAATAGAAAGGGGACACACCATTGAAGAGAAGAATATGTCTTCATTTATAAACCTCCATTCGACAACAATACTCGATCTAAAGCCAGCACAAACCACCCAATACGGGAGATAACGTGGCAAGTTTCTGATCTGTGCCCTATCAGGCACGCATTTGCAACTGTACGAATGTTTAAAAGGAAATGTTGCCCGAGGCACTGATGTGCATGCAACGTAACGATGGTGCTCGTAATTAAAGAAAAACAGACAGCTCATTTACGCAAGCAAGACACACGTACGACTATCTGACAAGCATGAAAATTCAACAGAAAGCATGCAAACCACCAATGATTAAAGGAGTACATTGATTCAAACATACTACATTGGTGGGAAAAGATCACCAAACAAGGGATCAGAAATACAAGGGTTAACAAAGCAAAACACAAAATTCTCCAACTCCCTCTCCGCCTTCTCCAGCACGTCAAAACGGCGGTTCTCACGAGGAGTCGCTCCCCATCGATTGGCGCCGTGCCCGTCCGCGAAAGCAGACATAATAGCTCGCCGGGCCTTTATCTGCCTCAGCAGATGAATTGAGCAATCCTTCAAAGCCTGAGTAATCAGGCGCGCTTCATGAAAGCCCTCGAGCTTTTCTTCAGCCGCGTCAAGCATCGCCAAGGTCATCTCTGCCGGGTGAGGAGGGATGTCGGCAAGCACGACCGTGAGAATCATCCGGAGCCAGAGGGAACCCATCGGGAGGGGGGACCCCCTATGAATCGAGAGTTCATACATCGCCGAGTCGCATTCATCATCGGTAAGGAGTGGATCCACCAACCGGGCGGCGAAGCGGGGGGTCATCTCCTCGATAGGAACTTCCTACGGCTGTCGACGAGCGTGCGGACGGTTGCAGGCCATGGCACTTAGTTCTCGAATTAAATCGCGTTAAAATGGGAATAAAAGTTCTCTGTGAAGAGAAAAGGAAAACCATTGCCTCAGATATAAAGGGGTGCATTAAGTGCTGTGTGCGGAAAATCTTGCATGGTGAAGCTATTTCCAAGGCCAAAAAAGGAAAGGCATCGAAAATCAAGGAGATGGAACTATTTCCAAGGCCCTTTTTCTGCATCTGATATCGTGCACTGAAAATATGGCATGGAAAAATTTTGTGAACAGCCCCATCAAGGGACCCCACGTGCAGAACACGTGAGGCCCAAAAAAAAATGGAGTAGCACCCTGCTATTAAAAGCACCAACAACAACAGTAGCAAAATGATAAAATCCCAGAGAAAGACATGCAAACATGGAAAGACATAATAAAACTTGTCACTCATACTTCAAGAAGTTCATACAAAATAAAGAGGACACATTTACAATGGTAAAACTTCAGACGCAGGGCATGAGTTGAGAAACTCAAGATTAACTTTGTCCAAGATTCTCCAAGCATTTCGAACCTCTTGAGTATGCTTCCTCTCGCGGTCGCAAGCATCGGGGTCCTCACGAATATCCTCCACCCTCCGATAGGCGGCAAGTATGGCTGACTGCTGAAAGGCTTGGTGCAAGAGATCAATAAGGTGATCTTGCCTCCTCTTTGAGATCAAGCCCATCAGGTACACCGAATGTACCTTATCCTCAGCAGTGTCCAAGGCCCTGAACGGTATGCCGGTGCAAAAGAGTGGAAGTGCCTCCCGGATCGCCAACACGATCAGCCTCAGAAGAGAAGAGCGCCGGGGGAGTAGCCGATGGTTGTGCTCGTCAAAGCGGCTCATGATCTCGGCGCACTGGGCATCGGTGAACTCCCTGTTCTGACTGCGGCCCAGTGCACGAATATTCCCATAGGAAATGATCTCGTCAAGACCATACAGATGGGCATCCATGATACCTGAAATAAAGGTCATGAAAATCATTAGAAAGCTCCTGTTTCATTAATTGCAGAAGGACAATCTCGGGTCAAGAGACCCCAAGAAGCCTCCGAGTGAAGAAATTGAGTCATTGGAATTAAATTCCTTATTAAGAGAAGGGAATTAAATTCCCAGAAACATTTTTGGGATGGAATTAAATTCCATGGATTTAAACCGCCATCATTATCTAAACCCTAAGAGATCTACTGTTGGAGGTTAAGTGGTCTCATATTTTGGTTAAAAAACTTAGAGAAAAATGGGTTCTTTGTGAAACCCTTGATATGGATTTAAAATCCAGAGAGTGTTGTCAAAATGAAGGTGCTTCGATCACCATTACCTGAGGAGGAAGAGTCCTTTTAAACAGAGTTAAACTCTGAAAATGTTTCGAGGCAGAGAACTAAACTCTGGAAGAAGAGAATTAAATTCTCAAGGGAAAAAGTTTTCAGAAGAAGAAGATGAGCAAAGTTGTAACACCCGAGCCCAATACTACTATTTCTGTTACTGGTTGAGTGTTTGACATTGCTCATTTTATTTATCTTGCTTGTTTGGGTCTTACTGTAAAATTTCATCTGGCTAAGTCATTTTGCATATAACAAATTTTAACACCTAAAACAAAAATAAAAATATCCATATTGGCCTACTCGTCACCCCTAGCCGCGTGGTAGCGTCCGTGCGTCGAGTTCTCATCCCGCTCGGTGAAACGGGCGAGTTTGGACGACTACGCTCGCGTACAGGTGTCCGACTTGGGGGCATGCTTTTTAATCATAAAACATTTCATTTTAAAATTTGGAACCCGCTTAAAATCCTATTATTTGAATTTCGAATTTTTGGACCCAACCCGGACGCGATTTGGAAATGTTTCATTTAGCGCCAAAATCACAAATCTATAAAATATTTAAACCATATAATATTTTAGTTTTACGTATATCCTACTGTTAATTTAAATCTAGGAAATCTTTTAAATTTTCCTTTTCCCACGCCCAGCCAATCACGAGGCTTGCTTAAACCTCGTGGGCCCCCTTCCTTTAATCCCTCTCTCTTCCTCTGTCTCTCTCTCTCTAATTTCTCTTTCTCTCTCTCTCTCTCCCCTATATATATATTTACGTCCCTCCTCCAGAACCTCATCGCGAGGAATAAAACCCATCGCAACCCTAACCCTAGCCGCCGTGTCCGTCGCCGCCGCAGCCCCAACGCCGACGCCACCACCACCATCACCCTCGCATCTTCGCTCGCAGCCTGCACCTCCTTCCTCCTCTCCCCACGTCCCCGTGCACCTACGCCGTAGCCGCGCCACCTGCACCCATCGCTGCTCGCCGTCGCCGCCGCAACTCGTCGCCGACGATGCCAGCGCCTTCCCCTTCGCCCCTCTTCCCGACCTCGACACCCTCCTCCTTCTCCCGAGTGCCCGGCGCCGCAACAGGGACCCAACAGCAACCCTAGCACCTTCTCCGGTTGACCGGAAACGCCGCCGTCGACCCTCGTCGTCGTCACCTGCGCCACCGCCGACCACCTCCTCTTCACCTGCACCCCAGACCCGGCCACTTCCTCTCCTTCCTCACCGTCTCTCCTCCTCCAGCACCCGCAGCCGAGTCTGCCGCCGCAGCTTCCTCGCCGGCGCCCCATCGCCGTCGACCCCGTCGCTGTCGCAACCCTTGCAATCCCAGTAAGCTTCCCTTTACCTTCCCCCTTCCTTTTTCCCCCTCTGGTTGACCTTTGTCCGTACGTAGTATTTCTAAACTTTTGTCGCTGTTTTGGCATCTCGCCGGAATCTGGCCGTGCCGACGACTTGACCCGACGTTCCAGCGAGGTACCCCGATCCGCGTGGTCCCACTGTTCGTTGTTTGGATTCGATCCGTGAACCGTGCGTCCGTCGCGTGTTTTTCCGCCGACGTTACGTCCGTTTTTCCCGGTTCGCGAACCGTCGAGGCAAGTATCACTTGCTACATGCTATACTATACAATTAAATGTGTTTTGACTCATTAAACTTGCAAACTTAACTAGGTATAGCTATTTTATCATTTGGACGCAATATGACATATATCATGATACAGTTAACCTAAAATCACATTTTGCCACTTTAACCCTAATAACGAAGTTTACCCGTTAACCACATTTTACTGTTTATGGATGATAGCCTTTACACCGGTAGTTCTATTACAATCAGATATGGAAGTAACGGTATTGCACTATTGTGATTAAATGAACTGCTTATTGTTGTTTAGTTTATTACTTATTTCTTGCTGTTAATCCATGTTCGACTATACATCTGTTGTGAGCACACCCACGATATTGGTACATCTTGACCTTGCTTCACATGATATATATATACCGATGCACCTGACATGGTACCCTTTACTATCGACTTGACCTGGTGTACCATAACCTGACCTGTTACCTGATCTCATGCCTAATGCCAACAAACCTGACGTGGGGTCCTCATGGACCATTCCTGTTGTCTATCTAGACAAACCTGACCTGTTACCTGATCCTGTGTTGGCATTGGTCCTTAACTACTGAATACCTGACCTGACACATATAACCTGGGGGTATGGGGAAATCAAAAGGGTGATCTAAAGTGTAACTTAAAAGGGTATTACTTGATCCGTGGTCCCGGGGGGTAACGGGACAGAGCCATTCGTGACTCTTACATTTCCTGATCCGTGGTCCCGGGGGGCAACGGGACAGAACCATTATTGGTTCCCATCTTCCTGATCCGTGGTCCCGGGGGGTAACGGGACATATCCTTTGAGTTACATGGAGGATTACTCGAATTGATTTCAAGGACTTTAGAATAGAAAACCCGATAGAACAGTTTAGTTACCCACTGCACACTACCCTGCACTGCTTGTTTCACACTATTGCTTTATTCATGTTTATTTCTGCATTGCCTATTACACTGTACATATTATATTATTGGTTGACATGACGCGCTGACGTCTGGGTTTTGCATGGCCCAGATTCTTTACCACTGTCGCTGGCCGAGCAGGAGTGCTTCAGCCAGCAGGCTGATTTGTGAGTTCTGTAGTGATTAGTTTTATTTCCTGCATGTTTATTTCCAGATGTGAGCCCGCATTATGGGACATACTTTTCTATTATTGTATTGGATCATTTGCTTTCGCATTTTATTTATCATTGACTCTTGTTATTCTGGATTTGGACATGTGTTAGATAGTTTTATCTTGTTCTTGATATCTCTACAGCCGTAATGTGACTGTGGATGGATACTTCCTACCCACAGGTAGCATGGTTGGCTATGTCACGTGCCCAATCTTGCATACTCTGGGAAGCGGGGCGTGACATGGTTCTTTTGGTATCAGAGACATAGGTTAGTTGGGTTGATTCTTTTGTAGTTGGGTATTGTACCCGATACACGAATCAGAATACCCGTGCTTAGGAAACATGTCCTACCACCTTGACCGTTTTACCATTCTTAAATCACATTCTTCCGGATTATATCGACGTGCAAACTTACTTTGCATGTCAACTCGAAAACCTGATTTCTTGTTATCTCTAGGACTTAGGCGACTTGGGTGGAGTTAAGTAATTGTGGCTATGATACCGCGGCATAGTTACAATGCGGTACTCTATTTAAGTATCTTGGAGTTCTAGCCTTGATTTATATATTGAAACTATCATCATGCTAATGTTGGGTGTTTTGATTTCAGGAATATGGCAGATAAGAATTTCAAGACGCATCAGAGGCGCGTGGATGAAGCCGCCATGTTGGGAGTGATACGTGGAATGTTGGAAAATCAGAAGAGGCATACTGAGCTGATCCAGCAGCAAGCAGATTCATTTCAGGAGGGTTTGCAGGCCATTCGGCAGTCTGTAAACAACGCTGGAGCGAAACCAGTTGACCGGGTAGGGACCGTGGCAGATTTCAGACGTTTGGGTCCTACTACTTTCACTGGTCTGGAGGAGCCGTTGCCAGCCGAGCAGTGGCTAGTTGACACGGAGAATCTGCTGATTGCGGCACAGATCCCAGAGGACAAAAGAGTTGATGTGGTGCGCATTCAGCTAGTGGATTACGCCCGAGAGTGGTGGCTTGTGGAGGAGACCCGCTTGCCCAAATCGATCAAATGGGCGGATTTTTCTAAGAGTTTCCTGGAGAAATTCTTCCCGCGGACTGCACGGGAGGAAATGGAAGAGAAATTTATTGGGCTGAGGCAAAATGGAGCACCCGTGGATGTGCATGCAGCGGAATGGACGAGACTCAGCAGATTCGCTGGACCTTTAGTTGCCAACGATGCAGATAGGGCACGGAGGTTCATGCGCAGTTTGGATGTGGACATCCAGAGGCAGATTGTCTCCCTGGGTTTGACCACTTTCTCACAGGTTCTTACGGCAGCCCGGGAGCAACAGAGTTTATCGGGAATGAAAGGGAACCTGCAGCAGACAGCAGTTGCGGCCAGGAAGCCCGCATTTGTACCTAACCGAGATCAAGGGCGCAGGGGTATTCCAGTGGATCGACGTGGTGTAGCACCAATGAAGAAGCCTGTGGTCGTTGATCGAAGAAAAGGCATGATTTGTGACTACTGCCGCTTGCCCGGGCATGTGCAGAAGGATTGCCGAAGGAAGCTGGGACTTTGTTTGGTTTGTGGAGCGGCCGATCACGCAGTTGGTGCCTGTCCGTCGAAGCTTCGCACGAGAGATGATATACAGAAGCCTCCGCAGAGACCGTTCCAAGGGCAGAAACAGCTGACTCAGGGACCTAATCAGGCTCGAGCTTTCACCTTGACAGCTGAGGAACCTAAGGCATCAGGAGAAGTGGTTTCAGGTACTTTACTCGTTCATGGTTTTCCCGCATTGGCATTATTTGATTCCGGAGCATCCCACTGTTTTATGTCATCCAAATTTATAACTACACACTCGATTACCTGCACGACCCTGTCTAGTTTTTGGGACATACACACTAGGAATGGGAAAATCATAACTAGTAGGGAATGTAGAGATTATACAGTTGTTGTGTGCGGACGGGAACTCTTTGCAGATTTCTTGGTAATAGATACGGGCAGCTATGAAGTTGTCTTGGGAATGGATTTTCTTGGCACTTTCCACGCCCACATCGACTGTAGGGCAAGGAAGGTAATTTTCCAGATTCCCGGACATCCTGAGTTTACCTTCACTGGGGGAGGCAGTTCTGTCGGGCCAGTCGAGTTTAGGGCTAGGCTTCAGAAAAGGGTCACGTGCTTACACGTGACCAGCAGTCACGTGTTGGCACGTGACATCTAAAAGTATCGGCAAGGCAAATTCAGCTTCCCGATTACATCAAAGAAAAGGGGTTCAGAAAGGGTCACGTGCTCCCACGTGACCTGGGTCACGTGTTGGCACGTGACAATTAAAAGCGGCTTCAAAGGCAAACCGGTTCCCTGATCAAATCAAGGAAAAGGCTTCAGAAGAGGTCACGTGCTCCTCATGTGACCAGGGTCACGTGTTGGCACGTGATACTCAAAGCAGCAGACTTGTTCTCCGTTTAAATCAAGAAAAAGAGTCCAGCCGAGGGTCACGTGCTCACACGTGACTAGGGGTCACGTGATGGCACGTGACGGTTAAGCATCGACCGGAAAACAGAGCGCAAAAAGAAAGAAGAGGGCTCGTTCCAAGGGGGTCACGTGCCCACACGTGACCAAGGGTCACGTGTGGGCACGTGACCGACTTCAAAGCCAATCTGTTAACAGAATTAAATTCTGAGAAAAGACCTCTCAAATCTTTCCAAAAGCAACCGATTGAATTAAAGATTTAAAGGTGATTAAATATCATCTATCTATGGGAAAATCTCGAATTTGGAAAGATTTCCCCGTAAAATCTAACCAAAATAACAAAGGAGAATCTCTGGATTTAAAATCCAATGGTGAATAAAATTCACCTAATAATCCAAAGGTCCAAAACGAATGATGGATGCAAATCAAATCTCCCAATGGACTATAGATCCCCCCCAATTAACTCTGGTTCAAGGGTACATCTCTGAACTCCTCTGACATCTGTCGTTGTAATCCTTCAACGTCGTCAGAGAGGTGACGGGTCCCGATGGCCATACATTAAATGGACCACCATGTCCCTAAACTGGAACAATGGAGCCCAAATGCTCTTTTGCCGGATCTAAACGATCCCGTTAAGTTGATCTTAGTCTCAGGTTAGACTAACGTATCCTTAACAAACGTTTGAGTTGATCTTGGCCTCAAATATGGCTAACTGTTTCCTGATTTAAAATCAGGAAAGCTTCTGGGAAAAGCTACAGAAGAGGGTCACATGCTTACACGTGACCAGCGGTCATGTGTTGGCACGTGACACCTAAGCGCATCATCAAGGCAAGTTCAGTTTCCTGACTACATTGAAGAAAAGGTGCTTCAGAAAGAGTCACGTGCTCCACGTGACATTTAAATGCAAGCGTCAAAGGCACACCGGTTCCCTGATCAAGTCAAGGAAAAGGCTTCAGAAGAGGTCACGTGCTCCCACGTGACCAGGGTCACGTGTTAGCACGTGACGTTCAAAGCAGCAGACTCGTTCTCCAGTTGAACCAAGGAAAGAGGCTCCAGACAAGGGTCACGTGTTCGCACGTGACCAGGGGTCACGTGGTGGCACGTGACGGTTAAGCAGCAACCAGAAGACAGAGAACAAAAAGAAAGAGGAAGACTCGTTCCAAGGGGGTCACGTGCCCACACGTGACCATGGGTCACGTGGTCACACGTGACCGGCTCTCAAAGCCCGTTTTTGTTAACAGAATTAAATTCTGAAGGAGATTCAAATCTTTCCAAAGGAAAGTGATTATCTGGAGCCGATCGAATTAAAGATTCAGAGGTGATTAAATATCATCTATCTATGGGAAAATCTCGGGTTTGGAAAGATTTCTCCTTTAAATCTAACAGAAATAACAAAGGAGAATCCCTGGATTTAAAATCCACTGGTGAATAAAATTCACCCAATAATTCGAAGGTCAAAAACGAATGATGTATGCAAATCAAATCTCTCAATAAAGATTCGTCAAAAAACTAATTGACTCGGCTGCTTCTCCTATAAATAGGAGCCAAGAGATACAAAAAAAAAGAGATACATACACAGAGGGGAAAAAAAGGGGAGAGCCTTGATACTTTGAGGAATTTGGAGCTTCTGCAAAGGAAAACCCTAGGTAAGAAAGGGAAGGCTTTTTGAAAGAGGGAGAATTTAATTCTCAACAGAGTTTAACTCTAATATATAAAACAGAAGAACATATTTCTTTTCTTCTTGATAGAGGATCTGCAAAGTGCACATCTCCCCTTTAGGTTGAGAATTTGATTCTCAATGGGTTGAGATCCTGCCATGCAGATCCGAAACATAGAGAGGGAATGGAAATATGAGAATTTAATTCTCACAGAACTATAGGAATTTAATTCCTTTAAGATAAAAGTAGGGCTTGACCCTGTGTTATGGGAATTTAATTCCTTCAGAACAAAAAAGAAACAGGGTTTAACCCTAATTAAGAACCTAGTTCTATTGGAACAGCGGGGATTTAATTCCCTTGATCATAATTTAACAGAGAATGGGAATTTAATTCCTTAAAAGCTTTTATTAGGGTTTAACCCAATTTAGTTCTTCACATATATGAGGAATTTAATTCATACAGAAAATTCAGAGTCTAACTCTATTCAGAATATAAATCTTCAAAAAGGAAGTAATAATTTAATTCCTCTGAGATTACTGTCAGGGTTTAACCCTACGAGGAATTTAATTCCTGGAAAAGATTAACAGATCCTCTAAAACCAATATACATAGAGGCAGGGTCACGTGTCACCACGTGACCCCTCAAAAGATCTACAGAAAGCACCTTCGAGGCAGTGCCCCACGTGATCCTTGACACAAGCTTTAACATATAAGCATTTAAATGCCCTTCACTTGAGGGCATATGAGACGATAATCTCAGCAGAATAAATAAAGGGAGGGCGCTCTCACGTGTTGCCACGTGACCCCTTTTGCCTTAGTGTTTAACACTAAATTGGAACTCTTGAACACAGTATTGAAACACTATTGGGCCTTAGTGTTCAACACTAATCAAAGAACCTTATTTGCAGTGTTCAACACTGATTACCTTAGTGTTTAACACTAATCTGAGATCTCCATTGCCAGTGTTCAACACTGATCTATTTTAGTGTTTATGATAATTAGAAAACCTTGTTGCTGGTGTTTAACACCAATTATCTTTTAGTGTCAAACACTAACTTGTCAACCTCATTCCCAGTGTTCAACACTGATTGCTCTGTAGTGTTTAACACTAGGCTTTGGCCCAATTGGCTAAATGGATAGAGGCAAAGCCTCTCCTTCAATGGACCAACAAAAAGCCAATATTCCAGACATGATTGGACTTAGCCCAAGCTGGCCATAAGTCCTCAATTCGTAATTAACTGGGCTAATGGGCTCAAAACATAATTAATCGGTCTTGATCCCAAATTGGGCCAAAGACTACTTAAGTCATTCCGGTTCTAGGGTACATCTCTTCACTCCTTTGATACTTGGCATTGTAATCCCTCAATGTCTTCAAAGAGGTGACGGGTCCCGATGACCACCCATGATATGGACTGTGGGGTCCTTAAACCCATGTCTAATGCAAAATTCCTGGTTACGTGGAACACGGATAATGTCACTCTTTGACCCCGTGGAAAACGTCCAGAGCGGAGCCTAGTCCTCGCCGAGCACGGCAGTGAACCCGTGTGAAGCATCTAGTGCGAAATTCCTGGTTACGTGGAACGCGGATAATGTCACTCTTTGACCCCGTGGAAAAGGTCCAGAGCGGATCCTGGTCCTCGCTGAGCACGGCAGTGAACCCGTGTGAAGCATCCAGAGCGGAGCCTGGTCCTCGCCTAGCACGGCAGTGAACCCGTGTGAAGCATCCAGAGCACATACCGGACTGTGGAGTCCTTAAACCCATGGACTACGACGTCCTTAACCTTGACCGAGATGTCTTAAAACTAACAATGGACCGCAACGTCCTTAAACTACCCATGGACCGCAACGTCCTTAAACTACCCGTGGACCGCAATGTCCTTAAACTACCCATGGACCGCAATGTCCTCAAACTACCCATGGACCGCAATGTCCTTAAACTAGAACAATAGAGCCCCATGTGCTCTTTTGTCGGATCTAAACGGTCCCGTTTAAGTTGATCTTAGCCTTAAAGATGGCTAACGTATCCTTAAACCTTCAAACAGACTGGACTATGAATCCCCCCAATTAACTCTGGCTCGAGGGTACATCTCTGAACTCCTCTGACATCCGTCGTTGTAATCCTTCAACGTCGTCAGAGAGGTGACGGGTCCCGACGGCCACATATACGATGGACCACTATGTCCCTAAACTGGAACAATGGAGCCTAAAACACTCCCTTGTCGGATCTAAACGATCCCGTTAAGTTGATCTTAGTCTCAACATTAGACTGACGTATCCTTAACAAACGTTTGAGTTGATCTTAGCCTCAAGTATGGCTGACGTATCCTCAAACCAAACCCCCAAACCCAAATCTAAGATAAACACGGATTTGGACTAGTCCACGCCCTACGGGCGACGACATAACTCAGTCTCCGTAAACAATCCACGGGCAATGAAACACGAAACAAACACCCACGACACGAAGTGACCAGCTGGAGAAGGAGAAAGTTGTTACCGCGATGCGGTAGCGTAATTAACTGCAGGGGCTTGCGCCTGCAGGGAAGAGCGTCCCCACAATCAAAAAAACCCTTCACGAGGGGGAATCTGACGAAGTCTGCTACATCGGCCGCATCCGTCTAAGCCTCCGATGCACGGTGCCATGGATCAACCTGGCATCTTCGGAGAGGTAGACGGATAACACCAATTAGCATCTGCCCCGAACCTCAGGCACGGACGCCCGAGTCCAGGCCGTCTTTCGGAGGGGAACAGATTCTTATCCAGACACTTAAGGATTTGACGTTGGTATCAAAGGAATGAAGAGATGCACTCCACCGGTGGATTTAAAATCAGGAAAGCTTATGGGAAAAGCTTCAGAAGAGGGTCACGTGCTTACACGTGACCAGCGGTCACGTGTTGGCACGTGACACCTAAGCGCATCATCAAGGCAAGTTCAGTTTCCTGACTACATTGAAGAAAAGGGGCTTCAGAAAGAGTCACGTGCTCCACGTGACCAGGGTCACGTGGCGACACGTGACATTTAAATGCAAGCGTCAAAGGCACACCGATTCCCTGATCAAGTCAAGGAAAAGGCTTCAGAAGAGGTCACGTGCTCCCACGTGACCAGGGTCACGTGTTGGCACGTGACGTTCAAAGCAGCAGACTCGTTCTCCAGTTGAACCAAGGAAAGAGGCTCCAGACAAGGGTCACGTGTTCGCACGTGACCAGGGGTCACGTGGTGGCACGTGACGGTTAAGCAGCAACCAGAAGACAGAGAACAAAAAGAAAGAGGAAGACTCGTTCCAAGGGGGTCACGTGCTCACACGTGACCATGGGTCACGTGGTCACACGTGACCGGCTCTCAAAGCCCGTTTTTGTTAACAGAATTAAATTCTGAAGGAGATTCAAATCTTTCCAAAGGAAAGTGATTATCTGGAGCCGATCGAATTAAAGATTCAGAGGTGATTAAATATTATCTATCTATGGGAAAATCTCGGGTTTGGAAAGATTTCCCCTTTAAATCTAACCGAAATAACAAAGGAGAATCCCTGGATTTAAAATCCAATGGTGAATAAAATTCACCCAATAATCCGAAGGTCAAAAACGAATGATGTATGCAAATCAAATCTCTCAATGAAGATTCGTCAAAAAACTAATTGACTCGGCTGCTTCTCCTATAAATAGGAGCCTAGAGATATAAAAAAAAGGAGATACATACACACAGAGAAAAAAAAAAGGAGAGAGCCTGGATACTTTGAGGAATTTGGAGCTTCTGCAAAGAAAAACCCTAGGTAAGAAAGGGAAGGCTTTTTGAAAGAGTGAGAATTTAATTCTCAATAGAGTTTAACTCTGATATATAAAACAAAAGAACATATTCCTTCTCTCCTCGATAGAGGATCTGCAAAGCGCACATCTCCCTTTTAGGTTGAGAATTTAATTCTCAATGGGTTGAGATCCTGCCATGCAGATCCGAAACATAGAGAGGGAATGGAAATATGAGAATTTAATTCTCACAGAACTATAAGAATTTAATTCCTTTAAGATAAAAGTAGGGCTTGACCCTGTGTTATGGGAATTTAATTCCTTCAGAACAAAAAAGAAACAGGGTTTAACCCTAATTAAGAACCTAGTTCTATCGGAACAGCGGGGATTTAATTCCCTTGATCATAATTTAACAGAGAATGGGAATTTAATTCCTTAAAAGCTTTTATTAGGGTTTAACCCTATTTAGTTCTTCACATATATGAGGAATTTAATTCCTACAGAAAATTCAAAGTCTAACTCTATTCAGAATATAAATCTTCAAAAGGAAGTAATAATTTAATTCCTCTGAGATTACTGTCAGGGTTTAACCCTACGAGGAATTTAATTCCTGGAAAAGATTAACAGATCCTCTAAAAACAATATACATAGAGGCAGGGTCACGTGTCACCACGTGACCCCTCAAAAGATCTACAGAAAGCCCCTTCGAGGCAGTGCCCCACGTGACCCACGTGACCCTTGACAGAAGCTTTAACATATAAGCATTTAAATGCCCTTCACGTGAGGGCACGTGAGACGATAATCTCAGCAGAACAAATGAAGGGAGGGCGCTCTCACGTGTCGCCACGTGACCCCTCTTGTTTTAGTGTTTAACACTAAATTGGAACTCTTGAACACAGTATTGAAACACTATTGGGCCTTAGTGTTCAACACTAATCAAAGAACCTTATTTGCAGTGTTCAACACTGATTACCTTAGTGTTTAACACTAATCTGAGATCTCCATTGCCAGTGTTCAACACTGATCTATTTTAGTGTTTATGATAATTTGAAAACCTTGTTGCTGGTGTTTAACACCAATTATCTTTTAGTGTCAAACACTAACTTGTCAACCTCATTCCCAGTGTTCAACACTGATTGCTCTGTAGTGTTTAACACTAGGCTTTGGCCTAATTGGCTAAATGGATAGAGGCAAAGCCTCTCCTTCAATAGACCAACAAAAAGTCAATATTCCAGACATGATTGGACTTAGCCCAAGCTGGCCATAAGTCCTCAATTCGTAATTAACTGGGCTAATGGGCTCATAACATAATTAATCGGTCTTGATCTCAAATTGGGCCAAAGACTACTTAAGCCATTCCGGTTCTAGGGTACATCTCTTCACTCCTTTGATACTTGGCATTGTAATCCCTCAATGTCTTCAAAGAGGTGACGGGTCCCGATGACCACCCATGATATGGACTGTAGGGTCCTTAAACTCATGTCTAATGCAAAATTCCTGGTTACGTGGAACGCGGATAATGTCAATCTTTGACCCCGTGAAAAACGTCCAGAGCGGATCCTGGTCCTCGCAGAGCACGGCAGTGAACCCGTGTGAAGCATCCAGAGCGGAGCCTGGTCCTCGCCTAGCACGGCAGTGAACCCGTGTGAAGCATCCAGAGCACATACCGGACTGTGGAGTCCTTAAACCCATGGACTACGACGTCCTTAACCTTGACCGAGATGTCTTAAAACTAACAATGGACCGCAATGTCCTTAAACTACCCGTGGACCGCAATGTCCTTAAACTACCCATGGACCGCAATGTCCTCAAACTACCCATGGACCGCAATGTCCTTAAACTAGAACAATAGAGCCCCATGTGCTCTTTTGTCGGATCTAAACGGTCCCGTTTAAGTTGATCTTAGCCTCAAAGATGGCTAACGTATCCTTAAACCTTCAAACAGACTGGACTATGAATCCCCCAAATTAACTCTGGCTCGAGGGTACATCTCTGAACTCCTCTGACATCCGTCGTTGTAATCCTTCAACGTCGTCAGAGAGGTGACGGGTCCCGACGGCCACATATACGATGGACCACTATGTCCCTAAACTGGAACAATGGAGCCTAAAACACTCCCTTGTCAGATCTAAACGATCTCGTTAAGTTGATCTTAGTCTCAACATTAGACTGACGTATCCTTAACAAACGTTTGAGTTGATCTTAGCCTCAAGTATGGCTGACGTATCCTCAAACCAAACCCCCAAACCCAAATCTAAGATAAACACGGATTTGGACTAGTCCACGCCCTACGGGCGACGACATAACTCAGTCTCCGTAAACAATCCACGGGCAATGAAACACGAAACAAACACCCACGACACGAAGTGACCAGCTGGAGAAGGAGAAAGTTGTTACCGCGATGCGGTAGCGTAATTAACTGCAGGGGCTTACGCCTGCAGGGAAGAGCGTCCCCACAATCAAAAAAACCCCTTCACGAGGGGGAATCTGACGAAGTCTGCTACATCGGCCGCATCCGTCTAAGCCTCCGATGCACGGTGCCATGGATCAACCTGGCATCTTCGGAGAGGTAGACGGATAACACCAATTAGCATCTGCCCCGAACCTCAGGCACGGACGCCCGAGTCCAGGCCGTCTTTCGGAGGGGAACACTAACGTATCCTCAAACCAAACCCCCAAACCCAAATCTAAGTTAATACGGATTTGGACTAGTCCACGCCCTACGGGCGACGACATAACTCGGTCTCCGTAAATAATCCACGGGCAACAAAACATAAAATAAACACACACGACACGAAGTGACCATCTGGAGAAGGAGAAAGTTGTTACCGCGACGCGGTAGCGTAATTAACTGCAGGGGCTTGCGCCTGCAGGGAAGAGCGTCCCCACAATAAAAAAAAAACCTCAAGCGAGGGGAAATCTGACGAAGTCTGCTACATCGGACGCATCCGTTCAGACCTTCGATGTACGATGCCATAAATCAACTTGACATCTTCGGAGAGGTGGACGGATAGCACCAATTAGCATCTGCCCCGAATCTAAGGCGAGACGTCAGTCGCGCCGCCATTCGGAGGGGAACAACCCCGTATTACTACGAACGTCCACTTCCATTGGATAAAACCATCGTATGGTTATATACGAGCTCGAAGGAATTTATTCGAGGATGGTTTCCGGTTCTGGAGAAAACGAATAGGACTATTCAGTTGTCTTTTCCTTTTACCTTCTCTCAGATTACGAGTACTTCTTGGTTTAGGAGATAGTACACCTATTACGCAAATTGGATAGTCTTCTTCCAAACCTTAGGCTGGTGCCGAACGGTGGGGAATGAAGAAAACCAATTAGCATAACGATGGTGTACAGAAGATATTAAGTAAAGACATATCAAGGGATTAGTAAGAGGGCAAAGTAAACTGCGACTGCTATTCACGACCAAACCAAGTATTTCATTACCACTCCCACTTCACCTTTGTATTTCTCCAGGACACTCCGTATCACTACGAAGATCCACAGTTTATTGGATACTCCATCGTATGGTTATATACGAACTCGGAATGAACTTGTTCCAGTTCGGGGATGGATTCTAGTTCAGGAGAAATAGGAATAAGGTTTATTCGGTTGTCTTTTATCTTCACCTTCTCTCGCATTGCGAGTGCTCCTAGGATTAGGACAGTACACCCATTATGCTTATTGGATAATCTTCTTCCAAACCATAGGCTGGTGTCGAACGGTAGGGAAGGAAGAAAACCATTTAGCCTAAGAGGGTGTGCAGAAGGTAATGACTGAAGACATATAAAGGGATTTGGAAAAATGGCAAAGAATTACACGGTTACAGTTGTGAATCTGGATAATGGAAGAGGCATTACTAGGAATACCGGGATACCCCATCGAAACATTTCAATGTTTCAGTTTCGCTGTGTACTGTTAAAAGAAAACTGATTTCACAATCAGATCTTGCTCCAGGGTATGTATTTACCAGGTATGATACTCACATCTGTATGGTTTTACAGATGATGGGTGGGAGTAAGTTATTGGGAATTAGGTGATCATCCTCATTATATCGGAATTCGTTGTAATTGGTGATATTTGAGGAAATCACCTGGGCTGTTTGCCGGTCGGCAAATATTTGGTTTTGAATATCCGCTGTCATGCACCAATTTCAAATTGATATATCTGTACGTCTATTTTTATAGAGTGAGATATACCTTTTTGAAATTATGTCCATGACATTTACCTATATCAGTGGATGGTTAGGTAAGGAGCATTAAACAGCGGTGTAATTCTTCTTAACCATAGGTACAGTTTTCAACCTACGACACACAGGGATTGAGTTATCAGACTCAAGGAACTTATACAGAGTATTGTATGTTGTCCAGCGTCCATTATGACAGAGGGGTTGGTCATCGTACTATATTCGGTTTACTTATGACTTCTCTAGTTCTTAGATAAGTGTTTCGTAGAAACACAAGGTCTGAGTTTTGAGAAGTTATAGGTATAAGAATAGAGTAGAGAACCAGGTGTTGCAAGTATCGGGATTCTTCAAGGTGATCGAAGATGTAGATACTTGTGTAGGGTATTCAGTTGATAGTAATGATTAAGAGAACTTTCTTCTCTTTCAGGTTACTCATATCTGGACGCATTCCTAAGTTGAGTAACGCTGATCGGCCTCCTTCCATTTAGTTAACATGCACTGGAGACAGCTGCATGATTTGAATCTGGTTCAATTAAATCAGTGCCTCTGGTTCTATATTGGATATAGAACAGTTCATATATTAACGATGTTAAGGTACGGGGAGTTGTCCGGCTTATACCTAAAACCAGACTCTGGATAACTCAAGGCACGTTTCTGTAATGGCTGTTTGTGGGTTGACCCAGGCTATGACGAGGGTTGACTTTCTACCATCTGGAAGATCAATAGTGATATTGTTCCTGACTCGCCACAGTTTTAACAAAAATGGTTTTTTTCAGAAAACAGTAGTGGGAGTATGGTAGAACTGGAAGTGATTCCAGAACCGCAGACGATTACTGAAAATTTGATAAGAACCTAAAGATTCAATTTGGTTTGACATTCCATTGGCCACTCCGCAGATACGGTGGGTAACCTCAGGCACCCGAGAGGTACTCCAGTAGCCTCAAGGACGGTGACAGGGAGGTTCTTGTTTACCCAGACTTGTCATTACTGTTGTTCCAGGCTGCGAGACCCGGCAGGAGGATGAGTATAGCGTCGTTCTAAACTAGGTTTAGAAGTGTACGTGTATATGACTCTGCCAGAGGGTTGTCGTAGTCAGTGGGAGCAGCGGAAGCATTGGTGGACAAGTGGCTTATGTCTATTTATAGACTAAAGCAGATATAGCGGAGATAGATCATCTATTTCTGATGTGACAGTCATAGGTTTGACTTCATCAGAATAGGGGATGGATCTGTTAAGAAGGTAGTAGGATGTGATGTCCTGGTACTTGGATGACATACACAGAGTAGGAAGTGAAATTCCTATACTACGGTCGGTTATACTTTGGTTGTCACACAGTGGCTTCTCCACATAGGAATTGGGTATTATATCAGACATTCTGGTTACTAGATTTATGCTTTTAGATCTAGATTTGGGTGGTTTCCCAATCAGGGTACTTAGACAACATTCTAAGAGTTTTTAGAATGGACGACTCCTGGCACGGTGGTGTACCTGCAGGTGATGGAGTCACCCTCTCTAAAGGTGTCTTACAGACTAAAGGGGAAAGGGATGTGCATGATTGGCAGATCACTTGCTTAGGCAATTGAGTCGATCATGAGTACCACACCAGATGTTGTTTTTGCAATAGATGCAATAAGTTGATATTGATCCAATCCTAGAGAAACGGTCGGAAGCAGTTTTAGAACATAAGTGGATGTTCTAGGGATATGATAACGACAGCCTCGTTCGGGAGACAGTTATCATTTCAGGCTTCCAAGGTGACCTGGATGACAGAGAGGTTGTCAGAGTTATAGTTTTCCTTCTGACGAGGGGCAGTATTTTGGACAGGTGGTCCAAGGGGATACTGAGGGAGGCATGACGCAGGATACTGATTAAGTTCAGTTGACGATACAGTCTAAGAAGTTTGGATTTGGAGTTCATTTATGAGCTAGGTCCCATCAGACATCCAGACACATTCTGAGACTGGTATTGCTCATTTCGGGAGATGGCTTTCTCCGCGAACTTGAGATATAGAGAGACATAGAAAGAAACATCAAGGCGGATCCACTCACCGAGGCTATTCCTCGAACGCAATAGTTTCGCAAACGGGTTTTTGTGAGATTGATTAGTAGAGGAGTTGGGTGTTCGGTATCACACGGGCTGTGAGTATGCGACATCGCAATAATTAGCCTTGAGTGCAAGTGGGAGATTGTTGGAGATAGTGCCCTCAGAGTCAATTATTGGATCACAGGTACGTGATTGCAATGATTGAGGGATGACATGTCCCAGTAGGACAGTCTTACTCAAGATGATAGTATGCTATCTGGTTTATCTTTATCATCGTGTACTGCTTTAGGTGACCTTACAGGTCACTATTGCGTGTTGATAGAGCCCCTAGGATTCTTGCTTGACTGCCAAGAGTATGAGGGCGATCATATACGTGGGAGCTGGTAGTCTATAAGCACATCCTTAAAAGGTCCCTAGTCGTGGGAGTTTCGAGACAGGGCATCGATACTCCAGAGTAGACTAGTGTATACAGTCGAGACCCCGACGAGGGGCGGTGGCCGGTCTCACAAGCCACTGGTGTCAGTTGGTTCACCTAAGATGTATACAGGTGTTCATTGGGTTATGAGTACACCGGACAGGACTCGCCGGGAACATGCTAGTTGGTCTTATACCTGACGTCAGATAGCAGTTCCCTGGTGACATGTGTACAGGTTAGTTCATCAACCTGATATCGTCATTTGTCTCGTGTGAGTTCCCACTGTGCTTTGATTACTACCCTACCACGCTCAAAGGAGACGTGCAAACAGGTTTTAGTTGGGTACAGTCCCGAGCCACATGGAGGCAGTGAGCGGATCTGCAGGGGTTCGTCTCTCCCGGTATTGGGGGTGAGGTCGCGCTGTGTCTAGGAGAGCCATTACACGAAGTCCTTGGCCAAGGCAGGAGATTTACTGGTAGGTATTCCAGTAGTATCTCAGGGTGTTCTGGGCTACACTCCGACACGACTTGTACCGCTTTTGGGGGTCTAACTTTTACCAACCCCCTAGGCCCGCCATGCGATGCTCATAGACGAACGGACCGGACTGTACGGATATTGTCACTGACAGGCTCAGTAGGGTGTCAGGATGAGTTCGCTCATCGACGTCCCTTTTGATCAATACCTGGTAGCCCGTTACGTATAGGCTAATACCTCTGACGTGCTAGTGGTTAAATCCACAACTAAAGTATTGACGAGTATTTAGAGTCCCCCACAGACCAGTTTCTCAAGTTTCGGGCAAAACGCTGTAGAGGCCGTATGGAGATATGGCAGGGTTCAATCAGATACGTGCGGTATTGCACGGATCATGATCGGACGGATAATACTAGCGGGCTTTGGTTTAAGCCGGATCCTAGTATTGCACGGTGTAGATTCTGTCTCATTGCATTTGTATTTCGGTCGGAATACAAATGCGGGTATGTATATACAGTAGCGGGGTTTTCCCGTAATTTATTACGGGACCAGTTTTTTGGAGTTGCCAGTTTGCTTTTCCGTTTCGGCCATTTTTCTTTGTATCTTTCGTTGGCTGGAAAAATGATGGAGGAGGGCTTATTTGCATTTGTGCAAATAAGCATTATGGAGGGTTGTCTTTGCATATTGTTGTATCATGATGTTTCTCCCACCCTTGACTTTCTTTTGCTTCATGATAGTTTTCATGATGGGTGTAGCTTTCATTGACTCCATGACTTCATGATTGCTTGACTTCAGGTGTGATGATGGATGATGGAGTGTTGGATTTGCTTGTGATCATTTCTTCACATCATCACTCCTTTCTCTCTCTTGCATGACATTGGCTCACTCTCATTTTTGATCCATACACTCACTACTCTCTCACTCACTCTCTTCCTCATGCATGGCCGGCCAAGAGAGTGTGGTGGGGGGGGGGGGCTGTCCAAAAATTCTAGTGGGGAATTTTGATCTCTTTTGGCTTGCAAAATTCCCATTGCTCCATCTCCAAAAGCTTAGTTCATTTCCTCCACCATATGGCAACTTCCACAACCCCCAATGAGACAAAGCATTTTACAGATAACCTACAGCATCCTTGGGCACGTTGGCTCGCCAAGTTCATGCCCGAGTTGCCTCGGTCCAGAGGTGGGAGCCCGTAAAAGAACCCGGCGACGTGGTGCCCTTCCGGCGAGGAGGTAAAGACCGGAGATTCCGCGGGGAGATCGGGACGACGACGAGAAGACCGAAGGACACGGATCGCTCGGTATATCTCTCTACCCCTTCTCTAGTTAGCTAGGATTATGTTAATGGCACGATCCGGGATTTTAGTGCACGGTGGTGCCGGTTCAAAAGTTTAAAGTAAATTATCGTTTCCGCATTTTGGCCTCGGATTGACGGCCGAGGCGCCGCCGTGCACTTACAGGTTTTATGTAAAAATACTTTTATATACTTTTCAAAATATACCCCAAGCATTTATTATTCGTCTTTAGGGTTGTAATGAATGTGGATGTTATATTGTAATATTTCTAGTGAAAATATCCTAGTTTTATAAATAAAGGTATTTATCTGTAATATTGATTTATTTGAAATTCATGGTATTTTAATGTAAAATTTATTCTTGTGATTTTTAGAAAAAGTGGAATATTTATATTATAACAAAATAGTTATTTTAATGATAAATATACATATATTTATACAAAAATAATTTCAATAAATATTTTATATTCTAAAAATCTCATTTTCTTAAGATGTCGTATTTTAAATCTTTCGAGACCGAATGCTCCTTGCGGAGGTCTGAATCTCGTACTACTAAGCCCGAGTGTCACGCCCCTCTTCCCAGAGTACGCAAGATTGGGCACGTGACATAGCCAACCATGCTACCTGTGGGTAGGAAATATCCATCCACAGTCACATTACGGTTGTAGAGATATCAAGAACAAAATAATAAACTAATCTAATACATGTCCAAATCCATAATAACAAGAATCAATAAATAATAAGTGCGAAAGCAAATGATCCAATACAATAAATAAACAGTACGTCCCATAATGCGGGCTCACATCTGGAAATGAAATGAAATAAATAAACTAAACCCTAAGGAACTCACAGTTCAGCCTGCTGGCTGAAGTACTCCTGCTCGGTCGTCGATAGTGGTAAGGAATCTGGGCCATGCAAAACCCAGACGTCAGCGCGTCATGTCAACCAAATAGTATAATATAAACATGGTAATAAGCAATGCAGGTATGAACATGAATAAAACAGTACTAAGAAATAACAGAGCAGGGTAGTGTGCATTGGTGACTAAACTGTCCTATCAGGTTTCTACTCTATAGTCTTTGAAATCAATTGATGAATCGTCGATGTAACTCAATAGTATCCCGTGCGTGCCCGGGACCACGGTCAAGGTCCTCGGGGCTGAATCCGAGACGTGCCGCTAAGCAGTAATAGGTAGCTGGATGGGTGAGTGATGTCAGCATCATCACTCCCGGACTGGCCAAGCCCGTAAGACTGATCAGAACAAGTATCGAACTGTTGAGTTACAAGTCGGTTTCACCTTTGATTTCCCCATACCCCCAAGCTATGTATGTCAGGTCAGGTATTCAGTAGTCAAGGACTAATGCCAACACAAGATCAGGTAAAAGTAGGTCTGTCTGGATAGACAGCAGGAATGGTCAGGTTTGCCGGCATTAGGCCTGAAATCAGGTAACAGGTCAGGTCACGTTCAACAGGTTGAGTCGATATGTACAGGGTGTCATGTCCGGTGTATCAGTACGGGTGTCAGGTGTATCAAGATCGGTCAATATATAATGCAATCAAATGTATGCTGATAACAGGTATAGTAACGAATAAGGAACAATAGCAGGAAATAAAGATATAAGTGTGCGACTATTATCCTCTAAATAGTAAAATGATTAGCATGTAGTTGTTATTAAGGTTATGGTGGCAAAATACGATTTAGGTGGCGGTATTATAATGTACATCATATTTCGTCCAATGAGATAAGTAGCAATACTAGTTAATATAGCAAGTTTGTGAGTCCAACATTTAATTAGTTTAACGTAGCATGTAGCAAGAAATCTTGTCTCGACGGTTTCGCAAACCGGAAAGTACGGATGCAAAGTCGGCAGAAAACACGAGACGGGTGCACGGACTTCGGATCGAGTCCCAACAGCGAACAGCGGGACCACACGGACTAGGGTACTTCGAGGGAGACACCAGGGTGCAACCACGACGGCTCGACGGCGATGGGCGCCGGCGGGGCAGCGACGGCGGCTGCGGAGGCTGGAAAGTTCCTGGGTCGCTGGAAAGGTGGTGGTGCTGTGTGATGAGAGGATGTAAGGGCCGGGTTCTGGTCGCAGGGGAGAGGAGGTGGTCGGAGGTGGCGCGAGTGACGTCGACGAGGGTCGACGGCACGCTTTCCGGCGAACTGCAGAGGGTGGTAGGGTTCTGGCTCGGGTTCTGGTGGTCCGGCGAGGGGAGGAGGAAGGCGTCGACGAGGTCGGGACGAGGAGGAAGAGAGGGAGTCGCAGGCGTCGTTGGTGACGAGAGGCGGCGTCGACGGCGAGATCTGCGGCCGGGTGATGGCGTCGGGGTTGGGTGCAGGCGCGGAAGGAGACGGAGGAAGGAGGTAGGAGGGTGCGGCTAGGCTGAGGAGGCGATGACGGCGACGGCGAGGTCGCGGGGAGGTCGGCGGCGAGGTCACGACGCGGCTAGGGTTAGGGCTCGAGGGGGTTCTCGTGGGTTTTCTTTCTCGCGATGGGGAGAGAGGAGGAGGCTGCGTAAATATAAAGGAGGAGAGAGAAAGAGATTTAGAGGAAGAGAGAGAGAGAGAGAGAGAGAGAGGTTTGATGAGGAGAGATAGAGAGAGAGTGGGAAAAGGTGGGGCCCACGAGGTGATATGCCCATGTGATTGGCTGGGGAGGTTAAGAATAATATTTAAAAGATTGTTAAAAATATTTTAACGTTTAGAATATAACAGAATGAATATTAAGTGTATATTTTAGTTTTAAAAATATTTAATCAAACGGGCACTTTTGGCGCTAAATGAAACATTTCCAAATCGCGCCCGGTTTGCGCCCAAATGTTTCAAATTCAAATTATAGGATTTTAAGCGAGTTCCAAATTTTGAAAAGAGGTGTTTTGTGATTAAAATGCATGCCCCCAAGTCGGACACTTGCACGCGCGCGTAGCCGTCCAAACTTGCCCGTTTAGCCGAACGGGAAGAAATCTCGACACGCGGACGCTACCACGCGACTAGTGGCGACGAGTAGGCCAACATGGATATTTTTAATTTCATTTTAGGAGTTAAAATTTGTTATGTGCCAAAATGACTTAACCGGTTAAAATTTAGCAATAAACACCAGATAATCAAGATAATTGGAAAGAGCAATATATAACACTCAACTAGCAATAGAAATAGTATTATTGGGCTCGGGTGTTACACCGAGGGTGCACGATAAACCGTACTATCCTGAACGGGTTCCCCAAAAATGGGTTGTAGCGGCGCTTTGCAAAGATTGTAAATTACTAAATCCTTTAGAAAATGATTTTATAAAGTAAATGGTATTTATTTGTAAAAAAATTAATTTTCCATATTTTAGATTCTAGGGTTTTCTAATTCAACTAGACTATTTCTAGATGGTCTAAACGACAAGTTATTAGATGCCTCAAATCGCCTCTTCACCGCCAATTGTGGCAAGGTAAGTACAAGTGAAGAAAGGAGGGATCCGCTCACGAATCATCGTGAGACGGGCCTTTTAAAATTACCTTTCTCACTTGCCTAGCCTAGACACCACAAAGTCAGGTTTAGATAAACGACCGATGTGCACAACTTATCGTATTTTCCTAATAAGAGGTATTTATTTAAAAGTGTATTAAAATCCAAAACTTTTAGGAATGGTTTTATTAAGAATATGGTATTTAAATGAAAGTATGGTTTTATCGTATTCTAAGTTTTATTTGATGATATCGTTTTAGGTTGTATATGCGTGTGTGTGGAGGTAGGTCATTATCTCGTACTCTACTTTAAATGTATAGCAAAGTTAAGGGGATTAAATGTGAAATCGAAATATTGTGGTATTTAAGTAAAAATACGATAATTTGAGAACACTATCATTTCATGTGATGAAACTTGTTCAAATTGTTTGTTAAATGTTTAATAGTCAACATAAAAATGTTTAAGCATGAATGTATTGGTGATAAGTGAAATTTTATAGAAAACCGAATCGGAAATCGGATTTGTTCCGATTCCGTCGGGTTTTGTAATTTCGTATTTTTTTTTAGAAAAAGAGAGAGAGGTTAGTATGGGACTTACGGGTTTGGACAACATGAGAGTGATAAGGAAGAAGAGGGTTCGCCGGTACGTCGATTCGTCGCCGCGAGCTCCTAGTACGATCACCGGAAGTTCGCCGTAGATTTCGTCGGAGCTTCGCCTTTCGCTCGTTTTCAAAGTACACAAGATCTCTTGGAATTTTGAGAGAGCGGGATCAGAAATTTGGGATGAGAGGGTAGAGAGTAGGGGATATATTTATAGGGTTAGGCTAGGGTTAGGGTAGGTATAGGGTTTTTAATTAAAAAAATGTAAAAATATATATAAAATCATTAAAAAAAAATGGAGTAAATGGGGGTTAATGGGCTCTCTATAACCGATCTGACTATTTAAAGTATGCAGGAGAGTTGACAATACCATAGCAAACCGCGATTCGTTCGCGAACACGACACACGAAGTGTGGAGTGGAAAGAGGAAGAGCTCCCACCGGGCGTGCTAGAATCTGTTCCCCTCTGAAAGACGCGGCGGAGACGCGACGTACGTCTCGCCTGAAATTCGGGGCAGATGCTAATTGGTGCTATCCGTCCACCTCTCCGAAGATACCAAGTTGATTTATGGCATCATGTATCGAAGGTTTAAACGGATGCGGCCGATGTAGCAGACTTCGTCAGATTCCCCCTCGTTTGAGGGGTTTTTGATTGTGGGGACGCTCTTCCCTGCAGGCGCAAGCACATGCAGTTAATTACGCTACCGCATCGCGGTAACAACTTTCTCCTTCTCCAGATGGTCAGTTCATGTCGTGGGTGTTTGTTTTGTTTTTGGTTGCCCATGGATCGTATACGGAGACTAATGTATGTTGTCGTCCGTAGGACGTGGATTAGTCCAAATCCGTATCTTCTTAGATTTGGGTTTTTGGTTTGGGTTTAAAGATACGTTAGTCTTATTTGAGACTAAGATCAACTTAAACGTTTGTTAAGGATACGTTAGTCTAATTTTAGACTAAGATCAACTTAACGTTTGTTAAGGACACGTTAGTCTAATTTTAAACTAAGATCGACTTAACATGATCGTTTAGATCCAACAAAAGAGCATTTTGGCTCTATTGTTCTAGTTTAGGGACTTTGCGGTCAATTACCAGTTTAAGGACATAGTGGTCCATTGTTAGTTTAAGGACATCTCGGTCCAATGTTAGTTTAAAGACATCACGGTCGAGGTTAAGGACATCATAGTCTGTGGGTTTAGGGACCCCACAGTCCGATGTTAGTTTAAAGACATCACGGTCGAGGTTAAGGACATCATAGTCCGTGGGTTTAGGGACCCCACAGTCCGTTGTTAGTTTAAAGACATTGCGGTCGAGGTTAAGGACATCATAGTCCGTGGGAGGTTAAGGACATCATAGTCCGTGAGTTTAAGGACCCCACAGTCCAATGTTAGTTTTAAGACATCACGGTCGAGGTTAAGGACATCATAGTCCGTGAGTTTAAAGTCCCCACAGTCCAAAGTTAGTTTTAAGACATCACGGTCGAGGTTAAGGACATCATAGTCCGTGAGTTTGAGGACCCCACAGTCCAATGTTAGTTTTAAGACATCACGGTCGAGGTTAAGGACATCACAGTCCATGTGTTTAAGGACCCCACAGTCCATGATATGTGTGGTTGTCGGGACCCGTCACCTCTTTGAAGACGTTGAAGAATTACAACGACAAATATCAAAGGAGTGAAGAGATGTACCCTTGAACCAAGGTGAGTTGATTGAAAGAGCAGATGTGCTCAATTCAAGATAAGTTGAGGACTTATGGCCAGAATTGGGCTAAGTCCAATTAAAATGTTTTAACATTTTATTTTTGTTCTGGCCATTAAGCCTTTATTTGGGCTCAGCCCTTTTAATAATGCTAGGTATTGGGCTCTGACATTTTTGTTTTGTATCAGAAACAAAGTTTGTTCTGACAGTGCGCCACGTGGCGCGCCAAGCGCGTTGCGCCAGTCAAAGAGCGCATTGCGCTTCTGTCGGGTAGCGCACACGAAGAGAACACGTGTCGCGCTTAGCGCTAGTTTGTTAGCGTATTGCACTTTTAATTTATGAGCGCGTTGCGCTAGTCTGTTGGCGCGCCAGTGAGTGACACGTGGCGCGCTTGGCGCTGAGCGCCAGCCCATGAGCGCAATGCTCTGTTTTATAAGCACAAAGTGCAGATTGTGTCTCTGGTTGACACGTGGCAGGTTTTGGCGCTGAGCGCCGGTCCAATGAGCGCAAAAGCGCAATACATGAGTGCAATGCACTTTTTAATAGCGCAAAGCGCATTTGATCAATTTTAAGATCAAAGAACAGATTTATGTTCTTCTTAAAGGAGGCTTTACCTTAAGATTCAAGAACAAAAGTTCTTGTTTTTTTTATAAAAAGGCTCTGCCTTTATAGATCAAAAGATCTGTGAATGAAGTAAAATACTTCTTTTAGTTTTTTATGATTAGATATTTTTGATCTTTTGCTTTTTATTAAAGACCTTGGTCTTTTTTTTAGATCTATGATCTTTTTAGAAAACGATTCTTCTTTTTACGAGATGGGTTCATCTCTGTTGTTCAAGAACATAGTTCTTTACCTTGAATATGAAGAAATGATCATCTTTTTTTTCAAGAGCCTGCTCTTCTTTTTCTCAAAGTTTGCAGAAGGCTTTTCTCTCTCTTTTCTTTTGTATATTGTGACTTGAAGTCTAGGGTCCTTTATAGGGCCAAATTATTTATTAAATCAGTTTTAAGAGATCTTTCTCTGCTTGATTTGGGAATATTTCCCACCGTTGGATCTTTGATCCCAAGGATTCTGTTTTACAGAAGATAATTTTCTTGTTATAATAAGATTGAAAAATCTTTCCATAACAGAATTTTAGTTATGATTAATTAATAATTTATTATTAGTAGATCTTTTGATCTGACGGTGGGGAATTTTTAATCCCAGCGCTGGCGCACCTTGCGCTGGCGCACCTACATTCGACACGTGGCGCGCAGCGCAGAGCGCAGCGCAACTGCGCTAGCGCACCCGTGTTTGACACGTGGCGCGCAGCGCAGAGCGCTGGATCTGAAGCGTTGCTTCAACTTTTGAATTTTGAATTTTGAAACAGAGCTTTGCTCTGATTGGGGGTGCGCTGCCTTGGGCGCAGCGCATCTGGCGCTAGCGCGTCCGCGCTTGACACGTGGCACGCAGTGCGCAGTACACGGGATCTGAAGCGTTACTTCAATTTTTGAATTTTGAAATTCAAAGCAGAGCTTTGCTCTGATTGGGGGAAACGGAAGCGTCGCTTCATTTCAAATCTTGGAATTTGAACAGAGCTTTGCTCTGATTGGGGAAATAAAAGGGTCAAGGTTAAGGAGCCATGCCACTCTCTCTCTCCCTCTCTCTCTCTCTCATGCCCATGCTACATGTCATAAGTGTGTCCCCCCTCTCTCTCTCCTCAATCATTTGTTCTCCTTTTTTTTTTCTCTTTTTCCCTCACTCAAATTAATCACAAGTCACAAAATACAAATGAACAAACATGCAATAAAATGCAATATGTGATGGTGCACTAACCATGGCTAATTAAAAATACGGATTTGGTTTAATCGTGATTAGTAGTGCACTAATCAAGTTTTAATTTAAACTTGCATATAATTAGTCATGAAATACCTAAATCCAATAATCCCTTTTTAATAAATAATAAATATTAATCTCCAAATATTTTTCCAAATATTGGTATTTAGTTATACCATTTTACGAAAACCCAATTCACATACCGAATAGTTTTCGTGAAATATATTATTTTAATATTAAAATTCCAAAAATAATATTTTATCTTTCTGAAATGTTACAATACTCATCCACGGATTTGCTCCACATAGAGCCTTATTGTAGGTGGATGAATTGCTGCTCCATATAAAATCGGGCAGTCTCGGAAAAATATTTCGCGTCGAACATGTCGCGAAAAGTCTTCCATTCGATCGACTGAGTAAGACGACTTTCTTCCGCCTTCCACCATACTCGGACGTTATCCGTAAGTTGCAGCTTCGCAACCCTTATCCAAGCAATGTCTGGCACGTGTGCTGCTGCCAGATCGTCCTCAATGGATTGAGCCTATTTTTCATCTTGCAGAGGGCTCTCTTTCCCAGAAAATTGCTTAGGATGCAGTGCCTGGAATTGTTTCACTCCAGATGCCTTAACTTCTGGGTGGTTCATTAGGATAGCAGTTTGCTGTTGCTGTCCCTCCAAGAGACTCTTTATTGCCTCGAGCAGTACTGTCTGCTCGTTGATCGGAGCTACAACGGTAGACGTAAGTGGAAGAGGTGGTGGTGTGGTGTTGCCATTCACGTTGGTGCTAGTATTGTTCAGAGAATACATAATCTTGAAAGAAAAATAGGGTTAGGATAGATTCAAGGAATATGAATTATAAAGAATATTTAGTTGCTGGGTCTTATAATTCTTGTGTTATATTGCTTAGGTTTCCATGCAGAACTAACATGCATGGCCGCCATCAAAACCTATCACGCCCCGCTTCCCGGTGTACGGATAAGGAGACATGACTAGGCCCACGACATATTTACTCAAAAGTAAACACGTTAAGCGTAAATAAAAAATATAATATAAATGTACACAAGAAAGACATGAGATGTAAATGAACAACTTTTTATTTATTAAACATTCTTTACAATACAACTGAAATGTAAATACAATGTAGAAAGCAATGCCTAAACAATGGTATGAACTGAAAGTAAAAGTATATACAAATGACTAGAGCTCGGGGTCCTCGATGAACTGCTCCAATTCTTCTGAGCTGGGCTCGATCTCCAGAGAGTCGGGTCCTCCTGACAATATTCCAAAGAACGAATAGAAATGGAATGTCGTTAGCGAATAATCGCTCGGTAAGTCCCAAAGAGATAGAAATAGAATAGACAGATAAGAGAGAATATAACTGTATAATGTATGTTTGTTATACTAACGTAGTTGTTTGTAGCTTGATACAGAATATGCCAGTGTATACGAGCGGAGTTCAACTATTCCGTGGACTAAGATATACGGAGCACAAGGAATCGTTAAGCAACGGAACAACAACAACGGATATTCAGGTTAAGTGTATTAAAGTGACCATTATCGTGCCATTTTTAACACATTCCGTGCCAATCTACCCCATTAAAAACCCCGTAATGTTTACTGTGTTATTTTATAGATGTAAGACTTTCCAAAACCATGATATCAATTGCACATGTAAACGGATAAGGATGTAAACGGATAGTCATATAATCAAGTCAATGTATATCCATGGTTCGGTCAGTTCAAGTCATGTTGATATTTGATAGTATTCAGTATATATGGATTTATGTTGTATTGGAGTTATATTTGGATTGTATTCATGTGTGAATTGTTTTCAGATTAGACTGAGACTCCGTCCAAGTTAGACACTTAAACAGAATTTGATTCCTGAATTAGATTTTGGAGTTATCGGTAGCTACTGCGCATGGACGACATGATTTGTGACTTTTTCCAAGCCAATTACCATTGATAACCCCGTTTTAGTTTTCTAACTTAAATAAGCAAGCACCCACTTTCTCCGGCTCCCCGAGTCTCAAGAGAATTGGTCCCGCTTAAAGCTATATTTACTAGGGTTCTTATTGTAAATTAATAAACTTGAGGGGGGTTATGAAAATGGTTTTGATATAATTTCAAAATAAACCTCAAGTATTTATTAGTCGTATTTAGAGTTTTCATGGATGTAATTTTTAAAAGTGAAGTATTCTAATGATTATAAACCTAGATTGAAAAGTATATGATATTTTAGTGTAAATTGGAATCGTATGGATTTGTGATGGTATATTCATGAAATTTGTGATTCCTTTGTTAGAAAACATGGAATTTATTATATATATTTAAAATAGATATTTTGATAATATATATATATATAATTATTAAAAATAGAATTTATTTATTAAATAGAAATTCACATTATTCTTAAAAATTGTATTAAAAATTCCATCGAGATCGGATACTCCGTGAGGAAATCTGCATCTCGCTATACTAATACGAGGATGTACGATAACCCGTACCATTCAAATCGGGTTCCCCAAAATGAGTTATAGAGACTTAATTGTAAGAAATTTAATTAAAACAATTTTAAAGAATACGGTTTTATTAGTTTAAGATATTTTATTGTAAAATTGTATTTATCCCACAAAACACTGTTCCAAAAGCCATCGTACTGTGTCATGATGAGCGTTGTGATGGGGTATGTCATTATTTCGTGAGTTTTCTAAAGGTAATATGAGCAAATATGATGAAAGATGTTGAATAGGGAGTTTATGGTATTTAATTGTAAAAGTGAAATAAAAATTGCATAATATTGTATTTTGAATTGAAACTTGCTCTAAATGTTTGTTTATGATTACTAAACAAGTTGTAACAATATGGGTATTTGGTTATTAAGATAAGTTATGTTTTTAACAAAATTAAAATCAGAAGTCAGATTAACTCCACTTCCGACGAGTTTTGAAAAGAGATCATTTTAGAATAAGAAAAGAGGAGATGAGAGGTGACTTACAGCCTTAAAAGAGATAGGGGAGGTAGGGGAAAGGTTTGAGAACTTCGTGGAGTCACGGGGTCGCCGAATTTGTCCCGAGTCGTCGCCGGAAGATGACCTTGGGCTAACTCCACTTATACAACTAATTTGATTTGGAAAATTTGAGAGTTTTGATGATAGATTTCAGAATAGAGAGGGCTAGGCATGTGATGGTATTTATAGGATAGAATTAGAGTTTAGAGAATTAAAAATGCATTAAAATAGATTAAAGAGGTGAATTTAATCTCTCTGTAAATTTACAGAGAAATCAAACAGTACCCGGGTTAAGGTGGGAGGCCAAGAGACTAGGGTTCAAGAATTGAAGGCATTCCCCATGGGGGGGCCCGACGCCGTCGGCCTTTTGGCCAATCTCGCCGGTCGATGTAGGGGGTCGAGGTCTTGGATGTTTGCAACGTGTCCCTATCTATTCATATGACATTTTCCACATGTTTGATTTTACCGACTTTTCATTTTTTACGTATATTGCACGTGTAAACTTTTGGGCTTCCAAAAAGTTTAAATGAAAAATCATTAAAAATAATATGTGGCTAGGGGATTCAAATACAGGGGGCTACGTCACAACAGTGCAAGGTTTTACCAATGAGCTAAAAGTGCTTTCTTGCTATTATAAAACAAATTAAATACTTATAGCATACTCAGAATTGCAAATACTCCATTTAGTATATTAACTTTAAACAAATTTTTGTACATTAAAAACATAGTCGTTACATAGGGTTTGGGAAGGTTAAAATTTATATTAAGAAATAAGAATTAGGCATCTGGGGATCAAGGGTTAGGATAGCACAAGAATAGATCTAACGACTTATAAGGAGTTAAACAAATAAAAAAATTTAAATTAAAGTCAAATAAAATCTATTACTTTATTTATTAAAAATAAATAAAAACAGAATAAAATAAAAACAAATAAAATATCTTTAAGTATAGTTTAAACACGTTTTAAACTATTATATGATGTAATAAAATCTTCTTCAAACATTAATAAAAATTTACATTGAAAAAAATTCTAGAAAATTTTAAAATATTATTTTCTTTTAAATTCGGAATTAATTTAAATATATATTTTTCTTCTTATAAAAATTATTTAAAATATATTTAAAGACTAGAAAAATATCGAAAAATCACATAAAATTCTAATTTATTTATTTCCCCACTTGTAACAATGTTTCTCAGAAATAATTCTTTTTATAAACATTCCTTTTCAAATAAATCTTAGAAAATTATTTCAAAATAATTTTTTTAATCCGTCACAACCTATGAGATTGCTATGCAAGCGGGTAATCGGTAGAGACTATTAATTATCTTGCACTTAAATTACAAGAATATTAACACTTACATATTTGATTCAAATAAAAGATTTTACTAACGAAAGAAATTTTAAAAGGAAAGAGTACGAAATCTGCGGTTGTTACAATACCGGTGCAACGGTTGACGATTCCGTATTAAGAAGTAGATCACGAAAACCATAGTGCGGTTATTGCTTAATCAATAGTATGCATTGAATTCTACTTCCTTTGTTGTAGGAAATACGCTCGATAGACATTTGATGTATCATGATGCTTATCATGCTGAAGCGATCTTCGATGTTCTTAATGCATCGGTCTAATCAAATAACCATGTTTATATCTGTTGTATTCTGAGTTTGAAGTTTGAATACCATTTTTGGTTGAAGTTGTCTGTCTGTTTTGTGTAATCATGTTCATTACATTTGTGAGGAAAGAAGAATATAACTATCCGTTGGTTACATTAGTTATACGACACAAATCCGTTAAATATATTCTATACACGTGCATCACACGTATCCGGAAATTGGAAGCACCTTTTAATTGAGATTCTTTTTATTATCATTTTCAAGCTTGCAATATAAATAACAAATTTGATATCTATTAAGGCCGAGGGAAGGGAATCCACAGGCGTACTTTGGAAAAGAAAAGCAGCTTCCTTGAAAGTGAGTGCCCCTCATGGCGCTATCATATCCCACCTATAACAAAAATCTCTTTTCATAACTTTTGAGAATAATGGAGAAAAGAGGCCATAGGAGGAAATTTCCTCCTATGGCGTGGAAAAAATACAACCTCCGCCATTTTTTTCGACGATGGGCCCCCATCATCTTCATCGTTATCATCTAAGATGTGGGTAAACCAATTTTCATGTGATTCTACAACCTTTTCACCGTTGATTTAACAATGTAAAAAGTTCTATTGTCGGTAAACTGTTAATTTTGAACCCACTAAATCAACGGTGAAAAAGTTGTGGAATCACATGAAATTTGGTGTACGCACATCTTAGATGATAACGATGATGATGATGGGTGCCGATCGTTGGAAAAAATGACGGAGGTTGTATTTTTTCCACGCCATAGGAGAAAATCCCCTCCTATGGCCTCTTTCCTCCATTAATCTCTTTTAATAATGATAGTATTTTTTGTGATGGAAATATGAAAAGCATTTTCCCAATAATAATAAGAAAATTAGATTTGTAGATTTTCACGGCCAAAAAAAAAAAAACCTGACAAAGTTATACAAGTTGCACCGCAATCGAACCGTCGTCTTGATGTGTGTCATTTCTGATTGAATCAAAAGAAAACAAAATCATGCTCAACTGCTGTTTTGCTTTAATTCTAAGAAGATAAAGTAAAGAACAAGATAGAACACATCGGACAACTATTAATCGGTCTCATATACCTTTGTTGACTGTTGATGTTTCTTAGATATGTATAATAAAGGAAACTAGTCTTTATAGTTTAATGTAGGGCCCATTTCGATGAACGGAAGTATTGGACTAGTCTTGACCTTAGTAATTTCTGGTACTTCTTTTGTTTGTTTTTGTTATAAAAGTAGTTATATTGAAGTAATAAATGTTCTAGAAAAGTATGAGAGAGAATGAAAGAAACTTAAAATTAATTAATGTTATGAATAAAATAGTATTTTTCTTTCTCTTTCCTTATACTCCATGCCACTTCCAAGCCCAAAAGGCCATGAAGAGAAATCTTGAAGTAGGGGCTCCACACGGTATCCACATCATATGGAAGTAACTTTAAATGTTAATTCTTGTCAAAACAAACACTTGAAGTATCGGAAGTAAGTCTGCTTCCGGTACTTTCATGCTACTTCATAGCAAACAAACATGTGTAGTTGAGCATTACCACCGTTTGGTAATCAATGGAGGGAGGAAAAGGTTTAGGAAACTCTTTTGCAATTGTCATGCACTTGCAAGATTTCAAATTAAGGGATTTGTGCTACTAGTTGTAAATAATGGGGACCAAGAACATGGCAATATGCTCCCATAAGTCCACTTTTGGCCATTCTTCTCTTTCTGATTTTGTTCTCCTCTTTCCCAACCAAAAAACCACTTTTCACACTTCCAAAAGGGTACCGACAACTAACATTTTTTTTGGGGGAGAAGTTTTCGGAGAGAGTACTGCTTATTCATTGTCTATTCAATATCAAGATGTTGAGTTCGATAAGATAAAAAGAATACACTTAAACTACAGATTGATCTTTTGCTAGTATAAAATATTGTAGTACTAAGAACTATGGATGACATAGTTTTGTTTTATAACTCATGTATGGTTTATATTAATCTATAAAATAGATTATGGAAGATGACATGCATAAGAATCAACATGTATCTTCTCCTACTCCTTATAATAGAAAAGTTAATCAAGGCCGAGTTCAAATCCAAATCCAAAAAATTTTCCGACAATGACAATTGTCTAACTGGTACGTTAAAATCCAAGTTCAGTAAGACCCTAATAGAAAAAAATAAAAGAAGATTTATGTTCATACTTAATTTGGGTTGGGCCACAAAGCCCAAAGCCCATCAAATATGTCTTCTTAAACCCTAACATTGATAAACCTTCCCCCCTCCACAAGAAATTCATAAAATTGGCTATTTTTTTTTATTTTAATCCTCACTCTTTTAATGCTAAAAAATCGCTAAAAATCAAGTCTTTGATCGCTTGCGATCTCTAATGCAATGAGGTCCCATGGCGCAAAGCTCGCTCTTTTACTCTCTCGTCGCTCTCTCCAATTGATCCTATCGCGCGAACCCTCGCTTAAAGCCGTTGGTTCCCCCCCCCCCCCCCGCCACCCCCCCACCCCCACCCCACCCAAAAAAAATGTCGGTTTTTCGAGCTGTTTCTGAGGTTTTTGGTCGTTTGAATGTTTGCAGCTGAAGCAATCGTCGCGATTGATATGCACATCGTCTTCTAGGGTTTTGATGACTCGAATTTTGAGAAAGGTGAAATTTTTTATTGCATTTGAATATGAATTTTTTGTTTTTATTTATTTATATCTTGTAAATTTGCAGTTAAATTGAAGAGTGGGGCTCAAAGTGGTGTGTTTCTACGCATTTCAATCCTAAGAGATATTTTCATGGTAAGTTTAACTATTTATGTTAAATTTAATTACTTTTTTCATAAAAGAAAGTAATTTGGTTATCTTGATCATGAGAAACTTTTAGGAACTAGACCAGTTGCAGTGAGGGATTACTATGATGTGCTCGGAGTGAGCAAGAATGCAAGTGCATCGGGTCTAAAGAAATCCTATTATGGGGTAGGGTTCATTCTCTTAATTGGCGTTTTTGTGTGTATTAATTTAAGCTTCATATATATGCATGTATAATTTGCTGCTGCTTGGAGTTGTCTTGAGTGGGTTCATGGTTATATATTCAATTATATATATTGTATTAAATTTGAAAATAATTAAAGGTACAAAGGAAGTTTGGTCAAATGGAAATTATTCATTAGTGAATCTGTGAAGTCAAATTTATTATGCCAGTTGATTCAAGATGCCTTTTTCTCATTGTAGTACAAATCAGTGGATCACCTACATCCTAGGTTGCAGCCAGTAGCCAGTTAAGAATTGACTTACCTTAGAGTTTATATCTTTCTTCAAATGAACTATGCTTCCCATCATGGAAGGCCTGACCTATTACAGTAAAATTTTGATTGGTATTTAGATGGGGCGGTCCCCAAGATGTCAATTTGTTTCACTCATGCTTATATTGTATTATGTGCCTCAGAGATGTTTCTATAACAAAGCATGTTTTGCGGCATCTATTCTGTATGCCTTTTTGTTAAATTCTTTCTAAACAATTTTCAGTTGTTCTTTATAGCTATTTCTGTTATGGGGCAGATGCTCGTATAGTTGGTTATAGATATGATGATGAGGGAACTTAATACTACCAAGTATCTAATGTTTGAAAACAGGTTGCCCTTTTACTTACAAGTATGCGCTTGCTGAAAACCTCCGTTACAGCGGTATATGCAAAATTCCCTCATTATGTCTGCCTACTCATGATTTAAGTTATTAATATTTCTACTTCATTTATTCTTTTTTATGTAACTTGTGATCCCAGCTTGCAAAGAAGCTCCATCCTGATACATATAAAGACGATGCGGATGCTGAAAGAAAATTCCAAGAAGTTCAGCGTGCTTATGAGGTTGCTTATGCTGGCCAATTTATTTTCATGCTATTTAGTTATTCACTTCACAAACTGTGAACCTTTTTTTTTCATTGTTGTTGAATTTGCAAATGTACTCATTTGCTATGCAGGTTCTCAAGGATGAGGAAAAACGATCGCTTTATGACCAGGTGCTTCTATAACTAATTTAACTTTTTGTTTGTAACTTGTTTTTGTTTGGTATGAAGTATGAACCTAGTAGAAATCGACTATGATGTGCTGTTTCTTGATCATGTAGAGGTGCATGGGTATGATCTACTTTGTTTAGTGCAACCTTTTTTTTGTGAGGATAGTTATCATGGGCATTAATTATGCTTTCAACCAAAAAATTTGCAATGCTTTATATAAAATGCATATATAGTTGGGGTACATTCTCTTGCCAAACAACCAAACTGGCTTGCTTATTATTTTATTCTATTGACTGCCTTCCTTGCATAATGATGTTGTATAGTTTTTACTGAACTGTCAGATGTTCAAATTACATTTATCTTAAGCTTGAGGTCTCCGTGACCTCCACTATTATATGCCGTGGGCCCTTATTTTGTAACTACACCAACTCTCCTAGCCACATAAATTAGTATTTTTGTGTTAATAGCCTTCCTGTGGTACATCTTTTATAGCTTTGGTCTAATGGTAAAAGTGAGATTAGTTTTGGATGTAGTCACCCTTATATGATACACATACTATAGAGTTAGAAGTTACAAACTTCCACGTGGCTCTATACAGTAATCTTCCCCCCCCCCCTAATCTCTACTAATACAATGGCAACTCCCAAGTGAAATGCCGAATTGATTTGTAGTTCATTGTATGTGTCTATCTGTCACGGAAATACAAGGGAAACAGAGACAATTAAGTTTGCAATTTATAATCAAGTCGAGCATGCCAGATCATCTCAATAAATATGATGAAATAGAAGACAATTGAAAAGACAATTTCCCTCCACTAGCTCCAAATTTTAAAAATTCAAATTTAAACCCAAAAAGGAGCCAAATCTTCATTCTAGACAACAAAAGACTAACTTTATACAACCCAACAACAATACAATTCTGTTTACCCATTTTGTAGTGGATTAGTTTGTAAAAGGCTCATTTGTATAGATTTTGTCCAAGAATCAAGGTGGAATATACAGGATTGAATATTCCAATTTCTAAAAACAGATCAGCTTCTGCAAGAAAGTCCAATTGCAATAATATTTAATTCATCGTTTATCACTTTATCTTCACATCATACAAGTTATATCAAATACATTATTGATTTTTGAATAATTACAAAAATTTTAAGCTTACCACTTTAAATGTTTGTATTCTTATTCTCTTATCATAGCTTTTAGTTTAGTTTTTAAAAATATGATCTAACGATTAGTTAGCTATGCCTTTTTAAGACTCTTTTTTCATCCTACTTCATTAGAAATGTTCGCTTCTATTTTTATCATTATCCATTAAAAAATATTAGTTATGGTAAATATATTTAAAATTATTAGGTGAATTTTTGTAGATATATGTTCATATAATTTGGTTGGTTTGAAAACGGCAACTAGCATCAGAAAGCAAGATTACAAACTAAATGCAGAAATTGCTGTTCTTCTCTTCATGTGCATCATACATAGTTTTGCCTTCAAAACATGCAGGTAGAATAGATGTTGGCATTACTCTGATTTTTGTGCTAATAAATCAATTAGTAGGGTGTAAGTACCATAAGTGATAAAATAAAGGAGGATTTGTGCTATTAACCTTCTATTATATACACATGCGACGTGTAAAATACTAGTTTCTAGTAGAAGTGCAAAGGATAACGACCTTGTTTCAGATCTCTGGCGTCATCTTAACAAGCATCTTTTGTGGTTCATATTTTAGTAATACTTTACATGATGTACCCCTATATCAAACTTCTTTCTTTTCAACAAATTTCTGTTATCCGCTACCCTCTTGCCTTTGCGCAATAAATTATATTTTTAATGACTTTGTCATATGAATGAAAATGGTATTGTTCAGATTTATTTACTCTACATGCAAAACCCATGTGTAAAAACTATATATTCATCAAGAGATTCTTGTTATCTTTTGGCATCTTACAGGTTGGTCCTGATGCATTTGAAGAAGCCGCTTCAGGAGGTGGCCCTGGTGCAGGACCATTTCATGGAGGAGGTTCCAATCCATTTGAGGATATTTTTGGAGGAGGCAGTGACATATGTATAATTCTCTTTAATGATTTGTATATTGCTGCAGAACATAGCCATATTGTCTTCACTCAAAAAACCAGCTTGAAATGTGTGTCCTAGGAGTTGATTTATGACTTTGTCTACCCTTTACTATACTAAAAACTTTATATAACAACCCTAACATGTTTACATTGTCTATTCTCAATGCACATGTACGAATTATTAACATGCAACAAAAACCATGCCAAACATTGCAAGCATTGCTGTATTCTATCTGAAAGTCTAAGACATATATATGATATACTCATTCCTCATCTTTCTTCAGAAGCTCAGTTCATTTGTTTTCTTCAAAAATGTAATCCGGTTTTTGCTAGAAGTAAAGCTGCTCTTGGATATCCATAAGAATGCTTGCGTGTATTAGTTTATATCAATATGTTGTTACCTTTTCAAGGAACAGTTCAGCGGAGCATCAAGTGCCATTGAGCCAGCGATAGTACTTTATGCCTATAACTTATTAATTTAACTTCTCTTCCTTAAAAAATGTTTGTGTTATATATGAAACACAAACATTATACTCAATACTGATATTACTCTCATTATATTATGTAAAACTGCTACATGCCTTGAATTAGTTTTCAGAGAATTAAAAAGGTTAGCTCACAAGCTTCAAAGCAGGGATTGGTGCATTTTTCTGACATTAAATGAATAATTTAATCATGAATTTTCTTTGTATTTGACATACCTGTACTTCTTTCATAAAGTACATTCGGTCCCAACTTTATATATTTTATTCTTACCTGCATTTTTCATGGAACCAGTTCTTCAAAAATATGTTTAGAGACGGAGACTACGGCGGGCAAGATATCAAGGTTCCAATTCACCTTAAATGAGCTGTTGCTGCTTACATATGCTAGTTTGATTTTCGAGTTGCTCATCATCTCAAGTGATCTGTCTGTTCTGATATATATATATATATATATATATATATATATATATATATACTTTAAACAGATATCACTTGAATTATCATTCATGGAAGCAGTCCAAGGGTGCATCAAAAACATGGTGTTTCTTGCAGCTGTGCCTTGCGAGGCTTGTGGTACGGCATCTGTTCTTCATAAAAGGCTCTTTGTATACACAAATTTCAAATTTAAGTCTTTTTATCAGTCTTTTTCTGGGATATCGTTGGTAGATGTAGATTGTATTTTTTGGCAGCTGGCACTGGTGTCCCCCCTGGAACTAGACCTGAGACTTGTAGAAATTGTAGAGGCTCAGGAATGGTGAGGCACATAGTTTTCTCAACTAGTTTGATATATTGAGTTCATGGTAATTCATGTAATTAATTTCGGATCCATTTTTTGGTGTTCAGACATTCATGCAGCAAGGCCCCTTTAGGTTGCGGGCTACATGTTCACTTTGTGGTGGCTCTGGGAAAATTGTCAAGGTATAGATTTTCTTATTTGTAAACTTTGAACAATTTTGCTAGTGACAATCCACTTCTTATATTACATGCAAAGTTGTAATTGAATTTGGCATGATCAAAATGCAACGATGAACTCTTTTGATCTTTTCTCTTCACTTGTGAAGCTTTAATTGCATCAAGTATGATCATATGCAGTGCTTTATTCTGTATTCACTTGTTAAGTTGTGATTATATTGAGTAGATCCAATACAATATTCAACTTCTTTAAGTTGACAAGCTAGAGACAAGGATATTTCTCCAAGGAATATGCTAATGAAAAGGAAGAAAATGTAGTTATAGTCAAAATTTTAGTAATATAAGTTTTGCTTTGTGCATGAAAATCTAAGTATTTCAGACATATAACGAGTTTCTTTTTACAGTACGTAAGTACTGACATGATATTAACGTGTCTTTGTGCTCTGTAATTTATTGGCAGAACTTATGCAAGTCATGCAAGGGAGAGAAAGTTGTGAAAGGATCGAAATCAGTAAGGCTAGATGTAATGCCTGGTAAGTTTGTAGCATGCTTCCATTGTTGTATCTTATAGGTGCTTTATTATGTGCAATAATTAATGCGACATTCATGTGGTAATGTTCATTTGAGTTTACATCTGAACCTGTTGCTTGAGTCAGTACATCAGTTAGAGTTTATATATATGTTTGTTTGGTAATTGTGGCTTAATATATTAAATTACATGTCTTGACCTGTTTCTGGAGTTAGTACATCAGTTGCAATCCTTTAATGTTGTCGGTCCAATTGTTATGATAGCCAGAACGACAAGGTATAAGGCTTTGTCTCTTGTTGAAGTTGACATGGATTTGGGCGCTCTAGCCAAAACGAACCCTATTTCAGCTATAGCCAGGATCCGACGTTTGGCTTCTCTCTCATATGAAATACTAGATCACTTTATGTCACACCAATTTCTATTATAAACTATATCAAATGGGATGTGCAATGTTCTGTTTCACAATAGAAAGCACCTTATAGCGACATAAAAACTTCATTTCTCTTGAAAAAATACCTATTGTTATCGTGTCGTTAATCCTTTCACAACTCAATATTACTATTCATTTCTCGATATCATTAATGACATATTTCTTTTCCCTATCCCTCAAAATTCCTCATTCTCTCTATATTTTCTGCGTCCCTCGCATTTTGCATACTGTATATAAAAATACAGGTCAAGTTTTTTTTCCATGTTCTGTTCTACAGTTTGTTAATCACACTCCCTGCATTAGTTTTTCCATAATTACACAAATGACCATATGCGCAGGAATTGATGATAATGACACCATTAAAGTTCCTAGAAATGGTGGAGCTGATCTTGCAGGCGGCCAACCTGGCGATCTTGATGTCACGATAAAGGTCATTTTCGCCCCCAAGTGCGACAAACTCATAATTCCCCCCTTAAGTTAATATATTGACAGTCTTGTCTTTTTTATCCCTCTTTTCTTTAGGTTCGAGAAGATCCTGTGTTCAGGAGTGAGAAGTCTGATATACATGTATATGCCGTCCTAAATGTCACTCAGGTATATTGCTTTTGCTGTATATATACATACATATATGTATATAAATATTTGTATATGTATATGTATGGGGGGAGAGCAGCTGAGAAACTACTATCATCTGGTGTCTTAGATTGCTCAATTCTGACTGTCAAATAGACGGTCCATTTATCTTTTGTTACGTATCAAGATTTCTATGTGATAAAATTTGTGATAAAATTTGGGTGAGTAGAAACTCTCAATGCAATGGATCAAGTGTTGCCCAATGAATGAAGTTTGACGGTGCATAAAATCCATCTATTTTGCGAAGACTTGATCGATCATAAAAAATACTCGGATTCATCCAAAACTTTATACACATAGACCTCTTGATATGTAGAGCAAGATAGACAGAGCCATTAGTTATTTGACTGTCAGATTGATTGATATCTAAACACTGGCTAATGGTTTTATGTCAGCTAAGCTGCTGATGTCTCGTTTCCTTGTACACACACACACACACTGCCAACTTAGTTTAGAGATCTTTCATATATGGAACGCATCATCATTTTCTTGTTCCTCTTTCATATGCTGCTGTCGATGTTTTTAATCCATGAAAAATTGATAATTGTCATCATTTATTTGTGTAGGCAATCCTGGGAGGCACCATTCAAGTCCCGACTCTAACAGGGGACGTTGTTCTGAAGGTTTGTTCCGATGTCTCGTTCTACTTTGTTCCTATTCATAATTTATATTATTAGAGTATTGCCTAACCTTCCTCCCTTTTCACGACATAGTGCAAAAATGTTAAATCCTTCAATCTAGTCCCTAACTACCTTTCTTTCTAATCCTTTTCCCTTTTTACCTGTTCACAGGTCAGGGCTGGTACTCAACCAGGTCAGAAGGTTGTCCTGAAGGGTAAAGGTAAGATTCTTTATATCAAACATTTGCTCACCAACCAGGCGCGGATCTGATTTTGCTTGAGTGGGGGCAAAATGCTATACTAGGATTTTTCTGATTAAAGACTAATATAAAGCCATAATATATTGGAAGATAGTAAATATTCTAATCTGATCATTTGGGACATAACTGAATAAAGTCATAGTACTACTGTATTTTTAATAAATAAAAATGTTCTAACTACCTTCCAATGGTAATTAAAACTGTAACAAACTAATTTCTTTTTTAAGTAAATTTTAGTTTATATTTAAATTGAGAAAAACTGGACAAAATAGATCTTTCAATAGTCTAAGTTGAGAAAACCAGTAAAATTAAAAAATAAAATTAGTAGTACAAAATTAAAAAAAACTAGCCATAGTTGTTGAATTCCAAGTGATGATAGGATGCAAGATAAAAATACGAGCAATCGAGAAGATGTTTGTTCTTTCTAATTTCTTTTTTGATTTTTTTTTGTTTTGCAAATAGTGTTTACACTCTTCTCCTTAGAAAATAAGGCAATAGGTTTTAAAAAGAAGTCTTTTATTGAAATTTGAATCGTAGAATAAAGATGGTAGGCACAATTAGTGGGTACAATTACACATATTTTAGTCATGGAAGATGCGAATATGAGAGATTGGGATGAATCTTTAATGACACGCATTTTTACTATTGACTTATTTTGTAAATCCAAAGGAGAGAACAAGTACAAAATATCTCGTTATTTCTTGCAACCACTTAGATAGCTATAGGTATAGCAATATCGAAGTTGCCCCCTTCTGGGCCCTAGCTGGATTTGCCACTTTTCCAAGGGGTTTAAGAGACTTTATCTGGTTTTATCTTGGCTTTACCTTTTGGCAATTGGTTTTGTTTACCGCAAGGTATAGAAAATCTAGGCCTATAGTTTAAACTGGTTACAAGTATCTGAGTTGATCTCTATCCTTGTAATGCAAACCCTAGACGGTCTTGCCATTTAGGTCTTCCAAACTTTTCTTCAGTCCTAATAATAATTGTCATGTGACCAGATTCCATGCGCCATTCCCTACCAAATTATATATATATATATATATATATATATATATATATATAAAATTAATTTCAAAAAAAGTTATTGGAAAAATCTATATATCAAATTATTTATTGGCTTATTTTCTGAAAATTCCCAACAAGTTTGGTCCAGAATCAGAAAACTATCAATACCTTTGAAATGATAAAAAAACCACCATACTTAACGGTGCCATGTCGGCATCGTCTGTGCCACGTCAACCAAGTTACCACGTCAGCAAAAAATATATAAAATTCCCAAAATTACCTCTTTCTTAATTAACCTAACCATAACCCAAACCCTAACCATATTTCTAACCCTAACCCTAACTTTAATTCTAACCTTAATTAACCCCCCGCCGACGCCTCCCCCTCCTCCTGCCGGCCCTGCCCTCGCCTCCCGATTGCCGGCGTCTCCCCCACCGGCGGAGGCATCATCATTATCTTCTTCTTCCCCCACCAACGTACCTGAGCAAGCATCACATCAATCTCAGCTGAAGCTAGAGGAATAGAAGGGTCGGACGAGGGTTCAGTGGGGATGCTGGCGGAGGTGGAGGGGTAGGCGGTGAGTTGGGCTAAGGAGGAGAGATGCCATTGATGGAGGGGTTTTATTCTTTCGGGATCTGAGGGTTTGGAGCTTGCAATTGGGAGTGGCAGAGGGAGGGGCTTGGGGCGGCGCTGCGGTGGTTGATGGTGGTCGCCGGCCTCCTCCATGCCTCCGCCTCCCTCCGGCGGCCCCCGCTCCTGATCCTAGCCCCTCCAAAAAAAAATTACTTAGCTAATATTTAATAATTATTAAAATTAAAATTTATAATTAATTATTTATATTATAAAAAGAGCAAAATGGTCATTTAACAGGAACGTTGACCATCAAGTCATCGCAGTTTTTTAATCATTTCAAATGTATTGGTAGTTTTCTGATTGCCCAAACTTGCTAGGAGTTTTCAGTAAATAAACGTTATTTTTTCTTGCATGAAACACCATACAAAAACAATATAAGCTCCTTTTAAAGATATCTTAAAGTTGTCCTTAAAGGCTAAAACTGATTAAATCAATGTATCCAACGTTCCACACTTGCAACGGAACTAGTTTCATTTCTTTCTCTGCAAGTGACTTCTTTATTGATGCGATTGCTATCATGCAGGAATAAGGAGGAGAAATTCGACTGTGTACGGCGACCAATATGTCAATTTCAACGTATCTATTCCTACGTAAGTTTCCTTAACCTGAATCATCACTTGGTCTGGAGCGTCATCATACACAAGCAAATTCAATGGAAGCACTGCTTTTATATACGGGAATTTGACCCAAAGGCAACACGAGCTGATCGAAGAGTTTGCTAAAAACCAGCGGGGAGAATACGATAAGGGCGTGAAAGCTGCAGGAGCTTCAGGATAGATAGATAGATACTAGAAATCAATTTGTTCTTTTGTAGAAGTCATAGGAGAAGATATAAAAGCTGTTCCTGGCTAAATTTTGTTGCTGTAATGTGTACCACATTACATTTTTAAGCTTAATTTTTTTTTTTGGTTGCTGCTAGTTTCTATGGAAATAACTTTCCTGGCCATTACAAAATATGTACATTATATTTATTAAAAATATTTGAATATATTTATTTTCAAGTTTTTTAAAAGAAGCCACTGCTGTACAGTGACCTGAGGTAAATTATATCCATATTCTTTGCAAATTTCTAGTCATTATTTGCTTTTACTTCAATTTTTCATTTTCTTATGTGTGCAGTTAACTTCTGTAGACTGTTGGATCATTTGGAGCCTGACAAAAGAGCTGGAAATGGAGGTAAGTGGATATAATTGAAGCAAAACTAAACTCTTTTCTTCATTCAGCACCCTCAAATATACATTGCTTTTGGGGTGTGGGTGTGTTTTTATCTTTTCTTTTTTTGGGGGCGGTGGGGGGTGCTATTCATTTCATATCCGACTCTCCGACTCTGACTTTCACTAAAGACAAATAGTAAATTCGAATCCGTCTACATTTATTGGATACCGATATGGTAACATCTATATCGGATTCGTATCTCATGTGTTTACATCCTTAGGTTCAATGGGTTCAAACGAAAGACTGTAAAGATATAAAGATGAATAAGGACATTTCAAAAGAGAATCCAAAAACTCTTTAATGTTACTAATAACAAGATAAATTTAACACTCAAAATCATACATAATTTCCTCCCATGTCAGGAACCGCAAGGCCTTGTCCTGAACACCCCCTCTCCGCCACACACACACACACACTCACACACAAATAAAATTTTCACCGCTTCATTTAAATTATTCTTTGAAAACAAGAGATTATTTATAGATTTGCCTTCCTTTTATTCAGCTTAAAGTAGCCACTTCTCATTTTATATGTTAAATGAAATGTTTATAACCGCTAAGAGTTCCCTTTTAGTTAACTTAAAATAAACTGTATGAATTTACTTTCAATGAAATGCTTTTATCCCTCCCATCCCTATGATGAACGACATTCATGTTGATTTACATTCTTTAAAACCTATGTGCAACAAACGTTCCTCGTATTTAAGTTCTATATTAAACTTTTCCTTGGATTGTGACAAATTAATTGTTCTTAATGACAACATTTTACATTACTAGATGCATGAGCAAATAACTTGAAAATCATGAGAATTTTATGAACACATGCTTTACACCATGATGATCGATATTAATGATATTGGTCGTCGAAATAAAAAATTTGAAGTTGAAGTTGTCGGCTAAAGTAAAAGAAAATCAGCTAAAGCTCCGTTTTCACGCGCGCACACGTACGACATATCCCTATGCACATAGGGAGATGATGCTATGAAGTCGGACTTCATTTTTTATTTTATTTTGAAGTCTACTTTTCAAACACACAATCCGTTATGTTTTTCACCTACCATACCGGTCTGCCATATATGCCATATATGTATCCCATATATGTCATAGGAAATTTATTAAACTCGTGAAATTTATACGTCATAGGAAATATATACCGGTCTGCCATATATGTCATAGGAAATTTATGTATCAAATGTCGAGTTTTGGATCTCTCTAAAACAACCATCAATCGATCATATTTTTTCATGTATCCCAAAACCCGTTAATTTTTAGTTCGCTTGATGGATGTGTTAGAGGTCTAAAAACTCGTGAAATTTGATGCATAACATATATAAGATATATAGCGCACGATGACCGGTACTGATCGGTGAAAAACATGGCATGCTTTGTTTTTGAAAAGTTTGGCTCTGCCCGCACGTGCACACGTACACATACAACACTTTCATAAACCAACTATTACATAATAAGAAACAAAACAACTATTACATAATAAGAAACAAAAGAAGGATGGAAACAATAGGTCTCATCCTTGGGAGTATCCTTGGGAGTGGGTTGCAAAATCTCTTTTGTTCCGAAACCATTTTTTTACTCATTATTTTTTTGTTTTTTGTTTTATTTACCATCACAAAAAATATGTTCTTTTCAAAAATCATCCCAAAAAATTCAATATTATAAAATTCATCCCGTAAAGTTATAAGTTAGCCAAAAAATCTCATAATTAGTTTTACCCGGAATCTGTTGGGAATATTCTTTTAGTCAAATTTAATTCTGTTTGGGAGGTGATAAAAAGACGTAAATTCCCCCAATCAGTCATCTCCTTCCTCATCTCATTTGTTTTAGAGGTTCTAGCGTTAAAGTTTTTATTCCAAATTGAAAATTAGGAGTGTTTTTTAACAATAAAAATTAGATTTTTTCCCTCTTAAACTCAATTCTTATTCTTTGATGTGGGAAATATTGGACCACTTATTGAAGCAATTACAACAGCTGTTAAGTAATAAAACGAGCTTTAGTTATTCGTTTGTATACTTTGGTTGTTTTTTGAAATTCCATGCAAATGTGGTTTTCAAGTGATAGTTCTCATCCGAGAAAGGAAAATAAAAATAAACGCATAAGTTTTGTTGCTGCAAATACAAAAACCATTTGATTGTAGTTGTGATTTATGGATGTGAATTTCAAATTGTAACAAGACTGAGCCAAAACAACAATGAGAAGGATGAAATAGGATTTTTGAAGAATTTTTTTTGAAGAATGTCGAGAATTAGAGAAGGGATTAGGGAAATTGAGAGATGGGAGAGATGTAGAAAGACTTGAGAAGATGAGGGAATGCGTTTTTCATAACTGAACTTGACCCCAGTAAGGTCAGCTAACCTGGTTAGAATTTGGATGGAAAATAATAACGAAGGGTGTTTTTGATCAACGGAGAACTTTAATGGGTGATTTTTAGAATATCAAGCGTTTTGGGATGATTTTTAGAAATAGCATATTTTTTGGAAGGTGTATCAAAACGCCCTCCCCCCTCCTTTCATTCTTAAGAAATTTGAACAAACGCCAACACACATAAAGCTATCTGTTGAAGTATTGCAAATGCATGCTAGATAATAACTATTTTATAGAAATAAATTCTTGAGATTAATGAGTAATACTACAAATCATATCATATTAAATGAGATTTGGGAAGCATCAAAACAAGACTACTGAGTATTGCATTGTACAATCTTACAAATTTGATAAAAAAAAAGGAACAATTTACATTTTCATACTATCACAAACCACCACTTCTCATGCGAAGTTCCTAAATCTATAAAGCCTCTTATTCTTCGGACGTTCGAGTCCTTAACTTCCGAAGAATCCTTAAAAAGATGAGACCTTCAAGGCTCATAAATACAGAATAAGAAAACCAGTCCTTGCTTGTATTGGGATCGAGCTCTGAGCTTCAAATTGTTGCCTCATGTACCTCATACTTCTACTGATACTCCGGAACCGTGAGCTGCCATAGCACCTCCATGACGATAGCTTTGATACCACGGTTTGTATGCTAGAAATACACATGAATATTTAGCAAACAGAATGCGTTTTGTAGAGGAGATGGTGTTGGTTTCAATTTATAGTCTGATGAGTACTTTGCACTGAAACAAATACATTATGAACCCAATGATGCTCTTGTAACACACAACAATATTTTTTGCCTCAGTGTTCATTGCACCAGACAAAGAATCTATCAATACCATATTTTCCGTTTAATTAGTTTCCAAATTTTGGCAACAAAATCGGTAACCTGTTTTATTAGGTGCATCCTTTTTTGAATACAAATCCATGACCTAAAAAATTCAAAGAAAAAATGATAGTTATTCCTATAAATCCAATGTAAAAAATGCATTGCATATAATCTTTGTGAAGTAAAATCACATAATTTTTAGAGTATGAAAAGATGTCAGCTACTGCCAGTTGATAAATTATAAGTGACTATTGGCTCAGATAAGTCGGGAGGAATCGACCTTGACTGGATCGAGCTTAACTTGATTACTCGAATTTGGGTGTTCTTTTCAGGGTTTGGTCGATGAACAAAGCTAGTGTTTCTGCTAGTAAATCAGATATTAGAGGGTATAATCTCTCTAAGAACAAGAATTCTACTATTTACCGGCCGTATGTGCCCGATCATAAAAAAAAAAGAGACCCTAACAACGTTTCCCAAAAGATGTCCATAAAATTCCATCTCCGTTTCTTTTCGACCCAGGTCACTGGTGGATCGGATATTTTCTCCTTTGAGAAGGTGGTTAATTAAAAAGAAAATACCGCTGTGTAAAAGTCCAGCTCTCGGCCTAAAAGGTCTTTGACTTTCGAGTGCTTAGTAAGACATAATATAATAACCTACAACCTCATTGAAACTTTGGAATTGTGATGAATTGTGATGGAGTGAAAAGTGGCATTTCACACTCTAACCCATCTTCAATCACTACTAGTCTTCCATTACCTTCAATCATGCCCATGTAATTAGTATCCAACTCAACCAAGAGAAATCAATCACATTATATTACAAGTAAAATCTTTTATTTAACATAAGAAAAATACTAAGTTTTTAAATATTTTGAATGTTAGCTCATGATAATGGATTACCTTTTTTATTATTGAGTTTCTCAATATCTAGCATGCTATAACCCACGAAAGTTGATATTTTAGTTTTCTCGGGTGTTCCAGTAATTCGCATTCTATATAGCCTACGAATATTGCAACTTTTAAATTTTCTCGAGATTTTCAATATTTCGCATTTTATACCTTAGAAAATCGCGATTTTCAATTTTCTCGATTTTTTAAATATTTCGCATGGTATATATTAGCCCCACGAAAATCGTGGATTTTTATTTTTTTTTAATGTTTTTCAATATTTCACGTGTTTTCTTGAGTTTTTCAATATTTTGATGTTTTCAGTATTTTCTTTTTTTAATTTTCTCGATGTTTTCAATATTTTGCATGGATATAACCTACGTATACCGTGGATTTTCAGTTTTCTCGAGTTTTACAATATTTGGTATGCTATATAACCTACAGTAATCATGAATTTTCAGTTTTCTCGAGTTTTTTTTAATATTCTTGAGTTTTTCAATATTTCACATGTATCACGAATTTTCAATTTTCTCAATTTTTTAAATATTTTGCACGCCCACGAAAATCGCAGATTTTCAGTTTTCTTGACTTTTAAAATATTTCGTATACTATACCAAAGAAAATCGCGGATTTTTAATTTTCTGGAGTTTCGCAACATTTCACATATCATAACCACGAAAATCACGGATTTTTAGTTTTCTTGAGTTTTTTTTAATATTTTGCATGCTGCAGTATACATAAATCGCAAATTATTAGTTTTCTCGAGTTTTTCAAATATTTTGCATTCAGCATACGAAAATCACGTATTTTTTGTATTCTAGAGTTGTAACGACCGTGTACTCTAGATACATAATAAAAACGTTTTATAATTTTTCTCGAGATCAAAATATTTATTTTACTTCTTCTATTGGTAGAAAACATTTTAAAAATATTTTTCCATGATTAAAATGAATTAATATGATTTTTTGGAATCTTTAGGAATTTTTAAGAATTTAAATGGATTTTTTATCGAAGGGAAAATATTTTAAAACCGACAAGGGGAGCTATTTTGGACCAAATTTGGTTGCAAAGGATGGAAAACATTAAAATACATTTTCTATAATTTTCCCAGATTTTTATAATATTTTAAACTATTTTAAAATAATTTTTAGAAGCCAAAAACAATTTTTAAATATTAAAAACAAATTTTATTAAATTTTAAGAGTGGGAATGACTCTGGATCGTCGGATCTGAAAACCAACGGCCCAGATTCTGCCGACAGATTAAATAAAAGAAAATAAAAAAAATATTTATAGGTGCCATTGATTTGGAACGATCCAACGGTCATGGATCGCCAGCGCCAACTCGAGCCGGGGTCCACGCCAGCTCACGCGCGATGGGATGTGGATCGTTGGATCTGGTCGAGCGACTGTCCGGATCTTGTCGGCTCGTGGGGCTGGCTCCTGCAGAGGCTGGGGAAAATAATAGGGATTTTTAATCCCAGAAAATCCCTATAAATAGCCCTGAGCTTCTAAAATCCCCAAATAAATATCTGTTCGACAAAAAAATCTAAAAATATTTCCAGAGCTTCCTCTTTGAGTCTTATACACTTTGGACCAAGTCCCAAAGGCAAAAAAATTCTCGGCTTCAAGATATACCTTTTATCGTACAACCCGATGTTCACCGACTTTCATTTTCCTATCTCATTTCAGGTAGGATCTCTCAACACTTGAACCTCTGTTATCTTCAATATAAAAATATCTATCTTCAAAAAAAATTTCAGGACCTAATTATGATGTTTTAACTACATTATCTATTTTACGGGCATTGACGATTAAAAACAATATTAAACTCTAATAATATAACGAACTTTTAGCAGTTATCCTTCACGATAAAATCACGGGGTAACGGGCAACCTCAGATTCATGTTTGGACATATGGAACTCAGTAGTAAAGCGACTATCATGACCGGGACAACTTTTATAGGAATAAATGCAATTATTCTACGGTATTAAATAAAGGTTATTAATAATTAGTTCCTTAATTATTAAAAGATGGAAATATTATAGTAAATTTTTATATATTGTTTATTTTAAAAATAAAATTAATGGTAAATATGTAAAACCATATTTTCACTAAAACGAGTATTTCACAAAAATACTATCAACTCTTAAGAATTTATATTTTCATTAAAATACCACGAACTTTGGAAAAATAGTATTTTCTTTAAAATATCCTAAATCTTTCCAAGTGATATTTTTAATGAAAATATCCTAAACTTTTAAAAAGCTAGGGTTTTCTTGTAAAAATCAATAATAATCCTAAAACTAGATTTTTACTAGATATCTTTAAGAAGTGAAACCTTACCAGAAATACCCTTATTTCGAAAGTTAAGTTTTTAAAATTTAACTAAAATACTCTTACCTTTTTATAAAGGAGGTTCTTTTATTAAAATACCACAACCTCTATAATAAAAGATAATTTACGTTAATATACCATATAAATATCATTATTTTTATATAAACAATAATTATGATAAAATACCATAATCCATTAAAAACTAAGATTTCTATAAAATACTATGTTTACCTTACAACTATAATGGAACGAGATATAACCTACGATTGTGGAAGTCCATATCGACTGAGATATCATCTACTTAAATCCAACTTTTGACACATTACACTACATGACCTACGATCTGGTTAGGGTTAGAATGCGCGAACCTAGGTATGGAATACTATTACAAATGAAGATCCTTGCAGGCAGGATGAACAGTCCCAATATGGACGACTACTGCGAATGGATTGAACAATCCCAACATGGACGACTGCTACAAATGAATTGAACAGTCCCAACATGGACAAATGACATTTTATACCTAGATGATATACGCACCAACTCTAATTCGCAAAACCTTCACACTGAATAAAACGGGGCTGGATAGTTTGAATTGACAAGATAATATACGGACTCGGATTCCCCTATTACTCGATCAGATCCGGGAAAGTGGAACAGTACATTTCACCTTTTCCAACCGTGTTCCTTGGTTAGAACGGAATAATCTCGAGAACCCGCTATCATTGTCTAACAAACTAAATGAACATATTACCTGTAGATGCCGTACGCAGTATACCTTAATTTACCAATACCTACAATACATACATCATACTTCTACACATATATGCCATCATATATTACACACACTTATTCTCTTTACCATTACTTTCTGTTGAGAAAATCCTACCCGAGTGTAACTTGCCGACGGACTTCATTCCCCTTTCTTTATCCTTGGAACGCCCGTTAGATGAGGATGAGGTTAATGAAGAAGGAGATGATGGAATGAAGCCCATTAATGAAGACTGCGCGGAGTTGACGTAAGAGTTTTATAATAGCTCTTCTATTGCCCACCTGTTTAGAGCTTTCTTTCTTTTAATCAATCTAATCAAACTATTTAGTTTGTTTTCAGTACTTTGGGATGTAATAATTTTAGTTAATGGAAATAAATGCTTCTGCTTTTATTATCAGTTTTGGTATATTGCCTGCATGATTTATTTATACACTTAACATAACTATATCGAGAAAAGACCACTCTCGACATAGTTAGGTTACGGATCTTGGCACGCTACTGTTTCCGTACTTTTGAGAAGTGGGGCTTGACAAGAGTTTTTTAATATTTAGCATGTTATTGCCTAGAAAAATTATAAATTTTCTGTACTCTTGAGTTTTAATATTTTTTATGTTATGGCTCATTATAATCGCTTAATTTTTTGTTTTGTCAAATTTTTAAATATTTTGCATGTATTACCCACCAAAATCGTGAATTTTCAGTTTTTCTGAGTTATTCGGTTTTCTTGAGTTTTAAAATATTTTGCATGTTATAGCCCATGAAAATAGTGAATGTTTATTTTTTTCGAGTTTTTCAATAGTTTGCATTCTAGAGCTCACGAATATTATTGATTATTAGTTTTCTCGGGTTTTCAAGATTTCGTTTGTAACCCACGTAAATCATGAATTTTCATTTTTCTTGATCTTTTCAATATTTTGCATGCTATGTATGGCCAAAGAAAATCGCGGATTTTCAATTTTCTCGAGTTGTTTAGTTTTCTCAAGTTCTTAATACTTCGAATGCTATATAGCCTACGAGAAACACAGATTTTCACTTTTTTGAGATTTTCAATATATCACATTCAATAATCTACGACAATCGCAGATTTTCAATTTTCTCCGGTTTTTCAACATTTCGCATGTTATATAGACCATGAAAATCGTGGATTTTCAGTTTTCTCCGGTTTTTCAACATTTCGCATGTAATACCATACGAAATTCACGGATTATTTTGTATTTAAGATATTGAAGCCTTAGTATATTGTAAATTTTTAGTTTTTTCGAGTTTTAAATACTTCGCATGTTATAACCCATGAAAATCACGAGTTTTCAGTTTTCTCGAGTTTTAAAATATTTTGCATGCTATATAACCCTAAAAAATCATGAATTTTCAGCTCTCGATTTTAGCAATATTTCACGCACGAAAAACATGGATTTTTAGTTTTGTAAAGTTTTTCAATATTTCATATGTTATAGCCCATGAATACCGCGGATTTTCAGTTTTCTCGGATGTTTCAATATAGTCGAGTTTTTCGATATTTTGCATGCTATGCTCTCGAAAATCGTGAATTTTCTATTTTCTTGATTTTTCAAAATTTCTCATGCTACCCATGAAAATCGTGGATTTTTAATTTTCTCGAATTTTTCAATATTTTGTATACTATAACTCGCAAAGTTTCGGTTTTCTTGAGCTTTACAACATTTCAGATGTTATTATCCATGAAAATCATGGATTTTTAGTTTTTTTAAGTTTTTCAATATTTCAAAAACTATTTCTCACGGAACACATTGCTTCAATTTTTTAATTTTTCAATATTTTGCATTCTACAACATGAAAATCGCTGATTATATGTATTCTAGAATTTTAATATGCGGCATGCTATAACTCTCGAAATTACAACCTTTTAGTTTTCTCGAGTTTTACAGCTTCTCACATACTATATAGTCTAAGAAAATTGTGAATTTTCAAATATTCTTGAGTTTTTGCATGTTATTAACTCAACTTTTTCTTTTGTCGAATTTTTCAATATTTCGCTTGTAATAATCCAAGAAAATCGTGAATTTTCAGTTTCTCGAGTTTTATAATATTTCGCATGCTATCTCATAAAATCATGAATTTTTAGTTTTCTCGAGTTTTTCAATAGTTCATACGCCCATGAATCTCGCAGATTTTCAGTTTACTCTAGTTTTTCAACACTTCACATGCTATATACGTTACAAAAATGAGAGATTTCCAGTCCTCTCGAGTTCATTAATATTTCGCATGTAGCCCATAAAATTCTTAATTTTTTAGTTTTCTTTAATTTTTTCAGTTTTCTTAAGTTTTCCAACATTACGCATTCTAGGAAACGAAAATCACGGATTTTCAGTTTTCTCTAGTTTTTCAATATTTCGTACGTTAACCCATGAATATTGTATATTTCAGTTTTCTCGATTTTTGCAACATTTCACTTGCTGTTAGCCCACGAAAATCGCTCGAATTTTACAACATTTCACTTGATGTTAGCTCACGAAAATCGCTAATTTTCAGTTTTCTCAAACTTCTCAATACTTCGAATATTATAACCCAGAAATTGCATATTTTTAATTTACTCAAATTTTTCAATAATTTGCATGCGCCCACGAAAATAGCGAATTTTTAGTTTTCTCAAGTTTTTTCCTCAAGTTTTTTCAGTTTTCTCGAATTTTATAATATTTCTCATATTAGACCATGAAAATCGCGAATTTCTATTTTCCCGAGTTTTCATTAGTTCACATGCCTATGAATATCACGAATTTTCAGTTTTATCTAATTTTCCAATACTTCTCGAGCTCAAACCTACAAAAATTGAGTTTTTTCAATTATCACCAGTTTTCCCAATATTTCAAAAATGTTATATAACATAGAGAGATCTAGGATATTACGTAACCTTTTGGTTTCCCGAGTTTTTTAATGCTTCGTATGTTATAGCACTCGAAAATCGAGAATTTTCGATTTTCTTGAGTTTATCAATTTTTGGAATGCTATATAGTCCACGAAAATTGTTAATTATCAAATTACTCGAGTTTCAAATATTTTACATAATATAGCCCATCAAAATTGCGGATTTTCGGTTTTCTCGAGTTTTAAAATATTTTGAACGTTATTGCACTCGAAATTCGCGAATTTTTTAGTTTTTTTGATATTTCACATTTTATGCACGAATATCCCGGATTTTCGATTTATCGAGTTTTTCAATATTTCACTTGTTATATCCACGAAAATCGTAGACTTTTAATTTTCTCGAGTTTTTCAACATTTCACATGTTAACCCCTTGAAAATCGTGGATTTTAAGTTTTCTTGAGGCTTACAATATGCCGCATGTTATAACCCATGAAAATTGTGGATTTTTAATTTTTCTCTAGTATTTCAAGCCCTAAAAAATCATGGATTTTTAGGTTTCTTGAGTTTTTCAAGCCCTAAATTTTGTTTTAGTTTTCTCAAATTTTACAATATTTTGCATGCTTTTTCAGGTTTTTTCAATATTTTGCATTTATCAATTTTCAGCTTTTCTCAGTTTTTTAATATTTTGCATTTATAGTTCATGATAATAACTTAACTTTCCGTCTTATTGGATTTCAATGTTTTGCATGTTTTAACCCATGAAAATCGAGAATTTTCTGTTTTCTCGAGTTTCTTAGTTTTCTCGAGTTTATTAATATTTCACATGTGTTCACGATAATCCTAGATTTTCAGTTTTCTCGAGTTTTCCAATAATTCGCATGTTATAACCTACGAATATTGTAGATTTTCAGCGTTCTCGAGTTTTTAATACATTGCATACTACCCACGAAAATCGCGGACTTTACTTCTCTCAAGTTTTTCAACAATAGCCTTAAAAAATCGTGAATTTTCAGTTTTCTGGAGTATTTCAGTTTTACAATATTTCGCATGCTGTATACAGCTCAATAAAATTGTAGATTTTCTGTTTTCTCGAGTTTTTCACTATTTTACATGATATAGCCTAAAAAAATCATGATTTTTTTGTTAGATATAGGTGTCTTGAAAGCAATTATTGTAATTGTATAAGGACCTATATGGATAGAATATTCTTGCTTGAGATGATAATATACTATCTGGTTTGCTTTATCATTCATGTGTATATGTTTTACTTATTATTACGTATCACTAATACATGTTGATAAAGACCTTAGGATCTTTGCTTGATTGCCAGGTGATTGATGTGAAAATTTATGTTTTTATTATATTTTAGATACCGTAATCAACACGATGTCGCTTGAAACTAGCTGCAGTGAGTACGGGTCGTCCATGAAGAGAAGGTAGGTTAGAAAACTTGTTTTAAACGAGTTAAAAAGAAATGTTTGATTTTGTTTGTTTTGATTTAGGTGATTTGAAAAAAGATTAGGAAAAAAACAACTCATTAGGGTTAGGATTAGATAGTTTAAGCGATGTATTTGAAATTCTCTTCCTTTTTCCTCATATTGAATTGATGCTATGATAACAGCAAACAATGTGGATAAGGGTTCTTAAAGAGATACTAACGAGTTCCCTCTATTGACCCTTGTCCTTCCATTCTTTGTTCTTATCTCAAGCCTTCGACAAATTTAACCGTAAGTTGTCTCGAATTTAGGTCTCAACCATCATGTAGGGTTAGAGCGTCCAAAAAGAGAAGGATGCGATTATCTTTGCAAAAGCTCAATTTCATATGTTGGGCAAAGAGAAAGTGTAAGGGATTTTTTCATATCTCAAACTACCCTTCCTAAACCCTAACGAGCGAGAAATTACTCATCCATTAAAATGAATTAAAACAAAAAGGAAAAAGAAGAGAAGAACAATCGAGAAAACAATAACTAAGCTAACTACTAGGGCCCTCACGATAGCGAGGAGCAACCATTGAGCATCATTGCTTTGAAAATAATTAGATCGAAGAATTCAAGAGAAAGAAGATCAATAAAACCATCATCTATAATCTATCTAATAAAATTAAAATGCAAGAAAATAAAATTGCAAGATAGTAAGAAGACAAGAATGAAAAGAACAAACCTTTATTTATTGATACTTAAAGCTTCTAAAGGAATTTTAACGGCATAGAAAAAGAAGAGATACAAAAATTTTAATTTATTTTCAACCTAAAACTAAAACCCTAGATGCCTCTTCTTGGGTGCTGCTCTGTAGTATTTATAGCTTCTGGAAGACGAAACCCTAGGGCTATTCTCGACGCACACGAAAAGACGACAATGCCCCAAAAACCCTAACTCGTTCGGTGCAATTGCGGCCGCGTTTCCGCGGCTATTTGAAATATCATGGCCGCGATTCCGCGGTTATATGAATGAAATGGGTCTCTGGAATTTTCCTTTATTCTTTTCGCTATTTTACGGGGTCTTTTAGCATGTCATAACCTGATTTTGCCAACTTTAAAATTTACAGGTTTGACTTGTTGACTTTCACTGGGTTCAGAATCGTCCGGTTTAAGTTTGAAAGTTTGTAATCCGCTTCAACACCTGTTTTCCTGCACTTATGTAGCAAATACGGATTAAAAGAACCAATTTATATGCAATATTATTGAGAAAGGATGGTATTGAGATGCAATTTTAAATACCCATAAACTTATCTTTTACTCGTCCCGAGCAAAACCGTTTTATTTGTAAAGAAAAGAAAAGTCCTATCTCACTTTCATAGGCGTCACAGTTGCACTTAGCATGCGCAACAAGCCGTTAAACCGCTAGGTTTCCCTAGAGGACGAGTGTTGTCTCGTGAGGGTTTTCAGCTGATTACACCCACAAAATCCCGTCAAATTAGTTTTGTAATTTAACCGTCGGTTCTAATCCTAAGATTTAGTATTTAGGCTAAAAATTCTATTACCCTAAGTTAGAAATATCCAATCTTTATTTTTCATACCTCACTATTCATTTAAGTTAAGCTCCTATACGTCTTTACGTGCTCGTGCAATAGCGTCGTTTTGTTTCAAAAAATTTCGATTAAAAGTTTTCATGCCTCCAATAAAGACCAGGAAAAAATTCAAAAGTATCTCACGAATTTGTAAAGTCCTAAGCATTTCTTGAGTTTTTATTCTACAGCTTGGTCTCAAATCTAGAATTTTTATCATCTTTAACAAAGAACTTAGTATTATTCTTCACTCCATCTCTCACCTGTTTTCGTTCATACACACCTTCGTGATTGTTCAATAGTCTTTTAGCCTTGTAGCTTCAATTTAAACTTTCATATCTCCGTTAATGATGGAGCTCCTTTTCGGGCCTCCGTCAGATGTTGTCTTCCGTTGATCTCGCGGTGAACTTGACTGATTATCCTTTGTTGCGTGTGGGTCTCAATATGTTTTTTTTGAGGAAGAGGTGAGGTGAGGAAGCTGTTGCCGAGTACCTGCAAAGAAGTCCCAGGGTGGTTTGGTACCACCGAGGACCCTCCGACGATCAAGTTAGAGGGGAAATCCGAGCAGAGTAACGGCATAAAAGTGTCAAGAATGGCTTACTTGACCCCTCTGTGATGGGGGTTTATATAGCGGTGGGGCACGCAGCAGCGGGCGTGAGAATCTCGCCGGCAGTTACGCTCCCGACGTCACGCCCGCGTAGAGAGCGGATCGCCCATTAATGGGAATCGTGATGGCGTGGAACGTGGGACATTGCTGGTGTAAAATCCGCGCATGGCGAGATTTGCGGAGCGGCGGTTACGCCTGGGAGTAGGTCGGAAGGCCAAGGAAAATGTCCTCGGCGGGAGCTCGGGGACGAGCAAGGAGGCCGAGGAGTCTTGGTCCTGTGGTAGCTTGGGGACGAGCTGAGAGGCCAAGGAGGCCAAGTTGCAGGGGCCCCAAGGGGGGACAGCTTGTGCTTGCTGGTCGGGCACGGGGTGGCCTGATCGGCCCCTGCGGGCCCCTTCTTCTGAGTTATGGGACACGTCACCTGTCACGTGTCATGATCTTGGGGATCTCCAACATCAAGCACTATCATTAGCCCCCCACTCTTGTCCCGACCAGCTAGTGGTCGGGTCAGGAGTGGACTGCCGGGCCTCCCGAGGTGAGATCCCTTCTATGGTTTCGTTGGGGCGAGCCCTCGGGCCGCGAATCAAGGCGAGATCTTTGCGTTTAAAGGAGGTGCGCCGGTTCATGCACTCTGCAGTCGAAGCGACGGTCCACGTGTCGAGCGTCGATTAGCCGATGCGACGTGTGCAGGTCTGCGGCGTCTGATGGGATGCAGTCCAGCGCTGGGCTGCCACGTGGAACGATCGGGGCTGCTGGGCGTGAGGAGTCGTTTCGGCGGGAGGTGACGGGCGCCGTTGGATGCGGCCATACGCGGTGATAAAATGGGGGCGGGGCCCACCTCAGGGCCCCCAACCTTTCATTTCCCTTCTTCCTTGAGTCGCTGCCGCTCGGCGTTCTTCTTCCTTTGGGATACATGGTTCGCTCCCATTCTTCGGGAGGCCCGTGCCGGGAGGAAGCTAGTGGCGTAGCCGAGCCCCCGGCCAGCTCGCGCCCTCCGCCGGATTCTCTGTCGGCGGCAGGGCCATCCATTTCGTCGACGGCATCTGGTGGTTTCTTTGGCGGCAGCCAGAGTCGTCAGTAGTTGCCCGAGTCCCAGACTGGGGACGGGGAGAAGGGCGAGGGCAGCCCCCTTCTCAAGAGGAAGAGGACGGTTTTCGCGTGCCGCCGTCGAAGGCCCCTGAAGGGATTCCAGTGCAGGAAGGGGGCTCCGTCTTCACGGTTCCGTCTGGGCTTTCTGTCGCCACCGGCCTGCTCGCCGGGATGGAGGAGTCGGCTGGGGGAAAGCTTCCGTGTGGCTCCTTGAGGGATCAATTGGAGGCCATGGCGCAAGGGGCGGTCCATGTACGAATCCCTCCACGCGTATTTGTCTTGGTGTGCCTTCCCTTGGTTCGGGTGCTTCCTGGTTTCTCATCGGCTTTCTGTCAGGTTCTTCAACACTGCGCCCTTGCCACTCGCATGGAGGCCGAGGGGGCATTCCACGCCCCGAGGCCAGTGGAGGCGTTTCCTTCGGAGGTCAAGATTTTGCGACGCGACCTGTGCCAAGAGAGGGAAAAGGCTGACGTTGTGGCTTGCCAACTCGGCGACTCGGGATGCCCTTCGTCGTCTGAACGCGTCTCTCCGGGTTGCCGATAGGAAGCTGGCGGACATGGCCGAACGCTTTGCGGCCCTGGAAAAAGAGAGGGACGCCAGCATGGGAGATGCCGAGGCGGCGTTGCTGAAGGCCCAAGTTGCCGAGGCTCGGGCTAAGAAAGCTGTGGCCGAGTATAAGGTATCAGAGCAGTTTTACGCCGAGCTCGGGGAGTATTCTGCCGTCGCGTGGAACAAGGCTCTGGACGCCGTGAAGGAACAGCTTCCCGAGTTCGACGATGGTGAGCTCCGTGCTCGGGTTCCGCTTCCGGCGACGAGACCTCCGGTGAGAGATGGCGAGGGAAGCAGGGTGTGCCCCTGGTGGCAAAGTCTCCGGTGGTAGGGCCTTGGGCCATGGCGCCGACGATGAAGTGGCCGAAGTAAGCTTCCGGGTAGTTTGTAGGGCTGTGGGGCCCCAGAATACCCTTTGTAAGGACCTTGATTTTGGCAATAAAAGAAAAAATCCTTGATTCGTCGGTTTGCATTTTGTCTTTTGTGTGTGAAGGACGTTCGTAGGATATCCTCGCTTGTATTTCTTGTATTGTCGTGTTTCCATATCAGGTTGGCCATTTGTCTGGCGATCTCCTGTCGAGTTGACTCCAATCACCAGCCGGCGAGTGTGTCAAGCGCTGCCGCGGAGGTATCCTCATGTATGGCCCCCTAGGTCGATGGGAGATCGTTCAGACTCGGATGAACCAGTTGTTCTTCCGGGTGTCTTGGATCCTCATGTATGGCCACAGGGCTACCGGCCGGGCTTGACCGAGCAAGGGCTCGACCGCCTTTGGGAGGACTTTGGGCCCTAGCGTGAGAAGGGCTGCGGAGGGCCATTAAGAATGACCGGGCAGCGAGGATGCGCGGTTGCCTCTTGGTGAGGGCTTTGATCTCCGGCGTCGTGGGTAGGCAACTACCAGCCTGAGATGAATGAGCCGGGTAGCCGCTTTGGTGCCTCTTGTGAGGGCCTTTGATCCCTGGCGTTGAGGGTAGGGAGCTACCAGCCGGAGTAGACCGAGCAGGGTAGCTGCTCGGTTGGCTCTTGCGAGGGCTTTGATCCTTCAGGACGGGGACCGAGCAGGGTTATTGCCCAGTGCCTCTTGGCGAGGACTTTGATCCCTGTCGGTTATGGTAGGAAGCTACCAGCCGGGGATAGCCGAGCAAGGACCCGACTGCCTCTGGGAGGACTTTGGTCCTTGGCGTGGGAAGAGCTATAAGGCTGTTAGAAGCCTACCAAGGACCTTTGGCCGGGCAGGGTTACTGCCCGGTGCCTCTTGGCGAGGGCTTTTGTCCTGAAAGATAGCCGAGCGAGGGAACCTAGGGCTCGACTGCCTCTGAGAGGGCTTTTTGATCCTCGACGTTGCGGTAGGGAAGCTGCCCGCCGGGGATAGCCGAGCGAGGGAACCTCGGGCTCGACCGCCTCTGAGAGGGCTTTTTGATCCCCGGCGTTGTGGCAGGGAAGCTGCCTGCTGGGGATAGCCGAGCGAGGGGACCTCGGGCTCGACTGCCTCTGGGAGGGATTTTTCGTTTTACAGGGGGAACTCTACCGGGAAAAAAGATTAGAAGTTTCTTTATTCGTACGGGTAGGAATTCTAGACAACGCTTTACACCATCTTGTTAAAGGGAAATCTCGAGTGGTAGCTGGGGTGCGACGCTTCGCTAGCTTTGACCTCATTGGTATAGCTTGAGCTTCTCGGCGTTGTAAGGCCGAGGGAGCTTCCGCCCGTCCGCGTCCTGTAGGCAGTAGGTTCCGCCGGGGAGCGCTTCGGAAACGAGGAAAGGACCTTCCCACTTCGGGGAGAACTTGTGAAGCCTGCCTTGGTCGATGAATTTGTTTCGCCGCAAGACTAGGTCCCCGGTCTTGAAGGAGCGGTGTCTTACCCGAGCGTTGTAGTATCGGGATGAAGCGAGTTTTACGAGCGAAACGTCCATCTGCTGTTGATAGACGGTGGCTCTGATCTAGGCCCGTTCCCTTTTCTCCTACAGTATGTCGAGGCTGGTTCGTAGTGCCATGGTGTTTGCGTCATCGTCGAAGTGCTCGACCCGGTGGCTGGGTAGCCCGATCTCCACTGGGACCATCACTTCGGTCCCGTAGCAGAGGCTGAAAGGGGTCTCCCCGGTGGGGGTCCTTTTTGACGTGCGCAGGGCCCATAAGACCCGGGGTAGCTCCTCGACCTAACTGCCTTGTTTCCCTTCCAGGAGGGTTCGGAGACCCCGGAGGACGTCTCGGTTAGCGACCTCGGCCTGCCCGTTACATTGGGGATGCGCGACTGTGGCGAACTTCATGAGGATATGGTATTCTTTGCAGAAGTCCCTTACTTTCCCGTTCTCGAAGTTCGTCCCGTGGTCGGTGATGATGCACCTCTGGATCCCGAACCGGTGTATCAGGTTGTTTTGGAGGAACTTGATGGTTGTGGCGGCGTCCGGTTTCCTGATGGGAACGGCCTCGATCCACTTGGTGAAGTAGTCCACCGCGACGAGGACGTATTTATGCCCGCCAGTTCCGGTGGGGAACTGGCCGATCATATCCAATCCCCACTGGGCGAATGGCCATGGGGATGTCAGGGCAGTTAGCTCGGTAGCCGGGAGGCGGGGAATACTGCCGTGGAGTTGGCAGCTCTTGCAGCTCCTGACCATCTTCAGGGTGTCCTCGTGCATGGTGGGCCAGTAGTACCCCTGGAGTAGTGCCTTTTGGATCAAGGTTCGAGCTCCCTGGTGTGCGCCGCCCACCCCTTCATGGATTTCCCGCAGGACGTAGTCGGCTTCATGGGGGTCAACGCACCGGAGCAGGGTCTGGGTGAAGGCCTTCTTGTAGAGGTTTCCGTTGCTCCAGACGAAGTGGGTGGCTCTGGCCCGGAGGCGGCGGCGACCGCTCTATCCTCCGGGAGCGTGCCGTCCTTCAGGAATTCCACGAGGGGCTTCCTCCAATCCCGGTCGTTCTCCTGCGCCGTGTATACTTGGAGTGTCGCTGCCTCGTCTTCCACGCTGGGTCGGGTCAAGGTTTCGAAGAGTATCGACCGCCTATTGTTGGCCGAGTACGATGAAGCCAGCTTGCTCAGGGCGTCTTCTTGAGCGTTCATTTGCCTGGGTATTTGTTCCACCTGGACTTCGTCGAAATTTTTTCGGAGCTTCCTCACCTCGTCTAGGTACTTCATTATTAGGGGCTCCCGGGCCTCGAAGCGGGCAGTCACTTGGCTGACAACTAGGGCCGAGTCGCTGCGGACTCGTATGATCTTCAGCCCCAGCCCGACGGCCATGCGCAGTCCGGCTAGGAGGGCTTCGTACTCCGCCACGTTGTTCGATGCTTTGAAACCGAGCCTCAAGGAATACTCCACCTCGGCTTCGTTTGGGCCCCGGATAATGAGGCCGGCACCACAGCCTTCCTCGGTAGAAGACCCGTCGACGTAGATGACCCACTCCGAATTTGAGCTAGGGCCTTCCCGGACGGGATGCCGGGCTATGAGGGGCGGCGCAGAATTCGGCTTCCTGCTAGGGATGGTGCATTCAACGATGAAATCGGCCAGGGCCTGCGCCTTGATGGCTTGCCTCGGGCGATACCTTATGTCGAATTGAGACAACTCCCATCTCCATTTCTCTAGACGGCCTGAGGACTCGCCAGGATAGCCCCCAATGGGCGCTCAGTGAGGACGGCGATTGTGTCTGCTTGGAAGTAGTGCCGCAGTTTCCGCGAGGTTACTACGAGGGCCAGGACAATCTTCTCTATGGCGGGGTATCTCGTCTCCGCGTCCTTGAATACATGGCACACATAGTACACTGGCTTTTGTGCCCCCTCGACCTCTTGAACGAGCACCGAGCCTGCTGCTTGGTCGGACACTGCCAGGTACAGTGACAGCTCGTCCCTTTCCACCAGCCGGGTGAGCACGGGCGGTGTTGCGAGGTGCCTCTTCAGTTGGTCGAAGGCGGCTTGGCAATCTTCCGACCACTCGAACCTCGGAATTTTCCTCAGCGCTTTGAAAAATGGGAGGCACTTTTCCCCCGACCTGGACATGAAACGGCTCAGAGCGGCGACCCGCCCTGTGAGCCGCATGATCTCGACGTTGGTCTTCGGTGTGGTCATGCTCAGGATGGCGTCGATCTTCTCTGGGTTAGCTTCAATTCCGCGGTGAGTGACCATGAACCCGAGGAATTTCCCTCCGGTGACTCCGAACGCACACTTGGTGGGGTTCAGCTTCATGTTGAATTTGTGGAGCACCCCAAACGCCTAGCCCAGGTCTTTGACGTGGTCTGCCGATGAGACGGACTTGACGAGCATGTCGTCAACGTAGACTTCCATGTTCCTGCCGATCTGTGGCTTGAACATGCGGTTGACCAGCCTCTGGTATGTGGCCCCGGCATTCTTGAGGCCGAAGGGCATCACTCTGTAGAAGTACACCCCCCGGTCCGTTGTGAATGCGGTCATATCTTTGTCATCAGGATTCATGCGGATTTGGTTATAGCCGGAGAAAGCGTCCATGAAGCTCAGAAGCTCGTGCCCGGCCGAGCTGTCAACGAGCTGGTCTATGCGGGGGAGCGGGAAGTTGTCCTTGGGGCAGGCCTTGTTGAGGTCGGTGAAGTCGACGCACATACGCCACTTTCCACTCGACTTCTTGACTAGGACCACGTTTGCCAGCCACTCTGAGTAGGGCACATTCCTGATGAAGTTGGCGGCTAGGAGCCGGTCAACTTCCTCTTCGATAGCCTTTTGTTTGACCGGGGCGAAGCTTCTTTTCTTCTGCCTGACGGGTCGGGCCGTAGGATCAACGCCGAGCTTGTGGGAGATGATTTTGGGGTCGATCCCAGGCATGTCTGCCGGTGCCCAGGCGAAGACGTCGGAATTGCTTCGGAGGAACTCGATCAGGTCATCCCGCTGAATTCCCGTCCGGAGTGACCTGACCTGGACGGTCTTTCCTGGGTCTCCTTCCGCTAAGGGCACCTCGGTCAGAGGCTCGACCGGTGATCCACGGACCTCCTTCCGCTCGTCCTGGGTGTCCAGGGACCCTTTAGTGTTGCCGCATGCACCGGCGCTATCGATGTGCTGCTTGGGGGAAGATGCCTCTGTCAGGCCTACCTCCGCGACCCGCTGGCTCCCGTATGCCCGGCTTACCCCACCCTGATCGAGGGGGAGTTTTATCGCCAGGTGGTATGTCGAGATCTGGGCCTGGAGGGAGTTCAGCGTCGGCCTGCCGAGGAGGACGCTGTAGGCCGATGGGACCCTAGCCACAATGAAGTCCACAGCCAGTGTGCGCGTGCGGCCGGGCTCCCCGATCGTGAACTGCAGGGTGACCACCCCTTGTGCCGGGACGGAGTGGTTGGTGAACCCCGAGAGGACGTGGGAGGTCGGTTTCAAGTCTGCTGGGGCCAACCTCATACGCAAAAAGCAGTCGTGGAAGAGGATGTCCGCCGAGCTGCCCAAATCGATGAGTATTCGGTGGACCTCGTATCGGTGAATTTGTGCTACGATCACCAGCGGATCGCTGTGGGGCACAGATATTCCGTGGAGATCCTCGTCGCCAAAGGTGATGGGCTCTCGGCCCTTAGCCCTTTTGCTCGGGCGGCCGCCGGAGCCTGTGAGACGGCAGCCAGCGGGGAGACCGACGATCTTAGGCGAGGGTTCGCCCGTGTCTCCGTTGCGAGGGAGGCGATAGCGTGCATTTGGATCTTTAGGGGAATCGGTTGTCATGTGGGCGGAGATCGGAAGGCCAACTTTGTATTTTGTGGTGTTATGTTTCCTACAGACGGCGCCAACTGATGGAGCTCTTTTTCGGGCCTCCGTCAGATGTTGTCTTCCGTTGATCTCGCGGTGAACTTGACTGATTATCCTTCGTTGCGTGTGGGTCTCAATGAGTTTTTTTTAGGAAGAGGTGAGGTGAGGAAGCTGTTGCCGAGTACCTGCAAAGAAGTCCCGGGATGGTTTGGTACCACTGAGGACCCTCCGACGATCAAGTTAGAGGGGAAATCCGAGCAGAGTAACGGCATAAAAGTGTCAAGAATGGATTACTTGACCCCTCTGTGATGGGGGTTTATATAGCGGTGGAGCACGCAGCAGCGGGCGCGAGAATCTCGCCGGCAGTTACGCTCCCGACGTCACGCCCGCGTAGAGAGCGGATCGCCCATTAACGGGGATCGTGATGGCGTGGAACGTGGGATGTTGCTGGCGTAAAATCCGTGCATGGCGAGATTCGCGAAGCGGCGGTTACGCCTGGGAGTAGGTCGGAAGGCCGAGAAAAACGTCCTCGGCGGGAGCTCGGGGACGAGCAAGGAGGCCGAAGAGTCTTGGTCCTGTGGTAGCTCGGGGATGAGCTGAGAGGCCAAGGAGGCTAATTTGCAGGGGCCCCAAGGGGGGCCAGCTTGTGCTTGCTGGTCGGGCACGGGGTGGCCTGATCGGCCCCTGCGGGCCCCTTCTTCTGAGTTATGGGACACGTCACCTGTCACGTGTCATGATCTTGGGGATCGCCAACATCGAGCACTATCAGTTAAATTTTCTTTCATAATTTTATGTTTTTATCTTGCACTCGAAACTCGTCCCCAGCAAAGATTATTCTCCCACAAAGAACCGCGATGACTTTTAACTCGGAGAGAACACTTGCTTGGCTTATTTTTATTAAGCTTTCTAGGTTTCATAATGAGCTTTGGGTCAATGAATCTCAAACCAGATGGTTTTAGGGCATTAGGTGTAGAGACACCCCTAAGACTTAATTGCCCAAGTCACCAAGACCACAAAACAAAGACTTAATTTTATGAAGTGAAAATTCTTAGAAAGAAAACCAACAGAGATACTTCAAGTTATGCTTCCCAAAATTAAAGATGTGTATGTGTGGATAATGTGTGTAATCACTCTAATCAAGCTCAAGATGTGTTATATTCCAGACTTGGCCTTTATTAAAGATTTCAATATTTTCCCTTCATATCAACTTCATTCATGAATCATACTCAGTAGTACTTATTTCTAAACAAACTTGTTTGATCTTAAGAAAATTCACATTTTTTTAGACATTTCAAATTTGTCATCTAGTTCTCAAAACTCATGATACGTGTAGTGTGGTGTAAAAACGTATATTTACTACAGTTAAACTCAAGAGGAGTTATTTTTCGGGTTTACAATATCTAATCTTAGGATTTAGTTATTTCTAACCTATCAATCTAAATTGTCGGACTTGAGTCTAAGTTTCCCCTCTAGCTAACTTGACGACAAGGTTTTTATGTTTTGGAAATTTTCAATTTTTTATATGCAAAACATAATTTAAACATGATGCAATGCGGAAATGAATGCAAAGATAGAAAAATCACCGATTATACCCCCAAATTTGAACTTGACAGTGTTCTCACTGTCATGCCACATAAAGAGATCCCAAAAGTTTTGAGCTTCAATTTTTTTGGGAATTCCACAAGACAAGAAATTTCCCAAAAGAAGACAAAATATATACACTTAAAAAAATGCCTTCAAACTTAATTAAAATAGTGTTTCCACTATTAAGTATTGAAGTTCACGTTAAGAGGGGAGAGAACATCATCAGTATATACAACGCTTTACAAAGACCAACGGTCAATACTAACCATTCAAATATTTTATCATGATGACACCATGGTTGGTGAAAGAAAGTGTAACGGATATACGTGAAGAATACTCGAGACTGTATATGAATGGAAGTGGTATTAAGTCTCAATTGGAATGAACGGAAATGAGAGTGACGATAGGAGATGATGTGGAGGAAAGATAAGAAGTGTATTTGGAAGTTTTTACGTTTCGGTCGGTGGAGACAAAAAAGTGAGTGTGAATGGAAACGAGAATGTGAAAGATAAGGAATGTATGGAATAATTGCATTCTCATATGTGATAAGAGGAAGAGGAGGTTCAACTTCTTTTGCTGCAAAGGGAGATGCACGAATTTTTGGTGGAGCTTGATTCATCACATCTGCGAGTTCTTCAGCGAAAATATCTTCAAAACTGCCATCGATGTCCTTAGTGTTGATCACCTCATCGGAAAGAAAGGAATCGATATCCATATCAGTGGAATAGTCAGAATCACTAGGAAGGTTGAAAATTTCAAAGTCAATGTGTTGCGCACCAGAATTCAAAGCACTCGATTCTCCAGAAATTGTGGAGGTAGGAGATTCAGAAAGCTCGTCTACGTCATTCCTAAAAGAATCTAAATCAAACAGTGGTTCTTCAAGAACCATAGAACTAGAAGTATCGGGGTGTGGTTCATCAAACCTCGGTGGAAGTGAAAGAAGATGAGAAGAAGAACAAAAGGAAGTGTGTAATGAAATGGGTAAATGAACTTAAGTGACGAGAATTGTTGATCTAGACGTGGGAGATGAAAGCCGAATATCGTCTTGCATATCGGATAGATTGGTGGTAAGAATAATATCAGTTAAAGGTTCATGAAGATGCTCACATTCAATGGAAGGGACATGATGAGCCGGGGAATCCAACTCATCCAACATCGCGAGCTCATCCTCAAAGATATTCTCAACACTGATCTCACTAGCACCGTCAGTCAAATCAAACGAATAATTCTTAAACAATTCATCGATTATATTATCCTCAATCGATGGATCACTAGGCTCACTCGATAGGATTTCAAGACTTGAGAAGTCAAGATTAGTCGGATAAGGATCAGTCTAATTTGGAATCGTATATGGCTCTATTTCACAATCATGATTAGGCAAGTCAAATATGTTATTCTCGGGCACCTCATCAATTATATTATCAAGCGGTTGATCATCAAATTCATTCGGTTGGATTTCAGGATGGACGTTGTTGAGATCAAAAGAATTGGTTTTAGTTTAACCAGGGGGATCCTTGGTTCTTTCTCACTACTCAAGTCCAACTCTATTTCATGACTAGACATGGTTTGTGAAGAAATTCCAACGAAAGATTCTTTTTGAACCGTGGGACTTCCTAATTGATATTCAGAAGCAATGTCTAGATAAGGTGCAAAAGTTGAATAGGGTTGGAATTGATTGAATTGTTGGCTACAAGTGTGTTCAATATGTTCCGCAATGGACATGGGTTTACGAATAGCCACATTAGCTTTAAGAGAAGTATCAACATGAGAGGGTGTGAAAGTTTAGTACTGTTGATAAGAATTGGATGGTGGTGTCCAATTGTCATAGATAGGATTATGATCAATATTTTGATATGAAGATGATTGGGATTGGTTGAATTGTTGGCGACGGGCTTGTTCAATATACTCAGCAATGGACATGGGTTTAAAAGTTGCCACATTCGCCGCAAAAAGAGTATCAATATTTTCATATGGAAATGATTTGAATTGTTATCGAAAGGAATTTAGAGTAGTGAAAGGTGTGAAAGTTAGGCTATGAGCTTTTTCAATATGTTCATCAATGGATACGGGTTTAAGAGTTGTCTCATTAGCCTTAAAAGGAGTATCAACATATGAAGTTGTGAAACTTTGATACGGTTGATAGGAATTGGATTGTGGTTTCCAACTATTATTTCTAGAAGCTTCAATCCTATCCCTCAAAGAAATGATGGGTATGGATACATCGTTGGAATTTATACCAATGCAAGGATGATATAATGAAATATCTGGTTCAAGGTAGCAAAGATCGGCAAGAGTTGATCGGTTTGGGTTACCCATCATTAGAGAGGTGAAAAGAAATTGAGATGAAGAGAAGAAGGGATGAAAAAGAGATGAAGTTTTATTGATTTTTGATTTTTTAATAAAGTTTTTAGATTTTTAACATTATATTTTTTGAAAAAATACGGAAACTACGGGGTTTGACTCAACCAATCACAATCAAAATGCACAAACAATTCCTAGAACTAGGGTCACCTAGATCCGATACTAGACCGCTCCCAGACTTCCAGAAGACAAATTGCAGGATAAATCCTCTACCGTTTCTTTACTAATCGAATGGCCAAGTAAGTGTAAGCGAGGAAGGGAGGTTTTCCAAGGGTTTCGCCAAGTTCCTTAATTATAGAACCTTCTCACTTTGCGAGACTCTCGTCTCTAACACAAGCCTAGACACCACAAGATTAGTGCCGATAAACGATAGATTATACACAACCCTCCCTTATCCTAATTGAGCGCGAATGTCCTTAGGGGCTTAGTTTAAATCTTTTTTAGTTAATGAAGGGTGATGCTTATGCTCGTTTTATGATTTTTGGGGCCTAGAAATGGCGATGAACTTCCCACCTAACCTGATTTGGGTTTCTTTCCCCTTAAGTTCATATTCTTTGATGCAAAGCAAAAACAATCACAAAAATCTAAAACATGCAAATTTTTATTTTGGCGGCGCTATTTGCAAAGAAGCATGCAAGCAAATACAATTTATTGGAGCTTCAGATGAGGTTTAAAGCAGAGAAGGAACTTACAAATTTTTTTGATGGAATGATCCTACAACTTGGCCACGGAATGGCGGTCCTCACAATGTGTATGGCCGCGACTTGGCGGTCAAACTTGGTCAAAACTTTTCAAAACTCTGGCAATGGGTTTCTACACTCTTATGCTTCTATTCCCAGATCCCAGACTCTCTGTTTGATCACCCTCGTTGCTTTAGATTTTTGCACACATAATAAAGCCAAAGAAAATAATAATATGGGTGTTTTTTAAAATTGTTTTTATTTTTTTAGTTTTAAAAATATACATAAGAAAAATTAACCCAAATAAAAAGAAAAATAATGTTACCGTCTCCCCGGCAACGACGCTATTTGATTGGTATGAAAATTTATGTTTTTATTATATTCTAGATACCGCAATCAACACGGTGTCGCTTGAAACTAGCCGCAGTAAGTACGGGTCGTCCATGGAGAGAAGGCAAGTTAGAAAACTTGTTCTAGACGAGTTAAAAAGAATGGTTTGATTTTGTTTGTTTTGATCTAGGTGATTTGAAAAAAATTAGGAAAATAACAACTCATTAGGGTTATGATTAGATAGTGTAAGCGATATATTTGAAATTCTCTTCCTTTAAGCCTCATATTGAATTGATGCTAGGATAATAGCAAACAATGTGGATTAGGGTTCTTAAAGAGGTACTAACGAGATCCCTCTATTGACCCTTGTCTTTCCATTCTTTGTTCTTATCTCAAGCCTTTGGCAAAATTAACAGCAACTTATCTCGAATTTAGTTCGTAACTATCATGTAGGGATAGTGCACCCAAAAGGAGAGAGATGTGATTATCTTTGCAAAAGTTCAATTTCATATGTTGGGCAAAAGGAAAGTGTAAGGAATTTTTCCATCTCTCAAACTACCCTTTCCTAAACCTTAGCGAGTGAGAAATTACTCACCCATTAAAATAAATTAAAACAAAAAGGAAAAATAAGAGAAGAAAGAATAAGAAAATAATAACTAAGCTAACTACTAGGACCCTCGAGATAGCGAACAACAACCATTGAGCATCATTGCTTTGAAAATAATTAGATCGAAGAATAAAAGAGAAAGAAGATCAATAAAACCATCATCTACAATCTATCTAATAAAATTAAAATGCAAGAAAATAAAATTGCAAGATAGTAAGAAGACAAGAATGAAAAGAACAAACCTTTATTTATTGATACTCAAAGCTTCTACAAGAATTTTAATGGCTAAGAAAAAGAAGAGATACAAAAATTCTAATTTATTTTTGTAACTTAAAACTAAAACCCTAGACGCCTCTTCTTGGGTGTTGCTCCGTGTTATTTATATGCTCTGGAAGACGAAACCCTAGGGCTATTATCGACGCACACGAAAAGATAAAACTGCCCCAAAAACCCTAACTCGTGCAGCGCAATTGCGGCCGTGTTTCAGCGACTATTTGAACTATCATGGCCGCGATTCTGCGACCATATGAATGAAATGAGTCTACGAAATTTTCCTTTATTCTTTTCGCTATTTTAGGGTTTTTTTAGCATGTCATAACTTGATTTTGCTAACTTTGAAATTTGTAGGTTTGACTTGTTGATTTTCACTTTGACTGGTTTAAGAATCGTTCGGTTTAAGCTTGAAAGCTCGTAATCCGCTTCAACACCTGTTTCCATGCACTTATATAGTAAACACGGATTAAAAGTACCAATTTATAGGCAATATTATTAAGACAACATGGTATTGAGATGCAATTTTATGGTATGGACACCAGGATTATGATGTGATCATACTAGTAGGGCCTGCGTGGTCCATAAGCACATCCTTAAATGTTTCTAGTCGTGGGAGTATTGAGACAGGGTATCGGTACTCCAGAGTAGACTAGTGTATACATTTTTTGACTACGACCGGAGCGATGGCTGGTCCCACAGTTATTGGTGTTTGAAACCGAAGATTGTATATAGGTGCTCATTGGAAAATGAGTACACTGAACGGACTCACCGAGAACTTCTGGATGGTATTATATTTATTATCAGATAGCAGTTCTCTGATGACAATAGTATATAGTAGTCTTTTGACCTGAGATCATCATAGTGTCTTGTGCGTATTCCAACTGTACTTTGATTACTATCCAACCACAACTTAAAGAGCCGTGCATACAGTTTTTAGTTGGGTACAGTCCTGAAGCGTATGGAGGCAGTGAACGGTCGAGATGAGATTCGTCTCTCCTGGTATAGGGAGTTGATATTGCGCTGTGCATGATAGGCTATAATTATAAGTCCCTGTTCAGGGCGGTTGAGATAAAATGATATGGGTTATTAGTTATATCTCGGATGGTTATGAGTTCGACATCAGCATGACTTCTTAGGTTATTAGGGGTCTGACAGTATCCACCTCTAGACTTGGTATGCGATACTTTTTGACGAAGAGACCGGACTATACGGTAATTGTCACTGATAGGCTTTGTTGGGTTCAGATGAGTTTGCTTGTCAACTTACCTTTTGATCAATACTTGGGTAGCTGTTACGTGCATCTAGTACCGCTGACGTGTTTGTGGGTTAACTAGTTTGGGAATTGATCTGAAAGTGTTTCAGATTCAATCGGATTGATCCTATTTAACCTACTGCCATCGTATTGTCAGGTCTTTAGAGTCCCACAATAAAAGTGTTTGTTTAGGCGCAATGATGATGTGGAATACGTATGGGGATACATGCGGGAGTTTGATTAAATACGTGTATGTGATATGCGTAAATTATTGGACGTTTGATAATACTAGCCGGTTTATTCATAAGCCGAATTATTAAGTCAAGTATTGACTTAATATCCATAAATTTGATATGGTTGCTAGTATTGTGTATATGATACACACACTCTCTCTCGATTTCTTTAGTATATGATACTAATGTATTATTATGTATATAATACATAATATGTGAATATATTAGATACATATACTTTCTCTCTTTATATATATGTATTTGATACGCATATTGTATATGTATTTGATACACATATTGTATATGTATGTGTTACATATACTCTCACTCTCTCTCTTTTGTATGTATATAATACATACAAGTATATGCATTTGATACATATACATTTTGTCATATGATGAAAAATGAAACCATGTGAAGAGGTAGGGGCCACATGAAGACCCACCCTCTTTATACATAACAACAAAGAGGAGAGAGAGTGTTTGAGAGGTTTCATCTTCATCTTCTTCCTCTTGATAATTTTAAAAGAGAGGAAAAAGAGAAGGAAAAGGAAAAGAGAAAGAAAAAAAATGAAAGAGCTTCTTTTCCATTATCATCTCTTACCTCCACTTGCTAACAATATGTGAGAGCTAGTTGCTTCATATAGAAGTGTTCTAGTGTGAAGTGGAAGCTTGAATGGGTTGCTTTCAACGTGGATCATTTTTGGCAAGGCCATCGACGATCAAGCTCGATTCCTACACCAAGGAGCCTAGTTTGGGTCTTCTACTAGAGAGTGGACATGCTACAAAGATTGTAGTCCTCTTAAACTCATTATATTTCTTTGGTCTGCTCTCTTGATTTGTGTAATTACTAGTATTTGGATGATTTTGGATATAGTGTTTGGTGCTATGTTTAGAAAATTTTCGTTCTATGTATCCGCCGCGGTCCGCAAGTGTTGCGACCCTAGCACCGTACACTTACATGGTATCAGAGCCGATTTATCTACCAGTTATTGTTTTGGTGGCCAATTGAATTTTAAAGACCAAAATTTCAAAACTAGTTTCAAAAATTGCTTCAAAAATCCTCTCATTTTGACTTGTGCCCGAGCCCGGGGGTTCTCGGTTTACACCGAGAACCCCATTATAGATCAGGAGTTACCCCAAGCCTTTTCGAGGGTCCTTGTGTGGGGCCCCCACCTGAGGCCACCAATTGGTGGCCTCGGGTTGGTCTCCTCAACTCGAGGCTACCAATTGGTGGTCTCGAGTTAAGGGGCCACCCATGACCCTTTAAGGGGCTCTAGGGATAAGCCCGAGTTCCCCGTTAGGTTCTCGGCTTCATTCTGGGTCCTCCGGGACTCGTTTTCATGAAAAATCAAGGGATTATTTGTTGCCAGGGTGCACTTGATTTTCATTTTAATTAGAATCTCAAGTGTGCGACCTCGCAGGTAAAAATTCTTTGGTCACGACTTCGATTTAACTCCATCAAAGTGTTTGATCGAGTTGGTTCTGACACGTATAAGTATATCTGTTGGTAAATATAGCCTAATTGATGTGTGATCAATTAGACTAGGTTGCACATTTTAGAATGTGATGTTGGTGTGTATGGTTTGGTTTGGATTGTCATGATGAATAGCCCCTCCTGTGAATGTGATATGTACAAACGTTGTATTTCAATTCATGTATTATGTGGCCTTAAAATGTATTATTCTTTTCTTCAGAACGCGGTCGGTTTGAGACCGTTGTGTCCTATTGAATATATATAACTTGGAGGTTGCGCTGAGGAGGAGTGCTCGAGCTTCGGGTTCCAGAATGCCCAAGGTGGCCTCTTCAAGGAGTTGATGCCGGGTCGCCTCGTTCTAGGATTGGCGGGTGGCTCACCATGCTTGTAGGGGTTATGTTAATGCTTATATTTAGGCTATTCACACGATCGTGTAATGTCGCATTTCGTTTGTGGCTCAAATGAAACGCGAGATTTCTAGATATCTGACTATTCCATTTTCTATGATGTTTACAGCATGCCTGTAATGTGTTTACTTGCCTGTGATATATATATATATATATATATATATATATATATATATATATAAGTGTTTCTATATATTTTACAATTGCAAAAGCCCTGCGTCCGCCCTGCTGTTAGTTAAGTAACCTAACAGTGAAGACTCGATGCCCCTTGGCGATTGCAATTGGCATATAAAAACATTCTATTTTCTTTTTCCTATCTTGCTTTCTAGTGTGATAGGAATTTAAATGATGGGACTATATTAATGTGATTAATATAAAGTAAATAAACCTAATATGATGTTGTGGGAACCAATCCGTTTTTCAAAACAACTAAGTTTTTAAATCACTCGGTTCCATCAACGATATCAAGTTCGTTATGTTAAAGGTTTTTCTCAAAATCAGTCGTAGCCCTCAATCATTTCAGATGAGTAGAGTACTTAGTATTCGTGCTGTGTTTGTTGATCTTTAGTCAAGGCGTAGTGTACGGTAGCTAAGTGATGCTTGTCTGCCTCATATGATGAGATTGGTTAGAATAGTCGTATGGCTTTGTTGATCTTTAATCAAGGGTCCTGTGGGTGGGTCTAAATTAATCATGAAATAATGGGTTGAACTTGACTAGGACTTTATGATTTGTTGATCTTTAGTGAAGGTCATAAAGACCTAGGGGTAAAAATCATATTGGGAGTTAATTGTTGAAAATTGCAATGTGATTGCATACCTTCTATGTGATAATCTCGATTCCCACTATGAATAAAAAGTTATTCTCGGGAGAATCTCTCCTTCACAATAAACTAACTCAGTAGGTGTCTAGAAAGGTGTTTACTGTACGCCTCTAAGGAAAGAGGGCTATTTAATTAGGTCCGTGTGAAAGCGCGGAGCCTCCCTCTTAGTACTTATTCTGGTCTGGCTGACCGTTTAGTGACTTGTAGGGTGTACATGATCCCGGTTTATTCTCCTTTTAGGGTTTGAAAGAGAATTTGATGAAACAGAGAGAGCCATCCTGATTAGATAAACTAATAAACCAATCTAATTTTGCAAGAAAGCACGCTGAGTATTTCTTTTCTCTCTCTTGGCAGCGACCATGACTGACCTTACACTAAAACTCGCAAAACTAAGTTAACTGAACCCTCTTATAATGCAAAGTTTTGGAATGTCAAGATTGCCCTAATTTGCGATGAAGCCACATATGTCCTTGCCTCTCCTACCATTGGATATGTATGCCCTAGAGGCCATTATTGTATATTATAGTGGGTACTTGGACATATGTATGTACAAGATAGTCTTGCTCGATATGATAGTATTCTATTTGGTTTGTCTTTATCTTAACATGTGTATATGTTTTACTTGCTATTATATATCGCTAATACATGTTGATAAAGCTCGTATGATTTTTTCTTGTCTACCAGGATTATGATGTCGATCATACTAGTGGGGCCTGGGTAGTCCATAAGCACATCCATAAAAGTTCCTAGTCATGGGAGTATCAAGACTGGGAATTGATATTCCAGAGTAGACAAGTGTATACGTTTCTTGACATTGACCAAGGGGATGGTTGGTCCCATAGCCATCGATGTTTTACACCAAATATTATATATAGGTGCTCATTGGAGAATTAGTACAACGAACGGACTCACCGAGAACTCCTAGATGGTATTATACCTATCGTCAGATAGTAGTTCTCCGGTAACATAAGTACAGGATAGTCTGTAGTCGTGAGATCGTTATAGTGTCTTGTGTGGTTCCCACTATTCTTTGATTACTACCCTACCACAGTTTTAAAGAGCCGTGCAAATAGATTTTAGTTGGGTACAAGTCCCGAACCATATAGAGGCAGTGAATGATCGGAAAGGATTCGTCTCTCCCAGTATAGGGAGTTGATATCACGCATTGCACGATTGTCTATAATCATAAGTCCTTGTCCAGGGCAGATGAGATTTACTGAAAAGTGTTATCAGTAGTTTTCTAGTTGGTTTTGAGCTAGATATCGGCATAACTTATCGGGTTATTGAGGGTCTGACGGATTCCTCCCAGACCCGGTATACGACACTTTCAGACGAAGAGACCGGACTGTACGGTGACTATCACTGATATGCTTTGCAAGGTACAAACGAGCTTACTCTTCGACCAGTTTTTCGTTCAATACCTGGGTAGCCGTTACGTGCAGCTAGTACCACTGATGTGTTCGTGGGTTAACCCAAAAGGGGATTGATCTGGAAGTGTTTCAGATCAATCGGATTTGATCCTAACCTACTGCCAGTATATTGTCTAGTCTTTAGAGTCTCACACAGAGGGTTTCTCAGCTCAGGAGAAATAGATATAGAGGTCGTATGTTGATACTAGCAAGTATTCGATTAAATACGTGTATTAGATACACTGACTTTAATCGGACATCTGATAATACTAGAGGGTCTTTTAGAAAACCGGAATATTAAATCAAGTGTTGATTTAATATGTAAATATATATATGATATATATATATTACTAGTATTATGGTTTATTTCTTGTACCCTCTCTTTTAATGGATTTGCATTTTGATGCAAATAGAAATTGATATGCTTACATATTAATTTTTCCATTTCCTTTTCTTTTCTTTTCTAATTCTTTTTGGAGCCTGACTTGGGCCATGTGATGGAACATAGGGGAAGGGTGCATACCTACCCTAAATTGAGGGAAAAGTGGAGGAGAGAGAAAGGGAATGCATATGAGAGTAGGGTTTCCTCTCATTTGAAATGTAGGGTTCCATAGGGCGGCAGCAAGGTTTCAGGAGGCATCGTCTATGCCGTTTTCAAATTTTTGCCGTACTAAAGAATCCTAACCCTAGAATCTTAACTAGAGATTTAGACAAACCAGCAATGTAAACAACTTTACATCTAAGTGAATGAGGAATACAACCTTTGTAGACCGGTCCTTCACTTCTAAACCTCCGTGTAGTAGTCCCTTCGCTCCAAGTAGTGAACACCCGAACTCTGGTAAGGGTTCACATGAAGAAATGAACAAGCTTGCTCGAAGTCTTCGAGGCCAAAGATGATCTACGTCGAGGAGACTCAAGCTCATGCTACCTCTTCACTAATGGTAGATTAGTGAAGCAAACACCCTAAACTAAATGGATAATATAGTAGAGGATGATGAAGTAGGAAATGATCCCACTTTAGTTTTATTTTTCTCACAATATTTCTTCACCATTTCAAAAGCTAGAAAGCTTTTTTTCATGAGGAAGAAGAAGATGAAGAGAGAAGAGAATGAAACTCATATGAGGTGAGAATAGAAACCATGAGTGAGTTAGTGTCATACACTAACTCATGCAGAGAATCAACCATGGGTGAGTTATAATGGTTAGGTTAATAAATATCTACAAGTGAAACAAAATGAGTGGACTTGGTCAATGGTTCCACAAGCTTCTACAAATTAGTAGCCATGATAAATTTCCATCCAATTTTGAATTATTTAGATAAATATAAACCCTACATTATATCAAGCATGGTATAAGTCTCATACACCCATGAAGCATGTGGCATCAAGTATGACACAAATAATATGTACATTAATATATAACATATATATACTATATCCATACAAGTGAGAAAAAGAATACTTAGTGAGAAAATATTAGTTAATGTAAGTTAATATATCAAATATATAATTATACATTAAATTATCAAATCAACACTTGATTTAATAATCCGGCTATATCACATACAACCGACTAATATCATATGAATCAACTTATCGAATCAACACTTGATCCGATAACCCGGCTATATCTCATATAACTGTCCGATATCACATATCACGAGAATAGAATGTGTATCACATACGCACATTGATCTTGGTCCCGCACATATCACATATGAGCTCCTACTTCGTTTCGCATGAACCAGGAAACCTCTGTGTAGGACTCTAAAGACTCGTCAATACGCCGGCAGTAGGTGATGATCATATCAAACATCCACAAGCCGCAAGCAGTCTGCTAAACGTAACGGCCATACGGGTATTGAGCGATCAGAAGATCAACAAGCAAGCCTTCTCATACTCCTGCGAATCCAATCAGTAACACTACCGTACAGCCCGGTCTCTTCGTCAGATATGTCGCATATCACAGCCTGGGAGTGGTATAACGTCAGACCCCAATAGCCTGATAATCCATGCCGATGTGAGGTTCATAACGGTTCGAGAAACTACTGATAACACTTACCAGTAGATCTCAGCAACTATGGCCAGGGATTTCCTGTTATGGCCAATCGAGCATAGCGCAACATCCACCCCCAATACCGGGAGAGGCGAATCCCCTCCTATCGCTCATTGCCTCCATGTGACTCGGGATTGTACCCAAAAACCACCGTTTTGCATGATCTCTTGAATGTGGTAAGGTAGAAATCAAAGCACAGTGGGAATCACACAAGACTCTATGACGATCTCGGGTCGACAGACTAACCTGTACCAGTGTCACCAGAGAACTGCTATCTGACGATAGGTATAATACCATCTAGGAGTTCTCGGTGAGTCCGTCCAGTGTACCCAGTGTCCACTAAGCATCCGTATACCATCTCTGATGTCGAACACCAATGGGTATGGGATCATCCATCGCTCATCATATTGGTCGAGAAGCGTATACGCTAGTCTACTCTGGAGTATCGATGCCCTGTCTCGATACTCCCACTACTAGGAACATTTGAAGGATGTACTTGCCGACTACTTCTGCCCCACTAGTATGATCCGCATCATAATCCTGCTAGTTAAGTACTCATCCTAAGGGCTTTATCAACATGTAACAGAGAGAAAATAAGTGTACATGTTAAGATAAAAAGCAACTGGATAGCATACTATCATGTCGATCAAGAAAGTCCTTCCTATATATGTCCAAGCATCCACTACAATATACATCACATATACAGTAATGGCCTCTAGGGAATACATATAACTAACAATCTCCCACTTGCACTAAGGCCATTTGTTTCAGTATCTCATACTCAACGTCCTAAAGAATTCTCTCTAGGGAAAGGCCTTTGTGAGTGGATCCGCCGTGTTATCCTTTCCATCAACTCTCCTAACCTCGATCCATCGGAGATCAACCATCTCCGTGATCAGGTGATACTTGCCTCAGAATATGTCTGGAACACTGATGGGACCTGCTTCCTAGGCCAAAGCCACAACTCCGTTGTTGTCACAATAACAGTTATTGGACACTCAATGGTAGGAACCATGTTCATATCATGAACAAGAAATGCCCAGACAACCATTTTGGCAACATCATTGGTAGCAATGTATTCGGCCTTTATCGTCTAGTATGTCACAGTATCTAGCTTGGAACTCTTCCAACATACCGTCCCTCCACTGAGGGTAAAGACAATGCCTGTGATTGACTTTCAGTCGACCTTATCACTCTGGAAGCTCGAACCAAGAACATTCATTAGTGCTTCTCAAGTACTTAAGAATGTCCTACACAGCTATCCAGTGATTTTCCCAAGATCCGATTGATTCCTTATCACTATACCTAGTGAGATCGCTACATCTGGTTTGGTACATAACATCGCATACATGATAGAGCCTACTGCCGAAGCATAGGGTATCGCTTGCACGCGAGCTCTCTCCAAATCAGTCTTGGAAGACATCTTTTCGGAGAGAGTGATTCCTGAGTAAGTGGACGAACCACCACGCTTAGAATCTTCCATACTAAATTCCTTTAGTATGGTGTTAATGTACCTGGATTTGGGACAATCCCAACATCCACATAGATCTATCACCATAGATCATAATCCACAAGATATAGTAGGTATCATCCAGATCTTCCTTGGAGAATCTTCGTGATAAGAGGAGCTTGACCGAGTGTAGCATAGGAAACCATTTCCTATCAAGAGTATGTTATCTACGTACAATACGTGGAAGACAACCTTACTCTCTACAACCTTCTTATATATACAAGGTTCATCTACCTTTTTGATGAAGTCACACTCTTTGACTGTCATATCAAAACAGATGTTCCAACTCTGTGATGCCTGCTATAATCCTGATGGACTTAAGCATAGTTTTGAAAGTCTCAACTTTTCCATCTACACCAAGAATCTTCTCAAGATCCATTTGCTCCCAATGGGTTTTACGCCTTCAGGTGCAACATGCAAAGTCATACTTTGTTGGTGTATATGGATTCCATCTTTGATAGCATCCAGCCATTTCACAGAGTTGCCACTCGTGATGGCCTGTCTGAACCTAGTTGGGCCATCATCTACCATGATGCATTCCTCGCTCCCACTGTCACCGAGAAGACCGTAGTATCTCTCAAGTAGATGAGGAATGTTCACAATATTATCCTGCAATACAAAATTATATCCTTCTTTAACTTAATAAAGAAAATGATGTAATGTTGTATATCAGGTTCGGCATCTAATAATATTTGTTCAGAATCAATGTATTTACTACTTGGTAATACAAGGTGATATCTGCCAACTGATTTGGCTGCAACAATTGCACCATTCTCTACACTAGAGAACAATCACCTATTCTCAGTTCTCTACCTGTCTGTAGCCCATGTAACAGATTACATATGTGGGATTCTAATCCGGTATCTCATACCGAGGACGTAGAGGATACTGAGAAACAGTTCTTGGTAGTGAACACACCCGAAGAATATGCATCAACATGCTTATTCCTCGATTGGGTTGCGTAGGAATCCGGATATTCCTCTATTTCCTGCTCGGACTTATAACAATTATAAGATTGAGCGGAACCAACGTTCCCCAACTCAGTATAATAAGCAGGTTCGGTCAATACATCCATATTCTTATCTTGATTAAGGCGTGACATGGTCGCTACCAGGAGAGAGAGAGAAGAAAACACTCTGCGTGCGCTCTTGCAAGATTAGATTGGTTATTATTTTATCTAATCAGGATGGCTCCCACTGTTTTTATCAAATCTTCCTTCAAACCCTAAAAGGTAAGACTAGCCGGGATTAATAACACCCTACAAGTTCGCCAATCTTTCGGTCAGGCCAGTGTCGGTACTTTGAGGGAGCTTCCCCGTGCTTTCGCACGGACCTAGTTAAAATAAACCTCGTTTTCCCAGGGACGTAACCCCGTTAACACCTTTCTAGACACCTACTTGATCGGCTAATTGTAATGTGTAAAACTCTCCCAGGAGTAACTCTTACTCGCAGTGAGTATCAGGATCCAACTATCTCATAGAAGGTATGCAATCTCATTGCAAATTTCAACACTTGAAATTCCTGATAATATTTTACCCCTAGTGACTTATGACCTTAACTATGGTCAACAAATCATAAGCACTAGTCAAGTTCAACCCGTCATTTCCTGATTAATTAGTCCCACCAACATGACCCTTAACTATGGTCAACAAAGTCATATGACTGTCCTAATTAATCGCATCATATGCCGTGTAGGAAGACATCACTTAGCTACCGCACACTACGCCTTAACTATGGTCAACAAACGTAGCACGAATACTAAGTACTCTACTTCCTAAAATGACAGAGGGTTACGACTGTAGGGTGTTTTTCGTTACCCCATTGAGATGGGAATGTGCGTACGCTTGTCAGGCGCATTACAGACTCCTCCTGCCTAGGGTAGGCTGGGGTTTATTGATTGCGGGGATCCAAATCTCCGGCAGCCGCGGACTAAATTGCCGTTAATTACCCCTCGCCTTTGGACCAAGGGAACCTCCGATTAACGGGTCAAACAGGTTATGCGAACTCAATGTGCAGTGTATGTGTGTAGTGTTTTGAAAGGGGGGTTTGGATATATCGGGGGCTCCGCAGAGTTTTTACGGGGGTCCCGCTACCCAGATAGCGGGTTGGGGGTCAAGGGGGCTAGCAGCCCCCTTGCGGGGTGCGGGGCAACGCCCCGTTAGAAATTTTTTTCTAACAGGGACAGTGTCGTGGAGTATGTGTGCGTGTGCATATGTATATATACATATATAAAAAAAAGGGAAATGGCATCCAAAAGATGTGTGGGAAAAGCGCCAGCGCTTTGGGTGCTAGCGCTTTGAGCGCAAGGACGCTAGCGCCCCACGTGCCAGGTATGTGGGCGATCGGGCGCTCGGGCGCTCGGGCTTTGGGCGTTAGCGCTTTGATCGCCAGAGCGCTAGCGCTCAACCTCACGTGCCAGGCACGTGAGCGCTCTGGCGCTAGCGCTTTGGGCGCTAGCGCTCTGAGCGCAAGAGCACTAGCGCTTTGAGCGCTAGCGCCCCACGTGCCAGGCACATGGGCGCTCGGGCGCTAGCGCTTTGAGCGCTGGCACTTCACGTGCCAGGCACGTGGGCGCTCGGGAGGAAAAAGGGACTTGGTCCCTGCAATGGGAGTTGTACTCGCAGAAAGGAGCATTTATTATTTTGTATATATGTATATATATGAGGAGTTAAACTCCTAAGATATTTTGAAGTTGATGAAGGGGGCTTCTCCCCTTGAGCCCTGGATCTTCCCCAAAGTGGGGTTTCTGGAGATGGGTCACCTTCTTCTTCCTTTGTTGGCCGGATCTTGAAGATCAAGAAGTATGAGATTTTAAAACTCTCTCCTTTCTGAGATCTGATGGAAGATCTGAGTTCCCCTGTGTGGGTTTTGTGGTGAAAAACTATTTAGTTTTATAAAAGGAAGAGTAAAACTCTTGATTTAATTCAAAAAAGAAGAAGGTTTTAGAACCTTTAGGAAGGAGAAGATCACAGATCTTGATGCCTTTTTTAGGAGAGAGAAAAAAAGTTGTTGGGATATTTTCATTATCCTTGCCTTTATAGGCTATACACTTTACATATAGCCCCTTGGGCTCTACAAAAGTGGCATTTTGCCCATCCCATGGCTCATGTGCCATTTCTTTTTGCACATAAACCATGGGCTTTACAAAAATTTGGCTTTATGCCCATTTTTCTTACATTCATTCATGAAATAGAATAAAAGTAATACACCAAAATTATTTATTACAAAAATATTTATCTTGGCATGGGGGGAGGACAGCCGCTCCATGTTCAGGCTCGACCCGGGCATTGGCCCACTTGGCTTGGGGTTGACTTCGATTTTGACTTGGTCAACCGGGGTGTAAATTTCGACCCCAACAAATTGCCCACATATGTGGGTTGTGTGCACGAAATTGATGGATCTTCTTTCGCGTAGAGGTCGACTTGATCTGGTTCCTGTTTTAACGACGTGGAGGTCGATGCTGCCATTTTAGCGACTTGGACGGTCGGTGCTGTCCTTTTTACGACTTGGACGGTCAGTTCTGCCCTTTTTGCGACTTAGACAGTCGGTGCTGCCCTTTTTGCGACTTGGACGGTCGGTGCTGCCCTTTTAGCGACGTAGATGGTCGGTTCTACCCTTTTTGCGACTTGGACGGTCGGTGCTGCTCTTTTAGCGACGTGGACGGTCGGTGCTGCCCTTTTAGCGACTTGGACGGTCGGTGCTGCTCTTTTTGCGACGTGGACGGTCGGTGCTGCCCTTTTAGCGACGTGGACGGTCGGTTCTGCCCTTTTTGCGACTTGGACAGTCAGTGCTGCCCTTTTAGCGACGTGGACGGTCGGTTCTGCCCTTTTTGCGACTTGGACGGTCGGTGCTGCCCTTTTAGCGACGTGAACGGTCGGTTATGCCCTTTTTGCGACTTGGACGGTCGTTGCTGCCCTTTTTGCGACGTGGACGGTCGGTGCTGCCCTTTTAGCGACGTAGACGGTCGGTTCTGCCCTTTTTGCGACTTGGACGGTCGGTGCTGCCCTTTTTGCGACTTAGACGGTCGGTGCTGCCCTTTTAGCAACGTGGACGGTCGGTGCTTGATTTGACTTGCTCTGCTTCTTGCAGTGTCAGGGTTGAAGTTGACTTGCTGATTCGATGTGATTTGGTTTGACATCAGCACCGCTGCACTGGAATATGGTACCAGGAGCGAATCATCATTTGTCATGAGGCGATTTCCCTCATTCCCAGTTTAACGACTTAGGGGTAGGGGTCTATTGGATTGGAGTTTTGGGATTTTGGGGTTAGGGTAGGCATCAACGTTGCTAACACTGAAGCACACGTGCCAGGAGCAATTCATCATTTGCCTTTTCCTATTGGGGGGCGATGGCTTAGGAGACAGTTTTAGATCCCTATCACCTAAGGCTTTTCAATTTTATGAGCCGTAAGGGTCCCATAAAAGCATTTTCTCCCTACGAGTCGAAAGGATCTCGTAGGTGCATTTTCTCCTAGGAGTCGTGGGGACTCCCAAGTGTGTTTTTTCCTTTGTGAGTCGTAAGGATCCCACGAAGGTGTTTTCTTACGAGTCGTGAGGATCCCGTAAGTTTGTTCTCCTCATGTATCGTGAGGACACATGAGTGGGTCTTCCTAAATGGAGCATAATTCCAAGGGCTGAGACCAGCCGCGTAACTGGTGGTTGCAGTGGGGCATGGGTATGATGAGAATTATTTGAGCCCGTGGATTGTATACGGTAGCTAGTTTGGGGACCGACCGTAGGGCCGGGAGAATTTTGAGAAATTGGATTTTGGTTGGCGTCTGCATCGCTACACTGGAATATGGTACCAGGAGCGACTCACCATTCGCCGTTTGGGGACTTGGAATTTGGATCTTGTTTGGCATTAGCATTGCTGCACTGGAACAATGCCAGGAGCAACTCATCATTTGCCTCGGAAGGACTTGGGATTTGGGTTTTGGTCGGTATCAGCACTGCTAACACTGAAGCGAAATACCAGGAGCGACTCATCATTTGCCGTTGCCCGTTGGGGAGCGATGACTCAGGAGACAGGTTTGGATCCCTATCACCTAAGGCTTTTCAATTTTATGAGCCGTAAGGGTCTCATAAAAGCATTTTCTCCTTAGGAATCGTGAGGATTCCTAAGTGTGTTGCTCCTTTGTGAGTCGTAAGGATCTCACGCAGGGATTTTCTTCTCACAAGGTCGAGAGGACTTTGCGAGTGTATTTTATCTCTTTTCACGAGTTTGCGCCCTTTCAGGTTTTCACCTGTGCCCGTTCTGCTCGTGGACATACCGTTTTTTTGCACTGGTGGGACTTTGAAAGTAGTCTCACCGGCAAGACTTGGGAGAGGCTGGAGTCATTTACGCCCGTGGATTGTATACGGTTTTACAGGATGTATGATCTAGACCGTAGGACTGGTGTGCTCAATTCGCCCGCGACTTGGAGAATTCACGCGTAGTATTTCTTGAGATATCGTCCATTGATGGGTGGCATGTGCCTTTCTCCCTCGGCACTCATTAGTTGGTAGGATCCTCCGTCGAACACTTTCTCGATGGCGTATGGTCCTTCCCAGTTTGGCTCGAATTTTCCCTTGGCATGTCGATTGGGGATGATCGGTCTTTTTAGGACCAGCACTAATTCGCCTTTCTTGAAAGCGCGGAGACGAGTCATCTTGTCATAGGCCCGTGACATTTGGGCTCGGTACTGCTCCAGATTTTGCTGTACCGCGAGCCTCTTTTCTTCGAGGGCGTCGAGCTCTTCAACCCGAAGGAGCACGTTTTCCTCCTCCGTCAACTCGTGCTGAACTACCATTCTTAAGCTTGAAACTTCGACTTCGAGGGGGATGACCGCCTCCACTCCGAAGAGCAATGAGTATGGAGTGGACTGAGTTAGAGTACGGTGCGTGGTACGATATGCCCACAACGCCTCATGAAGTTTGAGATTCTAGTCTCTCTTATTGGCTGAAGTATTTTTCCTCAGGATCTTGCATAGAGTCTTATTGAAGGCTTTGTCTAGCCCATTGGCTCTTGGATTATAGATGGAGGAATATCTCCAGTCTATCTTGTGCTGAGTAGCGAACCTTGAGACTTTGAAGCTCTTAAAAGAAGGCCCGTTGTCAGAAATGATTCTTCTTGGTGTACCGAAGCGGTATAGAATATTATGCTGGAAGAACGTCAGAATATCTTCTGTCTTGACTTCTTTTAGCGGGACAGCTTCAGCCCATCTGGAGAAGTAGTCTGTTGCAGCCAGTATGAACCGGTGGCCTTTAGATGACGGAAGATCACTTGGGCCAACTGTGTCGGTTCCCCAGACTTCGAAGGGCCACGACGCCACCGTAGGATGCAATGGATTGGGATGCTTGGGAATGAAATCACCGTGAATTTAGCAGATAAAACATTTCTTTGCATGATCTCCACAATCCCGTATCATGGTGGGCCAGTAATACCCAAGCCGTTTAATTTGAAGTCGCATCTTGGGGCCAGATTGGTGAGCACCGCAAACGCCCGAGTGAACTTCTTTCATGACCTTTTGGGTTTCAGCCAATGACAGACACCTGAGCCAGAGTTGGTCATATGACCTGCGGTATAGCGTGTCATTTACAAATACGTATCGGAGAGCTCTCTTCTTCAGCTGAATCCTTGCAGATTTTCCTTCGGGCAGCTTGTCGTATCGGAGGTACTCTATGAAGGGTTCTTTCTAATCGGGCTCGTCTTGGATGATCGAAGCTTCTTCGGCAGGACTGCCCTTCTGTTCCGCGCTTTCCTCTTCTCTTAGAGAGACTGGGGGTAGAATTTACCGGCTCCTGACTGTGATCAGAATTTCGTCCATGTCAGGATCATCCAGCTCTTTAGCTAGGCGAGCGAGTATGTTGGTTTTTCCGTTCAACGCTCTAGGGACTCTCATTAGTTCAATGTGAGTGAACCGTTTCATGAGTTCCACCACTCGGCTTATGTACCGAGCTAACTCGGGTTTGTATATGTTATAGTCGCCGCTTACTTGGTTGACGACAAGCTAGGAATCACCGTAGACTCGTAGCCGAAGGATTTCCATTTCTATGGCTAGCTCCAAACCAGCTATCAGAGCTTCATACTCGGCCTCATTGTTTGTGCGAGGCTCGGTGAGAGCAAAAAAATGCCGTAGGGTTCCCATTGATGGCGTGATGAACACCAATCCTATCCATGCTTTTATCTCCGGGATGCTTGATTTGCTGGAGGTCCTCATTGATGAAGCTCCATCGAAGTAGAGCTCCCAACATGGCCCATCTTCCTCGAGGTGCAGCACTTGTTCGTCGGGTAGCTCGCAATTAAGCGATGATCCCTCTGATACGGGATGAGCAACAAGGAAGTCTGTGAGAGCTTGCCCTTTTACTGCTTTCTGAGGAGTATAAACTATGTCAAACTCAAGCAGCATGACAGCCCATCTTGCCATTCTGCCGGCTAGGCTTGCCTTGGTTATTAAGTGTTTGAGCGGGTCGACCTTGGAGATCAGCATAACCCGATGAGCGAGCAGATAGTGCCTCATCTTCTTCACAGCAAATATCAGAGCCAGGCATTTCTTTTCGATTGGGGAATAGTTGTGTTCCGCCCCGACTAGAGTTCGAATGAGGTAGTAGAGGGCATTTTCTTTTCCCTCCTCGTTATTCTGGGCAAGGAGCGCACCGAGTGACTCATCTAGCGCGGCAGTATAGAGAATCATCGGTTTATTTGAAACGGGAGCGGCCAGCACTGGAGGGTGCAACAAGTACTGTTTGATGCTTTCGAACACTTCTTGACATTCGGCATCCCAGACAAAAGGAGCTCCTTTCTTCATGAGCTTTGAGAAGAGCCTACATCTCCCCGATAAATTTGAGATAAACCTCCGTATATAAGAAAGATTTCCTTGAAAAGATCTTAGCTGCGTCAGACTCTTCGGAAGGGGCATCTCTATGATGACCTTTATCTTGGATGGGTCAACTTCAATCCCTCGATGTCGGACTATGAAGCCCAGGAATTTTCCCGATGACACTCCAAAAGCGCACTTAAGAGGATTCATTTTCAGATCATACTCCCTCAGTCTGGTGAGAACGGTCCTAAGATCTTGGATGTGATCGGCCTTGGCTTTAGTCTTGACAACCAGATCATCAATATAACATTCGACGACCTTATGAATTAGGTCATCAAAGATATTGGTCATTACCCTTTGATATGTAACACCTGCGTTCTTCAGTCCGAATGACATCACTTTGTAGCAGTATATTCCGACCGGGGGTCGAAATGCTGTGTGCTTCTCATCCTCAGGCGACATCTTGATCTGATTATACCCAGATGAGCCATCCATAAAGGTGAACAACTCGTAATTTGAGGTGTCATCGACCATCATTTCCATGACCGGTAGTGGGAAGTCGTCTTTAGGACATGCCTTGTTGAGGTCCCTGAAATCGACACAAACTCGAATCTGCCCATTTTTCTTATTCACTGGGACTATGCATGCGATCCAGTCCGCATATTTCTCTTCCCCGATGAAGCCGACATCGATGAGCTTCTTGGTTTCCTCGATGACCTTTTCTTCTAGTTCCCTTGTCATTCTTCGAGGAGCTTGTTTGACTGGCTTAGCATCAGGAGATATAGCCAGTTTATGCACGGTCACTTCAGGGGAAAGTCCAGGCATTTCTTTATACGTCCACGCGAAGCAATCGACGAACTCGTGCAGCAAGGAGAATATCTGCGCTTTCATTTCCTCTGATAAGAGTGAGCTGATGTAGGTCGGCCTTGGATTATCGGGCGTTCCTAAGTCAATCTCGTCTAGTTCGTCGAAGGTTGCTTGTCCGCCATCTTCGAGCTCCTGAGGAGCTTCTTCTGGCTCGGCTATCTCGTCATCATCATTTGATCTTTCGCTGGCTTCATCAACATGGATCATGTAGCATGCTTTGGAATCAGGTTGAATGAAGCCTATGCCCCGTCTATCTGGAATTCGTCCATCGATGAGTGCTCGGACCTGGGGCGGATGCCATAACCCTTCATAAAACTTTGCTTCGGACTCCGTTTGATATAATCGGCATCCGCACTTTTTGAAATATTCTCTTATCTCGGGCGCATAGTATCTGGAATTGAGGACGACCCTTATTCCTCTCTTATAGGGAAGGCATGCGACATACAAATCGTCCGGGTGCACAACAAGGTTTGACGCATAAAACAGGATGCCCTTCTGTCCATTCTTCCTTCCGGGAACGTAGAAAGTTTTCAGCTGGTCCACGGTGGAGACTGAAAATGCATCGAGCTCTTTGCACATCTGCGCTGGCACCCTTGTGACGGTTAGGGACCCTTCTGTAACTTCGAAGGTCTCTCGTAGCTTCGCTGTTCGTACGATAGACCGATTTGCACAGCTGTTGCAAGACAGATCCTCTTCTTCTGATTATTCAGTGTCACTGCCTAAACGAGGGCGGATTTTGCTGTCGGATGGGCCTTCAGTATCAGATTCATCCGTATCGCTACCGAAATGCGGGTGAGTTTTACGGAAGGATGACTTCCAGCATCGGATTCATCAGTGTCTCTACCGAAACGCGGGCGCACTTGAGGGTTTCTTCTTTTGAAAGTGACAGCCGGCTCAGACTTGCTTTTGAGTTTCGGGGCTGTTCTGTCTTTGGTCAGCTGTGGCTCAGCGCTTTGGAGGTTCATAAAGTACCGAGAATCTTCATATCAGACTTTATGCACACCGAACGGCTGGATGTCTCCGTCAATGCTTCCTTCTTCGCCATTTCTAGTATACTTCATGCATTGATGGAGAGCTGACGGAACGATGGCGTAATCATGGAGCCACGGCCGTCCCAAGAGAATTTTATAAGACGTGTCTGTAGGGTTACTAGGCACTCTAACAAGGTTCTACAAGGCATCAACCATACCCGATTAAAATTTTAGCCGTGCCGAACAACCCTAAACAAGATCTTTGCTAGATAATTAGGGTTACACATGCAAGTAAATAACATTTATCACTAAGTGAATACGAAATATAACCTTTGTAGATCGGTCCTTCACTTCTAAAGCTCCTTGTTGTAGTCCCTTCGTTGCGATCATGGTTCTCCCGGGCTCTCGCATGGCTTCACGAGGCGAAAGAAGTGTCCTTGCTTGAAGTCTTCGAGGCCGAGGATGATCTACGTCGAGGGAATACCAACTCAAGCTACTACTTCACTAACTAGAGAATTAGTGAAGCAAACACCCTAAACTAAAGTGCTAGTCTAGAAAGCTTTCACTCTCTTTTTAAAACCCTAGCAAGCTTTTCTTTTGCTCAAAGAAGAAGAAGATGAACAAAAGAAAAAGGTGAGGATAATGATTAAGTCAAGAGAGCTAACCATGGATGAGTGAGTATCATATACTAACTTATGTAGAGACATAACCATGGCTAATCCAAAATGGTTAGGTTAATAAAAATCTAAAGTAAAATAAAGTTAGTGGACTTTGTCAAAGCATCCATAAGCTTCCACAAGCTTCATGCTTGTGACAAAAGATCCACTAATTTGTAATTACCTTAAATAATTATAAACCACCATTTAAAATAGAATGGTGTATGTCTTGCACACCCATTCATGATGTATCAACAACCATGATACAAAATGAAAACACATTTTAATATATATCACATATATATTAAAGTTGTGCACATGTGAGAAAAATCCTTAAGTGAACAAATGTTAGTTAATGTAAATTAGTATATCAAATATACAATTATACACTAAATTATTAAATCAACACTTGACTTAATAATCCGGTTATATCTCATATAACCGACTAACATTCAATGTATCGACTTATCGAATCAACCCTTGATTCGATAACCCGGCTATATCTCATATAACCGACCGATACAAAAAGTTGCGAGAATAGAACACGGTATCACATACACGCATTATTCTCGGTCCCGCACATATCACATATGCGCTCCTATTTCGTTTTGCCTGAGCCAGTAAAACCTCTATGTAGGACTCTAAAGACTCGTCAATACGCCGGCAGTAGATGATGATCACATCAAGCACCCACAAGCCGTCAGCGGTACTAGCTGGACGTAACGGCTACTCGGGTATTGAGCGATCAGAAGATCAGCAAGCAAGCCCGCTCTAACTCCTGTAAAAGCCTAGCGGTAACACTTCCCGTACAGTCCGGTCTCCTCGTCTGATATGTCGCATATCAAGTTTAGGGATGGTAAACGTCAGACCCCAATAACCGATAAGTCGTGCCGATATGAGGCTCATAACGGGTCGAGAAACTACTGGTAACTCATACCAGTAAATCTCTAAATCAGCCCTGGCCAGGGACTTCCCTGTTATGGCCAATCGAGCACAGCGCAACAGCAACCCCCAATACCGGGAGAGACGAAACCCCTCCTATCGCTCATTGCCTCCATGTGACTCGGGACTGTACCCAAAAACCACCGTTTTGCACGCCCTCTTGGACGTGGTAAGGTGGAAATCAAAGCACAGTGGGAATCACACAAGACTCTATGACGATCTCGGGTCTACAGACTAATCTGCACAAGTGTTACCAGAGAACTGCCATCTGACGTGAGGTATAATACCATCTGGGAGTTCTCGGCGAGTCCGTCCAGTGTACCCAGTCTCCACTGAGCACCCGTATACCATCTCTGATGTCAAACACCAATGGATATGGGATCATCCATCGCCCATCTCATGGGTCGAGAAGCGTATACGCTAGTCTACTCTGGTATATCGATGCCCTGTCTCGATACACCTACGACTAGGAACATTAAAGGATGTACTTATGGACTACCATGGCCCCACTAGTATGATCTGCATCATAGTCCTGGTAGTCAAGTACACATCCTAAGGGCTTTACCAACATATAACTATAAGACAGTATCAAGAGACAGGTATATATGTTAAGATAAAGAGCAACCAGATAGCATACTATCATATCGAGCAAGAAAGTCCTCTCTATATATGTCCAAGCATCCAATATAATATACATCATCTGTACAATACTGGCCTCTAGGGCATACATACAACTAACAGTGTCTGCGTCGATCACGTATATCTTAGCTTTAGTTTGCAGATCCCCGAATTTGATTGGCAAAGCTATAAACCCCAGAACTTGCTGGCAGTTTTGATTGAAGCCTTAAATAACAATCCTTTCCCTTGACAGGTGTCAGACGTCCATTGACAAACTCTTTAGAGTCCACAAGTTCATGATGTTCACTGAGGACCCCGGATCGATCAATATGCGATTAATCCGATCTCCGTCGCTGTACCCGGTCACGTAAAGCGTCCGATTATGCTCAGCCGTTCCCAGTAGCAAGTCTTCGTCCTTAAATGTGACTGCGGCGGCATGCAAATCTTACTGGGCTTCTTTCATATTAATTTCCGTAAAGCGAGCCTGATACCGCTCGGGGTTTTGTAGAGCGTGAATGAGAACATCTCTAAGCTCCTTAGATAGGACCAAGGCATCGTAGATGCTCAGGAGAGACGGAAGCTTCCAGAGATGAGCCAAGACATTATAGTCCACTGAGGAAGGATTTGAGTTTTCATTAGCCGGTTCTCTGCCATCTTCCTCATTAGCCATCTATTTTTCCTTTCCTTTTGGGGCGTTGCCCTGATTTGGCGGCAGAGCCCTGCCGCTTCTGAGCTGGATTTGGTTGGTCCTTGTGGCGAGCTCCTCGTCCTCTTCGGGAAAACAGAGATCCTCCTCAGAGTCGCTGCCAGATGGATGGCGTAGCAGGTCACTATAGGGATATCTTCATTGGAGTTTTCTTCCAACTCCTCCAAAATCTCCGCTGCTTCTACAGGGAAGAACTCTTTCAATTGAATTAGAGTTCTTTCCTTCTGTTCATAGTCTTCGAGAGAATCGATATATTTTTGAATGGTCGATCTTCTTATAGACTCTTTTTCGCGCCGAGCTGTACTTTTCTTCTTTTTGAGATTTTTGGATTTTGAGCCTGATGGAGCCGCATTGGCAGCTGGAATGGTAGGCTTCTTCTGCCCTTCCCATTCCGTCCTGGGCTCTTTCCGAAGTAGTTTCATCATCTTCTTCGTCTTATTAGATATGTGCATACTCCACGGAGGCTGCGGTTAGTCCATTCCATTTCTCAGGGCAGCGGGTTCGGCTGTCTGCTCCCAGAAGGTTTCAGCTTCTGTCTGTATAAAGTTGGTGGTTGCAACTTGATTGTTCACCAACACATTTTTGGACAGCTCAATCTCTCCAGCCTTGTACTGCTTCTCGACCCAGTCTTTGAAGATTTAGCAATCCTCGATCGCATGGCTCACTACTCGGTGGTACGGGCAATACAGGGGATTGTCGGTCATTTTTGCTTCTTGAGCTCTTTTCGACTCTGGCAATTGTAGACTGTTGTTCAAGGCATCTTTAAATATCTTCCGGACCTTGTCCCTTCTGAAAGAGTAAACCTTGTTCTTTTTCTCCTCTAGGGAAGGCCCTTCTCCTCCCAGCACTGGCTTTCGAGACCGGTTGGTTTTGGATTCACCCGCCCTTCGCTTGTCTTCATTGTCGGACGTATTAAAGACATTGGTACTGCTGGAACTCCCGCTTCTACGATTTTCATCCCGCTTGCTTTTCCAAGTCTTGTCTCTCTGAGAGTCCGGGGTGTACTCTTGCTTCGAGCGTTCCAGCATTTGGACTTTCTTGGTTAGCTCTTGAAACGTCTTGAGGCCTGCTGTACACAAGAATGGGACCATCCAATTGCTGAAATTCCCAATGAGAAGGCTGACGGACTGGTATTGCTCTAGCGGTGGTTCGCACTTGACCGTAATATTACGCTATCGGGCGATAAAGTCGGTGTTGCTTTCATTCTTCCCCGGCTTGGTCCTCACAAGGTCAGCAATGGAGATTTTATCACTGACACTCATGAACCTTCGCCGAAACTGAGACTCCATTTGGGCAAAGGTAATAACGGACCCGTCTGGTATACTCGCGTACCAATCGAAAGCGACACCGGTCAGGCTGTTGACAAACTGACGAAGAAGGAGCGCATCATTGCCCCCTGTATTTCCGTACGATGCTTTGAAGTGGGCGACGTGCTGGTTGGCATTTCCCGTTCCGTCAAATCTTCCGAACTTAGGAATGACGTAGCCGCTCGGGAACTCGATCAGATTGTACTGTATGGGATATGGCCGCCCGCTACTGCCAATTTCTTTCTGAGCTTCAGCTTCGGCCACCAATGTTTTAACTTTGCTGGTGACCAAATCCATTATCCGATCTTGTGTTAGCGGGATGGTGTTATCTGGGGCCAAGGCGTCCCCAGAAGCGGAATGTGGCCAGCTTTCGTGTAGCTCGACGAATCTTGGACCCAGAGGGACAGGTATCGGCCGCTTCGAATTGTCATCCTCCGGCTCATGAGTAGCGACATGTGCTTGATTGGGAGGCGCTCGAGCAATTTGAGCCGTAAGCTACATCACAACATTCGTTAGGTCGTTAATTTTCGAATAGAGCTTGGCCATCTCTTTATCTTTGCTCTTGACCTATTTTCGAAGCTCTTGAAGCAGCTCTTGCTCCGTGGTCCTGGGGCGGAAAGTCGGCTCTTCCTAGCTGTCCGAGCTTGACTCTGCCTGGACTGAAGGGTCCTTCTGCCTATCGTCCTCATCGAGAATGTTTTCATCATCTAGCGGAGGCGGCTGTTCTTGGGAAGCGGCAACCACATTCAACCCAGATTGGGCTTGGGATGTGGTGGCCCTATCCTTGCTTTTGCTGCGAAGGTTGTCGCTGGGGCGCCCGCCTTCCATATAGACCGTATGGATAACATTTCCAGCCATCTTTTTATTATCAGCGACTGATTTCTCGGATCGCTGTCTTGACCCTCCTATTTTGGTAACGGGCAGTCGACTGAAGGTGGCTGGCCTGGCCGGATTCTTGAATGGTGTTGACGTTTCCTTTTCGGTTTTTCCCCGCTGCTTTCGCGCAGCACAGAGCGCCTGATAGACTCTTGAAGAGACAGTGTCATACTTTTTCTGTTGGGGCCGGGACACGTATCTTTGTAGCGACTTTCGGACCACCGTCTTCTTGATTCTGGCGGTCATAGCATTTTTCTGAACCCACTTCAGAGGCTCGAAGGAATTGCTGATTTTTACGACCGACTCAGCCGTCGTCGTGGAGTAACCCTGCTCTTGGAACCTCACAAGATTCCACTTGGCCAAAGTCCTTGCCCTCTTGTTGGCTCGATACCTGAGCCGCTTCTGCCTTAACTTCTCTGTTTTAAGCACTTGGCAGACTTCGGCCCTTCGGAAAGACGTCGTAGACCGATTGATTGAGAGGCCAGAGAAGACGCCCGATCGTGCATTTGTTGGAGTCATCGCCTGAGCTCGTCCGCAACGTTTGATGTTGCCCTTTGTACTGGAAGTCTTGCCCCCAGTTGGAGCACCAGAGAGTCGTTCAGACACCGTCTTAAGTTTCGGTTGTGGTGCCTTAGCGATCATGACATTCGGCCTCTTACCCCTTGAGACCGGCTTAGCCGCCTGCTTTGCCGGGATTTCTGCCAGATGAGCGCTTCCGGCAGGGTAGATGATGACAGAGCCAAACTGGCGGGGCAGTTCCTCCCACTGTCGACTGAGGCTTGCGGGGAGAACCACACGAGCATTGACCTTGACCACGTACGGGATCGGGGTCGCGTTAGAAGCTGAATTCGTCTTGGGAGACATTGTCGTTGAAAGTTAATTGCTTGAAGACCTGCATGAAAGAGCATTATTTTAGTATAAATATAGATATGTATATTGATTGAGTTCGCATGAACGTTTAACCCGAAATATGGGAGGAGAGAAAGGTCCCACCGGGTGTGCCAGAATCTGTAGGGTGTTTTTCGTCACCCCATTGAGATGGGAATGCGCGTACGCTTGTCAGGCGCATTACAGACTCCTCCTGCCCAGGGTAGGCTGGGGTTTATTGATTGCGGGGATCCAAATCTCCGGCAGCCGCGGACTAAACTGCCGTTAATTACCCCTCGCCTTTGGAGCGAGGGAACCTCCGATTAATGGGTCAAACAAGTCATGCGAACTCAATGTGTAGTGTATGTGTGTTGTGTTTTGAAAAGGGGTTTTGGATATATCGGGGGCCCCGCAGAGTTTTTACGGGGTCCCGCTACCCGGATAGCGGGCTGGGGGTCAAGGGGGCTAGCAGCTCCCTTCCGGGGTGTGAGGCAACATCCCGTTAGAAATTTTTTTCTAACAGGAACAGTGTCGTGGAGTATGTGTGTGTGTGTGCATATGTATATATACATATATATATAAAAAAGGGAAAGGGCATCTAAAAGATGCATGGGAAAAAGCACCATCGCTTTGGGTGCTAGCGCTTTGAGCGCAAGGACGCTAGCACTTTGGGCACTAGCGCCACGTACCAGGCACGTGGGCGCTCGGGTGCTAGTGTTTTGGGCGCCAGAGCGCTAGTGCCCCACATGCCAGGCACGTGAGCGCTCGGGCGCTACCGCTTTGGGCTCTAGCGCTCTGAGCGCAAGAGTGCTAGCGCTTTGAGCGCTAGGGCCCCATGCGCTAGGCACGTGGGCGTTCGGGTGCTAGCGCTTTGGGAGCTAGTGCTCTGAGCGCGAGGGTGCTAGCGCTGTAGGCGCTAGTGCCCCACGTGCCAGGCACGTGGGTGCTCGGGCGCTAGCGCTTTTGGCGCTAGCGCTTTTAGCTCAAGGTTGCTAGCGCTTTGAGCGCTAGCGTCTTACGTGCCAGGCACGTGGGCGCTCGGGAGGCAAAAGGGACTTGGTCCCTGCAATGGGAGTTATACTCGCAGAAAGGAGCTCTTATTATTTTGTATATATGTATATATATGAGGAGTTAAACTCCTAAGATATTTTGAAGCTGATGAAGGGGGCTTCTCCCCTTGAGCCCCGGATCTTCCCCAAAGTGGGGTTTCTGGAGATGGGTCACCTTCTTCTTTCTTTGTTGGCCGGATCTTGAAGATCAAGAAGTATGAGATTTTAAAAATCTCTCCTTTCTGAGATCTGATGGAAGATCTGAGTTCCCCTGTGTGGGTTTTGTGGTGAAAAACTATTTAGTTTTATAAAAGGAAGAGTAAAACTCTTGATTTAATTCAAAAAAGAAGAAGAAGGTTTTAGAACCTTGAGGAAGGAGAAGATCACAGATCTTGAAGCCTTTTTTAGGAGAGAGAAAAAAAGTTGTTGGGATATTTTCATTATCCTTGCCTTTATAGGCTATACACTTTACATATAACCCCTTGGGCTCTACAAAAATGGCATTTTGCCCATCCCATGGCTCATGTGCCATTTCTTTTTGCACATAAGCCATGGGCTTTATAAAAATTTGGCTTTATGCCCATTTTTCTTACATTCATTCATGAAATAGAATAAAAGTAATACACCAAAATTATTTATTACAAAAATATTTATCTTGGCATGGGGGGAGGCCGACCGCTCCATGTTCAGGCTCGACCCGGGCATTGGCCCACTTGACCTGGGCTTGGGCCCACTTGGCTTGGGGTTGACTTCGATTTTGACTTGGTCAACCGGGGTGTAAATTTCGACCCCAACAACGACAGGTTTTTAAGAAAACATTTTGCGTAATAAACTTGATATCGTTGTAGAATCGAGTGAATTTGAAAAGGAGTGTTTTTAAGGCTTTTACTAGTTTTTCTAAAGAGATCACTCCCGGTGAAGTGATCTCGGCTCTTTCCTCATCGAATGAGGTACAGGATATTTCACAAATACCACTATGCAAAGTAAAAACTATAGAAGCAATCAAAAGACAAACCGAGTGGGTTGTAGCATCTGCTAGTTTCGCTAAAGTGGTTACTCCCGGTGAAGGGATCTCGACACTTTCCTTATCGAATAAGGTGCTTGATATTCTACAAGGAATACAGCTATGCAAAGCAAGAACTAGAGCTACCAGTTTTTAAAACAAGTTTCTACAACATTTTTAGGTTTCTTTTATTTCATTAATCACATTAATGAAGTCACATCTTTTATGCTTCCTAAGCATCACAGAAGAAACGAAAGCATCAATATTTATTATATATCATATATATAATATATAAGCATTCGTCTCAGAATATCAAGTGATCACATCACAGAATATCAGCAGCAGAAGAACACATATGAAATATTGGATATACTAGAAATTCCGTGTTTTAAATTAAGCCAGTATAAAACACGGATTCCACGGTCGCGATGAATAGCCAAACCCATATCCCTAGACCCCTACGAGAGCGGCAAGCAACTCTACCAATTCTAGAGTTAGGAGACCCGGTCTCAACTCCTTGAGATGGTCTCCCACTGGACTCTAGAACCCGGTAACTTGTGCTCTCCTTCTTGGGTCTTTCCTAATGCAGAAAAGTAAATAATATACATCAATGGTGACATCATCCTCAACCCGGAGTGCCCCAATAAAAGAATATTACATAAAAGCTTTTACATGAATGAAAATGAAAAACTCTCATCTCACATAAAACCCCCGTCTATTCAAAACACGACGATCCAATATAACATATCACAGCAACACATAACATCACATATCATCAACGTAAGTAAATATGCGTATCCCAATTGTCGTTGATATATAGTAATTAAACCGACGATACACCACATATTACACTTACGGTTGCAGAAAAGAACATGAAAAACTACAACAATTGGAATCTGCAACCATCTTAGACATCATAAACCCAATGTATCACATACTTTGGATTTCATGCCCAACCAAATGAATTCCTTAGACATCACATGCCTAACAATTATAAACCCTGCATTTTAGTCTCGATGTTGAAAAAACTTTCCAATAACCTGTCGGGTAATTCAACAAGATTCCCGATAACCTGATCGAATGCTCGTCGGAAACTTTAGTAGACGGCCGCACCCCGATGCCGTCGACGAAGTGCACTAAGGCGGAACACCACGGCCGCGAGCACCTAAACGGATCCTTTTGGTGACGGGGTTCTCCTACAGTCACTTGGTCGGGGCTATGGGGCATGGCTATCTAGTAAGGTTACCCGACGAGTATCTGCGTACACTACGCAATTGCGACGGATTTTTGATCCACATCAAAATTCCGTGGCAACCGATCAAATGAGACTAAACTGCTAGATTTATAAAATTCAAACTAGTTATCTCATAACTAATTATGTGGATTCCAAATATTGTATCATAATTACAGATAGCTAGAGGATGTTAAACTTTTCAATCGAATAAACAAACACCCAAAATTTCCCAAAGAGCTCAACACTTGAGCGGAGTTCAAAAAGTACACAGAACATGCCATAGCACCTATGAACCATCCGTAAAAGGGCCGACCCATGCCTCACTCATGTCGCAGCGGAACTGTCGCAAACCCTAGGGTATGACCGCGGTTCCGCGATCCAAAAAGTCGAGTTTGGGTATCGTTCTTCTAGAGGGTCCATAGAATCGCTTGCATGATTTTCTGAAGATTTTAAACTCTGAAAAAATCCAACTCTTGGAAAATTTCCAGCGAGGGAAAATTTGGGTTATTGATATTCGTTCGAACTTTTTAACGTCGTCTAAATAACCCGAATAAATGTTAGAATTACGATTACGAAACACTCCGAATTTCCTTTGCAGAAAGTTAACATCACATGCAAATTTAGTAAAAACAAGCAACACCAGAAACACCAAAACCCAGAGACTGGAACACCCTAGAAATTTCAACCCAAAATGACACCAGAAAACAGAGGAGCTCTTATTTTTTGCCTATGTGGCCGGCTACTTTTCCACCAAATTGCTTCAAATTTCTATGGTGTTCATGTTATATTACATACAACATTCTGCAGTTGCTAAAAAATTTTTTAGAGACCATTTAAAATTCGACAGAAACTGGATTTCGTTGTTTTAAGTTTCGGAGTAGTAATCTAACAAACATCGTCTAATTCTCTAGCCTGGCTCTGATACCACTGTAGGGTTCCGTAGGGCAGTTTCAAGGTTTCGGGAGGTATCATCCATGCCGTTTTCAAATTTTTGTCATACTAAAGAACCCTAACCCTAGAATCTTAACTAGAAATTTAGACGAACTAGCAATGTAAACAACTTTACATCTAAGTGAATGAGGAATACAATCTTTGTAGACCGGTCCTTCACTTCTAAAGCTCCGCGTAGTAATCCCTTCGCTCCAAGTAGTGAACACCCGAACTCTAGTAAGGGTTCACATGAAAAAATGAACAAGCTTGCTTGAAGTCTTCGAGGCCGAAGATGATCTACGTCGAGGAGACTCAAGCTTATGCTACCTCTTCACTAATGGTAGATTAGTGAAGCAAACACCCAAAATTAAATAGCTAATATAGTAGAGGATGATGAAGTAGGAAATTAGCTCACTTTAGTTTTATTTTTCTCACAATATTTCTTCACCATTTCAAAAGCTAGAAAGCTTTTTTATCATGAGGAAGAAGAAGATAAAGAGAGAAGAGAATGAAACTCATATGAGGTGAGAATAGCAACCATGGGTGAATTAGTGTCATACACTAACTCATTTAGAGAATCAACCATGGGTGAGTTATAATGGTTAGGTTAATAAATATCTACAAGTGTAACAAAATGAGTGGACTTGGTCAATGGTTTCACAAGCTTCTACAAGCTTTTAGCCATGATAAATTTCCATCCAATTTTGAATTACTTAGATAAATATAAACCCTACATTATATCAAGCATGGTGTAAGTTTCATACACCCATGAAGCATATGGCATCAAGCATGACACAAATAAAATGTACATTAATATATAACACATATATACGATATGCACACAAGTGAGAAAAGAATACTTAGTGAGCAAATATTAGTTAATGTAAGTTAATATATCAAATATATAATTATACATTAAATTATCAAATCAACACTTGATTTAATAATCCAGCTATATCACATACAACCGACTATTATCATATGAATCAATTTATCGAATCAACACTTGATCCGATAACCTGGCTATATCTCATATAACCGTCCGATATCACTGTTAGTTATATGTATGCCCTAGAGGCCATTACTGTACATACGATGTATATTGTAGTGGATGCTTGGACATATATAGTGTAGGGTTCCTAGGCACACTCAAGAGGTTCCACAAGGCATCTACCATGCCAAATTCAAATTTTTATGTGCCGAGAAACCCTAATGAAGATCGTTAACTAGAGATTAGGCGAAACAACAAGCAAGCAAACTACTTTGCTACTAAGTGAAAGGGATTACGACCTTTGTAGATCCGGTCCTCCACTTCTAAAACTCCGTGTTGACGTTCCTCCGCTGCGATCATCAGAATCCCGGACACTAGCGTTGGTTTCGTCGGAGAAATAAGAGGGCTAGGTCGTTGACTTTGATGCCGAAGATGATCTACGTCGGGGAGACTCAAACTCAAGCTATTCCTTCACTTGGTCAAAAACTTTGTGAAGAGAACACCCTATACTACATGGCAAGTAGTAGAGGATGAAGAAATAGGAAGTGGGTTCACTTTAGAATTTGATTTCTCACTCTTTTTCCCATGGCACCATTGGAGCTAGCAAGCTTTTGTGGAGCTTGATGAAGAAGAAGAAGAAGAAAAAGAAACATATGAATAATAAAATATGAATCCAAATGAAACTTATCCTTTCAATTATGGCACCATGGTTGAGTTAATGCTTAACTCATGTAGAGAATTAACCAAAGCATTAGTTTAAAGGTTGGGTTAATTAATATCTTTAAACAAATGACAAAAGAGTTGACTTTGTCAATGTTTATCAAGCTTCATGAAGCTTGATAACTTTGACCAAAGTCTCACTCTTTTGTTATTTGTTAGGAAAATAGTAAACCCTAATTTAACCTTGATTTGGTTCAAGTCTCATACACACAACTTGTTTGTATCATCAAGCATGATACAAACATGTACACTTGCATATATCACATATAAACAATGTGCACATTCAAGTGAGAAAATCAATCTTAAGTGAACCAATACTAGTTAATGTAAAGTAATATATCAAATATATAATTATACATTAGATCATTAAATCAACACTTGATTTAACGATCCGGTCATATTGCATATAACCGACTAATATCAATAGTAACAACTTATCGAATCAACACTTGATCCGATAACCCGGCTATATCGCATACAACCGATCAATGTCACAAATCGCGAGAATAGAATTCAGTATCATATACTGGTATTATTCTCGGTCCCGCACATATCTCATATGCGCTCCTATTTCGTTTCGCTTGAGCCAGGAAACCCCTGTGTAGGACTTTAAAGACTCGTCAATACGCCGGCAGTAGGTGATGATCATATCAAACACCCATAAGCCGCAAGCGGTCTGCTAAACGTAACGGCCACCCGGGTATTGAGCGATCAGAAGATCAACGAGCAAGCCCGCTCACACTCCTGTGAATCCAACCAGTAACACTATCGTACAGTCCGGTCTGTTCGTCTGATATGTCGCATATCTTGTCTAGGGGTGGTAAATGTCAGACCCCAATAACTCGATAAGTCGTGTCAATATGAGGCTCATAACGGGTCGAGAAACTACCGGTAACACTTACCAGTAAATCCCTAAAGCAGCCTTGGCCAAGGACTTCCTGTTATAGCCAATCGAGCACAGCGCAACATCAACTCCCTATACCGGGAGAGACGAAACCCCTCCTATCGCTCATTGCCTCCATGTGATTCGGGACTGTACCCAAAAGCCACCTTTTTGCACGCCCTCTTGAGCGTGGTATGATGGAAATCAAAGCACAGTGGGAATCACACAAGACTCTATGACGATCTCGGGTCTACAGACTAACCTGTACCAGTGTCACCAGAGAACTGCCATATGACGTAAGGTATAATACCATCTGGGAGTTCTCGGCGAGTCCGTCCAGTGTACCCAGTCTCCACTGAGCACCCGTATATCATCTCTGATGTCAAACACCAATGGATATGGGATCATCCATCGTCCATCTATATGGGTCGAGAAGCTACACGCTAGTCTACTCTAGTATATCGATGCCCCGTCTCGATACACCCACGACTAGGGACCTTGAAGGATGTACTTATAGACTACCATGTCCCTCTAGTATGATCCGCATCATAGTCCAGGTAGTCAAGTATACATCCTAAGGGCTTTACCAACATGTAACAGAGAGACAATCAGTGTGCACGTTAAGGTAAAGAGTAACCAGATAGCATACTATCATATCGAGCAAGAAAGTCATCCCTATATATGTCCAAGCATCCACTACAATATACATCCTATGTATAGTAATGGCCTCTAGGGCATACATATAACTAACAATCTCCCACTTGCACTAGGGCCATCTGATAGCAGTGGTTGTAGTATCTCATACTCAACCATCCCATAAAAGTCTCTCTCTGGGAAAAGGCCTTTGTGAGTAGATCCGCCGTGTTGTCCTCTGAGTCTACTCTCCTAACCTCGATCCCCTGGAGATCAACCATCTCCACGATCAGGTGATACTGCCTAAGAATATGTCTGGATCACTGATGGGACGGGCGTTCCTAGGCATAAGCCACAACTTCCATTGTCACACAATGGTAGGAACCTAGTTCATCTCATGAACCACTATACACCCAGACAGTCTCTTTGGTAGCATCTTAAGTAGCGATGTTTCCAGCCTTTATCATCTAGTATGCCACGGTATCTAGCTTGGAACTCTTCTAACATACCGTCCCTTTACTAAGGGTAAAGACAATGCCTGTGACTGACATTCAGTCGTCCTTATCACCCTGGAATCTTTCCAGTGATTCTCCCCAGGATCGATTGATACCATCTCACTATAACTAGTGAGTATCCTAACATCTAATTAGATCTATCTCATAGATCCAAAACCCAGGATTTAGTAGGTATCACTTTGATCTTATATGGAGAATCCTTGTGATAAGCGGAGATTGACCGAGCGTAGCATAGGAAACTCCTTCCCTATCAAGAGTATGTCATCCACGTACTCTACGAGGATCACCAGCATACTCCCTACTACCTTTTTGTATATACAAGGTTCATCTACCATTTTGATGATGTCAAACTCTTTGACTAACTCATCAAAACAGATGTTCCAACTCCGCGATGCCTGCTTAATCACATAAAACATCTTGCACACGTTTCCGCTGCTCCTACTGTCTACGAAGCCCTCTGACTGTGTACTTATAGACTCTCTCTTCTAAAACATCATTTAGAAAAGCAGTCATGACACCCAACCACCAGATATCGTAGTCATGGTATGTAGCCGTGGCAAGTAGGATCTGGATGGATTTAAGCATAGTTACTTAGAAAAGGTTTCATTATAATCCATACCTGGTCAATGATGCAAATCCTTTAACAAGTCTAGCTTTGAAAGTCTTAACTTTTCCATGTACACCAAGTAATCTTCTCAAGATATACTTGCTCCTGATGGGGATTTAACCCTTCAGATAAAGCAACCAAAGTCCATACTTTGTTGGTGTATAAGGATTCCATCTCAGATCGCTAAGCATCCAGCCATTCTTACAGAGTACCACTCCTGATGGCCAGCTCGAAACTAGTTAGGTCATCATCCCATGATGCAATCCTTGCTCCTACTGTCATAGAGAAATCGAGGTATCTCTCAGGTGGGTGAGGAAACCTACTAGATCGGTGGAGAGGCTGAGGTTCGTTGGTAGCTATTGAATCCTTTGGTTCTACCAAATCAGCAGCTGCAGTTTGTATAGCTGGAACTCTTTCCAGTTCTACCTCATGTCCACTTATTTCTTCATAAGAAATTCCCTTTCACAAAGGTGGCATGCTGAGAAACAAAACATTTTTATTCCTCGGTTAGGTAGAAGATATTCCCTTGCGAATGCTTGGGATATCCAACAAACTTCCACAGAACTGACTTTGCCTCGAGCTTATCCGGATTATGCTATTTAGACATAGGCCGGACAACCCCAAATCTTAACTGTCTTAAGAGATGGGCTCTTCCCTTTCCATATCTCATATGAAGTGGTAGGCAGCTGATTTGATCGGAACCCTATTCAATAGGTATGCAACTTCATAAGTGCATAACTCCCTAAAAGGAAATAGGAAACTCAGTAGTACTCATCATAGATCACACCATATCACATAGGGTGTTATTGCTCCGCCCCGATACACCGAGGTGCTGAGGTGTATACGGAAGAGTAATGCTGAGAGAGAATCTCATTCTTAGAATAGTCCAGGAATCCTGTGCTCAAGTATTCTCCTCCTTGATCACATCAAAGGACATAATACTTATACCCGTTTTTAGTTCTTTACTTCTAAATTATATTCTGTGAATATCTCAAAAGCTTCGGACTTGTGTTTCAACAGGAACATATGTCTGAATCTTGAGAGATCATCACAGAAGGTAATGAAGTACAAAGAACCGGTCTTGGCATGTGTAGACATGGGACCTTCATACATCAGCATGTATCAATCCCAAGAGCTTACTAACTCTTTCTCTGTTTTCAATAAACAGAGCTATGGTCATCTTATCTTTGTGACATGACTGGCAAGTTTCACAAGATGTAAATTTAAACTAATTTAAATATGCATCTTAATGTAACTTCAGCTAGTTGGGTCGCATTGATATGACCTAGTCTACAATGCCTCAAGAAGGATTCGTTCATTTCTGAACTCTTCCTCTTGTGTGTGTTCTGTATACTAAGAACTGTAGTTTGATTTAGAACGTTAATGCTTTTAGATAACGTGCCTGAACCGATCAACTCTTGATTTAGGAAATGTTCAAAACATTATCCAACAATACAAAATTATATCCTTCTTTATCTAAATAAAGAGACTGATATGATTTTGTATATCAGGTTCGGTATCTAATAACATTTGTTCAGAATCAATGTATTCTGGTAATACAGGGTGACAGTGATCAACAGACTTGGCTGCAACACTTGCACCGTTTTCTGCTTCATGAAACTTATCACCCGTTCTCAGTTCTCTACCTTTCTGTAGCCCATGTAATATATTACATATGTGGGATCCTGATCCGGTATCAGATACCCAGGACGCAGAGGATACTGAGAAACAGTTCTGTGTAACGAACACACCCGAAGATGATGCATCAACATGCACTTTCTTCGTTTGGGCGGCACGGGAAATCTGGTATTCCCCAATTTCCTGCTCTGTCTTATAACAATTATAAGTTGGAGCGGGACCAACGTTCCCCAGCTCAGTATAACAAGCGGGTTCGGTCAATATATCCGTTTTATTATCTTGATTAAGGCGTGACATGGTCGCTACTTGGAGAGAGAGAGAAGAAAACACTCTGCGTGCGCTCTTGCAAGATCAGATTGGTTATTATTTTATCTAATCAGGATGGCTCCCACTGTTTTTATCAAATCTTCCTTCAAACCCTAAAAGGAAAGACTAGCCGGGATTAATTACACGCTACAAGTTCGCCAATCTTTCAGCCAGGCCGGTGTCGGTACTTTGAGGGAGGTTCCCCGTGATTTCGCACGGACCTAATTAAAGTAAACCTCGTTTTTCCAGAGGCGTAACCCCGTTGACACCTTTCTAGACACCTACTTGATTAGCTAATTGTAATGTGTAAAACTCTCCCAGGAGTAACAATTATTCGCAGTGGGTATCGGGATCCAACTATCTCATAGAAGGTATGCAATCTCATTGCAAATTTCAACACTTGAAATTCCCGATAATTTTGCCCCTAACGTGCTATGACCTTGACGAAAGCCAACAAACCATAGCCCGCTAGTCAAGTTCAACCCGTACATTTCTTGATTGAATTAAACCCACCCGCACGACCCTTGACGAAAGCCAACAAAGCCGTATGACTACCCTAATCCAATCGCATCGTATGCAGCAGATAAGCAGCATATAGCTACCGCACACTACACCTTGACGAAAGCCAACAAATGTAGCATGAATACTATATACAACTTATCTGAAATGACGGAGGGTTACGACAGGTATTTCTGAAAACCTATTGCGTAATGAACTTGATATCGTTGTAGAATCAAATGATTTTAAAATGGAGTGTTTTTGAGGCTTTTCTAGTTTTGCTAAAGGGGTCACTCCCGGTGAAGGGATCGTCGGCCCTTTCCTCATCGAATAAGGTGCAAGATATATCATATATATCGCTGTGCAAAGCAAGAACTATATGAGCAATCAAAAGACAAACCGAGGGTTGTAGCATCTGCCAGTTATTGCTAAAGGGGTCACTCCCGGTGAGGGGATCTCGGCCCTTTCCTTATCGAATAAGGTGCAGGATGTTCTACAAGGAACACCGCGATGCAAAGCAAGAACTGTAGTTACCTGTTTTTGAAAATTCGATTCCACAACATCTTTTAGTTTTTTTTTCTTTCATTAATCACATTAATGAAGTCCCATCATTTAAATCACCTAAACATCACAGATAAATACGACGTACACTTATGCCATCCGCATTCGCCTCGATGTCTCCTCGTGCACCGTTAGATTAGGTAACTAACGGCAGAGCGGGGCAGGGCTAGAGCGGGTGTAAAACATAAGTAACGTCTATATAATATATCAAATATACTATATATAGTATCTATCACAACATATCAAATGATCACATCACAGATATCGCAGCAGAAGAAACATATGAAATATTGGATATACTAGGACGTCCGTGTTTTATTTTGAGGCTCTATAAAACACGGATTCCACGGTCGCGATGAATAGCCAAACCCACACCCCTAGACCCCTACGAGAGCGGCAAGCAACCCTACCAATTCTAGAGTTAGGAGACCCGGACTCGACTCCTCGAGTTGGTCTCCCACTGGACTCTAGAACCCGGTTACTTGTGCTCTCCTCCTTGGGTCTATCCTAGTGCGGAAAAGTAAATAATATACAAATGGTGACATCAACCTCAACCCGGAAGTGCCCCAATAAAAGAATATTACATACAATAAATTTTACATGAATGAAAATAAAAACTCTCATCTCACATAAAACCCCCGGCTATTCAAAACGCGACGATCCAATATAACATATCCAGCAACACATAACATCACATGTCATCAACGTAAGTAAACATGCGTATCCCAATTGTCGTTGACATATAGCAACGAAACCGACGATATCACATATTACACTTACGGTCGCAGAAAAGAAAGTGTAAAACTACAACAGTTGGAATCCGCAACCTCCTTAGACATCGCATGCCTAACAATTATAAACCCCGCATTTTAGTCTCTATATCGAAAACACTTTTCAATATCTAGGTTGGCAATTCAACAAGATTCCCGATAAACTGATCGAATGCTCGTCGCAAACTTTAGTAGACGGCCGCACCCCCGGATGCCGTCGATGAAGTGCACTAAGGCGGAACACCGTTGCCGCGAGCACCCGAACGGATGCTTTTGGCGACGGGGTTCTCCTACAGTCACTTGGTCGGGGCTATGGGGCATGGCTGTCTATTAAGTTTACCCGGCGAGTATCCGCGTACGCTACGTGATTGCGACGGACTTTTGATCACATCAAAATTTCATGGCAACCGATCAAGTGAGACTAAAGTGCTATGTTTATAACATCCAAATCAGTTATCTCATAACTACTTGTGGATTCCAAATATTGTATCACATTCCAGATAAATAGAAAATGTTAAACTTTCCGATCGAACAATCAAACCCCTAAGTTTTCCCGAAACAGCTCAACACATGAAATAAGTTTAAAAACATTCACTTCATGCCACGGTACCAAAGGTCCAGCCGTAGAAGGGTCAAGCCAACGCCTCACATGTGGCACGCCGTACTGCCCCAAACCCTAAGGTTCAAAGGGCAGTTCAAGACGGTCACATAATCGAGTTAAGGTTTGTTGTCTTCTAGAGGGTCCATCGCGTTACTTGCACCACTTAGAACGTTTTCAAACTACGGAAAAATCCAACACTTGGAAATTTCCCGGCAGGGGAAAAATGGGTATTTATATCCGGTCGAACTTTTTAACAGTTTCTAAAATATCCGGAAAAACATAAACGAAGTAAATTATCCGATCGAATTAAGGAGTCCCCAATAAAACCCTAGAAAACTCAACACTTGAGTGGAATTAAAAAATTCCCAGAAAAAAATGTCAAGAAAGGACCTAAGAATAAATATGTGAAGTTTGCGGCCCAAATTCCTTTCACTTAGTAGCAAAGTAGTTTGCTTGCTTGTTATTTCGCCTAATCTCTAGTTAACGATCTTCATTAGGGTTTCTCGGCACATAAAAATTTGAATTTGGCATGGTAGATGCCTTGTGGAACCTCTTGAGTGTGCCTAGGAACCCTACAGTGGTATCAAAGCACAGTGGGAATCACACAAGACTCTATGACGATCTCGGGTCTACAGACTAACCTGTACCAATGTCACCAGAGAACTGCCATCTGACGTAAGGTATAATACCATCTGGGAGTTCTCGGCGAGTCCGTCCAGTGTACCAAGTCTCCACTGAGCACCCGTATATCATCTCTGATGTCAAACACCAATGGATATGGGATCATCCATCGCCCATCTATATGGGTCGAGAAGCTACACGCTAGTCTACTCTGGTATATCGATGCCCCGTCTCGATACACCCACGATTAGGGACCTTGAAGGATGTACTTATGGACTATCATGTCCCTACTAGTATGATCCACATCATAGTTCAGGTAGTCAAGTACACATCCTAAGGGCTTTACCAACATGTAACAGAGAGACAATCAGTGTGCACGTTAAGGTAAAGAGTAACCAGATAGCATACTATCATATCGAGCAAGAAAGTCATCCCTATATATGTCCAAGCATCCACTACAATATACATCCTATGTATAGTAATGGCCTCTAGGGCATACATATAACTAACATATAGGGAGGACTTTCTTGCTCAACATGATAGTACGCTATCTGGTTGCTTTTTATCTTAACATGTACTCTGATTGTCTCTATGTTACATGTTGATAAAGCCCTTAGGATATGTACTCGACTACTGGGACTATGATGAGATCATACTAGTGGGGCCACGGTAGTCAACGAGTACATCCTATAACTGTTCTTAGTCGAGGGTGTATCGAGACAGGGCATCGATACACCAGAGTAGACTAGCGTATACGCATCTTGACCCATATGATGGGCGATGGATGATCCCATATCCATCGGTGTTTGACATCAAGGATGGTGTACGGGTGCTCAGTAGAGACTGGGTACACTGAACGGACTCGCCGAGAACTCCCAGATGGTATTATACCTCACGTCAGATGGCAGTTCTCTGGTGACACTGGTACAGGTTAGTCTGTAGACCCGAGATCGTCATAGAGTCTTGTGTGATTCCCACTGTGCTTTGATTTCCATCATACCACGTCCAAGAGGGCATGCAAAAAGGTGTCTTTTGGGTACAGTCCCGAATCACATAAAGGCAATGAGCGATAGGAGGGGATTCGTCTCTCCCGGTATAGGGAGTTGATGTTGTGCTGTGTTCGATTGGCTATAACTGGAAATCCCTGGCCAGGGTTGCTGAGATTTACTGGTAAGTGTTATCAGTAGTTTCTCGAACTGTTATAGACCTCATATCGACACGACTTATCAAGCTACTGGGGTCTGACGTTTTCCACCCCTAGGCGAGATATGCGACATATCAGACGAAGAGACCGGACTGTACGGGAGTGTTACTGATTGGATTCGCAGGAGAATGTGTAAGTGCACGGTGGCGCCCCGGCCGTCAATCCGATGCCGGAATTCGGAAACGAAACTTTTTACAAAACTTGTAAACCGGCACCACCGCGCACTTTAAACCCGGATCGGGCCATTAATCTACTCCTAGCTAACTAGAGAATGGGGTAGAGAGATATATCGAGCGATCCGTGTCCTTTGGTCTTCTCGTCGTCGTCCCGATCTCCCCGCGGAATCTCCGGTCTTCATCTCCTCGTTGGAAGGGCACCATATCGGCGGGTTCTTTTACGGGCTCCCACCTCTGGACCGTGGCAACTCGGGCACGAAGTTGGCGAGTCGACGTGTCCAAGAATTGCTGTAGAATAGTGTGGAACTCTACGTCTCATTGGGGTATGAAGTTTCCCTTTTTAGTGGAGGAATGAGATGAACTTTTGGAGATGGAGCTATGGGATTTTTACAAAGCCAAAGAGATCAAAAATCCCATACAACAATTTTGGACAGCCCCCTATTTTTCTTTGGCCGGCCATGGCTTGAGGAATCAAAAAAATGGAGAGAAAAAATGAGTGAGCCAAATAATGCAAGAGAGAGAAAGGGTTATCATGATGAATCATGATCACAAACCAAGTCCAACACTCATAAACCCATCATCAACAACCATGATTACTCCAAAAGTCAAGCAATCATGGACTAATGAAGTCAAAGGAAGCAAGGACCATCATCAAGCAACCATATACAAAGACCACCCTCTACAATGCTAATTTGCACAATTACAAATAAGCCCTCCTCCACCAATTTTCAGCCAAGGAAAGAAACAAAGGAAAATGGCCGAAACGGAAAGCAAACTGACAACTTCAAAAACTGATCCCGTAATAAATTACAGGAAAACCCCGCTACTGTATATACATACCTGCATTTGTATTGCGACCAAATACAAATGCAATGAGACAAAATCTACACTGTACAATACTAGGATCCGGCTTAAACCAAAGCCCGCTAGGATTATCCTTCCGATCATGATCCGTGCAATACCACACATACATGATCGAACCCTGCCATATCTCCATACGTCCTCTACAGCGTTTCGCCCGAAACTTGAGAAAACGGTCTGTGGGGGACTCTAAAGACTCGTCAATACTTTGGTTGTGGATTTAACCACTAGCACGTCAGAGGTATTAGCCGTACGTAACGGGCTACCAGGTATTGACCAAAAGGGATGTCGATGAGCGAACTCATCCTGACACCCTACTGAGCCTGTCAGTGACAATATCCGTACAGTCCGGTCCGTTCGTTTATGAGTATCGCATGGCGGGCCTAGGGGGTTGGTAAAAGTCAGACCCCCAAAAGCGGTACAAGTCGTGTCGGAGTGTATCCCAGAACACCCTGAGATACTACTGGAATACCTACCAGTAAATCTCCTGCCTTGGCCAAGGATTTCGTGTAATGGCTCTCCTAAACACAGCGCGATCTCACCCCCAATACCGGGAGAGACGAACCCCTGCAGATCCGCTCACTGCCTCCATGTGGCTCGGGACTGTACCCAACTAAAACCTGTTTGCACATCTCCTTTGAGCGTGGTAGGGTAGTAATCAAAGTACAGTGGGAACTCACACGAGACAAATGACGATCTCAGGTCGATGAACTAACATGTACACATGTCACCAGGGAACTGCTATCTGACGTCAGGTATAAGACCAACTAGCATGTTCCCGGCGAGTCCTGTCCGGTGTACTCATAACCCAATGAGCACCTGTATACATCTTAGGTGAACCAACTGAAACCAGTGGCTTGTGAGACCGGCCACCGCCCCTCGTCGGGGTCTCGACTGTATACACTAGTCTACTCTGGAGTATCGATGCCCTGTCTCGAAACTCCCTCGACTAGGGACCTTTTAAGGATGTGCTTATAGACCCCAGCTCCCACGTATATGATCGCCCTCATACTGCTGCCAGTCAAGCAAGAATCCTAGGGGCTCTATCAACGCGCAATAGTGACCTGTAAGGTCACCTGAAGCAGTACACGATGATAAAGATAAACCAGATAGCATACTATCATCTTGAGTAAGACTGTCCTACCGGTATAGGTCCCCCCTCAATCATTGCAATCACGTGCCTGTGATCCAATAATTGACTCTGAGGGCACTATCTCCAACAGAATGTACAGGCTTGCTTGTAGATCTTCTGATCGCTCAATACCTGGGTGGCCGTTACGTTTAGCTGACCGCTTGCAGCTTATGGGTGTTTGATATGATCATCACCTACTGCCGGCGTATTGACGAATCTTTAGAGTCCTACACAGAGGTTTCCTGGCTCAGGCAAAACGGAGTAGGAGCACATATATGATATGTGCGGGACCGAGAACAATACGTGTATGTGATACCGTATTAGATTCTCGCGATATGAGATATCGGCCGGGTATATGTGATATAGCCGGGTCATCGGATCAAGTGTTGATTCGATGAACTGATACAGATTATATTAGTCGGTTATTTGTGAAATAGCCGGATTATCGGATCAAGTGTTGATTCGATAATTTAATGTATAATTATATATTTGATATATTAAATTACATTAACTAATATTAGCTCACTAAAAGATTCTTTTTCTCACTCGGGTAATACATTGATATATATGCGATATATGTTAATTGTATTATTTTATTTTGTTACAATAAATATTGTATATGTGATATATAATATTGTAACATGTTAGGGTTATTAATTCAACATGTTTAGTGGAGATTAAACATGGTTAGGGTTTTATTTGGGTTAAGCTTTTCTAGAAGTTTCTAGAAGTTTTGCTTTTTGTTTTTGCAAAGATATTTTGTAAAGATATTTAGTTATGATATTTGTTAACCCAACTCAACCCTTGACCATGGTTCATTCTCTACATGGGTTAAGTTATCATACTTAACCCATGGTTGCATTTCTAACCTCACCACAATTCATTATTCATCACAAAGAGAATGGTTCTTCTTCTTCTTCCTTCTTCTTTCATGGAAAAGCTTACTAGCTTTTTCATTAGTGATGATTTTGAGTGAGATTAAGAAAACAAATGAGAGCTAAAATTCTACTTTATCATCCTAATCTATCCTAGCCATTTAGATTAGGGTGTTCACTTCATTTGTGAGTGAGAGCTTGTGTTAAAGAAACTTCAAGGTAGATTATCTTTGTTATCGAAGATCGGAAGCAAGTTTGCATCATTCTCTTCGTGGAGCCTCTCTAGAGTCCGGGTACATGATGATCGCAGCGAAGGGATCTCAACACGGAGCTTATGAAGTGAAAGACCGGACTACAAAGGTTGTAATCCCAAACTCTTAGATGTTAAAGTGTTTAACATGTTTTGTTTCGCCTAATCTCTAGTTTAAAGATCTTGGTTAGGGTTGTTCGGCACGTCTAAATTTTAAATCGGGCATGGTTGATACCTAATAGACCCTTGTGAGAGTGCCTAGTAACCCTACAGTGGTATCAGAGCCAAGCTAGAGCTTTAGGCGAAGTCTAGACAAAGTTTACAGTCCGATCGAACCCCGAAACCCCGGTTTAGACCCCTCTCTGGATATTTTCTAAAAATGAGATTTTTCTGTATTAAAAATACTCAGAAAATAAAGCAGGAAAATCTAAGAATCACTGTGAAGTATGGACCACCAACTCGATTACGTGAGCGCGGAACCGCGGCCAAACTAAGCGTTTGGTGGCAGTTCCGTGGCCACAATTTGGAGTTGGTCCCTAATACTTCAGGTATTAATTCTTGGGTCCGTTTTCATAGTTCTGGGAATTTTTAATTCTACTCAAGTGTTAAGTTTTCTGGAGATCTCTTGATTTCGTTGATTCGATCGGAAAGTTTAGCTTCGTTTATGTTTTTCCGGATAATTTTAGAATGTGTTAAAAAGTTCGAACGGATATCAATAACTCACTTTTTCCCCTGCCGGAAAATTTTCAAGTGTTGGATTTTTTCTCGAGTTTAAGAATGTTCTTAGTCGTGCAAGTAACGCGGTGGACCCTCTAGAAGAACACAAACCCTAACTCGATTATGCGACCGTCTGAACCGCCTCTAAACCTTAGGGTTTGGGGCAGTACGGCGTTGCCACATGTGAGGCGTTGGTTTGACCCTTCTACGGCTGGACCATTGGTACTGTGGCATGTGATGGATATTTTTTGAACTCTGCTCAAGTGTTGAGCCATTTGGGAATTTTTGGGTGTTTGTTTATTCGATCGGAAAGTTTAACATTGTCTATTTATCTGGATTGTGATACAATATTTGGAATCCACAAGTAGTTATGAGATAACTAATTTGAATGTTATAAATCTAGCAGTTCAGTCTCAGATGATCGGTTGCCACGGGATTTTGATGCGATCTAAAGTCCGTCGCAATCACGTAGAGTATGCGGATACTCGCCGGGTAAACTTAACAGACAGCCACGCCCCATAGCCCCGACCAAGTGACTGTAGGAGAACCCCGTCGTCAAAAGCATCCGTTCGGGTGCTCACGGTAGCGGTGTTCCGCCTTAGTGCACTTCGTCGACGGCATCTGGGGGTGCGACCGTCTACTAAAGTTTACGGCGAGCATTCGATCAGGATGTCGGGAATCTTGTTGAATTGCCCGACTTGATATTGAAAAGATTTTTCGATAAATGAGACTAAAATGCGGGGTTTATAATTGTTAGGCATGAGATGTCTAAGGAATTCATTTGGTTAGGCATGCGATGTCTAAGGAGGTTGCGGATTCAAACTGTTGTAGTTTTACACTTTCTTTTCTGTGACCGTAAGTGCAGTATGTAGTTGTATCGCCGGTTTTCATTGCTATACATTGACGACAATCGGTGTATGCATACTTACTTACGTTGATGACATGCGATGTTATGTGTTGCTGTGATATGTTATATTGGATCGTCGTGTTCTGAATAGCCGGGGGTTTTATGTGAGATGAAAGTTTTTCTTTTTCATTCATGTAAAATTCAATTGTATGTAATATTCTTTTATTGGGGCACTTCCGAGCTGAGGATGATGTCACCATTGTATATTATTTACTTTTCCGCATTAGGTAGACCCAAGGCGGGGAGCATAAGTAACCGGGTTTTAGGGTCCAGTAGGAGACCATCTCGAGGAGTCGAGACTGGGTCTCCTAACCCTATAATTGGCAGTGTTGCTTGCCGCTCTCGTAGGGGTCTAGGGATGTGGGTTTGGCTATTCATCGCGACCGTGGAATCCGTGTTTTATACAGGCTCGTATTGAAAACACGGACATCCTAGTATATCCAATATTTCATATATGTTCTGCTGCTGCAATGTTCTGTGATGAGATCATATTACTGCCTGAGACGAATGCTTATATTATATATATGAGATATATATTATATATTGTTGATTTCGTTTCATATCTGATGCTTGTGAAGCATAATAAAATGGGACTTCATTAATGAGATTAATGATATAAAAGAAACCTAAAGATGTTGTAGAAACTTGTTTAAAAACAGGTAGCTCTAGTTCTTTCTTTGCATAGCGGTGTTCCTTGTAGAACATCCAGCACCTTATTCGATAAGGAAAGAGTCGAGATCCCTTCACTGGGAGTGACCTCCTTAGTGAAACTAGCAGATGCTACAAACTCGGTTTGTCTTTTGATTGCTTCTATAGTTCTTGCTTTGCACAGCGGTATTTGTGAAATATCCTGCACCTTATTCGATGAGGAAAGGGTCGACGATCCCTTCATCGGGAGTGACCTCTTTAGCAATACTAGAAAAGCCTAAAAAACACTCCATTTAAAATCATTCGATTCTACAACGATATCAAGTTCATTACGCAAAGGGTTTTCTTAAAAACCTGTTGTAGCCCTTCTTCATTTCAGATAAGTACTAGTTAGTATTCGTGCTACGTTGGTTGACCATGTTAAGGCGTAGTGTGCGGTAGCTGATTAGTGCTTATCTGTATAAGCATATGATGCGATTGGATTAGGGTAGTCGTGCGACTTTGTTGACCATGTTAAGGGTCGTACGGGTGGGTTTAATTCAATCGGGAAATGACGGGTTGAACTTGACTAGCACTTATGATTTGTTGACCATGTTAAGGTCATATAGCTACTAGGGGCAAAATATTATCGGGAATTTCAAGTGTTGAAATTTGCAATGAGATTGCATACCTTTTATGAGATAGTTGGATCCCGATACCCGCTGCGAGTAAGAGTTACTCCTGGGAGAGTTTTACACATTACAATTAGCCGATCAAGTAGGTGTCTAGAAATGTGTCAACGGGGTTACTGTAAGTCCACGTTACCCGTCCCGGTTCTTTCGGGGATGCGGAAACGGTAAAAAAACGATTTTTACGGCAAAGGTAACATGGACTTTAGAATAGGATCTTTGCTAAACAAACACCTAGCAAACTAACTATAAGTTTAACTACTATATTAGGGGGTTATACCTAGGTCTTGAACTCCTTCTCTTCTTGCTCCTTGGAGTGGTTGGATCGGCTCCACCTCGTCGTCTCCTTGTTGTCGAAGAAGGATCCACCCGAAAGCTTCTACCTTGAGCTCCTACCTCAATCGAGAGGAAACTAAAGTGCTTGGCTTGCTAGACCTTGTACTCTAGAGTGAGTAGAGAAGTGTTTTTAGGGTTTTATCTCAATGGCTCATGTTTCTCAACTCATAAGACATGAGAGCCTTGAGAGAGAGGAAGAGGGAGAGCTTGGATGAGAGAGAATGAGAATGATAGAATGAGCTTGACTTTTTATAACCATGCTCACAAAAAAGAAAATAATCATGATAATAATAATAATTAAGTATTGTGATGGTTCATTTCAATGGCCATTATCATTTCATGCATTTAATGTATTTTGTAAAGAACAACAAGTAAACAAAAGTCATAGCAATGAAATGATGATGGTCAACAAGTCCACAATAGTCAACCGGTCAACAAAGTCAACAAGTCAACAAAAGTCAAACTTTCAACTCAACCATGGAACAATAATACTTAATTATTATTATTATTAATCATATTTCTTATTCTCATTAGGGTTTAGAAAAGTTCAACAGTCAACAACCCTAATGAGAATCCTCTGCCTCTGCCTCTGTCAACTGTGCACACACACCCGCATCCGTGTTCCGAGGAACATGAATACAATGAGATAAAACCAATCCCAAAACGTATACTAAGATCTGGCTTAAACCAAAGCCCTCTAGTAATGACTGCCCAGACACCAAACGTGCACAAGTGCGCGGATGTGAACGTACCCTGTCGCAAAACCATGCGACCTCTACTCTATTTTTCCCAAAGGCGAATAGCTCTCTGTGTGGGACTCTAAAGACTCGACACTACGCTGGCAGTGGGTTTAACCACAGGCCGCAAGCGGTACTAGCTGTACGTAACGGTCCCCAGGTAGATGCTGATAAGAAGACTGATGAGGTGAACCCATCTGAACTCCTACTGAGCCTGAATGTGACAATCTCCATATAGTCCGGTCTGTTCGTCTGAGAATATCGCATGGTGGGCCTATGGGGTGGTAAACGTCAGTCCCCTAATAGCGGTACAAGTCGTGTCGGAGTGCAGCCCAGAACACCCTGAGATAACACTGGAAAACCTACCAGTATATCCTGCTTGCCCTGGCCAGGGACGACTATGTGTAATGGCACACATCGCGATATCAACCTCCAATACCGGGAGAGACGAATCCTGTCTACCCGTCACTGCCTCCAAGTGCTTCGGGACTGCACCCAACTTCTACCTGTTTGCACGACTCATTTGAGCCGTGGTAGGGTAGCAATCTAAGAACAGTGGGAACACACTCGAGGCGAAGTGACAGTGTCAAGTCAGCAGACTAAGCTGTACTCATGTCACCTGGGAACTGATAACTGACGATAGGTATAGTACCAACCAACAGTTCCCGACGAGTCCTGTCCAGTGTACTCGTAACCTAACGAGCACCCGCATACTATCTCAAGTACGACGTACTAATGGCTGTGGGACAGACCATCTCCCCTGCCGGGATGAGAAGCGCATACGCTAGTCTACTCCGGAGTATCGATGCCCCGTCTCGATAATCCTACGACTAGGGACCTGTATAAGGATGTGCTTGTAGATTACCCAGCCCCCACTAGTGTGACTGCCATCACAACACTGGTAATCAAGCAAAGATCCTAATGGCTCCACTAATGTGTATAGGCGATATGCTAAAAGAAACACATGCACACATTAAAGTAGAAACAAACAAAGTAGCATACTACCATTTCGAGCAAGATTGTCTATACAACTGTGAATATCCCAAGCTTCCATCAAGTAATATACAAACTAGTATGATACAGTAATGGCCTCTAGGGCATATACACTAACAATCTCCCACTTGCACTAAGGCCATGTACTAGCGTATCGAAGTCCTATCATCTCGATCAGCCGCTCGAACTGAGTCTGGGGTAAGTCCTTCGTGAATGGATCTGCAGTGTTATCTTCTGTAGCAACCCTCCGAACCTCGATCTCCCGGCGATCCACGATCTCCCTGATCAGGTGATACCGCCTCAAGATGTGTCTGGACTTCTGATGGGACCTGGGTTCCTTTGCTAAAGCTATAGCCCCGTTGTTGTCACAATACAGAGGTATTGGATCAACAATGGACGAAACCACCTGAAGTTCTGTCAAGAACTTCCTCATCCAGACTGCTTCTTTTGCGGCATCAGATGCAGCGATATATTCCGCTTCCATCGTCGAGTCAGCAACGGTTTCCTGTTTGGAACTCTTCCAACACACCGCCTCTCCATTGAGGGTAAAGACATAACCCGACATGGACTTGGAGTCATCCTTGTCACTCTGGAAGCTGGAGTCAGCAAAGGCCTCGATCTGGAGGTCTTTCCCGTCGTAAACCAAAAACATGTCCTTAGTCCTTCTCAGGTACTTCAGAATGTTCTTTACCGCTATCCAGTGCTTCTCCCCAGGGTTTGACTGATACCGGCTTACCACACTCAGTGCATAAGCTACATCTGTTCTGGTATACAACATCGCATACATTATAGAGCCTACCGCAGAAGCGTAGGGTATAATAGACATGCGATCCCTTTCCAAATCAGTCTTGGGAGACATCTCTTTGGAGAGGGTGATCCCGTGACAAGCCGGTAAACTACTGCGCTTGGAATCTTCCATACTGAATCTTTTCAGTATGGTGTCGATGTACCTGGACTGTGAAAGTCCTAATATCCTCTTGGACCTATCATGATGGATCCGGATCCCCAGAATGTAAGAGGCATCACCCAGGTCTTTCATGGAGAACCTATGTGACAAGAACCCTTTGACAGATTGTAGCATAGGAATGTCATTTCCTATCAAGAGAATGTCATCCACGTATAAAACGAGGAATACGACAGTTCGTACTACAATTTTACTATAAATGCATGGTTCATCTGGATTTTTGATAAAGCCAAAATCTTTGACCGTCTCATCAAAACAGATGTTCCAACTCCGCGATGCCTGCTTTAGTCCATAAATGGACTTAAGCAACTTGCACACCTTTCCGCTACTCCCACTCTTAATGAAACCCTCTGGCTGGTCCATATAGACACACTCCTCTAAATTTCCATTTAGAAAAGCGGTCTTTACGTCCATCTGCCAAATCTCATAATCGTGGAAGGCAGCAATGGCAAGAAGGATCCGAATAGATTTGAGCTTAGCCACTGAAGAAAAGGTTTCGTTATAGTCCAAACCAGGTCTTTGATGAAAACCCTTTGCAATAAGTCTAGCCTTATAGGTCTCAACCTGTCCATCTGCACCAATCTTCCTCTTGAAGATCCACTTGCATCCTACGGGTTTTACCCCATCTAGAGCAACGTCCAAAATCCATACTTTGTTGGTGTACATGGACTCCATTTCGGTCCGCATTGCATCCAGCCATTTTACCGAGTCAACGCTCTGAATGGCCTGCTGGAAGCTAGTCGGCTCATCATTATCAATGATGCAATCCTCTCTATCCCCGTCTATGAGAAAACCGTAGTATCTCTCGGGCGGATGAGACTGCCTACTACTCCTGCGGAGCGGCGCAGGAATGCCCTGTTCTTTCGAACCCTCTGGTTCTACTAAGCTTTCAGTAATAGCTCGTGGTTCTGGAATTTCTTCCAGTTCTATTGCGCTCCCACTTATCTGATTTTCCAAAAATTCAGTTTCCAAGAAGCAGGCATAACGAGAAACAAAAACCTTTTGTTCCTCTTCGCAATAGAAGAAATATCCCTTGGAGTTCTTTGGATATCCCACAAACTTGCACTGTACTGAGCGTGCCTCGAGTTTGTCCGCATGCTGCTTTTTGACAAAAGCTGGACATCCCCATGTCTTAATGTGCTTAAGATAGGGTTTCTTCCCACTCTACATCTGATATGGTGTGGTAGGCACTATCTTAGTTGGAACTCGGTTCAAAAGGTATGCAGCTGATTCTAGTGCATATCCCCAGAATGATCGCGGCAACTCAGCGTTACTCATCATGGAACGTACCATATCCAATAGGGTTCGGTTCCATCTCTCCGATACACCGTTATGTTGTGGAGTGTATGGAGGAGTAAGCTGAGAGAGAATTCCATTCTCTTTTAGGTAATCCAGGAACTCGGCACTTAAGTATTCACCACCTCGATCAGATCTCAGTGTCTTGATACTTTTTCCTGTTTGTTTTTCTACTTCATTCTTGTATTCCTGGAATTTTCCAAATGCTTCAGATTTATGTTTCATTAAGAAGACACATCCGTACCTTGAAAAATCATCCGTAAAAGTAATGAAGTAAGAATAACCATTTCACGCATGTGTAGACATTGGACCGCATACATCTCTGTGTACGAGTCCCAAGAGCTCGCTCGCTCTTACTCCGTGTCCAGTGAACGGAGTCTTTGTCATCTTTCCTTTGAGACATGATTGACAAGTTGCATATGATTGATATTCGAACGGATCCAAATATCCTTCTGTATGTAACTTCGTCAACCTTCTCTCATTGATGTGACCCAGTCTACAATGCCATAAGAAAGCATGATTTATTTCTGGAGACTTTCTTTTGTGTGTATTCTGGACATTGAAAATCTGTGGTTGGTTTAATACGTATATTCCGTTGCTTAATGTACCCGACCCAATCAGAACATGATTAAGGTGAATGTTTACAACATTGCTTACAAATGCAAAATCATAACCTTCTTTAGATATTAAAGATACAGATATGATATTACAAGTCGCACTGGGTACAAAATAACAATCACGCAAAACCAAAATATGTCCATCTGACAATCCCAAGTGATAGTCCCCCACGGACTCAGCATCCATGCCAGCTCCGTTTGCAACTCTGAGGGTCATATCACCTGCCTTCAAAACCCTACGCTTTCTCAGTGCCTGCAAAGAATTACAGATATGAGATCCTGATTCGGTATCCAATACCCAGGAAGTAGAGTTTACTGATAGACAGTTTTCAATAACATACACACCTGAAACCGAAGCCACAACTTGCTTCGGGTCCTGGTTTCTGGCCTTCCAAGCCCTGCATTCTTTCTTCCAGTGTCCACTCTTGTGACAGTAAAAGCACTCTTCCTTTCCCACAAGCTTTCCCGCTACCTTTGTTGCCTTTGCCTTTCCCTTCGCTTCCACTTTACTAACACCGCCCCTTGGTTTGGTGGGGGCTTTCTTCTTCTTTCCCTTGGCTTTCGCCATGGACCTAGAAGAGGAAGATGCTCCAACAAACAAAGTGGATGTTTCCCTTACTTTCTGTAAGGTGCCCTCTGCACTCCTCAACATGTTGAGGAGTTCCGGAAGTTCAACTTCTTTTCCTTGCAAGTTGAAGTTCAGGATAAATTGGGCGTAAGTGGAAGGGAGGGACTGGAGAATCAAGTCAGTGTAGAGCTCGTTCTCTAACGTGGTCCCAAGGTCTGCGAGCTCTTCAATAAAGCCAATCATCTTAAGCACGTGTTCCACTACCGATGATCCGACGGCCAATCTCGCCGAAAACAACTTTTTAGAGACTTCGTATCTGGCGATACGGGATTGCTCTCCATATAGTTCCTTAGTATGGAGAAATATGGATTCTAGGTCCATATTCTCGTGCCTCCTCTGATGTTCATTGTCCATAGAGGCAAGCACGAGGCACTTGGCCTTCGCGCAGTCAATCTCCCAGGTCTTACGGATTTCCTTATCCGCGACACTGGATTTGGGACCTGGGACTGGGGGAGCTTTGGTGGTAAGGAGATACCCCAACTTGTCATAAGTGATTGCCTTTTTGACATTCCTGAGCCAATCTTTGTAGTTTGGCCCTGTCAGTATATTTTTTCTAGTAGTAACTTAAGTCCGGTCATGATGATTGGTCGCTGCAATTAGGAGAGAGAGAAGAAACACTTTAGCATGATGCTCTTGCAAGTTTAGAGTTGTTTTTAGTTTGTCTAAACAGGATGTCTCCCTCTGTTTCTCGAATCCTTCCTCAAACCAAAAAGGAAGAATTAGTTGGGATCAATCTCACCGTACAATACTTGCTTAACCGTTCAGCCAGGCCAGTGTTGGTACTTCGAGGGAGGTTTTCCAACGCTTTCGCGAAGTTCCTTAATTAAATAACCTCTTTTCCCTGTGGGCGTAGCCCCGCTAACACCTTTCTAGACACCTACTTGGTTTATAGCATTGATCGTTAAGTGAGAAAGTTCCCGAAGAGTAGCATATACTCACAGTAGGATCGGGATCCAAATATCATCGTGTGACAAAACTGAAGGAATCCTACCAGAATCATCACACTCCAAACGGTATGCAGCGCTAGCAAGTTTCAGTTTATTTAGAAACTCCCGATGTGGATTTTTGCCCCATGCTCTTATGACCTTGACTTTGGCCAACAAATCATAAGTCACATGTCAAGTTCTACCCGTCATTCTCTAGGTTAATTTGAACCCACCCGTACCTACCCTTGACTTTGGCCAACAAGGCAGTACGACTGTCCCAAACCAACGCATCTATCTATGCTACATATGAATATCCAATAGCTACCAATCATTATGCCTTGACTTTGGCCAACAAACACATCTTGAATACTATTGGGTATCCATATGAAATGACAGAGAGCTACGAATGGTTTTGGCGAAACCATGAACGTAGTGAACTTGATATAATCGATGGAACGTGATAGCTTTTAAAAGGAGTGGTTCAAGCTCCGCGTTTAAAATTTGTTTTTGAAAAGAAACCGAGTGGTTTTTGAAATTGTTCCAACGACTTTAACTTTGGTTTATTTTCTTGCATTAATTTAATGTGTCCCATCATTTAATCCTACCATTGCAGAAAACAACGAAAATATGACGTACGCTTATGCCATCCGCATTCGCCATGAGGCTCGTCATTACCCGTTAGGTTACTTAACTAACGACAGAGCGGGGGATGGACTAGTGCGGATGCAAAACATAAGCAACGTCTACTAGATATCATATATAGATATATACATTCGTCAGATGCAATGATAGCCATTCCAGATCACGGATGAACACATTGGATATACTAGGAATCCGCGTTTCGTTCGAGCCTGCAATGAAAAGCTGATTACACGGTCGCGATGAATAGCCAAGACCCCACCCTCGACCCCTACGGGTGCGGCAAACTACCCGCCAAGTACCCGAAGTGAAGCAACCTCCCTCAACAACGTGAGTAGGCCACTCGGCACTTCGAGGTACCTGGTAGTTTGTGCACCCCACCTTGGGTCTATCCTAGTAGCAAAAACAGTAAAAGAAATAATATACAATGGCGGCTACAACCTCATCCCGGATGTGCGGCCATACAAATAATATTAAATCAATTTACATATTACATCAAATGAAAGATAAAGAAAACTCTCATCTCACAACCCCCCGACTATTCATCCGCGACAATCCAACGAGTTCATATACACAAACCATCAACATTACAGATCATAGATATGTATAACCCCCACTAATCGACGTATAACGATTAGCAGACGTTCAATACATATATCACATCACAGATATAACCCATTAGGTAAAGTCTACAGAACTTCGATCAAAAATACAGATTTGTAACTACCCCAAACACAACTTTGTTCTCTGGAAAATCTGGGCAGAAACAAAATACTTTAAAAATCCCAAAACAGAACACTGAACACACTGCAGCAAAGACGAGTCACGACCGAGTCAACTCGGCCGCGGATCCGCGGCAAGAAGCATGTTCTCACTGCGGTTCCGTGGCGCGTTCACCGAGTTAGTGACTCGTTTTTCCTGTGTGTTCCTACAAAACCCTGAGCCGATTTTTATTGTATGTGGAATCATTTTTTGAACAGTTTTAAAATCGGTAGAAAGTTCAGTTCTTAGACGTGTTTTGTGATTTTTTCTCCGATCGAAATTCTAAATACTTTGCTAACATGTTAGTTGTTGTTTAGATAGGCTCTGATACCACTGTAAGTCTACGTTACCCGTCCCGGTTCTTTCGGGGATGCGGAAACGGTAAAAAAATGATTTTTACGGTAAAGGTAACATGGACTTTAGAATAGGATCTTTGCTAAACAAACACCTAGCAAACTAACTACAAGTTTAACTACTATGTTAGGGGGTTATACCTAGGTCTTGAACCCCTTCTCTTCTTGCTCCTTGGAGTGGGTGGATCGGCTCCACCTCGTTGTCTCCTTGTTGTCGAAGAAGGATCCACCCGAAAGCTTCTACCTTGAGCTCCTACCTCAATCGAGAGGAAACTAAAGTGCTTGGCTTGCTAGACCTTGTACTCTAGAGTGAGTAGAGAAGTGTTTTTAGGGTTTTATCTCAATGGCTCATGTTTCTCAACTCATGAGACATGAGAGTCTTGAGAGAGAGGAAGAGGGAGAGCTTGGATGAGAGAGAATGAGAATGATAGAATGAGCTTGACTTTTTACAACCATGCTCACAAAAAAGAAAATAATCATGATAATAATAATTAAGTATTGTGAAGGTTCATTTCAATGGCCATTATCATTTCATGCATTTAATGCATTTTGTAAAGAACAACAAGTAAACAAAAGTCATAGCAATGAAATGATGATGGTCAACAAGTCCACAATAGTCAACCGGTCAACAAAGTCAACAAGTCAACAAAAGTCAAACTTTCAACTCAACCATGGCATAATAATACTTAATTAATATTATTATTAATCATATTTCTTATTCTCATTAGGGTTTAGAAAAGGTCAACAGTCAACAACCCTAATGAGAATCCTCTGCCCCTGCCTCTGTCAACTGTGCATACACACCCGCATCCGTGTTCCGAGGAACACGAATACAATGAGATAAAACCAATCCCAAAACGTATACTAGGATCTGGCTTAAACCAAAGCCCGCTAGTAATGACTGCCCGGACACCAAACGTGCATAAGTGCGCGGATGTGAACGAACCCTGTTGCAAAACCATGCGACCTCTACTCTATTTTGCCCAAAGGCGAATAGCTCTCTGTGTGGGACTCTAAAGACTCGATACTACGCTGGCAGTGGGTTTAACCACAGGCCGCAAGCGGTACTAGCTGTACGTAACGGTCCCCAGGTAGATGCTGATAAGAAGACTGATGAGGTGAACCCATCCGAACTCCTACTGAGCCTGAATGTGATAATCTACATACAGTCCGGTATGTTCGTCTGTGAATATCGCATGGCGGGCCTATGGGGTGGTAAACGTCAGTCCCCTAATAGCGGTACAAGTCATGTCGGAGTGCAGCCCAGAACACCCTGAGATAACACTGGAAAACCTACCAGTATATCCCGCTTGCCCTGACCAGGGATGACTATGTGTAATGGCTCTCCTTGACACAACGCGATATCAACCCCCAATACCGGGAGAGACGAATCCTGTCTAACCGTCACTGCCTCCAAGTGCTTCGGGACTGCACCCAACTTCTACCTGTTTGCACGACTCATTTGAGCCGTGGTAGGGTAGCAATCTAAGAACAGTGGGAACACACTAAAGGCAAAGTGACAGTGTCAAGTCAGCAGACTAAGCTGTACTCATGTCACCTGGTAACTGATAACTGACGATAGGTATAGTACCAACCAACAGTTCCCGATGAGTCCTGTCCAGTGTACTCGTAACCTAACGAGCACCCGCATACTATCTCAAGTACGATGTACTAATGGCTGTGGGGCAGACCATCTCCCCTGCTGGGATGAGAAGCGCATACGCTAGTCTACTCCGGAGTATCGATGCCCCGTCTCTATAATCCTACGACTAGGGACCTGTATAAGGATGTGCTTGTAGATTATCCAGCCCCTACTAGTGTGACTGCCATCACAACGCTGGTAATCAAGCAAAGATCCTAAGGGCTCCACTAATGTGTATAGGCGATATGCTATAAGAAACACATGCACACATTAAAGTAGAAACAAACCAAGTAGCATACTACCATTTCGAGCAAGATTGTCTATACAATTGTGAATATCCCAAGCTTCCATCAAGTAATATACAAACTAGTATGATACAGTAATGGCCTCTAGGGCATATACACTAACAGTTACGCCTCTGGGAAAATGAGGTTTACTTTAATTAGGTCCGTGCGAAAGTGCGGGGAACTTCCCTCAAAGTACTGGCACTGGCCTGGCTGAAAGATTGGCGAACTTGTAGCGTGTAATTAATCCCGGCCAGTCTTTCCTTTTAGGGTTTGAAGGAAGATTTGACTAAAACAGTGGGAGACATCCTGATTAGATATATTAGATAACTAATCTAATCTTGCAAGAGCATACGCTGGGTGTTTTCTTCTCTCTCTCTCCTGGTAGCGACCATGTCACGCCTTAATCAAGATAATAATACGGATGTATTGATCGAACCCGCTTGTTATACTGAGTTGGGGAACGTTGGTCCCGCTCCAACTTATAAATGTTATAAGACAGAGCAGGAAATTGGGGATTACCAGAATTCCCGTGCCGCCCAAACGAAGAAAGTGTAGGGTTCCTAGGCACTCTAGTGATGTCTCACAAGGCATCGAACATGCCAATTTCAAAAATTAACGGTGCCGAGAGACCCGACTACGGATCGTTTGCTAGAAAACTAGGCGAAAAGATAACTAGTTAACACTTAACTAATGAGAATACGGAAATACAACCTTTATAGATCCGGTGCTCCACCTCCATAGCTCCGCAACGATGTCTCCTCGCTGTCCAAAATCCATCCCGGGCTCTAGAGTCGGCTTCGTCGGAGAATGGGCAAGCTAGGTCGTCGATGTCCATGCCGAAGATGATCTACGTCGAGGCATCGCTAAATCAAGCTCCGACTTCACCAAGTCAAGAAACTTGTGAAGTAAACACACTCTACTACTTGGCAAGAGGTAGAGGATGAAGAAATAGGAAGTGGGTAGACTTTAGAATTGGATTTCTCACTCATTTGCTCAATTCACCATTGATGAAGTAAGCTTTCTTCTTGAGTTCAAGGAAGAAGAAGAAAATGATGAGAATGATTAATTAGAAAAGAAAAGAATAATCATTCTTATCATAAAAGTAACCATGGTAAAGTGTAGAGAATTAACTTAGGTTAAATGAATGGTTAGGGTCAAGGTTTCATGAAGCTTCCACTAAACAACAAAAAAAAGCCACCATTCTTTTCTCCTTTTTCCATCTATTTTCCAAAATGAATAAATAGATAAATAAATGAGAAAAGGATATATAACCCTAATCATAAGTTTAACCATGGTTTAATTCTTTACACTTAACCAAGTAAACATGTATCATCAAACATGATACAATAAAATGCACAAAAAGTATATCACATATACAACTTGTACAACCAAGTGAGAAAATCCTTCTAAAGTGAACCGATACTGGTTAATGCAAAGTAATATATCAAATATATAATTATACATTAAATCATTAAATCATACACTTGATTTAACGATCCGGTCATATCACATATAACCGACTAATATCAACAGTAACATCCGATCGAATCAACACTTGATCCGATATCCCGGCTATATCGCATATAACCGATCAATGTCACAAATCACGAGAATCAAATACAGAATCACATACTGGTATCATTCTCGGTCCCGCACATATCTCATATGCGCTCCTATTTCGTTTCGCTTGAGCCAGGAAACCTCTGTGTAGGACTCTAAAGACTCGTCAATACGCCGGCAGCAGGTGATGATCATATCAAGCACCCACAAGCCGCAAGCGGTCTGCCAAACGTAACGGCCACCCGGGTATTGAGCGATCTGAAGATCGACGAGCAAGCCCGCTCACACTCCAGTGAATCCAACCATAACACTACCGTACAGTCCGGTCTGATCGTCTGATATGTCACATATCTCGCCTAGGGGTGGTAAACGTCAGACCCCAATAGCTCGATAAGTCATGTCAATATGAGGTCTATAACAATTCGAGAAACTACTGGTAACACTTACCAGTAAATCTCAGCAACCCTGGCCAGGGATTTCCTATTATAGCCAATCGAACACAGCACAACATCAACTCCCTATACCGGGAGAGACGAATCCCCTCCTATTGCTCATTGCCTCCATGTGACTCGGGACTGTACCCAAAACCCACCGTTTTGCACGCCCTCTTGGACGTGGTAAGATGGAAATCAAAGCACAGTGGGAACCACACAAGACTCTATGACGATCTCGGGTCAACAGACTACTCTGTACCAGTGTCACCAGAGAACTGCCATCTGACGTGAGGTATAATACCATCTGGGAGTTCTCGGCGAGTCCGTCCAGTGTACCCAGTCAATACTGAGCACCCGTATATCATCTCTGATGTCAAACACCGATGGATATGGGATCATCCATCGCCCATCTGTATGGGTCGAGAAGGTATACGCTAGTCTAATTGTAACATTTCAAAAAAGATAAAATGTTAATTTTGGGAATTTTTATAACTTAATATTATTTTATTGAATATTTTAATATTTTGGAATTATTAAATACAAATAAATGGGGAAAAATTTTGGAAAATTTTGGAAAATTCTAAAATTGGGTAAATTAGAGAATTATGACATTTTAAAGTTTTTGTGATTAATTTGACACTAATTTAGTGCTAATCGCGATTAAAAATCGCTAATCGGTTTTTAGCTTTTTGTGCAACACATGCACATATCACTTTTTCACACTTGTGCATTTTCTTGCCATGCTTTTCATTTGGGTTTACTATTTGAGTGAGAAGGGTTTTAAAAGGAAAAAGAAAAGGAAAAGAATAAAGAAATGGGTAGTTGGTGAGAGAGAGAGAGGTATGGGCTTCATTGACTAAGGACTTAACCATTTCTCCCCTCATTTCCCTCCCTCTTCTCCCTTCTCCTGCTGCTGCTCCTGCACCTCCTTTCCCTCCCCTCTTCAAGCTCCAAAACACCTCTAAAACAACCCCAAAACCCAATCTCCATTTCATTAAATGTGTGCACAATCCCTAGATCTACACTTGGTGCTAAAGAAGCAAGGATTTTGGCCACTAGGGGCAACTCAAGAAAATTCTTGAGTTGCCAAATGAGGTATTTTCTGGACCTTAAACTTAGTTTATGCATTTCCTTTACCCTCATATTAAGATCGAATCGATATTGTGTGATATTGTGGACTTGTGGATAACCTAGTTAGGGTTGTGATGATTTATGGGTTGTAATATGGAATTGAGGTCAGTAGAGGTTATACCATCACCCTAGTGTATGAATTGGAAATCCAAAACCTGAAGCTTAAACCATAATACGGATTTTAGAAACCGATATCGGGGAATTTATGAAATCTGTGAAGGGTATATTGAATCTGCTATCACCCGAGACACCCTAAATTAAAATTGATTGGACAGTGACACGTGTAGGCACCCAGGAAGCTAACCCCAAGACCCCAGCTCCCACTTCTTCTTCCCGGCCGCCAATTTATCCCCATTGGCCGCAAATTGCGGCCTGGGTCCCACCATTTTGGCTCGTATTGGTTCTGTAGCTCCTACATGTTCATGTTAGACCCCTGGTATTTATAGATTTGTATAAAGTGACCTAGGGTAAAATCTGGGACATATTTCCTAAGTTGCTGTTTTAGATTCATGTTTCCGTATTCCGTATTTTTAATTCTGCAATTGTGGATTGTGTTTTGCCTCGACTATTTGGCGTTTATACGACGATATAGAGGATGTGTTGATGGTTTTGAAGGCGTGCCATGGGTTTTAACCTATAGGCCTCTTATCGTATCATTTTGGATTTCATGTGCCGTTTTAGCTTTGATTTGGTTTTAATGCGCATATACGATATTTTGATGTGTAGGTACCCCATGAAGACTTCGGGACGACAAGCAAGCGCGTGGCGACGTCCACAAATGAAGACGCTAGGTGAGTAGATTATATCTACTGGGGGAAGTCGGGTGGATGGCGTATAGCACCCCCGCAGTCCGTAGTTGTTATTATATATGATAGTTAGGTGTATTATGGATAGTGTAGGGTTAGAAGTGACTAGTGTAGTTCATAGTCGCGAACCCTAGAATAGAATTACACCTACACGCACACCCTTGCATATTACTTATACTGGCACTGTGTTGATGATATTGGATGACTTTTGAGATGAGTCAATGAAATTGGGCTTTGTGCCGCGAGATCGGTGATGTGATATGATTCGTATTTGGGATACGAAATGTGATTCTTGCGGGCTTGGGATGTGTGTTTACCCCCGCATGCATACTTTATTGATGGTATCGATTTATACTAGACATAGAATAATACCCCAGATTATATGATATGTTGATAGTGATACCTGAAGTGTGATGAGATAGTGTGATATTGACCCGTACCCAGCTATTAGGATGCCGTACGACGATTTACCGTATGAGCTTTACATTGATGATAGATCCGCACTCATGACTTGAGGATGTCATATGATATACTGTATCGTACGCGATACTATTGAGGCGGAATCACCGACTATTATATCTATATATATATCGACTCAGATGTTAGGCGGTTTCCTTACCTGTAGCTCAGCTTGTTAGTTCAGCTGTATAGTTTAGTGTAGTTGTTAGATTAGATTAGACTCCTACCTATTTCAAAACTAGCGGGTCGTGGGTATTTTAAAAGACAGGTCAAGGGATCTACGGACATTTCAAAAGGCGTATCTTTTCATAAAAACACCGTAGCCCCTATTTTCAAAACCCCATGATTCGTGATATTTCAAAAGGCACCATTTGTAGGACTTATATTAGATTAATGCAGATTAGTTATAGTTGCGTCTAGATTCAGCTCCCACTTTTTTTGTGGTTCGCTTTGCATCGCATTCTTATATTATGTTTCATACTCCATTATTGATATCATGCTGTTAGGACACCAGCACCATTACCGATGTTGCGTATGTACCACGTACACTTACTTGCCGGCTCACACACATCTTCATCGGTAATTGCCATGTCACGTACACCTTAGAAAATACTATTGCTTGACATAACCTATTAGCTAATAGTTTAGACATTGTAGTTATTACCTGCTACTTCATGCATACTGATATTCATTGTTATGCCGCATTCATGGATTCTCATGCATATATTCACTATTTTACGTGTTACTGAGGTTTTGGATTTGGATTTCCGTGAGATTTTCTGGATTTGGAGGAAAACCGCAAAAACACAGATAAACATTTTCTCTCTTTTAAAATAAAAAGTGCGGTTTTCCCATGATGTATGAGTCGTCCACCATGAGTTTGCTGATGGATTTGGAAACCCGATTCGAGGAGACGGATGAACCGTTTCGGGTACATGGTGGACCCGGTGCGGTACCCCGGGGCAAGATGAATGTGGTGATGACGTTGACCCTGGCAGGGGAGCACTACCGACCGGTGATTTTACCTGACGCGTCGGATATCCGGAGGATACCGTCGTGGTCTTGAGATTGATGGTAGGGGCCGGTCTGGACTGACGGCTCCCTAGATTTTGTGATTGGGATACAGAGATATCGGGATATTTGGATTACGTTTTGTGCCGATGTTAGGCACTGTTTTATGCTGATTTCATTATGATACCTCATTTTAAAAATACAAAGAAAATCTCACTAAAGTATGAAAACAGTTTCTTCATTTACATGTATTATGTTCTCATGCATTCATACCTCATTCTTATATTATTCTTTGTATCTAGAATTTCCATCAACCAAATTTGTTTATTGTTTCAGACTCAGACTTTAGTGATGTTTTATTTGGCCTTAGAGTCGCGCTTAGTAGTATTGCGGTTTTCATGCTTACTGTGTTTCTTTTGGATCGATCCTCGCCTTTCGGCGTTGTATATTATATTGCATGTGTGGTTGTGACCGTCAATTGACGAAGAGCTAGCTCCCGCTTGAGGATGTCTTTTATCATTGTATATATGTTATGCTTGTTGTATCCCGTTCGGGGCCAGTATTTACAAAAGAAACTCTGCCGAAATTTTTAGAAAAGACTTTACCTTTTAAAAATGCACCTTCGGCTTAGTTATTTAAAAACCTCGACTTCAAACATATTTTCCTTCACTTCTTTAAACCAGTTTTCTTCACTTACTCTTAAAATGGTTTTAGATTTCTGGGCTTTGGCTTACTTGGATCAGATGGAGTCCTATAGATTTCATATGGTTCGAGGGCCAGTCACGTGCTCTTTCGGGTCGTGACACTACTCTGGTATATCGATGCCCCGTCTCGATACACCCACGACTAGGGACTTTCAAGGATGTACTTATGGACTACCATGTCCCCACTAGTATGATCTGCATCATAGTCCAGGTAGTCAAGTACACATCCTAAGGGCTTTACCAACATGTAACAGAGAGACAATCAGTGTACACGTTAAGGTAAAGAGCAACCAGATAGCATACTATCATGTCGAGCAAGAAAGTCCTCCCTATATATGTCCCAGCATCCACTACAATATACATCCAATGTACAGTAATGGCCTCTAGGGCATACATATAACTAACAGAAAGTGCATGCTGATGCATCTTCTTCGGGTGTGTTCATTTCATAGAACTGTTTCTCAATATCCTTTACGTCCTGGGTATTTGATACCGGATCAGGATCCCACATATGTAATTTGTTACATGGGCTACAGATAGGTAGATGACTGAGAACGGGTGATAAGTTTCATGAGATAGAAACGGTGCAAGTGTTGCAGCTAAGTCTGTTGGTAGTTATCACCCTGTATTAACAAATACATTGATTTTGAATATATGTTATTAGATACCGAACCTGATATACAACATCATATCAGTCTCTTTATTAGTAAAGAAGGATATAATTTTGTATTGTTGGATAATGTTTTGAACATTTCCTATATCAAGAGTTGATCGGTTCAGGCACGTTATCTAAAAGCATTGACATTCTAAATCAAACTACAGTTCTTAGTATACAGAACACACATAAGAAGAAGAGTTCAGAAATGAACGAATCCTTCTTAAGGTATTATAGACTAGGTCATATCAATGCGACCCGACTAGCTAAGTTACATTTAGATGCATATTTAAATTAGTTTGGATTTACATCTTGTAAAACTTGCCAGTCATGTCACAAAGATAAGATGACCACAGCTCCGTTTATTGGAAATAGAGAAAGAGTTAGTGAACTCTTGGGATTGATACATGCTGATGTATGAAGGTCCCCTGTCTACACATGCCAAGACTGGTTCTTTGTACTTCATTACATTCACTGATTATCTCTCAAGATCCGGACATATGTTCCTGTTGAAACACAAGTCTGGAACTTTTGAGAAATTCAATGAATATAAGTTAGAAGTAGAGAACCAAAAACGGGTATAAGTATTATGTTCTTTGATGAGATCAAGGAGGAGAATACTTGAGCACGGAATTCCTGGACTATTTTAAAGGAGAATGAGATTCTCTCTCAGCATTACTGTAACATTTCAAAATAATAAAATATTATTTTTGGGAAATTTTATAATTTAATATTACTTTATTGAATATTTTAATAATTCGGTATAATTAAATACAAATAAATGGGGAAACATTTTGGAAAATTATGGAAAATTCTAAAATAGGGTATTTTAGGGAATTATGCCATTTTAAGTATTTATGATTAGTTATATGCTACTTTAGTGCTAATCGCGATTAAAAATCGCTAATCGGTTTTTGGCATTTTTGTGCAAAACATGCACATATCATTTTCTACACTTGTGTTGCATTTTTCATACCATGGCTTTACTTTGGGTTTACTATTTGGGTAAGAAGGTTTTAGAAAAGAAAAGAAAAAGAATTGATTAGAATAATATGGTAATAGGTGAGAGAGAGAGAGAGAGAGGTGAGGGGGGGGGGTTCATTTGACCATGAGACTTCTCTTCTCTCTTCATTTTCTTCATCCCTTTTCCCCTTCTCCTGCTGCTACTGCTGCTCCTTCATCTCCCTCCCCTCTTCAAGCCCCAAATCATCTCACAAACATCACCAAAACCCTACCCCCATTTCATTAAAAGTGTGCACAAGCTTAAGATCTATATATTAGACCAAGAAAGCGAGGATTTTGGCCACTAGGGGCAACTCAAGAAAATTCTTGAGTTTCCAAATGAGATATTTACTGAACCCTTAGCTTAGTTTTAGCATTTCTTATACCCCCATGTTGTGATAGAATGGATATAGTGTGATTTGGTGGACTTTAGGAAAACCTAGTTAGGGTTTGAGGGATTTGTGAGTTATGGTGAGCAATTGAGCTCAGTAGAGCTTATATCAACACCGTAGTGCATGATTTGAGACCCAAACCTGAGACTTAAGGCCCGGAATACGGATTTAGAAACCGATATCGGAAAGTTTGTAGAATCTGTGAAGGTTATTTGGGATCTGCTATCAACCCAAGACTCTTAAAATTATTTTGAGTGGACAGTGAAGTGTGCAGGCACCCAGGAAGCTACCACCAGAACCCCAGCCCCTAACTCATTTTTCCGGCCGCCAATTTAATCCTATTGGCCGCAATTTGTGGCCAGACCTGCCCCATTTTGTGTCGTTTTGGTTCTGTAGCCCCTACATGTATAGATTAGACCCCTGGTATGTGTAGATTTGTCTAGTTTGACCTAGGGTGAAATCTGGTGCCTATTTCCTTAGTTGTTATTTTGGATTCGTGTTTCCGTATTCCGTATTTTTTTAATTCTGAAATTGTGTATTGTGTTTTACTTCGACTATTTGGCGATTATACGACGATATCGAGGATTGTTTGATGGTTTTGAAGGCGTGCCCATAGGTTCTAACCTATAGGCCCCTTATCGTATCGTTTTTGGTTTCGTGTGCCGTTTTAGCTTTGATTTGGTTTTAATATGCATTTACGATACTTTGACGTGTAGGTACCCCATGAAGACTTCGGAACGACAAGCAAGCGCATGGCGACGTCGACAAATGAAGATTCAAGTGAGTAGATTATATCTACAGGGGAAAGTAGGGTGGATGACGTATAGCACCCCCGCAGTCCGTAGTTGATATACGATGTATATATTATATAAGATAGTTTTTAGTGTGTTGTGGTCCTTGTGTTAGGTGTACTATGTATAGATTAGGGTTAGAAGTAAACTAGTATAGTTCCTAGTTGCGAACCCTAGAATAGGTTTACACCCACACGCACACAATTGCATATTCCTTATAGTTACACAGTGTTGATGATGATATTGGATGACATTGGAGATGAGTCGATGATAGTGGGCATAGTGCCACGAGATCGGTGATTTGATATGATTCGTATTTGGGATACGACATGTGATTTTAGAGGGCCTTAGGACGTGTGTTTTGCACACGCATTAATACTTATATAGATGGCATCGATTTGTACTAGACTTAGATCAGTACCCTAGATTATGTGATATGATGATAAGAATACCAAGTAATTGATGAGATAATGTGATATTGACCTGTACCCAGCTATTGGGATGCCGTACGACGATTTATCATACGAGCTTTATATTGATGATAGATCCGCACTCATGACTTGAGGATTGTCATATGGTATGCTGTATCGTACGCGATACTATTGAGGCGGGATCACCGACTATTATATTTATATATATTTATATTGACTCAGATTTAGGTGGATTCTATACCCCTCCCGGTTGACTTGATACTTACATCTGTAGTTTGCATAGTAGATGTTAGACTAGACCCGAGTCATACCTATTTCAAAAACTAATGAATCGGGAATATCTTAAAAAAAACTGTAGCCCTTATTTTACTGAAAAACCCGATTTGTCTTATTTCAAATGGCAAGCTGCATTACTATTCATTTACCATTTACTCTACAGTTCGCATTGCATTGCATGCTTATATGTTATTGATTCATATTCCTTTGTGCATATGCCTTTACATAGTTGCATGCTCATATTAGTGTTTCATGTTGCATGTATTATAATTCATGGATTTCGCACTGTGATATGGTTGCATATGATGATTCTGGATTGTTTTACTCCTGCGTATATATATCAGTGGTATGGGACGCTGAAATATATATGTATACCCATAGAATATATATATATTAGTGGTATGGGACGCTGATATATATACACACACACACACACACACACACACACACACACACACACACCTACTTAATATATCATCATGATGATCTATGAAAATTTACATATGCATTATGCTATGAGCTCGATATGAGAGGAGCCTATGTGCTTGGAGCCTATGAGCTCGATATGAGAGGAGCCTATGTGCTCGGAGCCTATGTGCTCGATACGAGAGGAGCCTATGTGCTCGGGGCCTTTATGGTCGATGTGAGGGGCCTTTATGGTCGATGGCATATTATATCTTCCCTACCTCACATTTATTTTATATGTATTGCATCATATATTAGTAGTACCTGATAGAGTACCTTCATGAATGTTGCATACATATCGGATACAGGATATATGGGTTTTACTTGATATTGAGATATATAGTTTGTGTCGATGCTTGACACTGATTTTCTGATGATTTCATTTATGATATCTTCTGTTTCCATTTTACCGTATACATACATCATATTTATGATATGTAACTACGTGAGGCACCGGCATGAGTACTTGGCACTACACTTATGTTCAGATGTTACATTGCCACTTTACCATGCTTCAGACTTATTCATTTGAAGTTTATATTATATCTGATCGTATTGACCTAGAATTACGTCATACATTCGATTTCTACTTATAGATGTTTTCTATTCACGAGTTGGCAACTCACCCCCGTTGTGCCACAGTTCTTGCAGGTTTTGCCGTACAGGTTCCATAGCGGCATTTCTGGCACACTGCTTCCTTTGCGGGTGAATTGCTTTTGGTAGGAGGGTTCTTTTGCATCAGAACCACTATAGTACATGTATTATTCTTTTGTATCTAGAAATTCCATCAACCAAAACTTGTATATTGTTTCAGACTCAGACACTAGTGATGTATTATTTCGACCTTAGAGTCGCGCTTAGTAGTGTTAAGGTTTTCATGTTATTGTGAGTTTCTTTTGAGTTTGATCCTCGCCATTCGGCGTTGTATATCATATTACTTGCGTGGTTGTGACAAAGTTGGATTTCTGGGTTTCCTTTATTTACTCCTTAAATGGTTTTAGATTTCTGGGCTTTTTGGCTTACTTGGATTAGATGGGGTCCTATAGACTTCATATGATTCAAGTGCCAGTCACGAGCTATTTCGGGTCGTGACAAAGTTGGTATCAGAGCGCTAGGTTAACCTTGGTTCGAGTCTAAGTTTGACTATGTGGAGCCTAGGGCGTCTATATATATACGGAACTTAGGCTTGACCTTACGGAACTTAGACCTAGTCGAGGGGGTATTAGACTCGAACTTTCGTCGCGTAGGATGACCCTTGGTTGATGGAATAGGTGACTAAAGTAGAGTGACGTACCGTGGGTATGTTCCGCTGCATACTTACGATACGCTACTCCGCTTAAGGAACCTTAGGATGCATATATTTTCGAGATCAGTGATTCTCTTCATATCCATGATTATACATCCATTTGAGATCATCGATTCTATTAGTTCCATGATCATACTTTCATTGATGATGTTCCTTCTTATGATCATGTACCCACCCTGGATCTGTTGTTTTCTTTCTTGCCATTGATCTGCTTTATTCGATACTCGATTGAGGTTCCCGTCGCCATTGTTTGAGCACAGTTTGGGCTGCTGCTAGGGTTACGATCAGGGTGAGCTCGTCTGGTACGAGGGCCGACCGTTGTGTTTTCTGGTGACATGGGAACGTCTCGAGTTAGTATTGGTGATTGTGACCTCTAGTGGAGGCGAGTGCTTGGTTTTGCACTGGATGATCAGGCCATTGTTAGAGCTGTCAGTTGAGAGAGGACAGTTGATGTATAACATACCTCAGAGTTTATGATGTCGCCTACCGTGCAGACAGATGAACCAGCTGTTGCTGAGATTGATAGGATGTCGCTTCCGGAGCTTACGAGCTGAGATCGCCGGAGCTTCCAGGCAGATATGAGACAGATGATAGCTTGTCTACCCGATTTGAGAGACGAAGGTGATTCGTCCGATTTATGCACCGGAGCAGGCCCAGTTGAGTTGAAGATTTCTAGTGTGGAGAGTCTTACTTAGATCCAGAGCAGATCGATTTAGAGATGTCTGCCAATGTATCGCCTTTCCTGGAGGATTGAGGCGCTGTTCAGCGTACAGGTGAAGGAGCCAGTTGTTGCTGCGAACAACGAGATATTGCCCCAGATGTTGGAGCTATTGCGGCACGAGTTGTACTAGGAGATGATAGAAGGTCGCTAGTCATCGAGGACGAATGACTAGGACATGTGGATTGTTTGCCTACCCCGATGCGAGGTCATCAGATAGAATGATTCCAGCTAGAGGTGACTTCGTGCAGGTTCGTTGAGAGTCGATTGAGACGATCGAATGTCAGGAGCCCATTTTCCAAGTTTAAAGTATTCGGAAAGACATGCAAGCGATTCTATGGACCCTCTAGAAGAATGAAACCCTAACTCGACTTAATGACCGTGTGAAAGCCTTTGAACCTGAGGGTTTGCGGCAGTTCCACGACGCCATTAGTGAGACTTGGGTTTGCCCTTCTACGGCTGGACCACCGACGCTGTGACATGTACTCGATACTATTAAACTGTACCCAAGATGTTGATCTCTTGGGGGATTATGAGGTTTTGGCAACTGATCAGATGATTAGACATCATTCGGATATCATGTGATGGGACAAATTGCTTGGGAGACTCCAGATACGAGCATAGCCGTTGGAGCGCGGTTCATGCAGCCACGATGAGACGAGTCCGAATTAGTCGACATTGAAGCAGAGTGAAGTAAAGAGTTCGCAAGAGATTTCGACGAGATGACGTCCCACTCCGCTGACATCAGAGATGCGATACACACGCAGAGACGTTTATATGGATATACCTTCCAGAAGGAGTTGCGACGAGTATGCAGCCGTTCCAGAACAAGAATTTGCTTCAGCAATGGATGATGGCTTTCGGGCAATTCGGCAGCAATGAGATTTGAGAGAGACCTCAACAGGACCTTTCTGGAATACTATACGAGAAGACCTGGACCCAGGAGTGGTCATATTGCGTACACCCAGCAGGCCAGAGTTCGGCATCGTCGACGAGATAGTTGACCAGGTTTGGATAAAGGACCTTACCCAGATGCGTTGCGAATTGATCGAGGACGGACGGGTATTGAGTATTCCTCCGATGGTTGGGACGCATTCCCGAGGACCTGTTCGGCCACACATCTTCTACCGAATGATGAAGCTACAGAGTACGCGTTTTCGAGTCCGTGCGAGAGACTTCGGATTGACCGTGGCCGAGAACAGTGCAGTGCGTAGATAGCATGGCGTGACGTCATAGTGGACGACGATAGAGACAAGTGGAACCAGAGGTTCGTGCGAGACGCTGACGAGCTGTCATTACTTTCTGTCGAGGCTAAAGATCTGATATGCCTACAGAGGCGTTGGGATGCGACCAATTTCCGAGAAAATGCTGTGCTGAAGACACAGATGTCCATCGAGTGAGAAGAGATTATGCAAGAGAGTCAGCCTCCGTACAGTTCGGCATAGGCAAGATCGGAAGAGACCTTGAGCGGGATTCCTTCCAGGACACTGCTACAATGATAGTTGCACCCAGGATCAGATGTGTCACGTGCATTCAGAGAGCCAGAGGCCGACGCCAGCGACTTGCTGCTTTACGAGTGGTCGTGATGATTGACCGAGAGATGACTAGAGAAGTGCCAGAACGGAATCGTCCCCGTTAGCACACCTGACAGGGTCGATGAGTCGATTGATTGCAAGATAGGTAATCCGCAGAGAAGATAAGGACCCAAAGACAGAGGACGCCAGACTGTGAGCAAGAGACAAGTAGATATCTTGCGCTTCTAGCATTGGATGCACCGACACCTTTTCGACTTTGAAGGAGGGACAACCGACGACGGTATTTATGATTTTTGATTTTGTGATTCGATTATCACGTATCCGACAACTTGGATTTTCCTGAATGTTTTAGTAGTTAGGGGTTTAAATTTAAATTCGGGGACCGAATTTATTTAAGGGGGGTAGATTGTAACATTTCAAAATAATAAAATATTATTTTTGGGAAATTTTATAATTTAATATTACTTTATTGAATATTTTAATAATTCGGTATAATTAAATACAAATAAATGGGGAAATATTTTGGAAAATTATGGAAAATTCTAAAATAGGGTATTTTAGGGAATTATGCCATTTTTAAGTATTTATGATTAGTTATATGCTACTTTAGTGCTAATCGCGATTAAAAATCGCTAATCGGTTTTTAGCATTTTTGTGCAAAACATGCACAAATCATTTTCTACACTTGTGTTGCATTTTTCATACCATGGCTTTACTTTGGGTTTACTATTTGGGTAAGAAGGTTTTAGAAAAGAAAAGAAAAAGAATTGATTAGAATAATGTGGTAGTAGGTGAGTGAGAGAGAGAGAGAGAGGTGGGGGGGGGGGGGTTTCATTTGACCTTGAGACTTCTCTTCTCTCTTCATTTTCTTCATCCCTTTTCCCCTTCTCCTGCTGCTGCTGCTGCTCCTTCATCTCCCTCCCCTCTTCAAGCCCCAAATCATCTCACAAACATCACCAAAACCCTACCACCATTTCATTAAAAGTGCGCACAAGCTCAAGATCTATATATTGGACCAAGAAAGCGAGGATTTTGGCCACTAGGGGAAACTCAAGAAAATTCTTGAGTTGCTAAATGAGGTATTTACTGAACCCTTAGCTTAGTTTTAGCATTTCTTATAACCTAGTTAGGGTTTGAGGGATTTATGAGTTGTGGTGAGCAATTGAGCTCAGTAGAGGTTATATCAACACCCTAGTGCATGATTTGAGACCCAAACCTGAGACTTAAGGCCCGGAATACGGATTTAGAAACCGATATCGGAAAGTTTTTGGAATCTGTGAAGGTTATTTGGGATCTGCTATCAACCCGAGACTCTTAAAATTATTTTGAGTGGACAGTGAAGTGTGCAGGCACCCAGGAAGCTACCATCAGAACCCCAGCCCCTAACTCATTTTGCCGGCCGCCAATTTAATCCTATTAGCCGCAATTTGTGGCCAGACCTGCCCCATTTTGTGTCGTTTTAGTTCTGTAGCCCCTACATGTATAGATTAGACCCCTGGTATGTGTAGATTTGTCTAGTTTGACCTAGGGTGAAATTTGGAGCCTATTTCCTTAGTTGCTATTTTGGATTCGTGTTTCCGTATTACGTATTTTTTTAATTCTGAAATTGTGTATTGTGTTTTACCTCGACTATTTGGCGATTATACGACGATATCGAGGATTGTTTGATGGTTTTGAAGGCGTGCCCATAGGTTCTAACCTATAGGCCTCTTATCGTATCGTTTTGGGTTTCGTGTGCCGTTTTAGCTTTGATTTGGTTTTAATACGCATTTACGATACTTTGACGTGTAGGTACCCCATGAAGACTTCGGAACGACAAGCAAGCGCATGGCGACGTCGACAAATGAAGATGCAAGTGAGTAGATTATATCTACAGGGGAAAGTCGGGTGGATGGCGTATAGCACCCCCGCAGTCCGTAGCTGATATACGATGTATATATTATATAAGATAGTTTTTAGTGTGTTGTGGTCCTTGTGTTAGGTGTACTATGTATAGATTAGGGTTAGAAGTAAACTAGTATAGTTCCTAGTTGCGAACCCTAGAATAGGTTTACACCCACACGCACACAATTGCATATTCCTTATAGTTACACAGTGTTGATGATGATATTGGATGATATTGGAGATGAGTCGATGATAGTGGGCATAGTGCAACGAGATCGGTGATTTGATATGATTCATATTTGGGATACGACATGTGATTTTAGCAGGCCTTAGGACGTGTGTTTTACACACGCATTAATACTTATATAGATGGTATCGATTTGTACTAGACTTAGATCAGTACCCCAGATTATGTGATATGATGATAAGAATACCAGGTAATTGATGAGATAATGTGATATTGACCCGTACCCAGCTATTGGGATGTCGTACGACGATTTACCATACAAACTTTATATTGATGATAGATCCGCACTTATGACTTGAGGATTTTCATATGGTATGCTGTATCGTACGCGATACTATTGAGGCGGGATCACCGACTATTATATTTATATATATTTATATCGACTCAGATTTAGGTGGATTCCATACCCCTCCCGGTTGACTTGTTACTTAGATCTGTAGTTTGCATAGTAGATGTTAGACTAGACCCGAGTCATACCTATTTTAAAAACTAACGAATCGGGAATATCTTAAAAAAAACTGTAGCCCTTATTTTACTAAAAAACCCGATTTGTCTTATTTCAAATGGCAAGCTGCATTACTATTCATTTACCATTTACTCTACGGTTCGCATTGCATTGCATGCTTATATGTTATTGATTCATATTCCTTTGTGCATATGCCTTTACATAGTTGCATGCTCATATTAGTGTTTCATGTTGCATGTATTATAATTCATGGATTTCGCACTGTGATATGGTTGCATATGATGATTCTGGATTGTTTTACTCCTGCGTATATATATCAGTAGTATGGGACGCTGAAATATATATGTATACCCATAGAATATATATATATTAGTGGTATAGGACGCTGATATATATATATACACACACACACACACACACACACACACACACACACACACCTACTTAATATATCATCATGATGATCTATGCAAATTTACATATGCATTATGCTATGAGCTCGATATGAGAGGAGCCTATGTGCTCGGAGCCTATGAGCTCGATATGAGAGGAGCCTATGTGCTCGGAGCCTATGAGCTCGATATGAGAGGAGCCTATATGCTCGGAGCCTATGTGCTCGATATGAGAGGAGCCTATGTGCTCGGAGCCTATGTGCTCGATACGAGAGGAGCCTATGTGCTCGGGGCCTTTATGGTCGATGTGAGGGGCCTTTATGGTCGATGGCATATTATATCTCCCCTACCCCACATTTATTTTATATGCATTGCATCATATATTAGTAGTGCCTGATAGAGTACCTTCATGAATGTTGCATACATATCGGATACAGGATATATGGGTTTTACTTGATATTGAGATATATAGTTTGTGTCGATGCTTGACACTGATTTTCTGATGATTTCATTCATGATATCTTCTGTTTCCATTTTACCGCATACATACATCATATTTATGATATGTAACTACGTGAGGCACTGGCACGAGTACTTGGCACTACACTTTTGTTCAGATGTTACATTGCCACTTTACCATGCTTCAGACTTATTCATTTGAGGTTTATATTATATCTGATCGTATTGACATAGAATTACGTCATACATTCAATTTCTACTTATAGATGTTTTCTATTCACGAGTTGGGAACTCACCCCCGTTGTGCCACATTTCTTGCAGGTTTTGCCTTACAGGTTCCATAGCGGCATTTCTGGCACACTGCTTCCTTTGCGGGTGAATTGCTTTTGGTAGGATGGTTCTTTTGCATCAGAACCACTATAGTACATGTATTATTCTTTTGTATCTAGAAATTCCATCAACTAAAACTTGTATATTGTTTCAGACTCAGACCCTAGTGATGTATTATTTCGACCATAGAGTCGCGCTTAGTAGTGTTAAGGTTTTCATGTAAATGGGAGATTGTTAGTTTTATGTATGCCCTAGAGGCCATTACTGTACATACGATGTATATTGTAGTGGATGCTTGGACATATATAGGGAGGACTTTCTTGCTCAACATGATAGTACGCTATCTGGTTGCTCTTTATCTTAACATGTACTCTGATTGTCTCTATGTTACATGTTGATAAAGCTCTTAGGATTTGTACTCGACTACTGGGACTATGATGAGATCATACTAGTGGGGTCACGGTAGTCAACGAGTACATCCTATAACTGTTCCTAGTCGATGGTGTATCGAGACAAGGCATCGATACACCAGAGTAGACTAGCGTATACGCATCTTGACACATATGATGGGCGATGGATGATCCCATATCCATCGGTGTTTGACATCAAGGATGGTGTATGGGTGCTCAATAGAGACTGGGTACACTGGACGGACTCGCCGAGAACTCCCAGATGGTATTATACCTCATGTCAGATGGCAGTTCTCTGGTGACACTGGTACAGATTAGTCTGTAGACCCGAGATCGTCATAGAGTCTTGTGTGATTCCCACTGTGCTTTGATTTCCATCATACCACGTCTAAGAGGGTGTGCAAAAAGGTGGCTTTTGGGTACAGCCCCGAATCACATGGAGGCAATGAGCGATAGGAGGGGATTCGTCTCTCCCGGTATAGGGAGTTGATGTTGTGCTGTGTTCGATTGGCTATAACTGGAAATCCCTGGCCAGGGTTGCTGAGATTTACTGGTAAGTGTTATCAGTAGTTTCTCGAACTGTTATAGACCTCATATCGACACGACTTATCAAGCTACTGGGGTCTGACGTTTTCTACCCTTAGGCGAGATATGCGACATATCAGACGAAGAGACCGGACTGTACGGGAGTGTTACTGATTTGATTCACTGGAGAATGTACAGGCTTGCTTGTTGATCTTCTGATCGCTCAATACCTGGGTGGCTGTTACGTTTAGCTGACCGCTTGCAGCTTGTGGGTGTTTGATATGATCATCACCTACTGCCGGCGTATTGACGATTCTTTAGAGTCCTACACAGAGGTTTTCTGGCTCAGGCAAAACGGAGTAGAAGCACATATATGATATGTGCGGGACCGAGAACAATACGTGTATGTGATACCGTATTAGATTCTCGCGATATGAGATATCGGCCGGGTATATGTGATATAGCCGGGTCATCGGATCAAGTGTTGATTCGATGAACTGATACAGATTATATTAGTCGGTTATTTGTGAATTAGCCGGATTATCGGATCAAGTGTTGATTCGATAATTTAATATATAATTATATATTTGATATATTAAATTACATTAACTAATATTAGCTTACTAAAAGATTCTTTTTCTCACTCGGGTAATACATTGATATATATGCGATATATGTTAATTGTATTATTTTATTTTGCTACAACGAATATTGTATATGTGATATATAATATTGTAACATGTTAGGGTTATTAATGCAACATGTTTAGTGGAGATTAAACATGATTAGGGTTTGATTTGGGTTAAGCTTTTCTAGAAGTTTCTAGAAGCTTTGCTTTTTGTTTTTGCAAAGATATTTTGTAAACATATTTAGTTATGATATTTGTTAACCCAACTCAACCCTTGACCATGGTTCATTCTCTACATGGGTTAAGTTATCATACTTAACCTATGGTTGCATTTCTAACCTCACCACAATTCATTATTCATCACAAAGAGAATGGTTCTTCTTCTTCTTCTTCCTTCTTCTTCCATGGAAAAGCTTACTAGCTTTTTCATTAGTGATGATTTTGAGTGAGATTAAGAAAACAAATGAGAGCTAAAATCCTACTTCATCATCCTAATCTATCCTAACCATTTAGATTAGGGTGTTCACTTCATTTGTGAGTGAGAGCTTGTGTTAAAGAAACTTCAAGGTAGATCATCTTTGTTATCGAAGATCGGAAGCAAGTTTGCATAATTCTCTTCGTGGAGCCTCTCTAGAGTCCGGGTACATGATGATCGCAGTGAAGGAACCTCAACACGGAGCTTATGAAGTGAAGGACTGGACTACAAAGGTTGTAATCCCAAACTCTTAGATGTTAAAGTGTTTAACATGCTTTTTTTCGCCTAATCTCTAGTTTAAAGATCTTGGTTAGGGTTGTTCGGCACGTATAAATTTTAAATCGAGCATGGTTGATGCCTAATAGACCCTTGTGAGAGTGCCTAGTAACCCTACAATCACATATCGGGAGAATAGAATGCGGTATCACATACGCGCATTAATATCCGTCCCGCACATATTACATATGTGCTCCTACTTCGTTTCGTATGAACCGGGAAAGCTCTGTGTAGGACACTAAGGACTCGTCAATACGCCGGCAGTAGCTGATGATCATATCAAATACCCACAAGCCGCAAGCGGTCTGCTAAACGTAACGGCCACCTGGGTATTGAGCGATCAGAAGATCAACAAGCAAGCCTTCTCATACTTCTGCGAATCCAATCAGTAACACTACCGTACAGTCCGATCTCTTCGTCAGATATGTCGCATATCACAGCCTGGGGGTGGTATAACGTCAGACCCCACTAGCCTGATAAGTCATGTCGATGTGAGGTCTATAACGGTTCGAGAAACTACCGATAACACTTACCGGTAGATCTCAGCAACCCTGGCCAGGGATTTCCTGTTATGTCCAATCGAGCATAGCGCAATATCAACCCCCAATACTAGGAGAGACGAATCCCCTCCTATCGCTCATTGCCTCCATGTGACTCGGGACTGTACCAAAAAACCACCGTTTTGCACGATCTCTTGAACGTGGTAAGGTGGAAATCAAAGCACAGTGGGAATCACACAAGACTCTATGACGATCTTGGGTCGATAGACTAACCTGTACCAGTGTCACCAGAGAACTGCTATCTGACGATAGGTATAATACCATCTAGGAGTTCTCGGCGAGTCCGTCCAGTGTACCCAGTGTCCACTGAGCACCTGTATACCATCTCCAATGTCAAACACTAATGGATATGGGATCATCTATCGCCCATCATATGGGTCAAGAAGCGTATACGCTAGTCTACTTTGGAGTATCGATGCCCTGTCTCGATACTCCCACGACTAGGAACATTTGAAGGATGTACTTGCCGACTACCTCTGCCCTACTAATATGATCCGCATCATAATCCCGGTAGTCAAGTACTCATCCTAAGGGCTTTATCAACATGTAATAGAGAGACAATAAATGTACATGTTAAGATAAAGAGCAACCAGATAGCATACTATTATGTCGAGCAAGAAAGTCCTCCCTATATATGTCCAAGCATCCACTACAATTTACATCACATATACAGTAATGGCCTCTAGGGCATACATATAACTAACATGAAATAAGCTTCCTCATTTGCATTCTCACATTCTCTCTCTTCCTTTTCTTGAGCTCCAAAAGAAAAGGAAAAGATAAAGAGAAAAATAAAGAGAGATCAAGAGAGATAAAACACTATATCTCTATTTTTAGATCCCTAGCAAGTTTCTAAGACTAGTGGCTTCACAAGGAGCATTTCAAGGTGGAGTTGGAGCTTGAGTTGGAGAACCCTTGCGTGGATCATCTTTGGCATGGTTGATCGCTGAGCAAGCGAGTTTCCAGAGCACTCGGAACCTAGACGGGGTCTTCCGCAAATTGGCGGACACGCTATAAAGGTTGTAGCTCTTAAACTCTAGCTTTAGTCTCTTGTTTGTTCTTTTTGCTTGCAAGTTTAAGTTTTTGGATTAGATTATAAGGTTCGGGTGTTTTTTCTCTTTAGGTTTTTTTCTAAAATTATACCTTCTGCTTACTTTAAAAAATATAACTAGGTGAGCATGACATCCTAACACCTACTTTCCTTTTATTTACTCCAGAATGCTTTATATCAGATACGGAGATCCATATTGCATGAAGAACCATCTTGTATAGTTAGATATGAACTCGAAGAAATCGTTTTAGTCGAGGATGGCCACCAATTTGGTTCCGGAGAAAATGAATTGTATATTGATACAATTCTACTGTTTCTCCCCTCCATCCTCTCTCAAGTTGAGAGCTCTTTCAATAAGGAGAATACACCGATTATGCTTATTGGATAGTTTTCTTCCAAACCCAAGGCTAAAACTAAAAGGAAGGGAAAGAAGAAAATCAACCAGCGTAAATGTGGTGTACAGAAGGTAAGGTGAAGAGACATTAAAAAGGATTGCAGTTGAGGAGAAAGGAAATTGCAACTATTGTCTTGATCTTGGGTATTGAAAGAGGCGTTACAAGGAATACCTGGCCACTCTGTTGAAACATTATGATGTTTCATCTTTTAGTGTGTATGTAATTGAAAACTGTTTCTCAATTAACTCTGCTTCCTGGGTATATGATACCGGATCAGGAACTCACATCTGTAAGGTGTTACAGATGCTAAGAAGAAGCACAGTATTGGAAAAGGGTGATTTGATCCTCAGAGTCGGATATCGGAGCAAATGCTGCTATTGGGGACTGTCACCTAGTTTTGCCTGGCGGCAAACTTTTGGTTTTGAATAACTGTTGTCATGCATCGAATTTTAAAAATAATATCTGTCTCTTTATTTAATAAAGAAGGATATAAACAAATTTTGAAAATTATGTTATGAACATTTACCTTCATCAAATGTCGATTGGGTATGGTGCATTGAATAATGGTATAGAGATTTTTAACTAAAATACAGTTCTCAACTTACAATACACGAAGTAAGAGTTATTGAACTTATAGGACCTATATATAGTGATGTATGTGGTCCGATGTCTAAACGGACAAGGGGTGGGTACTCATACTTCATTCCGTTTACCGATGAGTTCTCTAGTTTTGGACACGTGTTCTTTTTGAAACATAAAGTCCGAAGATTTTGAGAAGTTTATAGAGTATAAGAATGAAGTAGAGAACCATATGAGCGGAAGTATCAATATTCTTCGATGTGATCGAGGAGGTGAATACTTAAGCTTTGTATTCCGTGGTTTTCTAAAAGAGAATTTGACTCTCTCATCTTACTCCTCTAAATATACCATAGCACTACGGAGTATCGGAGAGGAGGACTCACACCCTATAGGAAATGGTGCGCTCTATGATGAGTATTACTGAGTTGCCTCTTTCATTTTAGGGTATGCACTGGAAATAACTGCATACTAATTGAATAAGGTTCCGTCTAAATCAATGCCTAAGATTCTATATGTGATATAGAATGGAAATGAGACTATGTTTTAAGTTTGTTAAGATATGGGATTGTCCGTCTTATGTTGAAAGCAGAATCCGGAAAAGTTCAAGGAACGTTTCAGTAATGTGCAGTTTGTGGGTTATCCCAAGCATTCGTAAGGGTTTAATGTCTACCACGTTGAGGATCAAAAGTTATTTTGTTCTCGATACGCCACCTTTTTAGAAAAGGAATTTTTTGCAAAAGAAATTAGTGGAAGTATGGTAAAACTGGAAGAGTTTCCGGAACCACAAACGGTTATTGAAAGTTTAGTAGAACCTGAGGATTCAATTGTGCCCGACAAACCTTAGCCACTCCGCAGATCTAGTAGGTGGCCTCAACTACCCAAGAGATACTACGGTTTCCTCGTAGACGGTGACGGTTAGGTTTGCATCATGATTGATGATGACCCTACTAGTTATCGGCAGGCCATAGAGAGTAGGGACTTCCGACTGATGGCTGGATGCCAAGATATCCAAGTTGGACTCCATACACTCCAACAAAGTATGGACTTTGTTGGATACTCCTGAAGGGGTAGAATCCATTAGGAGCAAGTAGATCTTCCAAAAGAATATCGGTGCAGATGGACATGTAGTAACCTAATAATGCTAGACTTGTAGCAAAAGATTTTTGTTAAATACCCGGTGTGGATTGTGATGAAACCTTTTCTCCAGTGTCTATGCTGAAGTCCATTCAGATTCCACTTGTCATTGTTCCACTTCAGGATTACGAGATCTGGCAGGAAGACGTCAATAACGCCTTTTTAAATGAAGATTTAGAAGTGAGCATGTATATGACTCTGTCAGAGGGCTTTGTAATCAGAGGGAAGCAGCGGAAAGGTGCGCAAGTAGCTTAAGTTAATTTATAGACTAAAGCAGGTATCGCGGTGTTGGGTCATCTGTTTTGATATAATAGTCAAAGAGTTTGACTTCAACAAAATTATTGATGAACCAAGTATTTGTAAGAAAGATGTAGGGAGTATTGTTACATTCCTGATAGGAAATGATATTCCTATGCTACAATTCGGTCAAACTATGGTTGTCACAAAGGTTTCTCCATATAGGATTTGGGTAATATATCAATCATTCTAGGGACTAGATCTATAGAGATAGATCTAGAAAGATTTTGGGTCTGTCCCAATCTTGGTACTTTGAAACCATTCTAAAGGGGTTTAGAACGGATCACTCCTAGCGTGGTAGTGTACCGCATATCATGGAGTCACCCTCTCCAAAGATATGTCTTCCAGACTAATGAAGAGAGACTCGCATGAATGACATTCCACTTGTTTCGGCAGTAGGGTCAATCATGTGATTTTATGTATCAGACCAGATGTAGCTTATGCACTTACCATAGTAAGCAGATATCAGTCAAATCCTAGAGAAATATTGGATAACAACGATGAACATTCTTAAGTACTTATGAAGCACTTAGGAGTTGTTCCTGGTTTTCAGTCAAGGTGACTTCAAGTTGGAGGCGATTACCGATCCCAGATTCCAAGGTGACATGGATGACAGAAAGTCTGTCACAGGCTATAAGTTTACCTTCTATTGAGGAACAGTATATTGGAAGTGTTCCAAGTAGGATACTGAGGCAGACATGACGTTAGATGCTGAGTATGACTCAGCGATTGATGTCGCCTAAGAAGTTTTTTGGATAAATAAGTTCATTTCTGAACTTGGTCCTATCAGATATCCAGACAAATTCTAAGGCAAGTATCGCTTGATTCGGGAGACAGCTGATCTCTGCGAGTTTAAGAAAAAGAGAGAAGAAATTAGAGACATTGTAGCAGACCCATTTACTGAGGCTGTTTCTCAGATACAATTTGTGAAAATGATATTAGAGAAGTTGGATATGTGATATTGCAATAATTGGCCTTAAGTGCAAGTAGGAGATTTTTAGATATAGGTTTCCTGAAGGCAATTATTATAATTGTACATGGACCTATAAGGATTGAATATTCTTGCTCGAGATGATAGTATACTATCTGGTTTTCTTTATCATTCATGTGTATATATTTTACTTGTTATTACGTATCGCTAATACATATTGATAAAGCCCTTAAGATCTTTGCATGACTACCAGAATTATGATGTGATCATTCTACTGGGGACTGGGTAGTCCATAAGCATATCCTTAAATGTTCCTAGCCATAGGAGTATTGAGACAGGGAATTGATACTCCAGAGTGGACTAGTGTATACGTTTCTTGACCTCGATCGGGAAGATGGCTGGTGATTGATCATGAAAAAGTGTGTCTATGTGTGTTATAATCTACCACAATCAATAATGGTGTCAAAATAGCTAACCGATAGTGAGTACGGGTCATCCACAGAGAAACGGTGAACTTCTTTTCTTGTTTTAGACGAGTTAATAGAAGAAAAGTGGAATTGTTATCATTTATTATTAAGAAGGTTTGAAAAGTTTATAATAGAAGGGCTTGTAGGGTTTATAGGACTTAGTAGTTAATGGATAGAGTTTTAAAAATATTTTTTTATCTTTTAATTATTTAATACTAAAGAAATAGCGATGAATGCGGATTAGGGTGCTTGGAGGAAATTAAGATTTCCCTCTACTGACCCTTGTTTTCCCATTGATTTCTATTTATCTCAAACCCTTATAAAAAGGATTATTAATGAATTTCAAATCGTGGTCGTGACTATCATAAATGCATAGCGCGCCCGATAAGAGGGTTAATATTCATTTTGCTAAAATTTATAAAAATTAAAACTTTAAAAAGTATTTAAGAGATATTTTTCATCCATTATTCTACCATATCCTACAAACCCTAGCAAGCAAGAATTTACTCGCTCATGGATATTAACAAAGTAGAAGAAAGCTGGAAGAAAACGGAACCCATAATTAAAATTAAAAGTGCAGAAAGTAATTGTGGAAAATAAATGCGGAAAGTAATTGTGGAAAGTAAATGCGGAAAGTGATTGCGGAAAGTAAATGCAGAAAGTAAAACGGAAAGTAAAGGCGACAAAATTAAAGAAAGAACTACCTTTTATTGATTAACTATTGCATTACAAAAGTTTATCGCTGAAAAACCAAATTACAAAACCCTAGTTTCTCTAGACAGCTTGGTTGGTAGATAAGTTGATATTTCGATGGATAGTTCGATGTTTAATTCGATGTTTTTGATGATAGATGCTTTTGATCCTTTTATATGCTCTGGAATGTAAAACCCTAGACGTCATGTAGAAGTGTGTCAAATTACGATCAAGACCTTGAAGTTTAATATCCTACGGCCGCCAGAAGACCGCGCAACCGCCGCCCATGGTGCCCTTTGACCGCGGATCCGCCGCTGTATGGTGGGTTTAAGCCTTCGAATTTCTCGTGGCTTCTTCTCTCGATATTTGGAGATCATTCTTATAAAAATATTCTGAAAATAGATCTCTTAGCCTCTGCCGTTGCAAGATTCTTCAATTCGCTCCTAATATTCGGCAGATTTGGTTTGGTGAATCGATTTGTTGTGGATCTCCTACTTATAGTTCAGACTTGAGCTGATCTTATTATAATACCTGCACAATATCTCAAATCACATTGTTAGTAGCATTTGTTTTATTTGAGATATTATTCCAACCAATTGAATGATATGATATCTTAAGAATATTGGTTAAGAATATTTGATATGATATGCATATTTAAAATAATCTTATGGATATTTTATTTAAATATGATATGCATATATTTCCCTAATTATATTAATTATAAATTAAGAAACATATGATAATAATCTTTTTACAAATAAATCCATATATGTTCTTTATTTACAATTAACACCTTTTAGTAATTAACAATAGTAGGGAAAATGTCCATACAAATGTGCAATAAACTTGACTGATCAAATACCCCAAACTTATTTTTGATCGTCCCGAGCAAAATATTTATTAAAAAGAAAAATAAAAACCCAGCACACTTTCGTAGGCAACACGATTGCACTTAGCTCGTGCAACAAGCCTTTAAATCTCTAGGTGTCCCTAGTAGGAGGAGTGTTGATTACACCCACAAAATCCCAAAAAGAAAGAAGATGAAAATTACATGCAAAGATAAGGAACATATAAAAGAAAAAAATTGAAAATAAGAGTTTCAAACTACACTAGCTTATTAGTTGTCATGAGCTCTATCTTAATGGTCTTGAAAAGATGTCAGAAATCAGATCATCCTTCAATAAAACATCGTCTTTAGTTTTCCTCCCTACCTCTCTTCCAAACATTGATCATATACCCCTACGTGTGTGTAAAAGTCATCCCTACACTTGGAGAATTCAATTCAAGCTATCATACCCTTTGTCCATCTTCCTTAGTACTTTTTAGTCGGTGATCTTTTAGATGGATTTGCTCACACATTCTTCATGCGACCGTTAATACTTCTTAAGATACTAACCTACCGATTACCGAATGTACTCACTTATTAAGGCGTAATTAGCAATATCCACATCTTACAACGCCTAAGGCTTAGTAATGAATCTTAAACCAGTTGGTCTAAGGCACTAGGTGATAAGGCACCCTCGCTATATTTTTTTATGCTGCCTTAAGTAATTAAAAAACCAATGTTCATTTTTCTGCACCATTTATTTTTTATATATATATATATATATTTCTTCATACTAAAGTTTTCTAAGAAAGAGTATTTCAGGTATCCTTTACTATCTCAAGTTTCAAGATGTGTACAAGTGCGTATAGTAGGGTATCAACGTTCAGAAGTTTGGACTCAAGAATATGGACTATTTTTCAGACTTATTTCTATCCTCAGATTAGTGATTCCTTCATCTTACTAACCTTTGGGACAACAGCTCAAGACTACGTATTACTAGTTTCGTTTTAAAACATCTAGTTTTCTTGCATTTTTAAAATCTTTTTCTATCTTTCATATGTATTTTTCACTTTCTAAGTTTTATTTTCATCTAAATTTTTTTATATACTGCCTAGTGCCAAATGATATGTCAATAAATACAAATCTCCCCCCAAATCTATTTGCAGTAGTGTCCTCACTGATGCTGTTCTTCGAGCGCAAAAACCTGTAGACTTGGGTGTAGAATACTAGGGTCAAAAAGTTAGTCAAATGAAAAGCCACTCCCAAACTCGTTCTTTAGCACGCATAGATATTTATATTATATATATATATATACACACACACCTCCATTCTTAGATGAAACAGTGTTACCGAAACATGAAGGTGAGGCAGAGAAAAGTTAGTCATGATAATGCGGCTCTTGCAAGAATATGATCTCCTCCGATGGGTCAGCGGAAAAGTACGGTTTTAATCTATGCCCATTTATTTCGAAAATAGAACCGTTTTAAGCATTTTCTACATCCACCGCACCATGCGGGTACACATATCGCACCACAAAAGGGCCTTTCCAACGAGATCTCAGCTTACCCGGATGAAGATGGAGACGGGAATCGTAAAGAAGGACTTGTTATCCCGGTGTGAATGTTTTTCTCAAACGGTTTTTGTCATGGAACACCTTTGTCTGGTTCTTTACTATAGCCGCATTTTCGTATACTTCATCACGAACCTCGCTTAGCTCATTTAATTGCAGCTTCCGATAGCTGCCTGCTTGGTCAAAATCGAGGTTAAGCCCTTTAATTGCCCACATTGCTTTATGTTTGATCTCGACAGGAAGGTGGTAAGCCTTCCCAAACAACAATCGATAAGGAGAAATGCCAAGATCGATCTTATATGCGATACGAAATTCCCAAAGAGTATTAATCGGTTTAGTCGACCAATCTTTACGGTTCCTAGAAACCGTTTTCTCCAAAAATTGCTTGATCTGTCTATTGAAGACTTCAGCTTGCCTGCTCGTTTGGGGATGATAGGGCGTAGAAACCTTATGGTTGATTGAATATTTCTGCATCAAAATCTCGAAAGACCGATTACAGAAATGCGTCCCATTGTCTCTAATGATAGCGCGGGGGTGCCCGAACCGAGAAAAGATGTTTTCTTTAAGGAACTTAACAACAACCTTGTTGTCATTAGTACGACACGGTATTTCTTCAACCCATTTAGAGAAATAATCAACCGCTAATAAAATGTATAAGTTCCCAAAAGAGTTGGGAAACAGGCCCATGAAATCAATTCCCCATACATCAAATATCTGCACAATCAAGATTGGTTGGAGCGGCATCTCGTTTCTCCGTGAAATCAGACCCATGTGTTGACGTCGTGAACAAGTTTTGCAATAATCATATGCATTTTTAAATAACGTTAACCAATAAAATCCATATTGCAAAACTTTCTTCGCTATTTTTCCTGGACCAAAGTGACCGCCACATGCTTGATCATGACAGAAGGATAATACACTCTTGAACTCATTATTAGGGACACAACGGCGAATGATCTGATCGGGACAATACTTAAACAAATAGGGTTCATCCCAGTAGAAGTGTTTTATCTGGGATAAAAATCTACGATTTTCTTGATTTGACCATTCGCTAGGTAGAAGTTCTGTTGCTAAATAATTCACAATATCAGCGAACTAAGGTTTACAAGATAGGGTCAAGAGATGTTCGTCCGGAAAAGAGTCGTTTATTGGCAAGGTCAACGTTGGCGAAGAAGAAAGTCGTGAAAGATGGTCGGTTACGACGTTTTCACATCTACTTTTGTCACTTATGACAAGGTCAAATTCTTGTAACAAATGGATCCAACGTATTAGCCTGGATTTAGCATCCTTCTTCGATAAAAGATGTCTTAAAGCAGAATGATCAGTATAAACTACAACCGGAGAGCCAATTAGGTAGAGCCTGAATTTTTCCAATGTAAATACAACTGCCAAGAGCTCTTTCTCGGTAGTTGTATAGTTCATTTGTGTATCGTTCAAGGTCCTACTCGCATAATAAATCACATGTGGTATCTTATTGATGTGCTGTCCTAAAACTGCACCAATAGCAAAATCGGATGCATCACACATAAGATCAAAAGGGTGATTCCAGTCTGGAGATAATAGAATTGGGGCTGTAGTGAGGGAACGTTTAAGCGATTCAAAAGCAGCCACGCAATCCAAGTAGAAATGAAATGATGTATCCTTGGTCAAGAGAAGAGTTAAGGGTCTAGCAATTTTGCTAAAGTCCTTAATGAATCATCTATAAAATCCGGCATGACCAAGAAAGGATCGTATATCTTTGACGCATTTGGGAGGAGCAAGGTTGGAAATGACATCTATTTTAGCTTTGTTTATCTCAATGCCTTTTCGTGAAATGATATGCCCTAAGACAATACTTTCTTGAACCATGAAATGACATTTTTCCCAATTCAAAATTAGATTCTTAGCATTACAGCGGGTAAGAACAGTGTCAAGATGACGTAAGCATTCCTTAAAGGAGTCCCCAAATATGGAAAAATCGTCCATAAATATCTCCAGAAAATTCTCGACCATGTCCGAGAATATCCCCATCATACACCGCTGAAATGTAGCGGGAGCATTACATAACCCAAAGGGCATGCGTCTATAAGCGAAAGTATCGAAAGGACAAGTAAAAGTTGTCTTATCTTGATCCTTTTCGGCGATAGGAATCTGGTTATAGCCCGAGTATCCGTCCAAAAAACAGTAGTGCTCATGCCCAGCTAAATGTTCAAACATCTAGTCAATGAAGGATAGAGGAAAGTGATCTTTCCTCGTCGCGGCTTTGAGTTTTCTATAATCAATACATACCCGCCACCCGGTTTTGGTACATGTTTGAATTAACTCATTTGCCTCATTAGTTATGACTGTAATGCCAGACATTGTAGGGACCATGTGAATAGGACTTACCCATTGACTATCAGATATTGGGTAAATTAGACCATTATCTAAGCATTTGACGATTTCTTTCTTCATCGCCTCTTTCATGACGGGATTCAACCGTCTTTGTGGGTCACGGGTTGATTTGGCTTCATCCATCAAATGTATATGATGCTCAACATTCAAGAGACTAATCTCTTTGATGTCCACGATTGTCCAACCAAAAGCTTGCTGATTCGATCTCAAGATAGACAAAAGAGCTCTCTCTTTCTCTAAAGCTAGAGAAGCTGATATTATGACGGGAAAAGACTCATTCTCACCTAAATATGCATATTTATGATGAGACGGCAGCGGTTTGAGATCAAGTGTCAGCGGAGAGACGATAGAAGGCAGGGTAAGGGAATGATACTCGGACTCCATAAGAAGTTCACAGCTAGCGTAAGAAACTGACTCAAATAGCTCAACTAATTTATTCGAAAAGTCAAAATATTTGAACTCGGAGGTGGACTTATCGACAGAAGGGTTCCATGAATCAAAGAGAGTGAACCCTTCGTATTCCCTATTCTTGTAAGGTGTAGCTGGATCAAATAATAACGCACTAGTGGCGTCGAGATCATTATTGTAAAACTCCTCAAATTCGTAACTGTCGGAAGTTATCTCATTGACAGAACATATATCAATCATATGAGTAGAAGGTTCGGAGGGTTGACTTCCTACCCTAAAAATGTTAAGTTCAATTGTCATCTTTCCAAAGGATAGGTTCATGGAACCGTTAAGATAATTGATTACCGCATTCGAGATTGCGAGAAAAGGTCGACCAAGAATCACCGGGATTTGGTTCCGTGGGTTTGCCACAGGCTGTGTATCCAAAACTATAAAGTCCACAAAGACTATAAATTCCCCTACTTTGATCAACACGTCCTCTAGCTTACCTCTAGGATGGATGATAGATCGATCGGCTATCTGGAGAGTGCAGTGCGTAGGTTTCAACTCTCCTATGCCTAATTGCTCATAAACAGAAGAAGAGAATAAGTTAACACGAGCACCTAGATCGAGTAGAGCGCGATTGATGTTTTTACCCCTAATAGTTATAGAAATTGTAGGACAACCGGGGTCCTTATGTTTCTTGAGCAAATATTGGGTAAGAGCATCACTCATATTGCTCACTAAGAAAACTTTTTTAGGTATTTGAGTTTTCCTTTTCATAGTGCACAAGTCCTTAAGAATTTTTGCATAAAATGGAACTTGTTGGATAGCATCTAAGAGAGGAATATTTATGTTAACTTGCTTAAACATTTCCACAATCTTCTCCATCTATGGACTTGGTTTGTTGGGCCTCAACCGGTTTGGAAAAAGGAGCCTTATTAACAGGGGTTGGGTCCAACACTTGTGGAGAAGTTTGTGGGGGATGGAATGGATCCCAAAATTGGATTTGGGGTGGTCTGAGATGTTAATTCATTCAAGGAAGTGGATTAAGAGTTCGAGCCCGGTGGAGAACGAAGAATAGGATCGGAAGAAGATATTTGATTAGACGAAGTAGAAGTAGAAGTAGTAGCCGGGATGTCATTGAGATCATCAACTTGTTCACCAACATGGTTGTTCAGCGCTCTTTTCGATCTCAACGTAGTTACGACACTCACGTCATGATTTTGTTGGTTAAGGACAGTGTTAGCATTTTGTGGGTAGCAGGGATTTGGTAAAGGTTGAGATAGAAGTTTTCCTTGCTCTCTCTCACTCATCGTGGCGTTTAACCGTGCAATTTGTGCTTCGATCGATTTGATGCTTTCACCGTGGGAAGCAGTGTATTGCACTAATGTTTGGATAGAAGACGTCAAATTAGTTAATGTTTGCACGGATTGTTTAATAAACGCTTCTAAACTTCTTTCGAGTGCAGAGATTTTATCGGTACCAGCCGGAGGAACATTATTCTGTGGTTGGAAATAATTGTTATAAGGGGCTAAGTTGTTGGCCAGGTTTTGGAATAATTGCAATTGAAAGGGCTGCTGAATTTGTTGTAGTGGTTGTTGTTACTGTGAGAGAAGCCTTTGATAGTTATTTTGACTTAGGAACTGGTTTTGATTTTGAGTTTGTTTTTGGTTTTGGTTCCAAGCAAAATTAGGATGATTCCTCTATCCCTGATTATATGTGGAGAAATAAGGATCGTTTCTAGGTCGTTTCTGAAAAGCAGCATTAGTTTGTTTTGACCTTGAGACGGAGGATTCAAAGGACATTCTTCGATTAAATATGACGAATCATAACAGCAACCACACACGGTTTTGGGGAGCGTAACTTGGTTCAGGGAGGCTGAAGAGAATTTGCTTTCAATAGTTTCAATCTTTTTTTGCATCGCAGCCATTTCGGCTTTCATTGCGATGGAAGCGTCGAGCTGATGGATACCTGCCCTAGATGAAGACGAAGATGATGTTGTTGGTCTTGTGCTCTCCCACTGTAGTGTTTGTTCGGCGAGATCTTCAAGAAATTGTCACGCTTCCTCGTCGGATTTTGACATGAAATGACATTGATAAATGGTTTCTTGCATTTGTTTTGTCGCTGGATTAACACCCTCATATATAATTTGAAAAAGTTACCATTTTTAGACTCCGTGATGAGGGCATTAGACAAGGAGATCTGTAAACCTTTCAAAGCATTTCCAAAAGGGTTCGTTGGGAAGTTAGGCAAACTGGTTAATCTCTCTCTTAATGCGGGCAGTCTTATGATTATGATAAAATTTCTTTAGGAATGCTTTAACAAATTCATCTTAATTGGTGATAGAATGTGAAGAGGCGCTATAAAGCCACTTCTTTGCGAGATCGCACAAGGTAAAAAGTAGAAGATGTAATTACATAGCATCCCCTGAAAGTTGGGTGGTGCTCATCATTGCACATATGTTTTCGAATTTGGTGATAAAAACGTATGCATTTTCTGATTCCAGCCCGTGAAATTTGGGCAACAAGTTAATGAAGTGAGGTTTAATTTCAAAATTATCCCCATTGGCTGGTGGAAGAGACAGACACGTAGGAAGGGGTCCGCGTGTAGGGTAGCATCGGTCTTGGAGAGCGATGCGTGGTGGATTCTGAATTTGCGCACCTACGGGTGGTGGCAAGGTGTTGTTGTTAAAACCCGATGGAGGTCCGTCCATCTCGGGAGATGTGGTAGGAGTAGGAGAAAAAGAAGATGAAGCAGTATCGACTTCGGAGTCGACAACAAAAACGTAGACTAGACGGGTACTAGAATCCCGTGTCTAGCCGATCATGCACTAAGCGGGTTTAGTGTACGTGGCAGCGTGTGATATGTATGAGAACGATTTTAAAAAGGGTTTGCTTTGAAAAAAAGTGACGGACGCAAGCCATGACTCAACCAATTACAAAATGCACAATCAGTCCCTAGAACTAGGATCACTTATGTCAAGTCACTAGACCACTCCTAGATTTCGAAAGGATAAGATGTAGGATCAATCCTTTATCACTTCCTTATTAATCTTGCAGCCAGGTAAGTGCCAGGTAAATGGGAGGTATCTGCAACGAATCACCGAAATAGCGGGTCTAATTAAATAACCACTTTCCTTAGTCACGCTTACCTTAGACACCACAAGAGAAATACGGATAAGCAATACATTACCTACGACCCTCTTTTGTACTAATTGAGCGTGAATGTCCTTAGAGATTTGGTCTAGATATTTTTTATTAATCTAGGATGATAGTATGCTTGTTTGTGATTTGCGGGGTCTAGGAAGGGTGATGAAATCCCTACCTAATCTGAATTTGGGTTTCTTGCCCCTTAATTTCCGGTTTAAATATGCAAAACAAACCGAAATAAAAAACACGCAAAAAGATTTTTTTAGCGGCGCTTTTTGCAAAGAATCTTGCAGATAAAAACAGTTTATTGGAGCTTTAGAGGAGAGAGAAAGATGATAGGAAAATACCAAAAAAATTTGGGGGCCCAACTCTTCACTATAGCCGTGCTTCCGCTGCCAAAAGCACCTGTCTATTGATGAGATCTCATCTTAAAAATTCTTCACAGCACTCCAATGCTTCTCTGGTCCAATTTGAAAGTCTCTGAATCTCTGTTGGTTCACTCCAATTACTCCAGATTTCCTTGCAAAACTTGCACAAAAATCGTTAAAAATACAAAATGCGGTTTTGGTTCTTTTTATATTTTATTTATTTTATTTTCTGGTTTTTGTAAGAAATCGACCCGAATAATAAGAAAAATATTACGACCGTTTCCTCGGCAATGCCGCCATTTGATTGATCGTGAAAAAGTGTGTCTATGTGTGTTGTAAATTATCGCAATCAATAACGGTGTCGCAATAACTAGCCGATAGTGAGTACGGGTCGTCTACAGAGAAACGGTGAACCGCTTTTCTTATTTTAGACGAGTTAATAGAAGAAATGTGGAATTGTTATCGTTTATTGCTAAGAAGATTTGAAAAGTTTATAATAGAAGAGCTTGTAGAGTTTAAAAGACTTAGTAGTTAATGGATGGAGTTTTAAAAATATTTTTTTATATTTTAATTATTTAATACTAGAGAATTAGCGATGAATGTGGATTAGGGTTCTTAGAGGAAATTAGGGTTTCTTTCTACTGACTCTTGTCATTCCATTGATCTCTATTTCTCTCAAGCCCTTAACAAAATGATTATTAATGAATCTCAAATCGTGGTTGTGACTATCATGAATTGATAGCACGCCTGATAAGAGAGTTAATATTCATTTTGCTAAAATTTATAAAAATTAAAACTTTAAAATGTATTTAAGAGATATTTTTCATCCATTATTCTACTCTATTCTACAAACCCTAGCAAGTAAGAATTTACTCGCTCATGGATATTAGCAAAGTAGAAGAAAGCTGGAAGAAAACAGAACCCATAATTAAAATTAAAAGTGCAGAAAGTAATTGCGGAATGTAATTGCGGAAAGTAAATGCGACAAAATTAAAGAAAGAACCACCTTTTATTGATTAATTATTGCATTATAAAAGTTGCTCGCTGAAAATCCAAATTACAAAACCCTAGTTTCTCTTGACAGCTTGGTTGATAGATCAGTTGATACTTCGATGGATAGTTCGATACTTAGTTCAATGTTTTTGATGATAGATGCTCTCGGTCCTTTTATATGCTCTGGAATGTGAAACCCTAGACGTCATGTTGAAGTGTGTTAAATTACGATCAAGACCTTGAAGTTTCACATCTTACGGCCGCCAGAAGACCGCGCAACCGCCGCCCATGGTGCCCTTTGACCGCGGATTCGCCGCCGTATGGTGGGTTTGAGCATTTGGATTTCTCGTGGCTTCTTCTCTCGATATTTGGAGATCTTTCTGATAAAAATATTCTGAAAATATATCTCTTAGTCTTTACCGTTGCCAGATTCTTCAATTCGCTCCTAATATTTGGCAGATTTGGTTTGGTGAATCGATTTGTTGTGGATCTCCTACTTATAGTTCAGACCTGAGCTGATCTTATTATAATAGCTGCACAATATCTCTAATCACATTGTTAGTAGCATTTGTTTTATTTGAGATACTATTTCAACCAATTGAATGATATGATATCTTAAGAATATTTGATATGATATGCATATTTAAAATAATCCATGGATATTTTATTTAAATATGATATGCATATATTTCCCTAATTATATTAATTATAAATTAAGAAACATATGATAATAATTTTTTTACAAATAAACCTACATATGTTCTTTATTTACAATTAATACATTTTAGTAATTAACAATAGTAGAGAAACTATCCATACAAATGAGCAATAAACTTGACTGATCAGCTGGTTCCACAACTATTGGTGTTTGGCACCGAAGATTGTATACATGTGCTCATTGGAGAATGAGTACACTGAACGGACTCGCCGAAAACTCCTAAATGGTATTATACCTATTGTCAGATAGCAGTTCTCTGGTGACAATAGTACATGGTAGTTTTTGACCCGAGATTGTTATAGTGTCTTGTGTGTGTTCCCACTGTACTTTGATTACTACCCAACCACGGCTTTAAAGAGCCGTGCATACAGGTTTTAGTTGGGTATAGTCCTGAAGCGAATGGAGGCAGTGAGCGTGCCACGACCCAAATGTGGAATGTGACCGGCACTTAAATCACGCGACGTTTAAAGGCGTAACGTAATTCAAGTAAGCCGAAGCCCAGAATCTAAACCGTAATTTAAAATAGAGTGGTAAAATCTTTGTGTAAAAAGTTAATTTAAAGTGTAAAGAGTTATATCAAAACCTTTTTAAAGATCAAGTTATTATAAAAATTTCGGCAGTGTTTCTTTTGTAAAACTGATCCAAACCGATACATAACAAGAATATACTGAAGCATGATATATAATAACATCCCCATTTGGGAGCAATCTCAACGCCATCCGGCGGAACACAATCAAAAGACAAGATATACGACATCATAGTGTGAAAAATAAGGAAATAAGAAAGGAAAACAACATCCACAATAAAAAAATAAAATTCGGCTCGCACGAGCACGACACCTAGGGTCAAAATATAATACACGTCTCCCAGTCTCATCTCTAAGTCAAATATACAAGTGGTAGATAGAGTATACTAGATACAAAAAGAAAATGTACAATATAGAAGACAAAACAATACTCGCAACCCACCTACAAAATATCACGTTCAAAAAGTAGTAGCAAAAGTAGTAGTAGTATGCCCCCGCCGCGACTACACTGACGGGTCGGCCCTGCAAGACACTGTGGCACAACGAGGGTGAGTTGCCAGCTCATGAGTAGTAAGTAACATCGTAAGTGGCAATCACAAGTATGTACGTAATAGCGACAGATCCTAAGTATGAATTTATAATGCGATGTATTAGTATAGATGGAACATGAATAAGTGAGCGAGGTATGAAAATCTGGGGTATAACAGCTATAAGAAACTGAGTATGTTTTAATTAATTTCAATATGGTAGAACCAAAAGTATCATCAATAATCAACATAAATCCTGTGTCCAGCATCAACACTCAAAAATCTCAATATCTCAGGCACCGTCTCTCAGATCGGCCCTCAAATCCATCAGATCACACAACTCCGTTTGATATTCTCCGGATATCCGCCGAGCCAAAATCACCGGTATGTATTATTCTCCTGCCAGGCTCAACATCTCTCTATACGATCTTCTTGTCTCGGGATACTATACCGGGTCCACCATGTTCCCGCAGACGGTGCCTCCTCTCTTCTTGAATCGGGTATACACATAGCTCAGAACCGAGAAAACTCATGGTGGATGCCACACATCATATCAAGATAAACCGTATTTTTAAAATAATAATAAGTTTTCAAAATGTAATTGCATTTTCTCAAATCCAGAAATCTCATGAAAACGGAAATCTTACAAAACATCATAATATATGAATATGGCGATGATAACAAATGCACATGGTATTAATGTGATGCAAGCTAGATGAATAACACGAGGATTTATCTATCAATAAGATGCAATGCAAATGCAAGTTATCATGCGAGTTCTATAGTGTACGTGACATATCAATTACTAATGGTGTGTGTGTACATAAAGGTTAGTGCACGTGTGACATGAACCATTGATAATAGTGCAAGTGTCCTAGTATGGAAATATCAATGCGTATGATAATGCGTAGGCAATATGGAAATGTACATACGTATATGTATATGTGTTGGGGTCAAAATTTGCACCCCGGTTGACCAAGTCAAAGTCAAGGTCAACTCCAAGCCAGGTGGGCCCAAGCCCAGGTCAAGCAGGCCCATGCCCAAGTCGAGCCCGCGGCCAGCTTCCCCATGCCAACATAGAAATCATGTAATAAATAATTTTTATGTAATTTTTTATGCATGAATGTAAGCAAAATGGGCATAAAGCCAATTTTTTGTAAGCCCATGGCTTATGTGCAAAAGAAATGAGCACATGAGGCATGGGATGGGCAAAATGCCATTTTGTAAAGCCTAAGGGGCTATATGTAAATGTGTAAGCCTATAAAAGGCAACATGATGATGAATAAAAAAATAAACGATTCATTCCCCCAAAAAATTAGGGTTTGTTTGCCTCCTCTCTCTTTCTCAAGGGTCTAAAACCCTCTTCCCCTTTTTGAATTAAATCAAGAGCTTAACTCTTCCTTTCTAAAAAAGAAATAGTTTTTCACTACAAAACCCACAAAGGGGAGTTCGGATCTCCAATAAGATCTCGAAAAGGGGAGACTTTTAAGTCTCACCCCTTTCCTCCAAGATCCCGCCGATCAAGAGAAGGAAGAAGAAGACCCATCTCCAAAAAACTAACATGGGACGAATCCAAGACTCAAAAGAAGAGCTAAAGATTCCTAGGAGTTTAACTCCTTTCTAGATTTGTTGGAGTTTAACTCCATAAATTAGTTTCTGTTAGGAATTCAACTCCAAAAACCCCTTGGGAGTTCAACTCCCCAACCTAGGGGCTAGGCCCCTTCCCGCGGGTGTTTTCTGTGGTCACGTATGCGCCACGTGACCCCGGGCGCTAAGGCGCCCATCGGTCACATGCGCACTGTTCCCCTCCGAATGGCGGCCAAGACATGGTCGTCTTGCTTGAGATTCGGGGCAGATGCTATTTGGTTTTATCCGTCAACCTCTCCGAAGATGCCAAGTTGATTTATGGCACCGTGTATCGGAGGTTTAGACGGATGCGGCCGATATAGCAGACTCCGTCAGATTCTCTCTCGCTTGAGGGGTTTTTGATTGTGGGGACGCTCTTCCCTGCAGGCGCAAGCCCCTGCAGTTAATTACGCTACCGCATCGCGGTAACAATTTTCTCCTTCTCCAGAATTTCACTTCGTATCGTGGGTGTTTGTTTTGTTTTTGGTTGCCCGTGGATTGTATACGGAGACTAATTTATGTCGTCGCCCGTAGGACATGGATTAGTCCAAATTCGTATTTTCTTAGATTTGGGTTTGGGATTTTAGTTTAAGGATACGTTAGCCGTATTTGAGGCTAAGATCAACTTAAACGTTTGTTAAGGATACGTTAGTCCAGTTTAAGACTAAGATTAACTTAATGGGGTCGTTTAGATCCGGCAAAAGAGCATTTGGGCTCCATTGTTCCAGTTTAGGGACATAACGGTCCAATACCAGTTTAGGGACATGGTGGTCCAACGTTCCCATTTTGAGGATGAACATCGGTTTAAGGACGCATTAGTCCATGGGTTTAAGGACCCACAATCCGTATTGTTGGTTTAAGGACGCATTAGTCCATGGGTTTAAGGACCCACAATCCATATTGTTGGTTTAAGGACGCATTAGTCCATGAGTTTAAGGACCCCACAGTCCGTATCGTTGGTTTAAGGACGCATTAGTCCATGAGTTTAAGGACCCCACAGTCCGTATCGATGTGTGGTTGTCGGGACCCGTCACCTCTCTGACGACGTTGAAGGATTACAACGACAAATATCAGAGGAGTTTGGAGATGTACCCTTGAACCGGGTGTAAATTGATTTGAGAGAGCATTTGTGCTCAGTTCAATTTAATTTGAGGACTTACGGACAGAATTGGGCTAAGTCCAGTTGAAAATGTTCAACATTTTATTTGCGTTTGGCCTGTTAGGCATTTGTTTGGGCTCTACCCTCTTTTAAAATAATGCAAAGCATTTTATTTTGGTCTGTTTAGACTTTTTTCTTTTAATTGGGCTCTGCCCCTTTCAATAGTGCATAGCACTTTTGTTTGGTCTGATAGACCCTTTTTTTTATTGGGCTCTGCCCTTTGATAATGCATTGCATTAAATGCTCTAACAACGCCTTCACGTGGCTTGTCAGGTGCTTTGCGCCAATTGAAGAGCGCAAGGCGCAAACTCATGTGATGGTGACACGTGTCACGCTCTGGTGAGCGCAAGCGCAGTGCGCTGCGCTAGTACGCTGCTGACACGTGGCGCGCTCTGGTGAGTTGCGCCAATCCAAGAGCGCAATGCTCATTTTTGTAAAGCGCAAGGCGCAGTTTGTTCTGGTGCTGACACGTGGCGCTCTCTGGTGACTTGCGCCAACCCAAGAGCGCAACAGTGCAAATTTTACAAGTGCAGGGCACTGTTTAATCTCTTGATCAAATTTAGATCAAAGAAAATAAGTTTTTCTTGTTTCAAGAGGTTTTTACCTCATGATTTAAAGAACCAATGGTTCATCAAAAGGCTGTGCCTTTATATGTAGATCAAAAGATCTAATAAAGAAGTATATTACTTCTTTTTTTATTCTCATTATTTGATCTTTTCTTTTCTTTTTTATTTAAGATCTTGATCTTGTTTTTAGATCATTGATCTTTTTAGAAGAAATTCTTCTTTTCAAAGGTTTACCTTTTTCTTTGTTCTAAGTTCTTTCTCAAAGTTTTCAGAAGATTTCTGCAAGTTCTTTCTGTGTCAATGTGTTTTAGACTTGGAGTCTAGGGGCCTTTATATAGTGCCAATTGATTTGTTCAATCAGTTAAAGAGATCTTTCTCTTAGTGATTTAGGGATTTTTCCCCACCTTTAGATCTTTGATCCAAGGGCTTCTGTTTTACAGAAGGGAATCTTATTGTTTTAATAAGATCAGAAAGATCTTTCTGGAATTTTAATTCTGTTTTAGTGCTGGTACAGTTGGCGCAAACGCACCTGCGCTTGACACGTGTCGCACAGTGCAGAGCGCAGCGCAACTGCGCTGCCACGTGTCACGCAGCGCAGAGCGCAGCGCAACTGCGTTGCCACGTGTCGCGCAGCGCAGAGCGCAAAGCATCTGAAGCGTTGTTTCCTTTATTTTTATTTTAAATAGAGCCTTGCTCTGATTGGGTGCGCTGCCTTGGGCGCAGCGCTGGCGTGTCAGTTTTTGACACGTGGCGCGTGGCGCACAGCGCAAGCAATCTGAAGCGTTGCTTCAATTTTTGAATTTTTGAAATTCAAACAGAGCTTTGCTCTGATTGGGGAAACATGCACCACGTGACCCCGGGGTGCTAAGGCGCCCAATGGTCACATGTGCGCCACGTGACCCCGGGCGCTAAAGCGCCCATCGGTCACGTGTGCGCCACGTGACCCCGGGGTGATAAGACACCCAATGGTCACGTGTGCGCCACGTGACCCCGGGCGCTATGGCGCCCAATGGTCACGTGTGCGCCACGTGACCCCGGGCGCTATGGCGCCCAATGGTCACGCGTGCGCCACGTGACCCCGGGCGCTAAGGCGCCCAATGGTCACGTGTGAGCCATGTGACCCCGGGCGCTAAGACGCCCAATGGTCACGTGTGCGCCACGTGACCCCGGGCGCTAAGGCTCCCAATGGTCACGTGTGCGCCACGTGTCCCCAGGCACTAAAGCGCCTACACACCGGGCACATGACCCGTGGGCGCCAAGCGCCCACACGCCGGGCACGTGATCCGTGGGAGCCCAGCGCCCACGCGCCGGGCACATGACCCATGGGCGCGCAGTGCCCACTTGTCATGCACGCGTCTTTAAGACGCTCCTCCCCTGTATTATTTTATGCACTCCATATCAGAACACGTCCTTCGTTGGGAAATTTTTTCTAACGGGGCGCTGCTCCGCACCCCGCAAGGGGGCTGCTAACCTTCTTAACCCCCATACCGCTATCCGGGTAGCGAGACCCCCGTAAAAACTCTGCGGGGCCCTCGATATATCTAAAACCCCTTTCAAAACACAACACACGCACAATGCACGTTGAGTTCGCATGGCCTGTTTGACTCGTCAATCGGAGGTTCTCTCGTTTCAAAGACGAGGGGTAATCAACGGCAGCTTAGTCCGCTGCTGCCGGAGATTCGGATCCCCACTATCAATAAACCTCGGCCTGCCCTACGCCTGAGAAGCGCGCGCGTATTCCCATCTCAATGCGGTGACGAAAAACACCCTACAGATTCTGGCACGCCCGGTGGGACCAATCTCTCCTTCCATATTTCGGGTTAAATATCCAAGCGAACTAAATCAACATATACATTGATTTCCTGTACTGAAATTATGTTTCTATTTGCAGGGTGGTTAACAATTTTCAATTGCATCTTCGAACGCAAGTCGGTATTTGAACGACTTTCCTTGGCCCCAGCTGGGGGCAAGGCCATCAACACCGAAAAAGTAATAAGGCATCTCGGGCAAGCACCAGCGGTGCCCCTGACAACTGCTCAATCAGGTATCTTCTCTAAGCTCCCCATCATTAAACTGGAAATAAATGAACTCTAAGTCGTTAAACTGGAAACAGATGACCACCGCGTCGTTAAAATGGAAACAGCTGACCACCATGTCATTAAACTGGGAATAATCGACCTCTAAGTCGTTAAACTGGGGATGCAAAAATGTGTAAATAAAAAAAAAATAAATAAAAATCCGAAATGATGGGGCAACTCGCAATAAAAATCAGCGAGTAAAAATAAAGATGAAAATAAAGCCGAAACGATGGGGCAACCGCGAGTAAATAGCCGAAATGATAGGGCAATCGCGACCTTCGAGATAATAAAAGCTGAAATGATAGAGCAATCGCGGTAAAACAAAAATAAACGGCGAATGATAAGTCGCTCCTGGTACCATATTCCAGTGCAGCGATGCAGACGCCAACCAAAATCCAATTTCCCAAAATTCTCCCGGCCCTACGGTTGGTCCCCAAGATGACTGTCGTATACAATCCACGGGCTCAAATAATTCTCATCATACCCATGCCCCACCGCAATCACCAGTCCAGTGGCTGGACTCCGCCCTTGGAATTATGCTCCATTGGGAAGACCCACTCATGTGTCCTCACGATACATGAGGAGAACAAACCTTCGTGGGATCCTTACAACTCATAAAAGAAAAACACACTTGGGAGTCCCCACGACTTCTAAGGAGAAAGTACACCTACGAGATCCTTACGACTCATAGGGAGAAAATGCTTTTATGGGACCCTTACGGCCCATAAAATTGAAAAGCCTTAGGTGATAGGGATCTAAACCCGTCTCCTAAGCCATCGCTTCCCAATAGGCAATAGCGAATGATGAGTCGCTCCTGGTACCATATTCCAGTGCAGCGATGCAGACGCCGGCCAGAATCCAAATCCCCAAGTGGCGAATGATGAGTCACTCCTGGTACCATATTCCAGTGCAGTGATGCAGACGCCAACCAAAATCCAAATCCCCAAGTGGCGAATGATGATTCGCTCCTGGTACCATATTCCAGTGCAGCGATGCAGACGCTAAACAAAATCCAAATCCCTAAGTGGCGAATGATGAGTCACTCCTGGTACCATATTCCAGTGCAGCGATGCAGACGCCAACCAAATTCCAAATCCCATACCCCAATGGCCAATGATGAGTCGCTCCTGGTACCATATTCCAGTGCAGCGATGCAGACACCAACCAAATTCAAAATCCCATACCCCAACGGCGAATGATGAGTCGCTCCTGGTACCATATTCCAGTGCAGCGATACAGACGCCAACAAAGTCCCGAAATTTTTCCGGCCCTACGGTCTGGATCATACATCCTACAAAACTTTGTACAATCCACGGGCATAAAACGATCCCAATCTCTCCCAAGTACTACCGGCGAGACCACATTCAAAGTCCCACCGGCGATGAAGATTAAAAAAAAAAGGGTATGTCCACAAGAAAATTGGGCACGGATGAAAACCCGAAAGGGCTCCGTGAGTAAAAACAGCAGGACTGCCGACGAGTTTGTGAAAACCCGAAAGGGCGCAAACTCGTAAAAAAGAGATGAAATGCACTCGCAAAGTCCTCTCGACTTTGTGAGGAGAAAACTCCCGCGTGAGATCCTTACGACTCACAAAGGAGCAACACACTTAGGAGTCCCCACGACTCCTAAGGAGAAAATACCCCTACGAGATCCTTTCGACTCGTAGGGAGAAAATGCTTTTATGGGATCCTTAAGGCCCATAAAATTAAAAAGCCATGGGTGATAGGGATCTAAACCTGTCTCCTAAGCCACCAATTCCCAAATCCTCCCAGGGCAAATGATGAGTTACTCCTGGCATTATTCCAGTGCAACAATGCAGATGCCGATAGAAAACCATTCCCCAAATCCACTCATGGCATATGATGATTCGTTTCTGGTACCATATTCCATTGTAGCGATGCCGATGTCAACCTAAATAAAATCAAACCAACAAGCTCTGCGCCAGAATCATACTTCGTCTCAGAGTGTACCCCGCGTCGAAATCAAGCTTCGCCTCGATGTATCTGCCTTCCCTGTCGGAGTTATGCTTCGGCTCGGAATCAACCAGCGACCTCCTCGTCGGAAATAAGCTCCGTCTCGGAATCAAGTCAACCAGCAAGCTCTGCGTCGGAATCATACTTCGTCTCAGAGTGTACCCCGCGTCGAAATCAAGCTTCGCCTCGGTGTATCTGCCTTCCCTGTCGGAGTTATGCTTCGGCTCGGAATCAACCAGCGACCTCCTCGTTGGAATTAAGCTCCGCTTCGGAATTAAGTCAACCGGCAAGCTCTATGTCGGAATTGTGCTTCGTCTCAGAGTGTACCCCGTGTCGAAATTTTACTTCGCCTCGGTGTATCTTCCTTCCCTGTCGGAATTATGTTTCTTCTGGGAACCAACCTCTACATCGAAATTATGCTTCGGTCAGAATGTCTGCCGCTCGTCGGAATTATGCTCCGACCTTCTGGAATCATGCTCCGCTCATCGGAATTATGCTCCGATCCCTGGAATCATGCTCCGCTCTTCGGAATGATGCTCCGATCCTCGGAATTATGCTCCGATCCCCGAAATTATGCTTCTCCTGGGGATCAACCTCTGCATCGAAATTATGCTCCGGTCAGAATGTCTACTGCTTGTCGGAATTATGATCCAACCCTTTGGAATCATGCTCCGCTCATCAGAATTATGCTCCGATCCCTGGAATCATGCTCCGCTCTTCGGAATTATGCTCCGATCCTCGGAATCATGCTCCGGCCTTTTGGAATCATGCTCCGCTCATCGGAATTATGCTCCGATCCCTGGAATCATGCTCCGCTCTCCGGAATGATGCTCCGATCCTTGGAATTATGCTCCAATCCCCGAAATTATGCTTTTCCTGGGGATCAACCTCTGCATCGAAATTATGCTCCGGTCAGAATGTCTGCTGCTCGTCGGAATTATGCTCCGACCCTTTGGAATCATGCTCCGCTCATCAGAATTATGCTCCGATCCCTGGAATCATGCTCCGCTCTTCGGAATTATGCTCCGATCCTCGGAATCATGCTCCGGCCCTTTGGAATCATGCTCCGCTCATCGAAATTATGCTCTGATCCCTAGAATCATGCTCCACTCTTTGGAATGATGCTTCGATCCTCGGAATTATGCTACGATCCCCGAAATTATGCTCATCGGAATCATGCTCCGATCCCTGGAATCATGCCTCTACTTTTCGGAATTATGCTTCGATCCTCGGAATTATGCTCCGAATCTTCGAGGGATACTCCGACCCTGGAATTATGCTTCGTAAATCAGAATGATGCTCCGATCCTCGGGAATCATGCTCCCCGAGGGATGCTCCGCCCCCAGAATGATGTTCCACCTCGAAGTCCTGCTTCAAGATCCATCAATTTCAAGCATACAACTCAGATGCGCGGTGTGCATTTATTGATGGGGGGCACTTTGTTGGGGTCAAAATTTGCATCCCGGTTGACCAAGTCAAAGTCAAGATCAACCCCAAGCCAGGTGGGCCCAAGCCCAGGTCAAGCACACCCATGCCCAAGTCGAGCCCGCGGCCAGCCTCCCCATGCCAACATAGAAATCATGTAATAAATAATTCTTATGTAATTTTTTATGCATGAATGTAAGCAAAATGGGCATAAAGCCAATTTTTTGTAAGCCCATGGCTTATGTACAAAAGAAATGAGCACATGAGGTATTGGATGAGCAAAATGCTATTTTGTAAAGCCCAAGGGGTTATATGTAAATGTGTAAGCCTATAAGAGGCAACATGATGATGAATAAAAAAAATACACAATTCATTCCCCCAAAAATCTAGGGTTTGTGTGCCTCCTCTCTCTTTCTTAAGGGTCTAAAACCCTCTTCCCCTTTTTGAATTAAATCAAGAGTATAACTCTTCCTTTCTAAAAAAATAGTTTTTCACCACAAAACCCATAAAGGGGAGCTCGGATCTCCAATCATATCTCGAAAAGGGGAGGCTTTTAAGTCTCACCCCCTTTCCTCCAAGATCCCGCCGATCAAGAGAAGGAAGAAGAAGACCCATCTCCAAAAATCTAACTTGGGATAGCTCCAAGGCTCAAAAAAGAGCCAAAGATTCCTAGGAGTTTAACTCTTTTCTAGATTTGTTGGAGTTTAACTCCATAAATTAGTTTCTGTTAGGAGTACAACTCCAAAAACCCCTTGGGAGTTCAACTTCCCAACCTAAGGGCTAGGACCCTCCCGCGGGTGTTTCCCGTGGTCACGTGCGCGCCACGTGACCCCGGGCGCTAAGGCGCCCATCGACCATGTGTGCGCCATGTGACCCCGGGGCGCTAAGGCGCCCATCGGTCACGTGTGCGCCACGTGACCCCGGGCGCTAAGGCGCCCATCGGTCACGTGTGCGCCACGTGACCCCGGGGCGCTAAGGCGCCCAATGGTCACGTGTGCGCCACGTGACCCCGGGCGCTATGGCGCCCAATGGTCACGTGTGCGCCACGTGACCCCGGGCACTAAAGCGCCCACATGCGCGCATGTGACCCACGGGCGCCAAGCGCCTACACGCCGGGCACGTGACCCGCGGGCGCCAAGCGCCCACGCGCCGCGACGTGACCCGTAGGCATCCAGCGCCCAGCGCCTATACGCCGGGTACGTGACCCGTGGGCGCCCAGTGCCCACGTGTCATGCACGCGTCTTTAAGACACTCCCCCCTATATTATTTTATGCACTCCACATGAGAATACGTCTTTCGTTGGGAAATTTTTTCTAACGGGGAGGTGCTCAGCACCCCGCAAGGGGGCTGCTAACCCCCTTGATCCCCAGCCCGCTATCCGGGTAGCGGGACCCCTGTAAAAACTCTGCGAGGCCCCCAATATATCCAAAACCCCTTTCAAAACACAACACACGCATAATGCACGTTGAGTTCACATGGCCTGTTTGACCCATCAATCGGAGGTTCCCTCACTTCAAAGGCAAGGGGTAATTAACGGCAGCTTAGTCCGCGGCTGCCGAAGATTCAGATCCCCACAATCAATAAATCTCGGCCTACCCTAGGCAGGGGGAATCTGTAATGCGCCTGACAAGCACGTGCGTATTCCCATCTCGATGGGGTGACGAAAAACACCCTACAATATGAAGTTTTGTAACTTGGTTCTAAACATCGGACGCTTTACGCCATCCGAACGATTCCCCCATAGATGTTAAATCTACTCACCAGAACGATATCGGCTACTCGAATCCGACCACCTCCTTTCCTTTCCTAGCCGCGTCCGAAGTCTCCGCAACCGATCCTAGAATCGCACAAAACTTAGCACATGAGGCTAGAAATCCAATATGACACGAAATCAAATACTACATGAACGAACTAACTCTCACAAGTGAACACGTGTAAACTTGGTGCATTAAACGTGTGCAACAAGGTCTAAGACTATCCCTAAGGGCTGTTATCCAAAGGAAACACCAAAACAAGAATCGGAACGCCCGTATCGTACGTTAACAAAACGCCTAAATTAGGGTAAAATGGTCCCGGATTTTTATAGGTACAATTAGAGAAAGTTGCACATACCAGAGACCTAATTGGAGTTCCAGAGAGCCCGTGACAAAAATTTATGACCAAACTCCCCAACTGGGCCACAAATTGCGGCCAAATGGTGTATTTTGGCGGCCAGAGAATGGAGTTAGGGGCTCGGGTTTTGAGGGTGTATTCCTAGTCTTATAACTAGCTTTCAGTAATTGTAACTTCTCTCTGCAATCACTGGTTTGATAGCAGATTTTGTTTGAACCCTAATATCTAACTAAAACTAATTTTGACACTAATTTAAAATATTAAGGTGGTTTAGTGAAAACTTGATAATTAAGCAAGGATATAAGGTACTAACTACCCTTAACTAACCTAATTTAGGTCATGTTTACCCTAGAAGTCATTACAACCCCAAACTTAACCCAAAACCTCACTTGAAACTTTAAGATTACTTAAAACACAACCTTTGATCTAGATTAGGAATGATTAAGGCAAAAGATTAGTAAAACATGTTTTAAACTTGACTTATACCTCAAAATTGACTAGAAGGTGATCCTAACTTGAAAAGTGGCCACAAGATGAAGACTTGTCTCAAAAGAACTCTTGAAGAGAATAAAATTTAGATTTTGAGAAGATTTGTGAAGGATTTGTAGTGATTTGTGTAGGGTTTTTAGGAGGTAGAGAAAAGTTTAAGTGAGGGAGTTGAAGAAGATGAAGAAGAAGAAAAAGGAATGATGGAGAGAAGAATCTAGAGAGATAAGGGCATAATCAACCATGGCACAAATTGACCCACATTTATTGCAACATACTCATATGTCTCCCATTTTCATTTTCATTTTCTTCTTTTTTCTAGAACCATCCAATGTGTAAAATATTTATTAACAATTATAACTCGTGTTTTAATTGTCATGGGTGCCTAAACAAGTTTTTAACCTAAACTAACATCTTGTTAACACTAGATTAATATGTATGTGCATTTAAAATAATTTAATAAATAAATAAATAAATAATTAAGTATGTGTGTGTGTGTGTGTATGGAAATAATTATTAACTAAGTTTTATTGAAAACACATGTTATATCACTAATTAAATTATAATCAACTCTAATCAAATTTGAAAATGTTACAGAGCGGTCAAGATGAGTTTCGTCTTTTCCGGTATAGCGAGTTGATGTCACGCTGCGCATGATAGACTATAACCATAAGTCCCTGGTCATGGCGGTTGAGATAAACTGTCACGCTCTGCTTATCAAAATACACTAAAATACGAGACATAACTCGGCCGGTCATGCTACCTACTGTAAGAAATTATCCTCCTATAGTCACATTAAGGCTGTCATGCAGTTATCAAGCAGCACAATAATATATAACACTAATATATGTCCAATGCCACAATAAAACAATAGCACAATAGCGGAACCAAAACTGGAATATCAATATCAACTAATCCAAGGAATAAATAAGAACAATAGATAATGCTTAGTCCCTTATGGGCTCACAAAAAAAATCCAATAAAGCAGTTCGGTACCAAAAATAAACTTAAATCATAATAACTAGATAAAATAAATCACGCCTCACTTCTCGGCTATCTTCTCGAAATATTCCTGATCTTACGGTTCTAAATCCAAAGAATCCGGGTCATGCAAAATTCAGACGTCAGAGCGTCGAATATAATGTCATCATGATAACAACCGGATATGAGATATAATATATCATTATACAAGAAATGATGTCATGTGAACATACAATAACCATAGAAATAACAGTTGATGTAACAACCAAGATATATCAAGGCAATCGTGTCATGCGGAACCTATGGGTCAATATCACTAAGTTATTTATTCTAACGGTATTTGAAACTATTGAGTGAAATCTTCCTCCTTGTAACTAAGCAGTTATCCCGTACATGCCCGGGACTACAGAACATAGAAGTATATCCCGGACTTGCCAGGGAAAATGGTACATGTCAGTATATCCCGTATTTGTCCGGGAAAATGGTACAAGTCAATTATCCTCTTGAGTTACGATTTGGGTTCCATTATTGATTTCCCCTTTCCCTCCAGGTTTTATGTTTCATGTCAGATATCGATATACCATTTACCTAATGCAGATACTGGAAAAATCATGTACATGTCGTATCAATCAGGACAATCAGGTCAAACAAGTCAATATCATGGATTCATTGGCATTTGGTATTATTATTTACAAGTATGGTTGATGTGGTAATGATATCAAAACAATGTAAATAACAGGACAATGCGAATACATGAAATCAATCTATATACTAGCATGGTCAGGAATAACATAATCAATCAGATAATATATAGTTAGTTGTATGTATGCCCTAGAGGCCATTATTTTACATATGATGTATATTATATTGGATGCTTGGACATATATAGAGAGGACTTTCTTGCTCGACATGATAGTATGCTATCTGGAAGCTCTTTATCTTAACATGTATACTTGTCTCTTGATACTGTCTTATAGGTTACATGTTGGTAAAGCCCTTAGGATGTGTACTTGACTACCAGGATTATGATGCAGATCATACTAGTAGGGCCGTGACAGTCCATAAGTCCATCCTTTAATGTTCCTAGTCGTGGGTGTATCGAGATAGGGCATCGATACACCAGAGTAGACTAGCGTATACCCTTCTCGACCTATGAGATGGGCGATGGATGATCCCATATCCATTGGTGTTTGACATCAGAGATGGTATACGGGTGCTCAGTGGAGACTGGGTACACTGGACGGACTTGCCGAGAACTCCTAGATGGTATTATACCTGACGTCAGATAGCAGTTCTCTGGTGACACTGGTACAGATTAGTCTGTAGACCCGAGATCGTCATAGAGTCTTGTATGATTCCCACCGTGCTTTGATTTCCACCTTACCACGTTCAAGAGGACGTGCAAAACGGTGTTTTTGGGTACAGTCCCGAGTCATATGGAGGTAATGAGCGATATGAGGGGTTTCGTCTCTCTCGGTATTGGGGGTTGATGTTGCACTATGCTCGATTGACCATAATAGGGAAGTCCCTGGCCAGGGCTGATTTAGAGATTTACTGGTAAGTGTTATCAGTAGTTTCTCGACCCGTTATGAGCCTCATATCGGCATGACTTATCGGTTATTGGGGTCTGACGTTTACCACCCCTAGACTTGATATGCGACATATTAGACGAAGAGACCGGACTGTACGGTAGTGTTACTGACAGACTTTTACAAGAGCTAGAGCGGGCTTGCTTGTTGATCTTCTGATCGCTCAAGACCCGGGCAGCCGTTACGTCCAGCTAGTACTGCTGACGGCTTGTGGGTGCTTGATGTGATCATCACCTACTGCCGGCGTATCGACGAGTCTTTAGAGTCATACATAGAGGTTTTTACTGGATCAGGCAAAATGAAGTAGGAGCACATATGTGATATGTGCGGGACCGAGAATAATACGAGTATATGATACTGTATTCTATTCTCGCGATTATTGTATCGATCGGTTATATGTGATATAGCCGAGTTATCGAATCAAGTGTTGATTCGATAAGTTGGTACATATAATATTAGCCGGTTGTATGTGATATAGCCGGATTATTAAATCAAGAGTTGATTTGATAATTTAATGTATAATTGTATATGTGATATACTAGATTACATTAACTAATATTAGCTCACTTAAGCATTTATTTATTTTCACATGTGCACACTTATTATATATGTGATATATATTAATTGTGTTCTTTTTGTATCATGGTTGTTGATACACACTACATGGGTGTATGAGATTTACACCATACTAATTATAATGTTGGGTTTTAGTATTTAAAGTAATTCCAAAATTAGTGGATAATGAGCTCACATGCATGAAGCTTCACGAAGCTTATGGATGCATTGACTTAGTCCACTAGTTTTGTTTTACTTAAGATATTTATTAACCTAACCATTATAATTTAGCTATGGTTGTGTCTCTACATGAGTTAGTATATGATACAAACTCACCCATGGTTTTTTCTCTCACCTCATTAGTTCATTCTTATTTCTTTTGCTCATATTCTTCTTCCTTGAGCAAAAAGCTTGCTAGGGTTTTCTAAAGAGAGAAAATATTGTGAGAAAAATAAAACTAAAATGAGCCCACTTCCTACTTCATCATCCTCTACTAGATTAGCACTTTAGTATAGGGTGTTAGCTTCACTAATCTCCAATTAGTGAAGTAGTAGCTTGAGTTAGTGTCTTCTCGACGTAGATCATCTTCGGCCTCGAAGACTTCAAGCAAGATCGTTGCTTTCTTCTCATGGAGCCTTTCAAGAGCCCACAAGATCATTTCATCGCAGCGAATGGACTACTTCAAGGAGCTTATAAAGTGAAGGACCGATCTACAAAGGTTGTATTTCTAGTTCAATTAGAAGTAAAGTAGTTTACTTTTTGTTTCGTATGATTCTCTAGTTATCGATTCTAGTTTAGGGTTCTTTAAAACGGCAATTTTTTGAAAATGGCATGGAAAATACCTCCCGAAACCTTGCTGTCGTTCATAGGAACCCTACAATGTGGAACCTATGGGTCAATGTCACTAAATTATTTATTCTAACGGTATTTGAAACTATTGAGTGAAATCTTCCTCCTTGTAACTAAGCAGTTATCCCGTACATGCCCGGGACTACAGAACATAGAAGTATATCCCGGACTCGCCAGGGAAAATGGTACATGTCAGTATATCCCGTATTCGTCCGGGAAAATGGTACAAGTCAATTATCCTCTTGAGTTACGATTTGGGTTCTATTATTGATTTCCCCTTTCCCCCCAGGTTTTATGTTTCATGTCAGATATCGATATACTATTTACCTAATGAAAATACTGGAAAAATCATGTACATGTCGTATCAATCAGGACAATCAGGTCAAACAAGTCAATATCATGGATTCATTGGCATTTGGTATTATTATTAACAAGTATGGTTGATGTGGTAATAATAGCGAAACAAAGTCAATAACAGGACAATGTGAATACATGAAATCAATATATATACTAGCATGGTCAGGAATAACATAATCAATCAGATAATATATATCATAATCATGTCATAATACAAGTCATATAACATGTCTCGCATACGTAACGTGTTCTAACGTATCAAATAACATTCAGGTTGAAATATCAGTTTGAGACAGCTCGTAGTTATGTTGAGACGGCTCGTGTGTGTTTGGAACGACTCATATAAAGTTGTGACGGCTCACAAGTGCTCCAGAATTATTATTTCCTCTTTGTTTGTTTGAGACGGCCCATGAATAATTTGAGCCAGCTCGAGTCTTTCCTTGAGACGGCTCAATCTATTTTAAGCCGGCTCACGATGTGCTTGGGATTACAAATTCTCCTCTGCTTCCATGAGATGGGTCGAGGTTATGTTGAGACGGCTCAAAACCCTTTCGTTCGGACGATAAGGTATTTCAAGTTTCGATTATTTAAATTCAATATATGTAATATAAAACCATTATAAGATATAAAAAATTCCAGATTTCATTATCTTAACTAGTTCATCGTAAAAATGATCTTTTTAGGGTTTGAAGATACATATTGTATTCAAATTATATTTATCGATGCATCGCGATTCAAATTTCAATGTATCATTAATTACGTTTAAATATAGACTTAGACATGAAAATAATAATAATGATAATGTTACGTCAGATCTGATCCGGCCGTAATTAGCATGTAACAAGTATTTAGAAATACTTGCCTTGAATACTATCTCGCGAATGGTACGACGACAACAACACGATGGTTGGAATCCTATGCAAGATCTTGACTTGTCTGGATGCACGGTGACAACGAAAATGATCAGGGTGTTACCTGGTCTTGGAAGCTGCCACAACAAGAAGATGAAGACGATGAAGACGATGTTGATGGTTGCGGTGATGATGAAGGGATCGGCTGCTGTTGTTCGGTTTTAAGAAAAGGGTTAGGGTTTCGGTTTCTGTTTAATGAAAGGATAGGAGGCTAGGGTTTTAGATGAGAGAAAACAATTGTGAATTAGGGTTTGCATGAAGGTTATAGGGTTTAAATAGGCTACATATCAATGGGCCACATATTTCATGTGTCTATGCTTGAGCCGGCTTATATATGCTTGAGACCACTCAAGAGTCGTCCAGAACAATGATTCTAATCTCAAACCATATATCTTAATCAAATAAATATCTATAAACCCAACTGAAATAATAATACCAATCAATATCGTTTATTCAAGAAAAATACTGTACACATGTTCTAGGGTGTTACATAAACCAATAAGGGTTATCAATTGTATCTCGGATGGTTATGAGTTTGACATCAGAATGACTAATTAGGTTATTGGGGGTCTGACAGTATCCACCCCCAGACCTGGTATGCGACACTTTTTGACGAAGAGGACTAGAATGTATGGTAATTGTCACTGATAGTCTTTGTTGGGTTCAGATGAGTTTGCTTATTGACCTACCTTTTGATTGATACTTAGATAGTCGTTATGTGCAGCTAGTACCGTTGACGTGCTTGTAGGTTAACCTATTTGGGGATTGATCTGAAAGTGTTTCAGATTCAATCGGATATGATCCTATTTAATCTACTGTCAGCGTATTGTCAGGTCTTTAGAATCCCACAACGAAAGTGTCTGTTCAGGAGAAATGATGATGTGGCGTGTGTATGGGGATACGTTCGGGAGTTCGATTAAACACGTGTATGTGATACGCGTAAATTAATCGGACATTTGATAATACTAGCCGGTTTATTTATAAGCCGAATTATTAAGTCAAGTGTTGACTTTGTTTGCATCCATTTTAGGGTTCATCCAATGAATGCGATGCGCCACGTGCAAAGCACGTGCGTATAACTTAGGTCCACCACATGTAAAGCATGTGCGCATGGAAAACGCCATTGCATGCGATATGACATGTGCAGGGCACGCGCGGATGGATAATGCCATTGCATGCGATGCGACAAGTGCAAGACACATGCACATGACAAAGACTATCGCATGTAGAAGAAAATCTTCTATCAGTTAACAAAGTTAACAAAAATAATTAAAAATTGAACACAATTGATCTTGGATCAATGATCCAACGATGCGCACACACCCTAAATTGATACAAATCAATTTAAATCTATTTGTTAATAAAAAACTTAACAAAAATAATCAAAATTGATTTTTGGATCAATGGTCCAATGGTGCATGTATCACCTTTAATTGATATGAATCAATTATGATCAAATTGAGATCAAAACCCACCTGATTGTTGGAAACAAACCCTAACAATTCCTTTCCTATAAACAGGAAGCTCCCCATCACAAAGTGGAGGATCTTTTTAGAGGGCCTCTTCCCTGCACAAAGAAAAAAAGAAGAAAAGACTCTCTGAGCTCTTGAAGAACCAAAGTTCTTATAAAAAACCTAGCTAACTAGGTAAATAAAAAGACAGGACGCCTTTTTTTTTTCCACAAAAAACTAGTGCTTTTCATAACAAAGCTAGTGTTTCTCCAGAAATAAAGATCGAACGATCTTAAATTTATCTCTCTCATACAAAAATTCATTTCTTTCATGAGAGATTTATTCTAAGATCCAAGATTTTGGACAAAAACCCTTGTCAAAAGGAAGATCACAAAAGATACAGATTGAAGTTAGTGCTTCTGTTGAAAGTTTTGGCTTTCATTAAATTTAAATGTGACATATGAATGCACTTTGAATCAAATAACAGATATCTATATCTCCTTGAAAGCCAAAGCTTTCTGTACCATAGCGCGCACCTTGGCCTAGGGTGTGAATTATGGATGTGCGCATCACGTGATCTACACGTGATCGCATATGGAGGATATTATCTACATTAGCCAGACTTAATGATCAATATCAAGTGTGCATCACGTGATACTCACGTGCACACTTCATACAGATGCGCATCACGTGATACTCACGTGCGCACCCCATATAGATATGCCTGCGCGTCACGTGATATACACGTGCGCGCACTTGAACCCAGTCAAGTGTGCCTCACGTGATACTCACGTGCGCACTTATTGAATGGAACAGCATGCGCACCATATGCATGCGCACCTTATACTCATGTATACCCCTCTAAAAGAGAAAAGCATGAATGGCCCCACACAAAGCACATACGCACTATACTATGTGCATGCGCACATGACCGGTAAGCCATAGCTTGGATACTAAGCTAATATACACCATGAATAGAACCTTCTGCTTCATAATTACGTTGATCTTAGTTTATAACAAGACTAACGATTCTTAATTATAATATTTAAGTGGGCCTTAGTCTCAATATGGCTAACGATCCTTAATCAGAATCTAAGTTGATTTTACTCTATAACAAGGCTAACGATCCTTAGATGAAAGCAAATATCCCATGAACGGATGGACCTCATCAAGATGAGAAATGTTACTCAGGTTCAAACCCCAAATCTAATATATGGATTGGGGCTAATCTGCGCCCTACGGACGACGACATAAATTAGTCTCCGTATACAATCCAAGGGCATCCCCAAAAAACAAAAACATGACACACAAAAAATTCTGGAGTAGAGCAAGTTGTTATCACAATGCGATAACTTAATTAACTGTAGAGGCTTACGCCTGCAGGAAAAAGTGTACCCACAATCAATAAACCTGTCACATATGAGGGGGAATATGATAAAATCTGCTACAACGATTGCATCTTTCCAAACCTTCGATATACGGTTCCATAAATCAACTTAGTATTTTCGGAGAGGTGGATGGATATGTTTCATATAGCATCTGCCCCTGCATTCAGGCTAGATGTCCTCCCGACGTCTCAGTCCATTTTCCGGCGGTAAACAGATTCTGGTATGTCCGGTGGGACATTTTTCTCTTTCCACTCCACACTTTGTGTGTCGTGTTTCACGAACCAATCACGGTATTCCTAAACAAGATCTCAATGGCATGCTTCAATTGCAACTGCAAATCTGGCTCCAACACCTCCGCACCTCAGCTGATTATGTCAGGTCAGTTCATGGCCCCGTTGCTGTGCATTCCTATGGCTCAGATCCAGCAGACGCTGAACGGGCTCCAGTTCGGCCAATTTCCTCCACTCCCCACAATTGATGCCTCAACGCCAAGGGAGGAAATCTAAAGAAAGTTAGTCTTTGATAGAATGGCTACTATCTCCGCAGGTTCCACTGATAAACCTGCCAAATCTGAGAGCACAGTCTTCGGCACACTGGGCTTGAGTTCAGTGGGCCTACTGGAGAAGAAGCCCATGATACCCAGGAAGGCGGTCCTCGAGAGGCTAGCCCTCCTAATTTCTCAGTCACCCATAGATCCTACACCCTTAAGGTGATCTGTTTTCCGTGGATTGAACCCTCAGATTGCTCCTCCAACAGCTACGAGGGTATCCGTGTTCAAGCGCTTGGCATCGGCTGAGATCTCCAAGCATCACAAGGGGCATACTGAAGAAGCTCCTAAAGTTGAAGAATCTCCCGCCAATAGAGCTACTCGACGTCACTACTGGTGTCGACAAAGACAAGCTGGAGGCAGTTCTCCATCTAGCCTAACACCACCGGCCCCTATGCCGATCATCAACGCTGTTGTTCCAACCGGGAAAAGCTTTGAACCTTTGAAAATGGTGAAGCGAAATTCGCCCACCGCTGTGCTCAAGAAGTCTCTACCACCTGTGGCGATATCAGGGGAACCTGTGTCTGTATGCTCACCCCCATGATTGTCCTCGATGTTCTATAAGATCTGGAAGGAAGTGCAGAGATCCACCATCGATCTGAGCTATTTTCCTCGGGTCAAGAAGCTGAAGAGTAAACCTCGTCATGACGACTCTTCTCCTGATACAAAGATTGTTCTTCCCAAGGCGGACCCCCACAAAAGAGGAAGGCCGGAGAAGGTTCTTACGTCCGAAGCAAACTCCAAGGGCCGACACTCTAAATGCCCCAAGGCTGGAGGTATGATAGTTCATACGGTTTACATGATGAACTCCAAAGAAGACAGCCGTAACTCTGTTTCTCATAGACCAGTCACCCGGTCTATAACCAAAGATCAGCAAAAGTTACAAGAAATTACGGTTCAAGCGGCGGAACTTATGACTCCACCGCCCAACACAAGTCCAAACGTTGTTTCTGAAGAGATGACCAGTCATGAGTCAGATATTGACTACCTGAAACGCGTCCTCGAAAAAATGATGAAAAGGCAGTAGAGATGAATGCTAGAATGGATAAGATGGACATCCTGTTTTAGAGTATGGTCGGGATGATAGCTTAGCCCGAACAACCCACAGAAGAAGCACCGGTGGATATTACCGATGGCTCTCTACAAGTCCCGCCAGTAGTGAAGGAAGAGATGAGTTTCAAGTTACAACTGGATGGATACATTGCCCAGCAATTCAAAGCGCATCAAGACAACGAAGCTGCAGGCAAACTGATTAAGACGGGTCAACCATATCCTGTATGGTATGACCAAATACAGTACCTTGCAGGGTATACGATCCCAACATTCCCGATATACAAAGGAACCAGTAATCCGAAGTAGCATGTCACTTAGTTTAGATCCAAATGTGGCAACCCTAGAGGCAACGACATTTTGCTCCTTTGTCAATTCATGAGCAGTCACTCAGACATAGCTTTTGAATGGTATGATGAACTTCCGAATGACTCTGTCAAGATCTTTGCCGAGATGGAGCTCTTCTTCACATGGAGGTTCTCTAATGCAAGCGAACAGACTACCGTGACTGCACTAGTCAATGAAAAGCCCAGACCCGACGTGACATGGGTCCAATATGCCATGAGATGGCGAAATCTTTGGTCCAAATGCGAGCAGCCCATCGCCGAAGCTCTGGCTGTAAGCATGTTTGTAGGCACTATAGACAAGAAGGCACAGATTTTCCCATACCTCGCAATTTTCAAGCCCATGACTTTTAAGAGCTCATTGACAAGTTGGCTTCTCTGGATGCGATAGATCAAGGTCCTTCCTCATCCGGCAAAGAAGCTCGGAATAGCAAGGGCAAGAACAAGGCGGTGTTTATCGCCAATATTCAACAACAAACAGGTGGCTTCAAGACAGGAGGTCGCCGAAATGATAGTCGCTCGGGTCCCTCCCTTGAAGAAAAGATGGGACGCGAGTATTTTTTCTCCCGTGATAAGACGAAGAAATTATTCGACTTGGCCATGAAGAACAAGATGGTGATGTTGCCTGAAACCCGGCGTCGAGCTCAATCTAGCTCCTTTAATGACCCTAATTACTGTCCTTATCACCGGCTCGTCAGCCACCCGATTGAGGATTGTTTTGTCTTCAAGAACTGGGTTGAAGGCCAGTATAGATGTTCTTGCCAAAAATTTTTTGGCCAAAACTTGCTGTTCTTTTTATAAAAATGGAGGACAACCCCTACGTGCAAAGAACGTGAGCACCCACGTGCAAAGCACGCGAGTACCTGCTGTAGTTAGGATTAAATCCTATAGCAGCGCCTACGTGTTAAATACGTGAGCACTCACCAGCAAAGCATGTGAGTACCGTTTTCAGATAGGAGTAAATCCTATGATAGCCCCCACGCGAGCATGCATATGTTAAATACGTGAGTTCACTTATCGCATTCTTTCGGCAGCGCTCACATTCAAAGCACGTGAGCGTCGCTGCCATATATGTATATGGCAACACTCACGTGCAACACACGTGAGCGCCCTAATTTAAAATGCACTCATCTGATAGAATTAAATTCTATGTGATAGAATTAAATTCTATTTGAGAAATATTTTCCCTGATTTTTCTAATATGGAAAGATCTTTCTCTAACAGAGAATCTTAGATTTAAAATCCAATGGTGATATTAAACCATCTGATAGAATTAAATTCTATGTGATGGAATAAAATTCTGTATTAAGAAAATATCTTCCTAATCTTATTAAACTAACAAGATATCCATATGATAGAATTAAATTCTATGTTAGGAAAATATCTTCCTAATTCTGTTTAACAAACAAGATATTCATATGAAAGAATTATATTCTATGTGGGAAATATTTTCCTGATCTTTCTAAAATAAGAAAGATCTTCTCTGTTAAACAGAGGACCCTTGGATTAAATATCGAACGGTGATTATAAAATCACCATCTGCTCATCTGATAGAATTAAATTCTATCTTAGCAAAATATTTTCCCAATCTTGTTAAATAAACAAGAATGATCTTCTCTGTAAAATATAGAACCTTTAGATTAAAAATCCAACGGTGAATAAAATTCACTAGTTGATCTAAAAAATCAATTTGATTGATTATGAAATCAATCATGATCTCTCAGTGAGAGATTTTCTTAACAAATTGATTTTTCTCTTCTCCTATAAATAGGAGTAAAGAAATTAAATCTAAGGAGGAAGAAAACCCCCCCATAAGCTTCTGTAAAAATACAGAAAGCTCTCCAAAATGTTCCACAAAAAGCAGAGAATTTAATTCCCTTTGAAGAAGAAGATCATCTTCCTCTCAAACCCTAGGTAAAGAAGAAACAGAGATCAAAATATCTCCTTTATCTACCACATCATATATAAAGGTTTAACCCTTCTTAAAGAATTTAGTTTTTTCTCTGAATCTGAGATCCATAAGATAAGTCTCTCATAAGTTGAGAATTTAATTCTCATCAGGAAGATCCCATTCTTGATAATAAAGGATTCAGGGAAGAACAAAGTTAAAAAGGATATGAGAGAAGAACATGAAAAAGATGGAGTCCATAATACTCCAGAAACTTAGTTTCTTCATAATTAAGAACTTAGTTATTAAAGAACCTGATCCCAGATCCTCAAAATTGAGATCATGGTGATCGTTAATGGTCAAAATACCATTAAAAGAGGTTTAACCTCTCTGAAAACATCAACAGAGATTAAATCTCTAAAAAGACAACATCTCACATGAAACACGCATGAGCGCCAAAGCTCAGTGCCTCACGTAAAACACACGTGAGCGCTCAAAAGAAGCCAAAGCCAGCGCCTCACTTGATGCACACGTAAGCGCTATATGTAACTGAGTGCTAGCAATGCTGGGCGGTATAGAAACCCAATCTTGGCTCAAATTGGCTAAGTCTGTGATGCTTGAGCTTCCTTTTTCCTTTTGAATCAACCAAGCCTATATGCTCATGATTTCCAAACTAATCTTAGTCCTATATACGACTAATGATTTCTCATCGATGATATCCAAAATGATATTCATCTCATATTTTCTAAGTTAATCTTAGTCTCATATAAAACTAACAATTCTTAGGTCCACCATGATCTTTTCCCTCAAATACGGGATTTGGTTCAAGGGTACATCTCTTCACACCTCTGATATATGTCGTTGTAATTCCTCAACGTCTTCAGAGAGGTGGCGAGTCCCGACAACCAACAGTAATTTCTCGTCCCAACTTGATGAAAGATATGAAATTTCATCAAGACAGGGAATGATACATCCCACATTTGTGCACTTCCATATTGATGCAAGTCTCATATTGAGCCTCGGTTATAAACATATACATACATGTATATCTATGAAGGAAACATAAATGCCTTCAAATTGGATCACACCCCAAATTGGGCGCATCCCATCTCACCATTGTTCACATCGCCACGTAACAAATACACGTACGTGCAAAATGATTGTTGGACCGAAATGTCCTTAAACTAATATTCGTCCCCAAATACGGGAATGTTGGACTGAAATGTTCTTAAATTAATATTCGTCCTAAACATGGGAATGTTGGACCAAAATGTCCCTAAACTAGCCCGTCGCCCCCAAACACGGTGATGTTGGACCGAAATGCCCTTAAACTAATATGTTTTGCCCTGCGGACGGTCTCCAAATTGACTACCGTATATTATCCATGGGCAATGCATATGTGATCTAATGATCAGTTGAGCACATATTTTCATTTGTTCTTAAGTCGATCTTAGTCTCATATATGACTAACGATCTTTAGATCAAACCCAAATATCCCGTGAACGGATGGGCCTCACAAATGTGAGAAATATGTCCTAAGTTCATTCCTGTTGGCAAACCAAGCAACCAACATGGACTCTGTCAAGTAAATGCTTGACCAAAAATATCTAAGTTGATCTTAGTCTCAAATAAGACTAACGACTCTTAGATAAAGCCCAAGTTTCATATGAACGGATGTACCTCACAAATGTAAGAAATGCATCCTAAGTTCATTCCAGTTGGCAAATCAAGCTACCAACATGGACATCGTCAAGCAAATGCTTGACCCAAATCATAAAAGTTTATGTACCATCTGGACTAATCCACGCCCTACGGGCGATGACATAAACTAGTCTCCGTATACAATTCACGGGCAACCAAAATAAACCAAATATAACACGATACGAAGTGAACTACTGGAGCAGGAGAAAGTTGTTATCGCAATGCAATAACGTAATTAACTGTAGGGGCTTGCGCCTACAGGGAAGAGCGTCCCTATAATCAGAACCCCCTTATAAACAAGGGGAATCTGATAAAGTCTTCTACATCGGTCGCATCTATCCACACCTCCGATATACGGTGCCATAAATCAATTTGGTATTTTCGGAGAGATGGGTGAATATGTCCAAATAGTATCTGCTCCCAAATTCAGGCTAGACGTCATAATGTCTCAGTCCAGTCTTCGGCGGTAAACAATAGGCAGGGTAAGATCAAGCTAACAAATAACTAGAGAGTGGAACCGCTACAAAGGCATACCCCTAAGAAAGAGGATATGCAAGGGGCATCATGTTCTATGGTAGAAAAAGCCCCATTGGAGATGATTCTATCACCAAGAACGAAGAAAATGTTAAAAGATTTGCACGCATACCCCGTAATCCGGTGGAAGAGCCCGATTGAACTTCAGATTATTAAAGGAATGCTGAAGCTACTTCCCACTTCGAAGATGGATAATGAGGGGAAAAGACCCCAAGTCGAACCTTCTAGCAAAAAGAAAAAGATGAAGAAGCTCGTGCAGCTGGCTGAGTACGTAGACAGCCGTACAGACTTATAAAAATATATCGACGCACTGGAAGAGTACAACCAGAAGGCGTGAATGCCCGTAACGCTCGAAGAATTCCTAAAACACATCCTTGGAAGCAATGATATAGAAGAGGAAGATTCGGCAGAGGAAGGATAGGAACGTGTGGGAAGTTGCCACATGACTTCTCATACGCGCCGCATGGTTTCTCATGCCTTGGTAAGAGATGAGGAAGAGGATATAGTCTCCCTCACTCTCAAAGTCGAGCAAGAAGAAGACGCACTGTTGGCAAATGACAGGTCTACACAGGGGGTAGGATCAGTGCCTAATGCTTCAAACCCTTCCCAAGAAGATTCGATTGATAAGCTGCTGACGGAGGCTTTCCAAGCTAGCAAAAAGAATCAACAGTGGGAATTGGCCTTATATGAAAAGGATGCGACGACGTTTGGAGGAAGAGGCTACGGGAGAAACAAATTCTATAACTCACCGAATGAAGAAAAATCCGCCACGAAAAAGAAAAGCAAGATTGTTGCTGAGAGGCGTTTCGCTAAAGCCCTATCCAAGGGGTTGAAGCTGCCGCCTCTCCTGATATATACCTTAGGAGTCCCTTATTTCAAGGGAGGGGAAGAACATCCGAGATACTGCTTATCTCACCGGATGGTTACCCACTCCATTGTCGAATGCTATGAATTCAAGAACTGGTGGCATCGTTATATTTTTCATCACAGGAAGATAAAGAGAAATAAGCGAAAGGAAAAAGCTCGACTGCTTGAAGACGACGGTCCAAAAATCTGAGATAAAGTGGGATCGGAAATAGAAAGTTGTAACATGGCTGATACTCGGCCATCAGAAGAGGGAACTTCTGAGGTTCCCACTTTTGGGAGTGATTCCGAAGATAAACTCCCATTCAACCCTCTCCATGCAGAAGTAGAGGAAGATACGGAAGGGTACGACAATATACAGTTGCGAAATCGTACCCTGCCAGAAAAGAGCCTTGGACCCGCCAACAAAAGAAAGTAGGATAAGGGAAAGGAAAAGGTTGTTGAGGAGATCGACGTGGATGAGGAAGTCGCCAAAGATCTTACTATAAAAGCCCAGCCTAAGAGAAATAAGGTAGATTATAATATCCTGGCAGACTTGAAGATGTTACCGTCACACCTAAGCATTTACGATGCTCTCCTTCTATCAAAAGAGCTTCGGGATGTTCTCATCAAAGTGCTGCAAGAGCCCGAGCACTTTCAAGCGTTCTTTGTGGAAGAAGACATGAAAGGCAAGCTCGCAGAGGTTAATACGGACGGCATTACATTCTATGAAGAAGACTTGCTTCTATGGACCTTTGAACACAACCAACCGCTCTATGTGGCCGGATACTGCAGCGATCGGAGGATAAATAAGATACTTGTTGACAACGGTTCTTCGGTCAACCTATTGAATCTGAAAGTACTTAAGGAACTGTCTATGGACGTCCGATATCTCGGCTGCGAGAAGATCACTATTTCTAGGTTCGATTCACAATCTTCACAGACACTGGGATCCATCATTTTGACACTCCGCTTCGAGTAGCTCGTTACGAACGTCAAATTCCATGTTATTGAAGCTAAAACATGCTATAAAGCCTTGCTCGGTAGACCCTGGCTATATGAGTACAATATTATCCTTTCTATACAACACTAGTGTATGAAGTACTTTAAAGATGGAAAAGAGCACATCGTCGTAGGGGAACTCAATCCCTTTTCGGTAAACGAGGTGCGAAAATATAAGGACACTAAATACTTCCTACTGAATTTTGAAGATACAGAAAAGTGTGGCAAGTTAGAAGACAAACAAGAGCAGATGGCTAATGTCCCAGTCTTTGGAAGCGATTCTGAAGAAGGCAAGGAGATATTATTCTCAGGATGACCATGGGCGGAAAGTGATCAACCAACTTCGTCAACCTTTATCCCGGTCTTCGGCAGCAACTCAGAAGAAGATACCAACGCCGTGTTTTCCACTCATCCATGGGTAAAGACTCTTGATGAGAAAGATCGGGTCTTATAGATTACTATGGTCCCATCTCAACACAATAAAGAGCTTGACGCCATCAACGTTGATAAGGTGGAGGAGCTGGTGACTTTCTACGTACCTCCCAGACATACGGGAGAAAGAGAAATCCTTTTCTATAAGTCTGGAGAGACCAGAATACAAAAGGAAATATGGGAAGGACTCGATCCAAGTCTTGATAGGCTGAAGCTCGTCCTTATGCCAAGATACCGTGTTATGAGTTTTGAGGACTTCTTGAAGCAACAAGGGATACCGACTGAACAGACTATTCGACAGGCCCGATTCTATAAGAGAATCTGGGAAACACCAGGGACTCATGGACCCAAGTCTGACAGAAAGTTCGATACTTCGGGTTTGGGATATGTCCAACCCAAGAAGCGAAGGAAAACCCACAGTTGCCGCATGGTAACACTTTCAAGTGATGACAATCTGCTAAAAGAAGACACGACTGAGCAAGAAGAAGGATCCGCGCAAAGGAGTCCAAGCCCATCGCTAGAAGAGAAAATCGACAGGATGATAAGAAAAGCCTATCAGGCTAGCTAGGACAACCAAAGCCGCAAGATGGCCGAATATGCAATGGACAGACAACACTATCTACATGAGCTAACTGCAGAAGAAATGATATATGAATCTCTCCAACCTCGACTACCTCCACCTTCTTTCTCAGGTGGAAAATTCTAAGATAATGAAGATAGAAGTAAGGCGATGATCATTGTCAATCCTCAAATGTAGTGAAATAATCCCAGGATTCCCGTCCACCAGAGAGAGATCGGCTATAGTCCCTCTTTGCTGGAAAAGATGAGACGAAAATATTCTTTCTCTCGAAATAAGACGGGAAAGATATTCGCCCTTGTCATGAAATATCAGATGTTGTCACTTCCGAGGTTTCGGCGACCTGAACAGGAAAACGAAGTCAACCACCCAGATTATTTCCCATATCACCGGGTGACAATCCATCCGATCGAAAACTGCTTCGTGTTCAAGGATTGGGTTGAAGACCAGTACAAGCGAAGCAGATTTGTGTTATCTGAAAGCTGGAGGGTAGCCCCGCTGCAAAAGCACAAGCCAAAGAAGACTTACACCATCAGATTGGGACTGACTCGGTCCATAAAACGGAGGCGAACCCATACCTGTCACATGGTAAAATTCTTGACCGGAGGAGAGGATGAAGATATGATTCAACTCTTCAAATGTCTCACAAATGAAGAGGAAGAAATCGTGGAACTATCACCGGCACCAAAAGAGTTGGAAGACGAAATCCATACTACAGCTGTTGAGCTGAGGGAAATAAACTTGGGAATGGAGGATGATCCGAAACTGACATTTTTTAGCAAGCTGCTATCTAAAAAACAAGTAGCTGCTTTGAGAAATGTACTTGTGGAATACAAGGATTGTTTCGCCTAGAATTACTCTGAAATGCCGAGATTAGATCCGGAAATATCAGTGCACAAACTGGACATAAAACTAGAAGTGAAGCCTGTCAAGCAATTGCCAAGAAGGATGCGACTCGAGCTCGAGATGAGCACAAGAAGCTCGTAGACTCTAGCTTTATACATGAAGTACAATATCCAGATTGGATCATCAATATTGTCCCTGTAATAAAGAAGATCGGGACAATGCGGATATGCGTAGACTTCCGAGATCTCAACCGGGAATGCCCGAAGGATGATTTTCCCATGCCTATCATGGAGTTGATGATCGACAACACATCCACTCATGAGGTTTTCTGGTTTATGGATGGATCTTATGGATACAATCAAATAAGGATGGACCCCGAAGATCAGAAACATACGGCCTTCCGTACCTCGCTAGGCGTGTTTAGTTAAAAGATGATACCCTTCGGCCTGAAAAATGCAAGAGCCATGTACCAAAAAGCCATGACCAAGATATTTGACGAACTTATACACGACATCGTTGAATGCTATATCGATGATCTGGTGGTCAAGAACAAGTCTTATGAAGAGCACTGGGAACATCATAGGACCGTTTTCGAGCATCTCTGAAAGTACTAGCTGATGATGAACCCGTTGAAGTGCGCCTTTGGAGTTTTGTCCGGAAGATTCCTTGGGTTCATAATTCGTCATTGAGGGATCGAGATCGACCCTTCCAAAATTATGTCTATTATGGAAATGTCCCCACCAAGAAATCTGAAACAGCTCCGGTCTCTCTAAGGAAAGCTCGCCTACATCCGAAGATTCATCGCAAACCCTTCTGCGAAGTGTCATCCATAAGTTTACCTCATGAAGAAGGGAACTCCCGTTATATGGGATCACAAATGTCAACAATTAGTAGAGGAGATCAAGCAATACCCTGCAGAATCCGCCAGTATTGGCCACCCCGGTTAAGGGAAAGCTGCTCATCCTTTATACAACAGTCCTTGAAGGTTCTTTAGGCGCGCTGTGGGCCTAAGAGAATGACCAAGGAAAAAAGGGCTCTATACTATATGAGTCGGGTCCTGCTGGGAGCAGAAGGTGTAACGCCCCACACCCCAGTACAGATGGTATTGTCCGCTCTGGCCGAAACTGCACGGTTTTGCCCTTTTAGAGCGAACCCGACCCGACCAAGGGCCACTTCCCAGAAGGTCACCCATCCCAAGACTTCCCTGGCCCGAGCACGCTTAACTACGGAGTTCTCAAACTCCTGTGGTGCCGATTCACTTAAAAGGCACCTTTGTAATTGAGGGTGGCATCATTACATTTATAACGATGTTCGGTCCTCTTTCGGAATGTGTTCTGAAAATTCCTCATTGTTCTATAGTGGGTCATACGGACTCAAGATGTGGCCCTTACGGATTCAAGAGGTGGCCCCCGCCCCTTGGCATGACACTTTGTTCCGTGATCAAGAACCGGGTCCCGACATTCTATAAATGTGACCCCCCACGCCCCAATCCAGATGGTATTGTCCGCTCTGACCAAAACCGCACGGTTTTGTCCTTTAGAGCGAATCGGACCCGACCAGGAGCCACTTACCAGGAGGTCACCCATCCTAAAACTTCCCTGGATTGAGCACGCTTAACTACGGAGTTCTCAAGCTCCTGTAGTGCCGTTTCACTTAAAAGACGCCTCTGTAATTGAGGGTGGTATCATTACATTTATAATGCAGTTCGGTGCTCTTTCGGAATGTGTTCCGAAAATTCCCCCTTGTTTTACAATGGGTCCCATGGACTCAAGAGGTGGCCCCCACGGATTCAAGAGGTGGCCCCCACCCCCTTTGCTTGGCAATTGGCATGGCATTTTATTCCGTGAGCAAGAACCGGGTCCTGGCATTCTCCCCACCTTTGAACAATGATTCGTCCTCGAACCACAGACCTACTACTTAGGGACCTGCATGGGCCACCTTGAATGTAACGCCCAATGCCTCAGTACAGATGGTATTGTCTGCTTTAGCCGAAACCGCACAGTTTTGTCCTTTAGAGTGAACCAGACCCGGCCAGGGGCCACTTCTCAGGAGATCACCCATCCCAAAACTTTCCAGCCCCGAGCACGCTTAACTATAGAGTTCTCAAGCTCCTATAGTACCGGTTCACTTAAAAGGTTCCTCTGTAATTGAGGGTGATATCATTACATTTATAATGCAGTTCAGTCCTCTTTTGGAACGCGTTCCGAAAATTCCCCCTTGTTCTACTGTGGGTCCCACAGACTTAAGAGGTGGCCCCCACAGATTCAAGAAGTGTCCCCCACCCCCTTGGCATGACAATTGTCATGACGCTTTATTCCGTGTGGCACTTTGTTTCGTGAGTAAGAACCGAGTCCCGAAAGAAGGCAATTACTCTCCTATCGAGAAGCACTGCTTGGCGCTGATTTTCGCCGTCATGAAGTTCAGACACTACGCCTTGGCACATGAAGTCCACTTAATATCAAGAGTGGATCCACTTAAATACCTCATGACTAAAGCTATATTGACAGGAAGACTCGCGAAATGGGCCCTACTGCTCATGGAGTTCTCAATAATTTATCGCCCACTCAAAGCGATAAAAGGGCAGGCTATTGCCGACTTTCTCACGGAGCATCCAATCTCAGCCGATTCCCCACTAATTTATGAGCTACCGGATGAGCACGCACTCATTACAACCAACAACATACAAGAAGATGAAGTGAAGGCCCGTTGGGAGCTCTACTTCGACGGGGCATCTTCGATGAAAGCGCGAAAGAAGAACACCCTGATAGTCAAAGCTGAAATGGGTCTTATCTTTATGACTCCTCAAGACGGGATACTTCACTATGCCTTCTCGCTAACAGAAGCAAGTACCAACAATGTGGCAGAATATGAAGCTTTTATTACCGGTCTCGAAATCGTAATAGAAATGGGCATTGAGGACCTCCTCATATACGTAGATTCTCAATTGATAGTCAGTCAAGTAAATGGCGACTAAAAGACGTGTAAGCCAGAGCTGATAAGGTACGGTAAAATTATACAACAGCTATTGACACAAATTCCATAATACACATTAGAAAATGTGCCGAGAACAGAAAACAGTAAGCCAGATGCATTACCCAAGCTGGCCAAGGAAAAGGAAGATGAAGGTCTCGACGGCGTGAGAATCACTGTCCAAAGCTGTAAGGTCCTAGCGTCGGCGGGACTCCCTGCAGAGTCTCCAGCAGAAGCACTCGACAAAGATGAAACTCTTGAGGGGGATGTCCTCCAAGCATAAGAAGAAGAAGGTGAAGATTGGCCCCAAGTCTTTATAGACTACTTCAAATTCCAACAAGTGCCTGAAGATGCATCACAGAGGCACCGGCTCGCAAAACGTGCTCTGTAATTTGCCTTCGTCGATGGAACTCTCTACAGAAGGTCCTTCGATCACCTATGGCTACAATTCTTAGGACCAAAGGAAGCTAATAAGGTCATCCAAGAAATCCATGACGGACTCTGCGGATCCCATCAAGCCGGTCCGAAGATGAAGATCAAGATTAAAAGAATGGGCTACGTTGGCCCACGATGATTCAAGATTTCATCAAACATGCAAGGCGATGCCATTCTTGCCAAATATACGGGGATTTCATAAATCAACATCCCAATCCGCTGCACCCAACTGTAGCCAGCTGGCCATTCGAGATGCGGGGAAAAAAATATAGTTGGCCTCATCAAACCAGCGTCCTCTGAATGGCATCGGTTTATTCTCATAACTACCGATTACTTCTCCATGTGGGCGGAGGCAGTACTACTCAGGGAAGTAAAGACAGAAAACATCGTGCACTTCTTCAAGACTCATATCATATATCGGTTCAGAGTCCCGCGACGGGTAGTCTCAGACAACAGACCAGCATATCGAAGCTACAATATAAGTCGCTTTACCCAACAATACAAGATAAACTGGAGATACTCTTCTGTCTATAACCCTCAGGCCAACGGTTTAGCTGAGCCTTTCAACAAGACCTTGAACAAACTCATAAAGAAGACTGTGTCTAAAAATAAAAAAGATTGGCACGAAAAGCTACAGGAAGCACTATAGGCCTACCAAACGACGTTCAAGACGGTCACGAAAATGACAACCTATGCATTGGTGTTCGGAACGTAAGTGGTGCTCTCTTTAGAGATTGAACTCCCTTCTCTATGAATGGCGATTCAACAGGAGCTCACTGACGAGAAAAATGCTCACCTTCGGCTTGAAAAACTTGACGCGTTGGATGAAACCCGTTTTGGAGCACAACAAAGCCTCGAAGCCCATAGAGCAAGGATGACCTGAGCATATGGAAGACTAACCAGACCGAGAACGTTTCATCAAGGCGAACTCATATTGGTGGTCAAAAAACCGATGATTCCCAGCCGTGCAAAACAGGGAAAGTTCGAGCCCAACTATAAGGGCCCCTACATCATAGAACATGTCTATCAAGGTGGAGCATACATACTGATAGACATGCATAGCGAAAGACCTCTTCTACCAATAAATGGTCGATTCCTCAAAAAATACTACGCTTAAAGAGTGGCGATTCGGGTCAATGATAGATGACGACGCTTGTGTCCACTCGCTATCTTCCTGAAATCAAAACTCTGAAAGTCCTACCGGATGATAGTGCCTCAAATATACACCAAGCCCTACGGTATAGATCATATAACCAACCGTATACTATCTACGGGCATGGACGGTCTAAGTCCCCTACGGACCACTATGTCCCTAAACTAGAATGATGGACCACAATATCCCTAAACTAATATTGGACCACCATGTTCCTAAAACTGGAAAGATGGACCATAATGTCCCTAAATTAATGTGTTGCCTTACGATAGATCTCCATATTGATCACCGTATACAATCTACGAGCATAAACGATCCATATCTTCCAAAAATTCCACCGGCAAGGCTACACCTGAAGTCCCACCGGCGGTGAAACTTTACCAACGAGGCAGTCGTGAAAAAAACCCAGCATGTTCATAAGTAAAATGGGCACGGATTAAAACCCGAAAGGGCTCCGTGAGTAAAACAGCAGGACTGTCGACGAGCTTGTGAAAACCTGAAAGGGCGCAAACTCATGAAAAGAAAGGAAAATGCACTTGTAAAGCCCTCTCGACCTTATAAGGAGAAAACACCTGCTTGAGATCCTTACGACTCACAAAAGAGCAACACACTTAAGAATCCCTACGATTCCTGAGGAGAAAAGGTACATACGAGATCCTCATGACTCGTAAGGAGAATATTTCCCCCTATAAGATCCCCACGGCTTACAGGATTTGAAAGCCTTAGTTATAAGGATCTAAAATTCTTAAGCCATCATAACCTCACAAAATTTATACCATACAAGTGGTCCAATATCGACTTTGTATACAATCCATGGGCGTAAATAAATATGTTCCCAACGAAGTCCCACCGAAGGGGAGTGTTATTCCTCGACGTGGTGAACAGCACTTGCGAGTCCCCATGACTTGCAAGGAAAAAATACTCTTGTAAGATCCTTATGACTTGCAAGAGAAAATACCGCTTAGAAGTACTCACAACCCCTAAGAACAAAATACACCTACGAGACCCTCTCTAATCGCAGGGAGAAATACCTTTATGAGACCCTCACGGCTCATAAAGTAAAAAAGCCTTTGTTGGCAGGGATCTAAACCTGTCTTCTAAGCCACCGTTGTCCAAACAGACAATGGAAAATGATGAGTCGCTCCTGGCATTACGCTACAGTATTAGCGATGCTGATACCAAACGACATCCAAACTCCCATGTTCCAAATTCCTGATCTCTAAGTCGCTAAACTGAGAATTAAAAAAAGAGCCGAAATGATTAGGCACCACGAACAAAAAGCCAAAATGTTTGGGTAATCGTGACTTTCGCGATAAAAAGCTGAAATGATAGAGTATTGCGGAGAATTAAAAAAATAAAATAAAATAAAGTAAAATAATAAAAATTCTGCCGTATAGGTATGTCAGTATCAACTCCTGTAGACAATTCACGAGCATAAATATATGAAAAAAGCATCATGTTTTGCCAGGCTGAAGGATGGAAACAGGTCTCAACAGCTACATACACAAGCTCAAAAACCATTAGACGTCGTCCTTTCTCGGAAGGGTGCGGTAATGACTTCTCAGGACTTCAATCAAAGCCTAACCTCAAGGTAAAGCGCCATGGTGACGCCTAACGCTGAATCATTTGATGACCATCTACACGTTGGCCTAAGAAGATTACTTGAGATATCGTATCCCCACATCTGATTGGATGGGAGATATGGTAAGTGCGTAGCTACTCGAAATAGCGACCCGAGTGGACGCAAGCCGAGAAGATATCAACTGACGCAATGGTGCGATGGATTACACTTAGTACTACAAATCTAACGGACTCTTGTGATAACAAGGGTTATGTATGTGTAACGTTAGGCCAAGTTTATCCATCAAAGGACGATAAGCTAATGCTCCAGGACGAGTACATAAACTAAGCCAGGTCATTGCAGCACAAAATAAAAAAAAGAGGTGCGAATATAAAAGGAAAGAGCGCTTCTCATTCATACATCAAAATGTGGGGTACAAACTACCAACCATAGACAAGCAAAAGATAAATTAAAATCAAGCGTTACTGCATCATTCATGATCTACAGTAGCAAAATGCTAAAATCGGGACTTAGGTTCTCGAACTCAAAAGAAAGTTTGAGAAAAGTATCTTCAGCTTCATCGATCATCTTCTTATGCATTTTCTCTCGAATGCAAGATTCGGAATCACCGCCGATATCTTCCATCCTCTGATACAAGGATATTATTGCCTTCTACTGGAAAACGCGATGCAAGATAGTAACAAGATCATCCCTCCGTTTCTTCAAGATCAGGCTCATCAGATATACTAAATACACATTTTCTCCAGCATCATCGAGTGCCTGGAGCGGCATAACCTCAAAGAGCACATGTAAAACTTTCCAGATTGATCCAATGATAATATTTAGAAGGGCAGAGCAGCGAGGGAGCAATCGACCATTGTGATCATGGATGTGACGTATCACCTTAGTATATTGAGCGACAGTATACTCTTGGCCTTGAAGGCGACCCTGAATGTGATTTTTTTTCGTAGAAGACAATTTCCTCAATGTCATACAGACGACCGACCATGTTACCTGAAAAGGAGACAAGAAAAATGTCATCCAAAATGCTATAATTTTAAAAGGGATGCATAACCAAAGGGGTGCGCATGTCCCATGAAGATCAAAAGATTTTCTAAAGCAACGGTGTATAACCCATCAGGGTGCGTACATCCAAAGAAAATCAAAAGATTTTCTAAATAATAGATGCGCAACCAAAGGGGTGCGCACTATTTAAAGGAAATAAAAACTTCAGGTGCACATTTTAATTTGATGGGACATGTCTTACTTGTCAAATCAAAGAAGATGAATAAGCAAAGCTTTGATGAAGAGCACTGGCTCTAAAGAAGAACAACGGTTCTTGAAAATTTTCAGAAAGAAAAAAGAAAGGATGCGTAGCCTCAAAGAAGGGAAGAAGGCCTTATTTATAGGAATCTAGAGTCGGTTCGACTTCTCATAGATCTTGGGGCAGATCTAACGGCTCGCAAATTGACACCGTTGTACGTACATGCAAGATACGTGCACATAGTTGGTGGGAGCATTTGTTCGCACCAATTTTAGGGTTCATTCAATGGATACGATGCACCACGTGCAAAGCACGTGCGCATGGCTTAGGCTCACCACATGCAAAGCATGTGCGCATGGAAAATGCCATTACATGCGATGCTACACGTGCATGGCACGTGCGCATGGATAATGCCATTGCATGCGATGCGATAAGTGTAAGACACATGCGCATGGTAAAGTCCATCGCATGTAGAAGAAACCCTTCTATCAGTTAACAAAATTAACAAAAATAATTAAAAATTGAACAGAATTGATCCTAGATCAATGATCTAATGATATGCACGCACCCTAAATTGATACAAATCAATTTAAATCTGTTTGTAATAACAAACTTAACAAAAATAATCAAAATTGATTTTTAGATCAATGATTCAATGGTGTGCATGTCATCTTTAATTGATATGAATCGATTAAGATCAAATTGAGATAAAAACCCACCCGATTGTTGGAAACAAACCATAAGAATTCCTTTCCTAAAAACCCACCCGATTGTTGGAAACAAACCATAACAATTGAGATAAAAACCCACCTGATCGTGAGATCAAATTGATATGAATCGATTAAGATCAAATTGAGATAAAAACCTCTCCATTACAACGTGGAGGATCTTTTGGGGGGTCTCTTCTTTGCACAAAGAAAAAAAGAAGAAAAGGCCCTCTGAGCCCTTGAAGAACCGAAGTTCTCAAAAAGAAAAACAAAGAAAAACCCTTACCAACTAAGTGAATAAAAATTGATGATGGCTTCTTTTTTTCACAAAAGCTAGTTCTTTTTATAACGAAACTAGTGCTTCTCCAAAAATAAAGATCGAACGATATTAGACTTTATCTCTCTCATACAAAAATCTATTGATTTCATGAGAGATCTATTCTAAGATCCATGATTTTGAACAAAAACCCTTGTCAAAAGGAAGATCACAGAAGATACAAATCGAAGCTAGTGATTCTGTTGAAAGTTTTGACTTTCATTAAATTTAAACGTACCATATGAATGCAATTTAAATCAAATAACAGAGATCTATATCTCCTTGAAAGCCAAAGCATTTGCACCATAATGCGCACCTTGGCCTAGAGTGTGAATTATGGATGCACGCATCACGTGATCTACACATGATTGCATGTGGTAAAAATGGGTTAGGCTTTTAGGTAAAGAAATTAGGTTTGAAGAAAATAAAAATAGAAATAGAAAGAAAATTGAAAAAAAAATTGAAAAAATATTTATTAAAAAATTACGGAAAATACAAGAAACCGGGATTTACATTGTGTATCCGCCGTTGGATGTTGATTTAGCTCCCTTATATGGGATGCTTCTATATTTACTATCATTGTACTCGGTTTATTCAAAATTTACAAAAGAGGTGATGTCCGTTTTTCAAACAATAGTTCAAAACAAGCTTTACTTTTTACAGAACTTTTCAAAACATCACCCTCCACTATTTCTTTAAAAAATGGTTTAGATTCTGAGTTTTAGCTTACTTGAATTGCGTCATAGTCTTTAGATGTAGCGTGATTTAAGTGCCGATCACTTCCGTTTCTGGGTCGTGACAGAATCAATGAATATGTTTAGAATATGTAATACAGTATCATGCATAGAATAATTATGTTTAGCCCTTGAAAATTGTGAATTTTCAATTTTCTTAATTTTTTAAACATTTCAAATTCTATAATTCATGAAAATCATGGATTTTCATTTTTCTCGATTTTTTCAATATTTTGCATGCAATAATACTCGAAAATCTTGTGTTTTTTGTTTTCTTTAGTTTTTCAATATTTCGCATGTTATATAACTCAGAAATATCGTACATTTTTAGTTTTTCAAAATTCTCGAGTTTTTCAACAATTCATATGTTATAACCCATGAAAATCATGGATTTTTTGTATTCTAGAGTTTTTAATATTTGGCATGTTATATAGCATTCAAAAATTGCCAATTTTTAGTTTTCTGGAATTTTACAATATTCCGCATGGCCAAAGAAAATTATGAATTTTCAATTTTTTAAAAGTTTTTTAATATTTTGCATTTATAACTCATTATAATAACATAACTTTCTGGTTTCTCGAATTTCGATACTTCTCATGCCACAATCCACGAAAATCGCGAATTTTCAATTTTCTTGATTTTCTCGAGTTCATTAATATTTCACATGTTAGAGCGAAATTTAATTCCGGATTTCCAATTTTCTTGAGCTTTTCAATATTTTGCACGCTATATATAACCAGCGAATATTGCAGATTTTCAGTCTTCTCCAATTTTTCAACATTTTTTTCATATATGAAAATCATGGAATTTTAGTTTTTCGAGCTCCGAGATTTTCAATGTTTAAATGCATAACCAACGAAAAACACGGATTTTCATTTTTCTTGATTTTTTTCTTCAATATTTTCCATTCAATAGCCAATGGCAATCGTGGATTTTCAATTTTCTAGAGTTTTTCAACAATTTGCATGTTATAGTCCACGAAAATCGCGGATTTTTCAGTTTTGGCTAGTTTTCCAATATTTTGTATTCTATATCATACGAAAATAGCGAATTTTCTGTATTCTAGAATTTTTCAAAACCTTCTAAAATTGTAAATTTTTAGTTTTTCGAGTCTTACTATATTTCGCATGTTATAGATTAAGAAAATTACGAATTTTCAGTTTTCTTTATTTTTTAATATTTACATCTTATACCACACAATAATCTTTTAAATTTTTGTTTCGTCAAGTTCTTAAATTCTTCGCATTACCCATGAAATCACGAATTTTCAGTTTTTTTTTGAGTTTTTCAGGTTTCTTGAGTTTTTCAATATTTTGTGTTCTATAATAACTCATGAAAATCGTGAAGTTTTAGTTATCCCGATTTTTTTAATTATTCGGATTCTAAAGCCCATGAATATCGCAGAATATCAATTTTCTTGAGTTTTCCAAAATTTCGCATGCTAACCTAGAAAATCGCGAGTTTTCAGGTTTGTCGTATTTTTTGCTATATTTCGCAAGATATAATCCACGAAAATTGTGGATTACCGGTTTTCTCGTGTTTTACAATATTCCGCATGTTATATAACTCGTGATAATGTCGAATTTTCAGTTTTCTCGAGTTTTTAAGTATTCTCGGGCTGTTTAATAGTTCACATGCTATAATTCCCGAAAATCATAAAATTTCGGATTTTTTTTTATTTTTTCAATAATTTGCGTGTTTCAGTTTTCTCGAGTTTTTTCAACATTTTGTGTATATATAGCCAACGATAATCGCGGATTTTCAGTTTTTCGAGTTTTTAAAGTTTTCTTGAATTTTTCAAAATTTTGCTTTCCATTACATACGAAAATTGCGAATTTTCTTTGTTCTAAAGTTTTTTAATAATTGGCATGCTACCTTCGAAAATTTCGAGTTTTAATTTTCTCAAGATTTACAATATTTCGCACCCCGTAGCCTAAGAAAAATTCAAATTTTAGTATTCTTGAGTTTTTTTTAATATTTTGCATATTATAGCTCATTATAATAACTTAACTTTCTTTTTTGTTGAGTTTTCTTTTATATTTCGCATGACATAACCCTCAAAATCGTGAATTTCAATTTCTCGAGTTTCACAATATTTTGCATGCTTGCCCATGAAAAATGCGAATTTTCAGTTTTCTCGGGTTTTTCATCATTTCGCATGTTAGTCCACGAAAATCACGGATTTTCGGTTTTGTCGAATATTTCAATATTTCAATATTTCTCATGCTATTTTTTTTTGTATTTTTGAGTTTTTCAATATTTCGCGTGTCATATGCTTTAAAAATAGCGAAATAACAGTTTTCTCGAGATTTACAATATTTCGCCTAGTACATACATATCTTGGGATTTTCAGTTTTCTTGGGATTTTTGATTTACATGCTATGTCCATGAATATCGCGGATTTTCAGTTTTCTTGAGTTCTTGGAATATTTCTCATTTTTTCCTGCTTAACCCACGAAAATCGTGAAATTTCATTGTTATAGAGTTTTTCAATATTTTCACTTTTCTTGAGTGTTATCAAGTTTTTCAATATTTAGCGTGCAGTAGCCATCAAAAATTGCAAATTTTAGTTCTCTATAGTTTTTAATAATTCAAATGATATAGTCCAAAGAAATTATATTTTCTCGAATTTTTCAATATTTTGCATGATATAGCCTTAAAAATCACGGATATCAGTTTTTCTTGGGTTTTTAAATACTTCGCATGCTTGTCTACGAAAATCACCGAATTTTTAGTTTCCTCAAACATTTCAAAATTCTCGAACTTTCAGTTTTCTCAAACATTCCAAAATTTTCAAATTTTCAGTATCACATATGCTTTTGTTCCCGAAAATCATGAATTTTCATATTTCTCGATTTTTTAAAAATATTTTGCATTTAATAACTCATGAATATCACAGATTTTTAGTTTTTCAAAATTTTGTATGCTAATTTTCAGTTTTCTCGAGTTTTTCTATATTTCAACATGCTATAACCCACAAAAATCGTAGATTTTCAATTCTTATGGGTTTTTCAAAATTCATGAATTTTTCAACATTTCGTACACACAAAAATCGTGGATTTGCAGTATTATCAAGTTTTTAATATTTTGCATGTTATAGCATACAAAAATCACGTATTTTTTGTATTCTAGAGTTTTTCAATATTTGGTATGTTATAGTCTTCGAAAATTGCAACCTTTTAGTTTTAGTTTTCTCGAATTTTACAATCTATTTTATATACTTTTTTCAATTTTTTAATATTTTGTATTTATGAATTTTCATCTTTTTCTTTTTTGAATATTTTGCATTTATAACTCATGATAATAATTTAACTTTTTTGTTGGATTTCAATATTTCACATGCCATAGCTCAAGAAAATCGCGAATTTGCAGTTTCTTAAGTTCATGGAGTATTTAATATATTATAGCACACGATAATCCCGGATTTTCAGTCTTCTTGAGTTTTCCAATAGTTCGCATGTTATATAGCCCACGAATATTACGGATTTTCAATTTTTCTTGAGCTTTTCAATACTTTGCATGCAATCCACAAAAATCATGGATTTTTGGTTTTCTCAAGTTTTTCAACAATAACCTACGAAAATCATGAATTTTCAGTTTTCTCGAGTTTTTTTAGCCTTTTCAGGTTTTACAACATTTCGCATGCTATATATAGCTCAATAAAATTGCAGATTTTCCGTTCTCTCGAGTTTTTCAATATTTTACATGATATAGCCAAAAAAATTCATAAATTTTCAGTTTTTTGAGTTTTTCAATATTTCGAAAGCTACAGCTTACAAAAATCGTGAATGTTCAATTTTCTCGATTTTTTCAAAATTTTGAAAATTTTCAATATTCCACATGCTAACTCTGAATTTGAATTTCGAATGAATTTCTACGCCGTTTTCTTCTCTAACCGTCTCTAACGGCTATTAACTGTTTTATGACAGTATTTGGCACTTATAGGTAGTTAGGATAACTTCCCATTTGATCCTTATAAATACCCATGAGATCTCACACTTTCTATTCAACCATTCATTACAAATCTATTGAGAATTTTTCTTGTTCTTCTCGTGCTTAACTTGTCCAAATCTTTTTCATTTCCTCTAGAGTCAAAACCTGATATAATCTCTCAAATCAATTCTTGCACAACACCGGTTATAATCTTTTGAGATCATAGGATTGAGAGTGAGTGAATTTTTCGTTTTTTTAAAACAATTATAAACCCATGAGAGAGGGTGTCTCTCAACCCACAAGAAAGGGTGTTTCTCAACCCACGAGAGGGGTGCCTCTCACCCATGAGAAGTGGTGCTTCTCAACCCACGAGAGAGAGTGTTTCTCAACCTATGAGAAAAGGTGTTTCTCGACCCACGAGGCGGGATGCTTCTCAACCCATAAGAGGGATGCCTCTCATTGCTTGAATTGGTGGATTCGGAATGGAAAAAGAGATCTTTCTAGAGAGACGTGGATTAGAGAGGAAAGTGCGTATTTTCTAGAGAATTACGGGCTAGAGAGGAAGAAAACTTGTTTCCTAGGGAATCACAAGTTCAAGAGTGTGATTCTTGTGAAGAGAGATTTTCCCTCTTCACATCTCTGTGAAGAGGGATTCGTGTTCTTCACAACAATAGTGCAGAAATCCTGAGAAGGTGTCTCAGACGGGTACTAGTCACAGGAGCGTGGTGAATCCTAGTCAACTATTTTATGTATTTGCGTTGCTTTGACTCTATTTACTTTTTTTGTGATTGTGTTGATTACCGTATTAAGTTTCATTGTTTTAAACTTGTTTAAATCTTTTCCATAAAAACTTGGTAATCGATTGACATATAATAATTAAGATTTTAAATTTGCCATAGGACACATAATTACCTTATTTAGTTTTTCAATATTTCTTAATATTTCAGTAATCGAGGAGAGGATGTAGCCGATTATGGATGCAAGGTGTATGGATTGGGTGATACCTTATAATCAAGGTGGGGATGTAGCCGATTACGGGTACACGGCGGAACACGGCAGATATCCGGAGGATACTAACCAGTGTTATTTGATGAAATGGCTGTTCCGAGAAATGGTGCATTTATTGATGATTCCTTGTTGATATTGACTATACTTTACGTGACTCAGTTACATTGCACTGATATTCTTTTTCCATGTTTATTATGTTGTATATATGTATCTTATGATGTTATTTCCATTCACTGAGTTGACAACTCACCCTAGTTATGCCATAGCTCTACCGTACAGATACCTAGCAGCGTCGTTGGCACCTCATCTTTTGGGATTCTCGCTTATTTTGCTAGGTGGTTACATACTTAGTAACCGCCTTTTTGTGTACTATACGTTTCTTGTATCTATTGTTACTCCATCGACCGGGATATGTATTATTATTTGACTTAAATCGAGTCGAAACTTGATGTATATTCTTTTGGGTCGAACTCATATGGAGTCGACTATTAGCTTTACTTATGCAGTTATTTATAGTTTGCTTGTGATACTTCGCCTTCAAGCATCATATATTATTGTGTGGTTGAGTGTCACATCCCGCTTCCCAAAATATGAAATACGGGGGGTGGCTAGGCCAGCCATGCTCCTACGGTCAAGGAATAATCCCGTCGTAGTCACACTTCGGTTTCTAGCATTACATGGTAATCAGTAAACACAACACAGAAGTAAATGAAACACATCACTATTTTATTACATCAACTTTCATTGTTCACAATTTACAATAGTTCAACTAGAAAGGAAACTACTAACCAAGTGCGAATACAATGTTACTTTAGGGAAAGCGGTGAAAGTGCTAAAAGTAAACCGTCTAAATCTCTGTAAGCTCAAACGGTAGAACTGACTCCTGAGCGGCGTCCTCTCCATACTCTGAGCATGTATACTCAGGTTGTCATGACGACACAATAGCAATAATATAGTAGCAAAATAATAAAGCATGAAATGAAGGGTAGTAACAGTAGAGACTGTGAATGCAGGTAATCGGTGTATCAAAAATCAACATAGTACATGATCTATGTTCATATTGCTCTATAGGTCAATTTGAAATCGAACTATGGAAAAGAGTGATCATGTTTAACGAGGGTCTCGTGCGTACCCGAGACTACAGCCCGCTGTTTCCCGAAATAAAACCCTGTCAACCAAACCGCTAACTCCATAACCTAAAATATATATATAAGAGTCGTTGTTCGAATGATCATCCTATAAATCGCTAAACCTCTCTAAATACAAGTTCCATTCCACTTCGATTTCCCCCCTTTTCCCCAGGTTTCAATAACTATATGTATGGGGCTAGTTGTGTACAAGTACACATCAATAATACTGTTTTATTCACTTTTCACTGCACTGTTCACTTTCACGAATCATTCACTTTTCACTGGCGTACTTGACACAACTAATCTGATACACTCATGTTCGACAATGCAATAATCTCTAAAAATCAATAAGAGTGTTTGCTATCACTAAAGGTGTCACGGTCGGGTAAGTATGTGAATTATGCCACTGATCAAGTCATGCGCAATATGAATCATTACGTGCCTTATGAGTTCAGAAAAAATCATATTAAATCGTATGATCGTAATTAGTCAAAATAATACAAAAGGGGTAGAAAGTAAATTTAAATAGAAATCCAAAAAAATTGGTTTTAGGTCAATCGGGTTTCATGTTTGCGAGTTACGGTCATTCTATTATAAGTGTTCACTGCTGAAAATCCAATTCTTGAACTGAAAGTCCGTTTCGTAACACGTTTTACTCCCTATTAGGATCATAATTAGGCAATGCTACAGTTCAACTAATTACAGGCATATGAGTTTACTTTACATAGTAGAAGACGGATCAATAATAGGCATGTTAATTTAGGAGTTATCATCCGTTTATTGATGAAGGGTGTAAACTGAAATTGCAGAAGCCTGCTGTACATGTCATCCGTTTAAAATATGTTTAAAATACCAAATGATATTGGAATTCAATGAAACTAGCACCATTGGAAATATAAAACAATTTTATATGCAGCAGTAAATGGCTCCTCACACTATCATAATTAAAAAATAAGTTTTCAGGTGTATAAAGGCATGTTAAGGGGTGAATTCCTGCTCTGGACTGCGGTCCAAAGTCAGGTAAGTTCTCTGTTTTAAATATTCAAATGATATTTTTAACAATAAACCTATATGTCATGTTAAATATTATACAATACAATTCACAACAAACCAAAGAACGCTGTGATTAGATTTTTCTGGAATTAATTATGAATTTAACGGTGTTGAGTGTTCGGTAAAACGCGAGTTTCGATATAGACGCTAAAGGCGCCACTTCATGTGCGAAAACGATATCGATTTGCCACCAAATTTCTATAGAGTGTTTGTTAACAGTATCAGAGTCTAAATATCATGAGTTCCACCATTTTAAGATATGTTTTGGTCTATAGTTTCACATCGATCAATCTCGATTATGCATCAGGGTGTTTTATCAGTGCAATTACTAAATATTATCATAAAGAAAATAGCAATCGCTATACGGGTTCCAATCACAACCACTAACTTACTACGATTTATTATTGAAAACACGGCGATACTTTACGGTTTATAGCTAGACACACACACACGCATATATTTATACACATCGATCTATCATTACTATAATATGTAAAGCAAGTGTAGTTCACTTGCCTAGCGACGATCATGACGACGAATGGCATGGGCTCAACGCACGTACAGGCTAGACACGACACGGCAACACCAAGGGCTCGGTTGGGCACAGTAGCAGTGGTGGTGACGACGATGAGCTTCAGTTGGCGTGAAGGTGGCTGGCGACGTCGAGTGCAGAGGGGTTTGGCTCAGCAACGGTGACGGAGTCGGCTGGCAGTGGTGGTCATGGAGGAGCTATGGGAGGGTGGTGGTGTTGGTGAGCGACTAGTCTAAAATATTGCACATTTGTATGAACATTTTCCCTACTATTATTAAAAAATAAAAGGTGTTTATTGTGAATATAGAACATATATGGGTTTATTTGTAAAAAGATTATTATCATATATTTATACATTTTAATTAATATAATTAAGGAAAATATATGCATATAATATTTAAATGAAATATTAATAATTAAAATATGCATGTCATATCAAATATTTCTAATCAATATTCTTAAGATTTAATATCATATAAATGGTTAGAATAATATCTCAAAAATATCGAATACTACAAATACTTTGATTTGAGATATTGTGCAGGTATTAGCTCAGGTCTGGAATCCAAATAAGAGATCCAAGTCAAATCAGGATATCGAAACCGAATCTGTCAAATTTTAGAAGCAAATCGAGAGATCTAGCAACGGCAGAAACTCAGAGCATTATTTTCAGAATCTAGACATCAAGAGGATCTCCAAATATTAACACAAAATACCAGAAAAAATATACAAACCTAGTTCCACTAAGTTGCGGCTGAACCGCAGCCAAAGAGGGTGATATGCGGCGGAACCACGACGCAATCAGAGCCGTAGGATGTGAGATTTTTTGGATTTGATCGTAATTGTATATCCTCACATATGGAATCTAGGGTTTCTGGTTTCAAATACTATATAAAAGACCGATGGCTGTACATTCAAAATCATCATCGAAGAGATCAAGAGATCCACGTATCCGGGTGATCATCATCTATTCATCAACCTCCAACAAAGAGAGAGATTTAGAGCAAACTAGGGTTCTTGTAATCTACTTTCTAAGGAGAATTGTTAATGCAATAGTTGATTAATAAAGGTAGATTTTATTTTAATTCTTTTTGCATTTATTTTTCTGCACTTACTTTTACGCATTACTTTTTCTGCACCTTAATCATGATTTCATTCATCTTCAACCTTTCTTCACTAACTATGAACGAGTAATTCCTAATTTGTTAGGATTTGTAGGATAGGGTAGGATAGGGTAGGATAATGGATGAAGAAATCTTTTAATTTCTTTTAAACATTTTAAAGTTTATAAACTTTAGCAAAATAAATGTTAACCTTCTTATCGAGCGCGCTATCAATTTATTGATAGACTTGACCGCGATTTGAGATCGGTTGAACACTTGTTTTGTTAAGGGTTAGACATGAATAGAGATCAATAAAAGGACAAGGGTTAGTAGTGGGAAAACCCTAGTTTCCTCCAAGAACCCTAATCTACATTCATCACCATCGCTCTAGTTTTAAACTATTAAAAAGAGTCATTTTTAATTATTCATCCATTACTACTAAGTCCTATGAACCCTACAAGCCTTTTTATTATAAATTTTATATCCGTTCTAAAATATAACGACAAACAATCACCCATTTTTCATCAACTCGTTTTAAGCAAGAAAAGAGTTCATGTTTCCCTGCGGACGACCCGTACTCATCACGGCTAGCTACTTGCGACACCGTTTTGATTGCGGTTATTTACAAAAACACTTCTTTCGCAAACGACCAATCAAATGGCGCCGTTGCCGGGGAAACAATCGTAAATTTTTTTCTTGTTATTCGGGTTGATTTCTTATTAAAACCAGCAAACATAAAATAAAGAGAACCAAAACCGCATTTTGTATTTTCAACGATTATTGTGCGAATTTTGCAAGGGAATATGGAATAATTAGAGCAGGCAAATAGAGATCCGGAGTCTTCCAACTTGGATCAAAGGAGTATAGGGATGCTCTGAAGAAAAATTAGCAGTAGATCCTCCAAAGAGGCGGTGGAACTGCGGCACTTTGGTGCTGTTGGCGGTGGAACCACGGCTTCTTGGTGAATTGGGCCCCCAAAATTCTCAAGTAATCCCCTTTTATCTTTATCTCTCCTCTAAAGCTCCAATAAAATGATTTTATTTGCAGGATTCTTTGCAAACAGCGTCGCTCAAAAATATTTTTGCGTGTTTTGATTTCTGTTTGTTTTTGCATTTTTAAACCGGACCTTAAGGGGCAATAAACCCAAATTCAGATTAGGTGGGAATTTCATCACCCTTCCTAGGCCCCACAAATCATAAACGAGCATACTATGACCCTACATTAATAAAAAAATATCTATACCTAGCCCATAAGGATATTCGTGCTCAATTAGGACAGAGGAGGGTCGTGGGTAATCTATTTCTTATCCGCATTTCTCTTATGGTGTCTAAGCAAGTGTGACTAAGGAAAGTGGTTACTTCATTAAGCCCGCTATTTCGGTGATTCGTATAGCGGATAACTCCCACTTACCTGGCACCTACCCGGCCACAAGATTGATAAGGAGGCAGTAGAGGATTGATCCTGCGACTTGTCCTTTGGAAGTCTAGGAGCGGTCTAGTGTCTTGACCTAGGTGACCCTAGATCTAGGGATTGATTGTGCATTTTGTGATTTGTTGAGTCAAGCCTCAAGTCCGACTATTTTTTCAAAACAAACCCTTTAAAAATCGTTCTCACACACGTTGCCATGTGCACTAAACCCGTTTAGTGTATGATTGGCTGGACATGGGATTCTAGTGCCCGTCTTGTTCGACTTCGACGTCGGTGCTTCTTCATCTTCTATTTCTCCTCCACCCACCACATCTCCCGAGATGGACGGATCTCCATTGGGTTGCAACCCCGTACGCGGACCCCTTTCTACTTGTCTGTCTCTTCCACCAGCCAATGGGGATACTTTCAAAATTAAACCCCATTTCATTAACTTGTTGCCCAAATTTCACAGGCTTGAATCCGAAGATGCTTACGCTTTTATAACCAAATTCGAAAACATATGCAATGATGAGCACAACCCAACTTTGAGGGGATGCTATGAAATTACATCTTCTCCCTTTTACCTTGTGCGATCTAGCAGAAAAATGGTTTTATAACACTGTCGCACATTATATCGCTAAATTAGATGAATTCGTTATAACATTCCTTAAGAAATTTTATCCTCATCACAAAACCGCCCGTTTTCGAAGCGAGATTAACCATTTTACCTAACTTCCCAACGAACCATTTTGGAAATGCTTTGAACGGTTTAAAGATCTTCTTGTCCAATGCCCTCATCACGAAATCGACAGATGGCAACTTTGCCGAATTATATATGAGGTTGTTAATCCAGCGACAAAACAAATGCTAGAAACCATTTATCAATGCCATTTCATGTCAAAAGACGATGGCGAGTCATGGCAATTTCTGGAAGATCTCGCCGAACAAACGTTACAATGGGAGAGCACTAGACCAACATCATCTTCATCTAGGGCAAGCATCCATCAGCTCGACGTTTCCATCGCAGTGAAAGCCGAAATGGCCGCGATGCAAAAGAAACTCGAGGCTATGGAAAGCAAATTCTCTTCAGCCTCCCTAAACCAAGTTACGCTCTCCAAAACCGTGTGTGGTTGTTGTTTTGACCCATCACATTTAACGAAAGAATGTCCTTTGAATCCTCCGTCTCCAGGTCATGAACAAACCAATGCTGCTTTTCAGCAACAACCTAAAAATGACCCTTATTCATCCACATATAATTAGGGATGGAAGAATCATCCTAATTTTTCTTGAAACCAAAACCAAACTCAAACTCAAAATCAGTTCCTAAGCCAAAATAACTGTCAAAGGCTTCCCCCACAACAACAACAGCCACCACACCAAATTCATCACACCTTTCAACTGCAATCTTTTCAAAATCCGGCCAACAACCTTGCTCCATATAATAATATTTCAATGGCCGATATCAATAAAATCTCTACACTCGAACGAAGGTTAGAAACGTTCATTAAACAATCCACGCAAACGACGGCTAATTTAGCGTCTTCTATCCAAACGTTAGTGCAACATACTGCTTCCCACGGTGAAAGCATAAAATCGATAGAAGCATAAATTGCACAGTTAAATGCTGCGATGAGTGAAAGAGAGAAAATGAGACTTCCATCTTAACCTTTACCAGATCCCGGCCACTCACAAAGCGCAAATCTCATCCTTCAAAATCATAATGTGAGTGTCGTAACTACGTTGAGATCGGGAAGAGTGCTGAATAACCAAGTCGGTGAACAAGTTGAAGTTGATGATATTGATGATACCCCAGCTACTACTTCTACTCCTACTTCGTCTGATCCAATATCTTTTTCTGAGCCTATTCTCCGTTTTCCACTAGGCTCGAACCCTTAGCCCATTTCCTTGAAGGAATTACCATTTACGACCATCCCAAATCCAATTTTGGGATCCATTCCATATTCACAAACTTCTTCTTAAAAGCTAGACCCAACCCTTCTTGATAAAGCTCATTTTCCAAGCAGGTTGAGGGCCAACAGACCAAGTCCACAAATGGAGAAGATTGTGTAAATTTTTAAGCAAGTTAACATAAATATTTCTCTCATAGATACTATCTAACAAGTTTCTTCCTATGCGAAAATTTTAAAGGACTTGTGCACTAGGAAAAGGAAAATTCAAGTGCCTAAAAAAGTTTTCTTAGCTGGTAATACGAGCAATTCTTTTACCCAACATGTGCCTAAGAAACGTAAGGAGCCTGGTTGTCCTACAATATCTATTGCTATTGGGGGTAAAAATATCAATCGTGCTCTACTCGATTTAGGTTCTAGTGTTAACTTGCTTCCGTATTCTGTTTATGAGCAATTAGGTATAGGAGAGTTAAAACCTGCGCACTGCACTCTCCAGATGGCCGATCGATCTATCACCCAACGTAGGGGTGAGCTAGAGGACGTGTTAATCAAAGTCGGGGAATTTATATTCCCTTTGGCCTTTATAGTTATAGATACACAGCCTGTGGCTAACCTACGGAATCAAATTCCGGTGATTCTAGGTCGGCCTTTTCTAGTAACTTCCAACTCAATAATCAATTGTTGTAACTGTTCAATGAACCTGTTTTTTAGGAAAATGACAATTGAGCTTAACATCTACAAGTTAGGAAGTCAACCCTTCGAACCTTATACTCATATAATAGATATATGTTCTGTCAACAAGATAGCTACCGACAGTTACGAATTAGAGGAGCTTCATGATATTGATCTCGACGCCACTAGTGCGTTATTGTTTGATCCTGTTATTTATTATACATGTGAAGACCCTTCTGTCGTCAAGTCCACACCCAAGTTCGAATCCTTTGACTTGTCTAATAATTTAGTCGAGTATCTGAGTATCATACCTTTCTTTTCGATAAGATTATCATTCAGAATATCGATGGAAGTTTTGAAGACATTTTTGCCGATGAACTCGCATTCTTAAAAGACATGGATGTTGTGATGAATCAACCTCCACTCAAAGAAGTTGAACCGCCACCCCTTCTTCTTATCAAGTACGAGAATGCGAATATTCCACTTACTCCTTGTCTTTCACATTCGCGTTTTCATCCACCATCACTGTTTCGTCTCTATCAACCGAGACGTAAACCCGTTCAATTACACCTCTTATCTTCACCCCACTTCTTCACGTCTATCTGTGACATGATCTTCTACCAACCATGGTGTCACATTGATAAAATATTCGAATGGTTGGTGTTGACGTTTGGTCTTCGTAAAACTTTATATAGACCAATAATATTTCCCCCATCTTATGATTTCAATGCTTAAAAATACTGTTTTACTTAAGTTTAGGGGGAGAAGAAAAATATTTTAGCTCTCTGAAAGAAAAACAAATTTTTGCACAATTGTGAGCCAAAAATAAGTTTTGGGGAGAATTTCACTGTCATTAATTCTTGTCCTCTTTACTAATCATTGAGAATTTTTTCTCCCAAGTCTATAGGTTTTAAGAATTAAAAGATGACATCATTAAGGACACTACTGCAAATAGATTTGGTGAAGGTTTGTGCTTATTCATGAATCATTTTGCATTATACTAAATAAAAGCACTAAAAAATGTTGATAATAAAAGTTAGAAAGTGAAAAATACATATGAAAGATAGGAAGAAATTTAAGAAAAGCAAGAAAATTAGATGTTTTAAAATGAAGCTAGTAATAGGTAGTCATGAGCTGTTGTCTCAAGGGTTAGTAAGATGAAGGAAATCACTAATCTGCGGATAGAAACAAGTCTGAAAAGTAGTCCCTATTTTTAAGTCCAAACTTGTGAACGTTGATACCCTACTATACGCACTTGCACACATCTTGGAACTTGGGATAGTAGATGATACCTTGAAATGCTCTTGTTTAAAAGCCTCAGTATGAAGAAAAAATATATAAAGCAACAAAATATAAATGACACATAAAAAATAAATGGTGAAGAAAAATGAACACTGGTTTTGTAATTACTTATGGTAGCATAAAAAAATATAGTAGGGGTGTCTTATCACCTAGTGCCTTAGACCAACTAGTTTGGGAGCCACTGCTAAGACTTAGGTATTGCAAGACTGGGATATTGCTAATTACGCATTAACGAGTGAGCACATTTGGTAATCAGTTGGTTAGTACCTCAAGAAATATTAACGGTCGCATGAAGAATGTGTGAGCTATTCCATCTAAAAATATTCACCGACTAAAAAGTACTAAGGAAGATGGACAAGAGTATAATAGCTTGAATTGAATTCTCTAAGTGTAGGAATGTCTTTTACACACACGTAGGGGTATATGATCGATACTTGGAAGAAAGGTAGGGAGGACGACTAAAACCGATGTTTTATTGATAGATGATGCGATTTCTGACATCTTTTCAAGACTATTAAGATAGGGCTCATGGCAACTAAAAAACTAGTATAGTTTGAAACTTTTATTTTCAAGTTCTTTCTTTTATAAATTCCTTATCTTTGTATGTAACTTTCATTTTCTTTCTTTTATTATGTGATTTTGTAAGTGTAATCCCCTGAAAACCCTCAGGAGATAACACTCCTCCTACTAGGGACACCTAGAGATTTAAAGGCTTGTTACACGTGCTCAGTGGAATCGTGTTGCCTACGAAAGTGTGCTAGTTAGGTTTTTTTCTTTCTTTTTCTTTTTTCTCTTTAATAACTAGTTTGCTCAGAATGATCAAAGTTAAGTTTGGGGGTATTTGATTAATCTAAAATATTGCACATTTATATGAACATTTTTCCTATTATTATTAATAAATAAAAGATGTTTATTGTGAATATAGAACATATGTGGGTTTATTTGTAAAATGATTATTATCATATGTTTCTACATTTTAATTAATATAATTAGGGAAAATATATGCATATAATACTTAAATGAAATATTAATAGCTAAAATATGCATATCATATCAAATATTTCTAATCATCATTCTTAAGATTTAATATCATATAAATGGTTAGAATAATATCTCAAAAATACCAAATACTATAAATACTTTGATTTGAGATATTGTGCAGGTATTAGCTCAGGTCAGGAATCCAAGTAAGAGATCCAAGTCAAATCGGGATATCGAAACTAAATCTGCCAAATTTTAGAAGAAAATCGAGAGATCTAACAACGGCAGAGACTCAGAGCATTATTTTCAGAATCTAGACATCAAGAGGATCTCCAAATATCAACACAAAATACCAGAAAAAATATACAAATCTAGTTCCACTAAGTTGCGGCTAAACCGCGGCCAAAGAGGGTGATATGCGGCGGAACCGCGACGCAATTAGAGCCGTAGGATGTGAGTTTTGTGGATTTGAAGTAACTGTATATCCTCACATATGGAATTTAGGGTTTCTGATTTCAAATACTATATAAATGACTGAGAGCTGTACATTCAAAATCATCATCGAAGAGATCAAGAGATCCAAGAGATCCACGTATCCGAGTGATCATCATCTATTCAACTACCTCCAATAAAAAGAGAGATCTAGAGCAAACTAGGGTTCTTGTAATCTAATTTCTAAGAAGAATTGTAAATGCAATAGTTGATTAATAAAGGTAGATTTTATTTTAATTCTTTTTGCATTTAGTTTTTTGCACTTACTTTTACGCATTACTTTTTCTGCACCTTAATCATGATTTCATTCATCTTCAACCTTTCTTCACTAACCATGAGCGAGTAATTCCTAGCTTGTTAGGATTTATAGGATAAGGTAGGATAATAGATGAAGAAATCTTTTAACTTCTTTTAAACATTTTAAAGTTTATAAACTTTAGCAAAATAAATGTTAACCTCCTTATCGGGCGTGCTATCAATTTATTGATAGACTCGACCGCGATTTGAGATTGGTTGAACACTTGTTTTGTTAAGGGCTAGACATGAATAGAGATCAATGAAAGGACAAGGGTTAGTAGTGGGGAAACCCTAGTTTCCTCCAAGAACCCTAATCTACATTCATCACTATTGCTATAGTTTTAAACTATTAAAAAGAGTCATTTTTAATTATTCATCCATTACTACTAAGTCCCATGAACTCTATAAGCTTTTTTATTATAAATTTTATATCCGTTCTAAAATATAACGACAAACAATCATCCATCTTTCATCAACTCGTCTAAAGTAAGAAAAGAGTTCACGTTTCCCTGCGGACGACCCGTACTCATTGTGGCTAGCTACTTGCGACACCGTTTTGATTGCGGTTATTTTCAAAAACACTTCTTTTGCAAATGACCAATCGGTGAGGGAATGTAGTTGCGGTGTGGTGGTGTTCGACGAGGACAAGGAGGATTGCCGGAGGTGGAGGAGCTGGTGGTTGAGGAGACGATCGGCAGCAGTGAGGTGGTCGACATGAGCTCCGGTGGTAGGCGGTTGCAGGTGTCGGCGGATAGTTATGGGTGTTAGAGTTGGGTGCTCGGGTTGTTGAGTGGAGTCGGTGCAACGAGGCTCTAGTGGTACGGGAGATGGCGAGGGGCTCAGGTGGAGGTCGATGAGGAAAGGCCGATGGTGGCAGCAGGGGTGAGCCGGCGGTGGGTTTTGGAGAGAGTGAGGGAGTGAGAGAGGGCAAGAATGAGAGCGAAAGAGGTAGAGATTAAAATAGATAGGTCGAGAAATTATAGGAGAGGAGGAGGCCAGGGATCTCGAGGTTCTTTGGCGAGGGCGAGGTCGCGAGGGCGAGTGGGTCATAAGGGAGACGTGGGGGGTTTCTTTAGAAGGAAAAAAGAAAGAGAAAAAGAAGAAGAAGAGGGAAGGAGAGGGAGTGGGCCGGGTTTGGGGTTACCAGAACCCGGCTTTTATCTGTCTGTAGCAGATGTTCTGGATTTTGGCCTAACTGTGGAGATTTTGTATGATTTGTGTTATTTTGGACTGGGAACCTGTAACATGTAAATATGTAGCAATATGGATCAAAAGCACATGCCTATAAATAAACGAGCAGAAGAATGGGCGGTATTAAATGCAATATTCTGGTATGAACAGGGAGGTCGCTAGGGCGAGCGGGTCATGAGGGAGAAGCGGGGGAAAACGTGGGGGGTTTCTTTAGAAGGAAAAAATAAAAAGAAAAAGAAGAAGAAGAAGGAAGGAGAGGGAGTGGGCCGGGTTTGGGGTTTGGGCCGGGTTTGGGTAATTAGGGTTTAATTTTGGTAAAGAAATTAGGTTTGAAGAAAATAAAAATAGAAATAGAAAGAAAATAGGAAATTTTTTGGGAAAATATTTATTAAAAAAATACAAGGAACTAGGGATTTACATCATACCCCCTTACAAAAATTTCATTCTCGAAATTAAAAGAACGAAAACAACAAAAACAAACAAATGAACTACTACTCAAAAAGATGCGAAAAGAGCGAACAGATATCCTCCTCACGTTCCCAGGTAGACTCCCATGGAAAACGACCACCCAAGATACTCGAACTAGCGGAATGACCTTGTTCTTCAGGACCTTCTCTCTACGATCGAGAATAGTGGTAGGCTGCTCCACATAAGTTAAGTCGGTATCCAATATCAAATCTGAATGATCAAGAACATGATCGTCGTCTCGAACGTAATGCCGCAACCGTGACATATAAAATGTGTTGTGTACACCAGCTAACGATGGAGGAACGATAAGTCGATATGCCACCTCCCTTACTCGCTCTAGCACCTCGAACGGTCCAATGAATCAGGGACTGAGTTTTCCACGACTCCCAAACCTGATCACTCCACGAGTAGGTGAAATCTTTGGGAACAAGTGATCAACGACTTCAAACTCTGACAATCTCCTGCTGGCATCTGCCCAACTCTTCTGTCGGTCCTGAGCAGTCTTGATGCACTGTCTGATCTTCTGGACCTTGTCCACAGTCTTAACTATAAGCTTGGGGCAGTAACTTTCACTCACCAACGTCATCCCAACAAATAGGGGATCGACATTTCCGTCTGTAAAGAGCTTCGAACGAACCCATGTGGATGATAGCTTGGAAGCTGTTATTATAAGAAAACTCCACCAGATGAAGGTGATCCTCTCAAGAACCCTGGAAGTCCAGCATGCATGACCTCAACATGTCCTCTAGCATCTGAATAGTTCGCTCGGACTGTTCATCCGTCTGTGGATGGTAAGCCATGTACTTAAGACGTGTACCAAGACTCTCCTGTAAGCTCTTTCAGAAGTGGGAAATGAATCTGGTGTCCTTATCAGATACTATGTTGACCGGAACTCCATGAAGTTGCACTATCTCCTGCATGTACTTCTCTGCAAGTGACTCTATCGACTGTCCCACTCGGAAGGGTATAAAGTGTGCTGCTTTCGTGAGACGGTCGGAAATAACCCAGACGGCGTTGTTACCTCTTGGACTCCATGGTAGGACTGTCACAAAATCCATAGTGACATGCTCCCATTTCCACTCGGATATCGGAAGCGGTTGCAACAATCTATCTACCCTCTGATGTTCTGCTTTTACCTGTTAGCATACTAAGCACTTGGACACAAACCATGTACCGCCCCAGGTCTCGGTATATTTTCGTGCTTCCTGGATACACTGAATAAGCCGAACTGTGAGCCTCAGTTAGTACTTCTTCTCAAATATCACCCTTGGGAATTGTTGGATATGTATGGCCTAGAGGCCATTATTGTATATGTATACATGTGGATTCTTGGACATATGTATGTACAGGACAATCTCGCTCGATATGATAGTATGCTATTTGGTTTGTCTTTATCTTAACATGTGCATATATTTTACTTGTTATTACGTATCATTTATATATGTTGATAAACCCCGTAGGATCATTGCTTGATTACCGGCGTTGTGATAGCAATCATACTTATGGGAGCTGGGTAGTCGATAAGCACATCCTTAAATGTCCCTAGTCATGAGAGTATCGAGACAGGGCATCGATACTCCAGAGTAGACTGGTGTATACGTTTCGAGACCCCGACGAGGGGTGATGGTTGGTCCCGCAGCCATTGGTCTTTGGCACCTAAGATCATATACATATGCTCACTGGGGGTGAGTACACTGGACGGACTCATCGAGAACTGGCTAGATGGTATTATACCAGTCGTCAGATAGCAGTTCTCTGGTGACATGAGTGCAGATAGTCTGTCGACCTGAGATCGTCATTTGTCTCATGTGAGTTCCCACTAAGCTTTGATTACTACCCTACCATGGCTCTACTGAGTCGTGCAAGCAGGTTTTAGTTGGGTACAGTCCTGAGCCACTTGGAGGCAGTGAGCGATTGTCGGGGATTCGTCTTTCCCGGTATTGGGAGTCGATGTCGCGTTGTGTTCGATTAGCCAACACCACAAGTCCCTGGCCAGGGAGGATTGAGAATTACTGATAGGTAGATCAGTAGATTCTCGAATGGTCTTGAGCCACATCGGCACGACTTGTCAGGTTATTAGGGGTTTGATGTTTTTCACCCCCTAGACCCGGCATACGATACTCTCAGGCGAACAGACTGGACTGTACGGAGATTATCACGGATAGGCTCAGTAGGAGTTCGGATGAGTTTGCTCGTCGGACTTCTTTTCAACAGGTGCGTGGGTAGCCGTTACATACAACTAGTGCCGCTGACGTGTTTGTGGTTAAACCTACTACCAGCGTACTGTTGAGTCTTTAAAGTCCCATACATAGGGTTTCCCTGGTTCAGGCAAATCGATGTAGAGACCGAATGGTTTTATGTGCAGGGTTTCGATCAGATACTTGTACAAGCCACACGTATTTTGTTCGGACGGATAATATTAGCAGGCTTGGGATTAAGCCGCATTCTAGTATTATACCATTGGAGGTTTCGATCATATACGTGTACATGCTACATGTATTTTGTTCGGACGGATAATATTAGCGGGCTTAGGATTAAACCGCATTCTAGTATTATACTATTGAATTATTTTATCTCTGGTATTCGTATTTTTTGTGTACGAATACGGGTATGTATATACGGTGGGGGTATTCTAGTAATTTCACTAGAATGATTCTAGAAGAGGATACCTCATTTTGTTTTAAATCTATTTTTCTAAATAGATAATGAGGTGGAAGGATGAGGTGTATACAAGTATGGTTGAAGCATGGCTACTTGATTTCTTTATTCATTTGTTCTTACTATTCAAGCATGGTTGCAATATTCTATGAGAAATATTGCATGTTTGAAATTTTTCCAAGACTTAGCTATTCTTCACAATGCTAGTGTCATTCTACTCTTGCCTTTCTCTTTCCTCCTTTGTGCTCTCTTCTTCTTCCCAAAACTATAACCCTTTCATGGGTTGAGAATCCATGGTTTTGTGAGATAATCCAATCTAATTAACACTCTACATCTTCTAAGCTATCTAGATTAGCAAACTAGGTATTTTAGTTATCTCAAGTTTGAGGTTGGAGCTTGAACTATAGACTCTCGGGTGGATCGTCTTCAACACGAGGAGACCGACGACTAAGCTCGATCCTAACGGACAAGGAGCTCAAGAAGAGGAAAAGAAGACTCGAAGAACTTGGTTCATATAGGTGTAATCACTTCATAGCAGATTAATACCTTCGCAAGTTTTTGTTATTTAAGGCTTACAGTAGATCTTGGGTTTTGTCGGTGTTGCAAGCTTTAAAAATTGTTTTTGAAAATTCCGCCTCTCTATATACCCAGTAGAGTGTGAAACACCGCCTAACAGGAATGCAGTGTCTGCTACTGAATTTTAAAGAACCATCTCAATGTATGAGTAAATTTGTCCTCAGTCTGGCTTCCATCTGCTCTCTGAACTTCTGCAATCAAGGATCGTTAGCATATGCGGCCGTAATACGATCTACAAGTGAAGACTGCACCTGTATCTTCCAAAGTTGCCCGGTTGTACTCGGTGTAACGATTTCTAATTCGAGCTTCTGAAAGTCTTCAATGATACTCCTCTGACTGGTCAACATCATGACCGATGGCTTGCGACTGAGAGCGTCGGGTATGACATTTACTTTTCCCGGATGGTACTGTAAGTCCAAGTCATAGTCCGCCATTAGTTCTAGCAATCGACGTTACCTCATATTCAATTCCTTCCGAGTGAGCACGTATTTCAGACTCTTGTGATCCGTGTACACTTCTACCTTTTCTCCCAATAAGTAATGTCTCCAGATCTTCAAGGCAAAAACTACTACAGCTAACTCTAAGTCGTGAGTTGGGTAGTTCTTCTTGTGACTCTTCAGTTGTCGTAAGACATAAGCAACTACATGACCGTGCTTCATCAAAACACAGCCTAGACCTTTTCCTGAAGTATCGATGTGTATTCCCAAACCACCTGAATTATCCGGCACTGTAAGAATAGGGGTTGTGGTCAACTTTTGTTTCAGCAACTCAAAAGCCTGTGTACATTCTTTTGACTACACATAAGGCACTTTCTTCTGCGTAAGGTTCATCAAGGGTTCATCAACTCTTGCAAAGTCCTGACCAAAACGCCAATAATATCCTACCGATCCCAGGAAGCTTATGATCTCGACCACGGATTTCGGTGTCGGCCAATCTCTAACAGATTCTATCTTTGCTGCGTTTACTGATATGCTTATGCTCGAAACAATGTGTCCCAAGAACTGTACTTTGTCGAGCCAGAACTCGTACTTGCTCAGCTTTCCGTATAGCTTCTCTTCTCGTAGAATTTTTAGTACAGTTCGTAAATGTTCGGCGTGCTCCTCTCGAGTGTTAGAGTAGACTAGTATGTCGTCGATGAATACAATGACAAATGTGTCCAAGTATTTAGCAAAAACCCTGTTCATCGGATCCATGAATATTGTTGGAGCATTGGTAACACCAAACAGTATCACAAGAAACTCATAATGTCTATATTGGGTCTGAAAAGACGTCTTGCATACATCTTCAGCTTTTACTCTGATCTGGTGATAACCCGAACAAAGATCCAATTTCGAGAATACCTTAGCACCACCCAGTTGATCAAATAAGTCGTCGATGCACGGAATGGGGTATTTGTTCTTTATCGTTACTCTGTTTAGCTCATGGTAATCTATGCACATCCACAGCGAGCCATTCTTCTTCTTCACTAATAAAACTGGTGCACCCCACGGAGAAGCACTTGGACGAATAAATCCCTTCTCTAGAAAATCTCCAATTTGCTTCTTCAATTCTGCCAATTCAACTGGCGTCATTCTGTACGGTTCTTTAGAGACTGGTGTTGTGCCTGGAATCAGGTCGATTGAGAATTCCAAGATGCGAGGAGGTGATAAACCTGGTAAATCTTCAGGGAACACATCAAGAAAATCCCGAACGATCTCTGGCGCTGAGTTCTCGTCAATCTCCATAGCCGTCAATACTTTCAGCTTAGCTCTATACTTGACTGGCTCCAAAGATTCGCTTCCACCCTTGAAAAAAAACTTAGGGTGATTGGGGATGCTGAAAGTCACATTCCTGGCTCAGCAATCGATGATCGTATGGAATGAACTCATCCAATCCATCTTGAAAACTGCATCATAACTGTCTGTCCCGATTAAAAGGAAATTCGCATAGAATTCCCTGCTACAAACTATAACTGGAAAAGATCTACATTCTTGACTAGACACCATAATACCATTACCCGTATATATTTCCCAAGCCTTGGTTAAGGGTTCATATGGTATGGAGTGAGTGTCAACGAAATATGCAGATATGAAACAATGCGACGCTCCTGAATCAAATAGTACTCTAGTTGGCGTAGAATGAATGAATAGAGTACCTATAACAGCTTCACCCGAGGCCTTTGCCCGCTAGGCAGTCAGGGTGAAAGCCCGTCCCTGACCGCCACCTGTGTTGGTCTGCCTCTGCTCCAACGATCTCTGCTTCTACGATCCAGATCCTTCCTGTAACTCTGTCCGCTGACGGCAACCACTAACCCTATGCTGACTGGACCCGCAAAGTAAACACTGTCCCTTGGCATGGCGACAGTCCTTCGAGTATGTTTAGTTCTGTGACAGTAACCGCAGACCAAATCCTTCCTCTGTTGTTGCTGCTGGGACACAAAGGGACACTTCATCTGCGTTGTTTCTGGCCTGTGAACTGGTATGACCCTTTGGGATGATGTATGAGTAGGTGCCGGGATCACTGGGGGCCTCTTATCAGTTGAGCCGGAACCTTTGAATTTATTGATCGGCTTCTTATGAATTCATGCAGCGTTGAGTACTTACGTGAAAGTCTGCAACTCAAGGGACGCAATCAATTACTGCAGCTCAATGTCTAGTTCCTGTAAAAAATGTCTGGCCCTGGTTTCCTCTGAAGCAACAATATAAGGAGCTAATCTGCTCAGACGGTTGAATTCTTCCGCATATACATCAACAGGACGACAGTTCTGCTTCAGCAAGATAAATCTTTCCTCCATTTCTGCTTTGGCTGTGGAGGGGAAGTAGTGGTCTAAGAAGTATTCTTTGAACTTGCTCCATTCGATCGGCTCATCGATCCTTCTCTCTTTGACGGACCACCAAGTATGGGCCTCTTCTTCCAGCTGAATCTTTATCACGTTTACCTTCTATTCATCGGGGACCCGTGCGACCATCAGTAGGTTCTCCACATTGACTAGACATTACTCGGCCTCAAGTGGTTCGGCTAAACCTGTAAACATAGCCGGATGTAGTCTCCAGAATTCTGATACAGTGCCAGCTTTGGCAGGTATAGCTGGTGCAGCGGTGCCCTCGGGTACGGTAATGAGAGTTGTGGGTCCTCCCAATATGTTAATTGCCTATAGACCCTCGGTAAGTAAGCCAGTCTTTCTCTCTTGAGCTTCTATGAAGGTCATTAATACGTTCAGGATCCTCTCTGTGCAATCCTGGGAACTAGAGTCCGAAGAATGGTCGTCCGGGGAAGCCATGTCGTTGAAAGATAGATCAAAGGATATGGTTAGATACAAAGATGAAAGTAAAAGATAGTGAAGTGAAAACAACGTAATAAAGCATAAGTCATGTTATTCCTTTATACTAAGCTTAGCTCTGATACCAAAAAAACCATGTCACGCCTCGCTTCCTAAAATACGGAATACATGGGATGACTAGGCCAGCCATGCTCATACGGTCAAGGAATAATCCCGTTGTAGTCACACTTCGGCTTCTAGCATTACATGGTAATCAGTAAATACAGAAAAGAAGTAAAGAAAACACATAACTATTTTATTACATCAACTTTCATTGTTCATAATTTACAATAGCTCAACTGGAAAGGAAACTACTAACCAAGTGCAAATACAAGGTTACTTTAGGGAAAGCGGTGAAAGTGCTGAAAGTAAACCGTCTAGACCTCTACAAGCTCGAATGGTAAATCTGACTCCCGAGCGGCGTCCTCTCCAGACTCTGATCATGCATACTCAGGTCGCCAGGGCGACACAATAGCAATAATATAGTAGCAAAGTAATAAAGCATGAAATGAAGGGTAGTAACAGTGGAGACAGTGAATGCAAGTAATTAGTGTATCAAAAATAAATACAGTATATGATCTATGTTCCTATTGGTCTTTAGGTCAATTTGAAATCGAACTATGGAAAAGAGTGATTATGTTTAACGAGGTTCTCGTGTGTACCCGAGACTACGGCCCGTTGTTGCCCGGAATATAACCTTGTCAGCCGAACCGCTAAGTCCATAACCTAAAATATATATAAGAGTCGTTGTTCGAATGATCATCCTCTAAATCTCTAAACTTTGTTAAATACAAGTTCCATTCCACTTCGATTTCCCCCTTTTTCTCTAGGTTTTAATAAGTATATGTTTGGGGCTAGTTGTGTACAAATACACATCAATAATACTGTTTTATTCGCTTTTCACTGCACCGTTCACTTTCACGAATCATTCACTTTTCACTGGCGTGCTTGACACAACTAATCCGATACACTCACATTCGATAATAAAATAATCACTAATAATCAATAAGAGCGTTTACTATCACTAAAGGTGTCACGGTCGGCTAAGTATGTGAATTATGCCACTAATCAAGTCATGTGCAATATGAGTCACTGCATGCGTTATGAGTTTAGAAAAAATCATATTAAATCGTACGGTCTTAATTAGTCAAAATGATACAAAAATGGGTAGAAATTAAAATTAAATATAAATCCAACAAAATTGGTTTTAGGTCAATCGGGTTTCAGGTTTGCGAGTTACGGTCATTCTATTTTAAGTGTTCATTACTCAAAATCCAGTTCCTGAACTGAAAGCCCGTTTCCTAACACGTTTTACTCCCTATTAGGATCACAATTAGGCAATACTACCGTTCAACTATTTATAGGGCTATGAATTAAATTTACATCGTAGAAGACAGATCAATAATAGGTATCTTAGTTTAGGAGTTATGATCCATTTACCGATGAAGGGTGTAAACTGAAATTGCAGAAGCCTGCCGTACATGTCATCCGTTTAAAATATGTTTAAAATACCAAATGATACTGGAATTCAGTGAAACTGGTACCATTGGAAATATTAAACAATTTTATACGCAGCGGTAAATGGATCCACATACTTTCATAATTAAACAGTAATTTTTCAGTGTATAAAGGCATGTTAAAGGGTGAATTCCTGCTCTGGACTGCAGTCCAAAGTCAGGTAAGTTCTCTATTTTCGATATTCAAATGATATTTTTAATAGTAAACCTATATGTCAGGTTAAATATTATATGGTACAATTCATAACAAACCTAAGAACGCTGTGATTGGATTTTTCTGGAATTAATTATGAATTTAACGGTGTTAAGTGATCGGTAAAACGCGAGTTTTGGTATAGACGCTAGGGGAGTCACTTCATATGTGAAAACGATATTGATTTGCCACCAAATTTCTACAGAGTATTTGTTAACAGTATTACAGTCTAAATATCATAAGTTCCGCCATTTTAAGATATGTTTTAGTCTAGGTTTTCATATCGATCAATCTCGATTATGCATCAGGGTGTCATTCGGGATATCTATACCGTTTAATCGTCATGAGTTTTTATCAGTGCAATTAATAAATATTATCATAAAGAAAATAGCAATCGCCATACGGGTTCCAATCACAACCACTAACTTACTACGATTTATTATTGAAAACACGACGGTACTTTACGGTTTATAGCTAGATATATATACACACACACCCACATGCACATATCTATACACATCGATCTATCATTACTATAGCATGTAAAGCAAGTGTAGTTCACTTGCCTAGCGATGATCAAGACAACGAATGGCATGGGCTCGACGCATGCATGGGCTAGGCACGACACAACACCACCAAGGGTTTAACTTGGAGCTCGGCTGGGCACAGTGGCAGTGGTGGCGACGGCGAGGAGCTTCAGTTAGCATGTAGGTGGTCGACGATGTCGAGTGCAGAGGGGCTTGGCTCAACAGCGGTGATGGCGTCATCTGGGAGCGATTGTCTTGGAGGAGCTCGGGTTGGGTGGTGTGATGGTGAGGGGGTGGGGTTGCGGTGTGGTGGTGTTCGACTACGACGAGGAGGATTGCCGAAGGTGGAGGAGCTGATGGTTGAGGAGATGATTGGTTGCAACGAAGTGGTCGACACGAGCTCCGGTGGTGGGTGGTTGCAGGCGTCGGTAGCTGATCGTGGGTGTTGGAGTTGGGTGCTCGGGTTGTTAGGAGTGAGGTTGGTGCAGGGAGGCGCTAGGGGTACATGAGATGGCGAGGGGCTCCGGTAAAGGTCGATGAGGAGAGGTCGGTGGTGGCAGTGGGGGTGAGCCGGCGGTGGGTTTTGGAGAGAGTGAGGGAGTGAGAGAGAGAGAGAGCAAGAATGAGAGCGAGAGAGGTAGAGATTAAGAGATATAAGTCGAGAGATTATGGGAGAGGAGGAGGTTGGGGATCTCGGGGTTCATTGGCGAGGGCGAGGTTGCGGAAGAGAGCGGGTCATGAGGGAGACATGGCGAGGGAGAAGGAGGGGAAAACTTGGGGGCTTTTCTTTAGAGGGAAAAAGAAAGAAAAAAGAAGAAGAAGAAGAGGGAAGTAGAGGGAGTTGGCTGGGTTATGGGTTTGGGGTTTGGGCCGGGTTTGGGTAAAAATGGGTTAGGGTTTAGTTTTGGTAAAGAAATTAAGTATGAAGAGAATAAAAATAGAAATAGAAAGAAAATAGGAAAAAATTTGGGAAAAAATTTATTAAAAAAATATGGAAAATACAAGGAACTGGGGATTTACATTATGTATTCGCTGTTGGGCGTTGATTTAGCTTCCGTATGTGGTATGCTTCTATATTTACTATCATTGTACTCGTTTTATTCAAAATTTACAAAGGAAGCGCTGTCCATTTTTTAAACAGTGTTTCAAAACAAGCTTTACTTTTTACAAAACTTCCAAAACTTCACCCCCACTATTTCTTTTAAAAATGGTTTAGATTCTGGGTTTTACCTTACTTGAATTGCGTCATCGTCTTTAAATATAGCATGATTTAAGTGTCGATCACTTCCGTTTCCGGGTCGTGACAGAATCAGTGAATATGTTTAGAATATGTGATACAGTATAATGCATAGAATAATTAAATAGTTGTGTAATACATAGAGTAAAGAGGCAATTGAATGTCATAACTAACAGTATAATGACTGTTCCCTTATAAAAAAAATGAAAAGAGAAAGAAAGAGAGAAAAAGAAACCCTCCCATGTGTTCAACACGTGAGCACTCACATGCAAAGTATGTGACCTCCGGCTTCAGGGAAGATTAAATCCTATGAAATGGCTTTCACATGTTGAATACGTGAGCGCTCACATGCAAAGCATGTGACCTCCGGTTTTAGTAAGGGTTAAACCATGGGATATAAGCCTCACGTGTTAAACACGTGAGCACTCACATGCTTTGCATGTGAGCGTCGAATATAGATGAAATTAAAACCCAAACAGGCCCCACGTGTTAAACACGTGAGCGCTCATGTGCAAAGCACGTGAGCGCTGCTGTCATTTATATACGTTAGCCCTCATGTAAAAGCCACATGAGCGCATTGTTCCCCTCCGAACGGCGGCCTGGACTTGGGGCGTCCGTGCCTGAGGTTCGGGGCAGATGCTAATTGGTGTTATCCGTCTACCTCTCCGAAGATGCCAAGTTGATCCATGGCGCCGTGCATCGGAGGTTTAGACGGATGCGGCCGATGTAGCAGACTTCGTCAGATTCCCCCTCGTTTGAGGGGTTTTTTGATTGTGGGGACGCTCTTCCCTGCAGGCGCAAGCCCCTGCAGTTAATTACGCTACCGCATCGCGGTAACAACTTTCTCCTTCTCCAGATGGTTGCTTCGTGTCGTGTGTGTTTGTTCGTGTTTTGTTGCCCGTGGATTGTTTACGGAGACTGAGTTATGTCGTCGCCCGTAGGGCGTGGACTAGTCCAAATCCGTGTTTATCTTAGATTTGGGTTTGGGGGTTTGGTTCGAGGATACGTCAGCCATACTTGTGGCTAAGATCAACTCAAACGTTTGTTAAGGATGCGTTAGTCTAATGTTGAGACTAAGATCAACTTAACGGGATCCTTTAGATCCGACAAGGGAGTGTTTTAGGCTCCATTGTTCCAGTTTAGGGACATAGTGGTCCATCGTATATGTGGCCGTCGGGACCCGTCACCTCTCTGACGACGTTGAAGGATTACAACGACGGATGTCAGAGGCGTTCAGAGATGTACCCTCGAGCCAGAGTTAATTTGGGGGATTCATAGTCCAGTCTGTTTGAAGGTTTAAGGATACGTTAGCCATCTTTGAGGCTAAGATCAACTTAAACGGGACCGTTTAGATCCGACAAAAGAGCATGCGGGGCTCTATTGTTCTGGTTTAAGGACATTGCGGTCCATGGGTAGTTTAAGGACATTGCGGTCCGTGGGTAGTTTAAGGACATTGCGGTCCGTGGGTAGTTTAAGGACATTGCGGTCCGTTGTTAGTTTTAAGACATCTCGGTCAAGGTTAAGGACGTCGTAGTCCATGGGTTTAAGGACTCCACAGTCCGGTATGTGCTCTGGATGCTTCACACGGGTTCACTGCCGTGCTTGGCGAGGACCAGGCTCCGCTCTGGGCGTTTTCCGCGGGGTCAAAGAGTGACGTTATCCACGTTCCACGTAACCAGGAATTTTGCATTAGACATGGGTTTAAGGACCCCACAGTCCATATCATGGGTGGTCGTCGGGACCCGTCACCTCTTTGAAGACATTGAGGGATTACAATGCCAAGTATCAAAGGAGTGAAGAGATGTACCCTAGAACCGGAAAGGATTAAATAGTCCTTGGCCCAATTTGGGATCAAGACCCATTAATTATATTATGAGCCCATTGGCCCAGTTAATTACGAATTGAGGACTTATGGCCAGCTTGGGCTAAGTCCCATCATGTCTGGAATATTGACTTCTTGTGGGTCCATTGAGGGAGAGGCTTTGCCTCTATCCCTTTAGCCAATTGGGCCAAAACCTAGTGTTAAACACTTCAGAGCAATCAGTGTTGAACACTGGGAATGAGGTTGACAAGTTAGTGTTTAACACTAAAAGATAATTGGTGTTAAACACCAGCAACAAGGCTTTCAGATTAGTGTTAAACACTAAAACAGATCAGTATCAAGCATCGGCAACAGAGCTCTCAAATTAGTGTTAAACACTAAGGTAGTCAGTGTTGAACACTGCAAGTAAAGTTATTTGATTGGTGTTGAACACTACGGCCCAACAGTGTTTTAACACTGGATTCAACTTAGTGTTAAACACTAAAGCAAGAGGGGTCACGTGGCGACACGTGAGAGCGCCCTCTCTCCATTCATTCTGCTGAGATTATTGCATCTTTCAGAGCATCACGTGCCATCACGTGACGGGCATTCATATGCCTATGTGTTAGAGCTTCTGCCGAGGGTCACGTGGGTCACGCGGGGTACTGCCTCAAAGGGGCTTTCTGTAGATCTCTTAGGGGGTCACGTGGTAACACGTGACCCTGCCTCTATGTTGTTTTAGAGAATCTATTAATCTTTTTCTCAGGAATTAAATTCCCCGAGCTTTAAATTTCAGAGGAATTAAATTCCTACTTCCTTTTGAAGACTTATATTCTGGAGTAGAGTTGAACTCTGAATCTTCTGTAGGAATTAAATTCCTCGTATATGTGAAGAACTGAATAGGGTTAAACCCTAATAAAAGTTTTTTAAGGAATTAAACTTCCATTCCCTGTTAAATTATGATTAAGGGAATTGAATTCCCGTTGTTTCAACAGAACTAAGTTCTTAATTAGGGTTAAACCCTGTTTCTCTCTGTTTTGAAGGAATTAAATTTCCATGACACAGGGTCAAGCCTTACTTTTAAAGGAATTAAATTCTTATAGTTCTGTGAGAATTAAATTCTCCTGTTTCCATTCCCTCTCTATGTTTTGGATCTGCATGGCAGGATCTCAACCCATTGAGAATTAAATTCTCAACCTAAAGGGGAGATGTGCACTTTGCAGATCCTCTGTCAAAGAGAGAAGAAATATGTTCTTCTGTTTTTACATTATCAGAGTTAAACTCTGTTGAGAATCAAATTCTACTTCTTTCAAGAAGCCTTCCCTTTCTTACCTAGGGTTTTCTTTTGCAGAAGCTCCAAATTCCTCAAAGTATCAAGGCTCTCTCCTTTTTTCTCCCTCTGCGTATATATATCTCTCCCTTTTGTGTCTCTAGGTTCCTATTTATAGGAGAAGCAGCCGAATCAATTAGTTTTTGATGAATCTTTATTAAGAGATTTGATTTGTATCCATCATTTGTTTTTGACCCTTGGATTATTAGGTGAATTTTATCCACCATTGGATTTCAAATCCAGGGATTCTCCTTTGTTATTGTTGTTAGATTTAAAGGGGAAATCTTTCCAAACTCGAGATTTTCCCATAGATAGATGATATTTAATCATCTTTAAATCTTTAATTCGATCTGCTCCAAATAATCGCTTTCCTTTGGAAAGATTTGAATCTCTTTCAGAATTTAATTCTGTTAGCAAAATGGGCTTTAAAAGTCGGTCACGTGTGACCACGTGACCCATGGTCACGTGTGGGCACGTGACCCCCTTGTAACGAGCCCTTCCCTTCTTTTGCACTCTGCCTTCTTCTGACGCTTTAGTCATCACGTGCTACCACGTGACCTCTAGTCACGTGTGAGCACGTGACCCTTGTCTGGCGCCTCTTTCCTTGGTTCAACTGGAGAGCGAGTCTGCTGCTTTGAACGTCACGTGACCCTGGTCACGTGGGAGCACGTGACCTCTTCTGAAGCCTTTTCCTTGACTTGATCAGGGAACCAATGTGCCTTTTCCGCTGCTTTTATATGTCACGTGTCAACACGTGACTGCTGGTCACGTGTAAGCACGTGGCCCCTTTTTGAAGCTTTTCCTAGAAGTTTCCCTGATTTTAAATCAGGAAACACGCATCAGTTTGAAGCGCTAGATTCAGATAGAATTAAATTCTACTTAGAACAAAGTTCTATTTTGGAAATATTTCCCTCTGCTATTTTTAATACTAGAAAAAATTTCTCTGTTAAACAGAGAGCCTCTGAATTCAAAATCCAACGGTAATTATGATATCACCGACCAAATCAGAAGATAAAATCGAATTCTTTGTTAGGAAAATATTTTCCTAATCTTGCTAAAACAAACAAAAAATATTTTCTGTTAAATAAAATTCCCTGGATCTTAGATCCAACGGTGGACAAAATTCCCTAAGTGATCTTTGAGATCAATTAAATCAACTGATATCTCTCAATGAGAGATTTTCTCAAACTAATTGATAATTTTTCCTCCCCTATATAAAGGACTCGAGACTTCAAGTCTCATATAGAGAATCAACCCAAAAGGTGATAAAAGCTACAACAGAGAATTTAATTCTCTTTTTGAAGAAAGATCATCTTCCTCCTTCAAGAATTTTAGGTAAAGAAAGTAGAGAGATCAAAATATCTTCTTTACCTATCATATATATATATAAGGGTTCAACTCTCTAAAAAAAACCTAGTTCTTTCCCTGGATCTGAGATCCGCAAGACAAATCTTCCATAAGTTGAGAATTTAATTCTCATCAGGAAAATCTTGTTCTTCAGACTCAAGATCTAGAGGAAAAATATGTTGTTTTATCACACACACACCCATTTAAATATGAGAGAAGAACATGGAAGAAAGAGATGGAATTTAAATTCCAGGAATTTAATTCCTTTGAAGACATGTTTAGACAGGGTTTAACCCTTCAAGGAACTTAGTTCCTATATTAAAATGAAGAACTTAGTTCTCACCAAAAAAAAAAAGAACTTAGTTCTTGTGGTTGGTCTGTACATGAATATGGTAGAGTTCCACATGAAAGGCACGTGAAAATCCAGAAAATAAAGACTCGCGTGATATCCGCGTGAGCGCTCTAGGAGATGTCATCCAAAACTAAAAATCTCACGTGAAAAGCACGTGAGCGTGAAAGCTAAACAAAAGAATGCCCTCACGTGATATCCACATGAGAAAAACTAATAGGACCACGCCCAAGTTTTAGCAAGTCACGTGATACTCACGTGCGCGCCAGAGCCTTAGCGCGTACGTGATATCTACATGTGCGTTGTATGAAAAGTGCTTTGCACTAATAGGGCAACGCCCAACCTGAGCGCCCCACGTGATATCCACGTAAGCGCTAGAGCATGATCTGGATATTATATCCACAGTCTAAATGACTGAATGCTTAGCACTGCTGGGTAGTATAAAAGCCCAAGACTGAGCCCCAAAGTTGGCTAAGTCTCTGAAGTTTTAAACTCCTTAAGCCTATATTGCTCATTGTGACCGAGCCCATATGCTCCTTAAATGGGTCTTAATAAGATTGACGATCCATAACTGTACGTCTAAGTTGATCTTAGTCTAATATGAGACTAACGTATCATTAGCCCATATGCTCATATATTTAAGTTGATTTTAATCTAAAACAAGATTAACGATCCTTAAACCCTTGAACTAATGGAACATATGACCTAGGTTCAAACCCAAGTCTAATATATACGGATTTGGACTAATCCACGCCCTATGGGTGACGATAAAAACTACTCTCCATATACAATTCACGGGCAAACATAATAAACAATATATATAACACGACACGAAGTGGCCTACTGGAGCAAGTGAAAGTTGTTATCGCAACGCGATAGCGTAATTAACTACATGGGGCTTGTGTCTGCAGGGATGAGCGTCCCCACAATCAAAACCCCCTCAAAGAGGGAGAATCTGATAAAGTCACACTACAACGGTCTCATCTATCAAAAACTCCAATATACGGTGCCATAAATCAACTTGGCATCTTCGGAGAGGTGGACGAATATGTTCCATATATCACCTGCCCCTAAATTCAAGTAAAACGTCTTATCCCAACTCATCTCTATTTTCGACGGTAAACAGATTCCGGCACGCCCGGTGAGACCTCTTCCTCTTTCCACTTCACACTTTGTGTGTTGTGTTTCGCGAACAAAATCGTGGTTCGCTATGTTCATGGTTGCCCTAAATTTGAGATACTAAAATTTGGTGTTTCGTCTCTGTACGGACTCAATGGCCTTCAACTGCACTTCCTACAACAACAACTCTCACTCCATCCCATCAGGAGGAGTTACTTACGGGCCTAATGTGGCTTCTATATTCTCTATGTCGACGGGGCATGTCATACAAGCGACCACCGGATTTTTCTTTGGGATGCTCCCATCCTTAAGCTTTGGCACCTCAACACCCAAGGAAAAGATCCCCGAAAGTCGGTCTTTGATAAGCTAGCTACCGTGGCGGCCCCCACTGATAGGCCGTCCAACTCTGAAGTTTCGGTCTTCAACAGGCTGAAGAAAAGCTCGACGGGCTCTGCAAAGAAGTCCATGATCCCTTAGGGGGTGCCCCTAAACGGCTAGCTCTCCCCGCTCCTGCCATGCGTGAAGCTAACAAGAGAGCTTCACCACCAAGACGGTCGGTCTTCAATAGGCTGACCAATTCTTCTCCGGATCCACCAAGGGTGTCAGTATTCCATAGGTTGACACCAGGCGAAGCCTCCAAGCAACGCCGGGGGCATGATGAAGGAGCCTCCAATACCGAGACGGTTCCCACTGCGAGACATGCTCGATGTCGCCATTGGCGCCGAGTGAGACAAGCCGGGGCAGCTCCCCCTTCGGACTTATCCCACCAGCTCCTATGGTGGTCATTGATGCTGCTGTTCCAATTGGGAACAGTTTCGAACCACTTAGGAGGGTTCGCAAAAACTCTCCCATGGCGGTATTGAAGAGATCTCCTCCTCCCGCAGAAGCTCCAACGTATACAAAGCCGAAACAGTCTTATCAACGACTCTCTTCGCAAATTCACAGAGTATGGAGGAAAGTCCCGGACTCTGTTCTTGATAAAAGCTATTCTCGTCAACCGAAGAAACCCAAGGTTCGACAAGAAAACGATTGCTCCTCTGCTATATAACGGGGGACTTCTCAAATGGTAGTACATGTCATAACGGTTCTTCTTACCGCGGCTTCTTATAAAAGATCGTGGCCAGAGAAAGTTCTAGCACCAGAGGCAAAATCTAAAGGCGGGAGCTCCAAACGCTCTAAGTCTAGGGGCATAACTATACACACAGTCTATATGACTGGTTGTAAAGAGGAGAGCTGGGCTTCCATTAGTCACAGTCCGCAAACTCGGTCGCTGGCGAAAGCTCAAGAGCAACAACAGAAGCTCCAAAATATGCTCACCAAAATGGAAGCGCTTACCAGACCTAAAGAAAGTCTGGATAAAGAAGAGGAAGAGCACCAAGAGCAGGAAACCGATACTGAGTTCTTACGACGGGTGCTCGAAAGGAAAGACCGAGAAGCGACAGAGAAGGCTGCGAATATAAAGCAGATGGCTCTTCTGTTTCAAGACATGGTTGGGATGATGATCCAACCAGAACCACCAGATGAAGAACCTCTGGTGATTATCGAAGACGTTAAAGGGGAATCGTCGAATCCTCCCAGGCCTAATCAATGGCCAAGGAGGAAACGATCTCCAAGACAGTATTGGATGATTATATCGCTCAACAAATCAAAGCCCATCAGGCCAATGAAGCTACCAATCAGCTTGTCAAAACTGGGCGTCCATATCCGGCCTGGTACTACCAGATAAAATACTCACCGGGATATACGATCCTGAAGTTCCACATATATAAAGGAACGGTTAATCCCTATCAACATGTTGCACAGTTTAGATCTCTGTGTGGCAATACCGGAGGCAACGACAAACTGCTGTTTCGCCAATTCGTCGGAATCTTATAAAAGACGGCTTTAGAACGTTACTCAAAGCTCCCAAATGACTCCGTAAAGACCTTCTATGAGATGGAGCTGCTATTTACACAAAGGTTCACCAGTGTGAGTGATCGCACTCCAATCACGGCACTGATAAGTTCCAAGGTCAAGCCAGGAGAAATATGAGTCCAATACGCGATCCGATGGAGGAACTTGTGGTCAAAATTCAAACAATGCATTGAGGAGTCTCCAGCTATGGGGTTGTTCATTGAGACTATCGATCCTCAATCGACCGTATCCCAATTTATGACTTTCCTCAAGCTCACCACGTTTCAGGAGCTGATTGATAAACTAGCCTAGATGGATCAGATGGGTCATGGTCCTTCCTCTTCAAGCAAGGATCCCCGAAATACTAATGGCAAAGGAAAATCGGCCTTTATTGCTAATACACAATAACAACCGAGCGGTCTGAAAGCAGCTGTTCACCAAAACAACAGCTATACGCGCACGACCTTAGAAGAAAGGATGGGACGTGCATATTCGTTCCCTCACAATAAGACGATGAGATTGTTCGAGCTGGCAATGCAAAACAATCTGATAATATTTCCAGAACCGCGACGACCTGCACAAGCTGGTGATGTTAACAACCCTAGCTATTGCCCCTATCACCGGGTAGTAAGCCATCCAATTGAGGACTGCTACGTCTTCAAGAACTGGGTCGAGGACCAGTATCAGCAGGGAAAATTTGCACTGTCAGATAATGGGAGGATAGATCCGCCCTAAAAGCACACTCCCAAGAAAGTGGATTCGCAGTGGGCATCCTACTCGCTCGTGGAAGAAGCTCAATGGGAAGTATTCCTTTCAGCAAAAACCAAAATAATGCTGAAAGATCTGCAAACATGCCCAGCGATCAAGTGGAAACGCTTACTTGAGCCTAAGATTATAGAAGGGATGTTGAAACCGCGTCCCGTACCGAAAATTGCTGACAAAAGGAAAATCCCCCAAGTTAAACCTTCAAAGCCTTCTAAGAAAAAGAAGAAGACTAAGAAGCCTATGCAGCCTGCTGAAAATGTCGACAGACGTATAAACTTCTAAAAATATATATATGAGCTGGAAGAATACAATCAAAAAGCGCGAATACCGGTCACACTTAAAGAGTTCCTCCAGCATATTCTCGAGGACAAGGAGAGTGACAACGATGAAGAAGATAACTCATCGGAGGAAGCAGAAGAACGTGTGGAAAGTTTCCGCATGGTCTCCCATTCATCACTATATGATGAAGAAGCTCCGCCAATATCGAACAACGACATGGATGAACTGGGGGCAGAATCGACATAAAAAATCTCGAGGCTGCCAGAAGAAGACCCGATTGAAAGGCTGCTGAAAGAAGCCTTTCAAAAGAGAAAAGATGATCAAGAATGCGAGACGGCCATATATGAAAAGGCTAAACGTCGGTGTTTGAACAAAGAAGCAGCAACGAGGACGAGTCATAAAGCTCTCCGACTAAACCAAAGTATGCTTGCAAAGGATAAGAGCAGGATCAAAGCTGAGAAGTGGTTTTCTATGACCCTATCAATGAGGATGAGGCTACCACCTCCATGATGTACACTCCTGGGGTCCCATATTTCGATGGTGGAGAGGGACACCCAAAATAATGCACATATCACCGAAAGATCGCACATCACATCAAGGAATGCAACGCCTTCAAGAAGTGGTGGCAACGATATGTTGCCCATAGAAAACACTTCAAGAAGGAGAAGCGTGAGGCTCGCGCTTGTCAATATAAGAGAGGCGAGACAATAGTGCATAAAGAAGCAACTGTCAGCTGTCATATAGTTGGTACCAGTTCGGGAAGGGGGAAATCTCGGGTTCTCATGTTCGAAAGTGATTCTGAGGATGAAATGACCCTCAACCCTCTCTTTGAAAGCTCTGCCTTGAAAAAAGAAGAGGAGGAAAAAGAATGCGAGAACATCTAGTTGCGCAATCGTATTCTGCCTGAAAAGAACCTTGGACTCACAAACAAAGGTTCGAATAAAAAGGATAAAGGGATGGGGAAAATGCCCGAAAAGATCACCCTTGTTGAAGTGGTGGCCAAAGAGCTCCCCACAAAGAACCTGTCTAAGAAAACTAAGGTGGAGTATAATTTCCTTGCGCATTTGAGGAAGATACCCTCACAATTGAGTATATTGGATATCCTTCTCTTGTCCAAAGAGGCACGAAACTCCTTGATCAAGGCCTTTCAAGAACCTGATCAGTTTCAAGCCCTCCTCGCAGAAGAAAAGATGAAAAATGAAGCGGCAAAGGTTCACACGGCTGAGATTATATTCAACAATGAAGATCTACTCCTCGGTACATGCGAGTATAATCGACCGCTATATGTTACCGGGTACTGCCACGACATCAAGATATGGAAAATCCTTATCGACAACGGATCCTCCGTCAATCTTCTCAACGTAAGAGTACTGAAAAAGATATGTATGAATGTCCAGCATCTTGACCGAGACAAAATTACCATCTCGGGGTTCGACTCGCAGTCGTCACGGACGCTCGGGTCCGTAATATTGACGCTCCGCTTCGGGCTGCTCGTCACTGAAATCAAATTCCATGTCATTGATGCCAAGACTTGTTATAACGCTCTACTCGGCAGGGCTTGGCTATACGAGTACAACGTCATCCTTTCTACACAACATCAGTGTATGAAGTATTTCAAAGATGGCTTGGAGTACACCATCACGGGAAAGCTCAATCCTTTCTCAGTGAATAAAGTGCGAAAGTATGAAAATGCAAAATACTTTCAGCTAGATTTTGAGGATACTGATAGGTGCCACAGGCTGGAAAATAAGCAAAAATCCATGGCCACCATCCCAGTCTTCGGAAGCGATACTGAAGAAGATGAACAAATAGTCTACTCGGGACAACCTCAGAGAGAAAACAATAAAACCGGACCGTCGACCCCTATCCTGGTCTTTGGCAGCGACTCCAAAGATGAGACTAATGCGGTGTTCTCCATTTGCCCATCAACACATACTCTTGTCGAAGTGGATCAGAGTCTACATATTATGATGGCTCCGCCTTGACACTATAGGGAACTTGACACGCTTAATACTTATAGCGTATAAGAGTTAGAAACCTTCTACTTGTCTCTTAGGCGAAGAGGTAAAAAGGCGACCCTCTTCTACAAATCTATGGAGACTAAAGTGGAGAGAGAAATCTAGCATGAGTCGATCCGACTCTTGACAAGTTCCAGCCCATCCGTTTGCCAAGATACTATGCAGAGGGATTAACAGAGCTGTTAAACCACCAAGGTGTGTCTCTTGTACAAACTGTTCGACAAGCCCAATTCTATAAAAGGATTTGGGATATCCCTGGGGCTCAACGGGAAGATGGAAACAACTGGGCTGTGATATGTTCGATCCAAGAAATGAGAGCAAATCTACAGCTGCCATGCCATAAACAGCTTGAATGGAGGAGAAGATGTTTCTCCAAGAAGCCATGTCGCCGAACGAGAAAAAAGTCTCGCTCAAAGAACCTCCTGTCCGTCGCTCGAAGGGCAAATTGACAAGATAATAAAAGAAGCTTGTCAAGCAAGCCGAGACAATCATAGTCATGAAATGGCCATATATGAAAAGGCCAAGACACGACGACTCAGTGAAAAATCAGTGGAAGAAATAGATCATGATACTCTCCATCCATAGCCCGATGTGTACTCCTGTGAGAAAAGAAAATCTCAAAGCGGAGATGATAATAAGGCAGTGATCACGAGCAATGCCCAAGGATAACAAAGTAGTTCCAAGACGTAGTTTAATCGAGAATAGTTTGGTTGGAGCTCGTCTCTTATAAATTAGATGGGTCGGAAATATTCGTTCCCTCGAGAAAAAACAGGAAAGATCTTCAACCTTGTCATGAAGCACCAAATGATGACGCTTCCGGAGTCTCAGCACCCTGAACAGATAAATGAAGTTTATCATACGGATTATTGCTCCTATCACCAAGCAATAGGTCACCCCCTTGAAAATTGTTTCCCGTTCAAGAACTGGGTGGAGGACCAATACCAACAGGGCAAGTCTATGTTATCTGATAGCTGTAGGATAAGCCCGCCAAAAAAGCACAAGCCAAAAAAGACCTATACCATCAAGATAGGGCCAACTCAACCGCGAAGATGGAAGCGGGCCCGTACCTATCATATGATAACACTGTCAAAAGAGGGAGGAGACGAGATTGACCTTTTCGGATACTTCACAAACGAAGACGATGACGAGAAGATCTCAGAATTTCCACCGGCATAAAAAGAGCTGGAGGATGGGATACATACCACGGCGAACAACCTAAAAAATCAACTTAGAAACAGAGGATGATCCGAAACCAACGTTTGTCAGTGAGCTGCTATCCAAAAGATAGGTAGCCACGTTAAAAGATGTGCTTTTGCAATACAAGGACCGCTTCACTTGGAACTACTCCAAAATGCTATGTTTAAATTCATAGGTAATGGTACACAAGCTGGCCATATCGTCAGAGATGAGACTAGTCAAGTAGACACCAAGAAGGATGCGCCTTGAACTCAAGATGAGTATTAATGTCGAAATCAAGAAATTAATCGACTCCGGCTTCATCCAAGAAGTTCAATATCCCGACTGGATCGCTAACATCATTCCGGTGATGAAGAAAAATAAGACGGTTCGCATTTGTGTGGACTTTCGGGACCTCAACAAGGCATTCCTGAATGATAACTTCCCTGTACCCGTTACTGAGCTAATGATTGATAACACATCGGCCCATGAAGTCTTGTCCTTCATGGATGGATCTTCAGGATACAACCAATTAAAAATGGATCCTAAAAACCAGAAGCACACCGCCTTTTGGAATCCGTTAGGCGTATTTTGCTACAAGGTGATGCCCTTCGGTTTGAAGAACGCGGGAGCTATATACCAAAGGGCCATGACGAAGATATTCGATGACCTCATATACAAAATCGTCAAATGCTATATCGATGACCTTGTGGTCAAAAGAAAATCTCGTGAGGAACATGGGAGCATCTAAAAATTGTGTTCGAGCGTCTTCGGAAGTATAATCTGAAGATGAACCCTCTAAAGTGCGTCTTTGGAGTCTCTTCAAGCAAATTCCTAGGCTTCATCATCCGCCACCAAGGTATCGAAATTGATCCCTCAAAGATCAAGGCAATTATGGATATGCCCTCGCCAAGAACCCTTAAACAACTACAATCTCTCTAATGAAAGATCGCATACACCCGACGGTTCATAACCAATCTCTCCGGAAAATGTCATCTCTATAGCCATCTGATGAAGAAGGGGACCCCGTTCGTATGGGATCAGAAATGCCAAGACGCATTGGACGAAATTAAACAATACTTACAAAATCCGCCAGTATTAGCTACTCCGGTTAAGGGAAAACCCCTTATCCTATATACGACAGCCTTAGTAGGTTCTCTAGGCGCGCTATGAGCATAAGAGAACGATCAGAGAAAAGAGAGAGCTCTTTACTATTTAAGTCGAGTTCTCCTATGGGCATAAAGCAACTATCCCCTATCGAAAAACATTGCTTGGCGCTGATCTTCGCAATAACAAAGCTCAGACACTACGCGTCGGCGCATGAGGTTTATCTCATATCAAAGGTGGATCCTCATAAGTATCTGATGTCAAAGGCTATACTAACAGGATGGCTTGCCAAATGGGCTCTACTGCTGATGGAATTCTCGATAATATATCGACCCCTCAAAGTGGTCAAAGGACAAGCCATCGCCGACTTAATTGCGGAACATCCGATACCAGCCGATTCTCCCCTAAACTGCGAGTTACCGGATGAACACGCGTTTGACACAGTCGAGAAGGAGAATGAAGATGAGTCTTGATGGGAGCTCTACTTCGATAAAGCATCTTCCATGAAGCGGTGAAAGAAGAACACTCCCATAATAAAAACCGGGTGGATCTTATTTTCATGACTCCACAAGAAGGAATATTGCGTTATGCCCTCTCCTTGACAGAACCCAGAACTGATAATGAAGCGGAATATGGAGCTCTGATAGACGATCTTGAGATCGCTATCGATATGGGAATCAGGGACCTCCTCATATATGGAGATTCTCAGTTGATTGTCAGTAAAGTAAATGGTGACTATTAAACATGCAAACCAGAGCTGATAAGATATGGCGAAAGAGTGCAGCAGCTATTGACCTAAATCCCTTCATATACCCTAGAAAGCGTACCGTGAGCGGAAAACGGCAAGGCGGATGCGTTAGCAAAGTTAGCTAAAGAATTGGTCGACGAAAACCTCGATGACATAAGGATCATTGTTCAAAGCCACAGGATCCTGGCGCCAGCAGATATACCTTCGGAATCCCTAATATCCGAAGAAAAAGAAACGACCGAACGAGAAGTTCTCCAAATAGAAAATGAAGAAGATGTCGTGGATTGGAGAGAATTCTTTATAGGCTACTTTAAAGCCCAACGAACACCCGAAGATGCGTCATCTAGACATCAGCTCATGAAACGATCCATGTCGTTCGTCGTCATCAATGATACTCTATACAAGAGATCATTCGACTTCGTATGGTTAAGATGCCTAAGGCCAAAGGAAGCAAAGAAAGTCGTCCAAGAGGTATACGATTGAATTTGTGGCTCTCATCAAGCAGGACCAAAAATAAAGCCGAAGATAAAAAGAATAGGCTATTATTGGCCCACGATAATTCAGGACTGTCTCGAATATGCGAGCAGTGTCATTCATGCCAAATACACGGGGACTTCATACACCAGCATTCGAATCCGCTACATCCGGCAGTAGCTAGTTGGTCATTCGAAATATGGAGAATGGATATAATCAGCCCTATCGAACCGGCATCATCCAGAGGACATCGGTTTATACTGGCAACAACCGATTATTTCTCTAAATGGGCAGAAGCAGTACCACTAAGGGAGGTGAAGATGGAGAATATCCTCCACTTCTTCAAAACTCATGTTATCTATCGGTTCGGAACTCCGCGACGGATAATTTCGGATAATGGACCAGCCTATAGAAGCCACAAAATAAGCCACTTCACACAGCAACACAAGATAGATTGGAGATACTTCTCGATCTATAATCCTCAGGCCAATGGTCTAGCTGAACCATTCAATAAGACCCTGACCAAGATTATAAAGAAAACGGTGTCCAGGAACAAGAAGGACTGGCACGAAAGACTATATGAAGCTTTTTGGGCTTACCGAACAACATTCAAGATGGACATAAATACAACACCATATGCATTGGTGTTTGGCACTAAAGCAGTACTCCCATTAGAGATAGAGCTCCCCCCATTACGAGTGGCAGTTCAATACGAGCTAACGGATGAAGAAAATACTTATCTTAGGCTCGAGAAGCTCGATGCTCTCGATGAAACTCGCCTTGTAGCACAGCAAAATCTAGAAGCTTATAAGGCAAGAATGACACGACATACAAAAGACTAACCAGGCCAAAAACATTTCGCCAAGGCGAACTCATACTAGTTATCAAAAGACCGATAATTCCCAATCGTGCAAAATGGGGGAAGTTTGAGCCAAACTATGAAGGCCCGTATATCATAGATAAGGTCTACCAGGGTGGTGCTTACTTTCTCATGGATATGCATGGAAAAAGGCCATTTTGACCAATAAACGGCCGATTCCTTAAAAAGTACTACGCTTGAAGAGTGGCGACTATCAATGGTAGATGACGATACTTGTGTCAAAACTCTGAAAGTCGTATGCGCCCCGTTATGCTATGGTGGACCGGAATTTCCCTAAACTAATGGCGGACCGAAATGTCCTTAAACTAATATTTGTCTCAAACATGGGAATGTTGGACCGAAACGTCCCTAAACTAATATGTTACTCCATATATTCTTTATGATATACATGATGATGGACTGTAATGTCCTTAAACTAATTTTTTGCCCTACGGTGGATCTCCATATTGATCACCGTATACAATCTACGGGCATAAACAATATGACCTCATGTTATATCCCGATGGACTGAAACGTCCCTAAACTAATGATGGACCGAAACGTCCCGAAACTAATGATAGACCGAAATGTCCTTAAACTAATGTGTTTAGCCCTACGGTATAGGTCATATAACTAGCCGTATACAATCCACGGGAATAAACAATTCATAACTTTCCCAGGTCCTATCGGCAAAACTACACCTGAAGTCCCCCATCCGCCGGGAAGCTCTACCAATGATACAGTCCTTCGAAAAGTCATGACTGTTGGATATGAATGCCCTAGAGGCCTTCATTGTATAGGATGCTAGGGATATGTATGTACAGGACAATCTTGCTCGATATGATAGTATGCTATTTGGTTTGTCTTCATCTTAACATGTGATATGTTTTACTTGTTATTTCATAACTCGTATGCATGTTGATAAATCCCGTAGGATCCTTGCTTGACTACCAGCGTTGTGATGGCAATCATACTTTTGGGAGCTTGGTAGTCGATAAGCACATCCTTTAAATTTCCCTAGTCATGCGAGTATCGTGACTGGGCATCGATACTCCAGAGTAGACTAGTGTATGCATATCTAGACCCTGACGAGGGGCGATGGTTGGTCCCACATCCATTGGTGAGGTGCACCTAAGATTGTATATAGGTGCTCACTGGGGGTGAGTACACTGGACGGACTCACCGAGAACTGGCTAGATGGTATTATACCAAACGTCAGATAGCAGTTCTCTGGTGACATGAGTGCAGATAGTCTATCGACCTGAGGTCTTCATTTGTCTCGTGTGAGTTCCCATTGTGCTTTGATTACTACCCTACCATGGCTCTACTGAGGCATGCAAATAGGTTTTAGTTGGGTACAGTCCCGAGCCACATGGAGGTAGTGAGCGATTGTTGGGGATTCGTCTCTCCCGGTATAGAGAGTCGATGTCGCACTGTATTCGGTTGGCCAACACCATAAGTCCATGTCCTGGGCAGATTGAGAATTACTGGTAGTTAGACCAATAGATTCTTGGATGGTCTTGAGCCACATCGGCACGACTTGTTAGGTTATTAGGGGTCTGACATGATCCACCCCCCTAAACCCGGCATGCGATACTCCCAGACGAACAGACCGGACTGTACGAAGATTGTCATGGACAGACTCAGTAGGGGTTCGGATGAGTTTGCTTGTTGGAAGATTGTCATGGACAGACTCAGTAGGGGTTCGGATGAGTTTGCTTGTCGGCCTTCTTTTCGACAGGTACCTGGATAGCCGTTACCTACAACCAGTGCCACTGACGGACTTATGGGTAAACCCACTGCTAGCGTACTTTCGAGTCTTTAGAGTCACATACAGAAGGTTTCCCTTATTCAGGCGAAACGATATAGAGACCGTATGGTTTTACGTGCAGGGTTCCGATTATATACGTGTACTAGCTACACGGATGTTGTTCAGACGGATAATATTAGTGAGCTTAGGATTAAGCCACATTCTAGTATTATATTATTGGATTATCTTTATCTCTTGGTATTCATATTTTTTGCAGTACGAATATGGGTATGTATATACGGTGAGGGCATTTTTGTAATTTTACAAGACATACTTCTAGAAGGGGACACCTCATTTTGGTTATATCTATTTTTGGTAAAATAGATAATGAGGTGGAAAATGGAGATATTTATGGCATGGTTTGAAGTATGGCTAATTCTTTAATTTATTCATTTGACTTTACTATTTAAGTATGGTTGCATTTTTCTATGGAAAAATAATGCATGCTTGATTATTGGAAAAAGACTTAGCCATTCTTGACTTTCTCATTCGATCATCATTCTATATTTCTCATTCTCTCTCCATTGCTCTCCTTCTTCTTCCTCGAAACCCTAACCCTCACATGTGTTGTGAATCCTAGGGTTCTTTGAGATAAATTAGTCCAATTAACTCTCTACATCTCCTAAGCTATCTAGATTAGCAAACTAGATACTTTAGTTACCTCATTCTTGATGTTAGAGCTTGAACCATAGACTCTTGGGTGGATCGTCTTTGACACGAGGAGGCCGACGATCAAGCGCGATCCGTACCTTCTAGGAGCTTAAGAAGAGCAGAAGAAGACCCGAAGGACTTGTATCTTGGAGGTATAAACCACTATCATAGTAGTTTAGAACCTCCTTGAGTTTAGTTAGATAAGGTTTATGTGTGATCTTGATAGTTTAATCGATGTTACTTGTATTAAAATTGTTTTTTTGTAAATTCCGCCTCTCCACAAACCTTGTGGAGTGTGTGACATCGACTTACATGACCTATTGATGATAGTACGTTACTTTACGGGCCACCTGTCTCCTCAAGTGATGTTGGATCATTCATGACAAAAACAAAACTGTACGACCATAAGCAAAATGGGTACAGATGAAAACCCTAAAGAGCGCCGTGAGTAAAAATAGCAGGGCTACCAACGAGCTCATGAAAACCCGGAAGGACGCGAACTCGTTGAAAGAAGCGAAAGATGCACTTGCGAAGTCCTCTCGACTTTGTAAGGAGAAAACACCCGTGTGAGATCTTTACTACTCACAAAGGAGCAACACACTTAGGAGTCCAAACGTTCCCTAAGGATAAAATACACTTACGAAATCGTCACGACTCGTAAGGAGAATATACCCTCTATAAGTCCCTCACGGCTTATGGAATTCAAAAGCCTTAAGTTACAAAGATCTAAAGCTGTTCTTAAGCCATCATAACCCCACAAAATTTATGCCCTACAAGTAGTCCAATATCGACTCTTGTATAGAATCCACAGGAGTAAATAAATGTATTCCCAACCAAGTCCCACCAAAATCGAGAAATATTGCTCGACAAGGTGAACGACACTTGTGAGTCCCCTCGACTGGCAAGGAGGAAATACTCCTGTAAGAGACTTACGACTTATAAGAGGAAAATACACTTAGGAGCTCTCATTACCCCTAAGGATAAAATACTCCAATAAGATCCTCACGACCAATAAGGAGAAATACCTTTAAGAGACCCCCACGGCTCGTAAAGTCAAAAACCCTTAGTTGGAAGGAATCTAAACCTGTCTTCTAAGCCACCTTTATCTAAAGAGGCAATGGCAAATGATGAGCCACTCCTGAAAATATCCTAGTTGTAGCGATGCAAATACCAAGATTAGTATCGGATTCCAAATCCCCAACTCGCGATAAAAATCAGCGAGCAAAAAAAATATGCATATGAAACAGCCAAAATGTTTAGGCAACTCGCAATAGCGAGTAAAAATAAAAATGATATAGTCGAAATGATGGGGCAACTCGCAATAAAAAGCAGCGGGTGAAAATAAAAAAAATACATAGCCGAAATGATCGGGCACCGCGAATAAATGGCCGAATTGATTGGGCAATCACGACTCTCACGATGCGAAAATCTGAAATGATAGAGCATCGCAGAAGATTAAAAAAAGAATATATAATATAAAAAAAATTCTGCCCTGCAGATAGGTCAAATCCCGACACCTATAGACAGTTCGTATATGAAGAGGGGCGATATGTTTCCCGACATTCCTTCAAATGGATAACTAGGCCTCGACGACAACACATACAAAGCCTAAAGACCTATTGGATGTCGTCCTACCCCAGAAGGGTGCGACCATGACTCTTTTAGGCCTAACCTCAAGTAAAGAACCATGGTAATTCCTAACGCTGAATCATCCGAGGGTAATGCGAATATTCCAACCTAAGAAGACTACTTAAAGACGTCTTGTCCAGCCTCAGAAGAAATCAAAGACACGACAAACACGTTGCTACTCGAGCCACAACTCAAGGGATTGCATATCGGGGAAATATCAGCCAATGCGACGGTACGATGGACATAACTCAGTACCAAAAACCTAACGGACTTCTATCATAAAAGGAGTTATCTATATTTAACGTTAGGACAAGTTTGCTTATAAACCTAAGGGAAAAGTAAACTAAACATTTCGAAATGAGTAAATAAACTAATCCACGCCAACTAAGGACAATCAAGGGACAGAGAGGTGCAAATATGAAAAGAAGTATCTTTTATTCATAAATCAAAATGGTTAAAAGATACAATCTTAAAAAAGGGAATACAACAAAGAAAAAAATTCTAAGACGATGGATTATTCAACATGCCAGCCAGATCAGCACTCTTCCGTTGAACCTCCGTCTCGAGCTATATTAGTGCAGCAAGCTGAGCCTCTGCTTGTTTTTGCTGTTGTTGATACGAGGTGGATCGACGCTCGAGCTCCTTCTCGGCAGTTTTGTGACCTTCCACCATTTCCTTTATGAAGTTAACGACTCTATCAAGAGCCACCACTTCCGTCATAACTTGTTGGAGAGCTCGCCAGTTCTCATAAGCCCGGGTGGCATTAGCCTCAAGTTGTGCTTGGAGGTCTTCCAAGGACTTCAAAGCTAGCTCCCTCTCTGAAAATTTCCGGGTCAGCCTCTTCTTGCAAGACTAGAGATTGGTGCAACATCTCTCAATCTATTCATTCAACCTGGCCTTCAGAGATGAGATGTCCGAGGGAAGGCATTTGCGTTCAAGCTCATGAAGTAGGGCTTCCACTCGCCAACGGTATTCAACCCAAGTACGCACCAGCACCTCATCATGATAGATGGCAAGGAAAGATAAAGAAGCGTTAGCTTTAGCAAAGAAGTCTTTTGCGATGAAGGAAGTACCAGTGCGAAGGTATTTAATGAGATCGGACATCGAGCGTAGACTGTTCCTCGCCATCCTTCCAGACATACGTCTTGCGTAAGAACTCTCGGGCATACGAATATGAGACTCCAACGGGGTCGGGACTGGCAGAATGTGTCGAAATAAGGAAAGCATAAGATGATTAGATACATCTCCAAGATGGGGGATAAATAAGAGAATTCAAGGGCTAAGGTGTCACTCACCCACGGTCACAGGGGGCAAATCCGAGAGATCCCCAGGTCCGCCCAAAGCCTCGACTTCGTCGTCGGTCTGCAAGACTGCAGTTTAACAAATGTGTCAGTATCGCTCAAGAAAGAATAATAAAAAGAGATAAAAAGATACTGGCCATGTCCAGAAGAAAGGATGATACGCTGGGGAGGTATCACATGCGAATCCGCCATACCAAATAGACGCGATGTCTCTTTTGGAGAATGATCCAAAATGGAGGACGCCAGCTGATTGGTAGAGATTCTGCGTGTTCAAGTTTAGTTAATTACCGCAATCAAAACGGTTTCGCTTGTAGCTAGCCGATTGAGTACGGGTCGTCCGCAGGAAGATAGGAATCTTTTTCTAAGTGCTTTAACGAGTTAAGTCCAGTTTTCCAGATTTTGTTGTGATTAATTAAGTGTTAAAATGATATGTAAAGAGAGCTTGTTAGGGTTAGGATTAGGTTAGTTTGAGTTAGGAGTCGCTCACCTCTTTCGTTGCTACTCTTAATATCAGTGTTACGGTAATCGGCAACAACGGGGATTAGCACGACTAGGAAGAAACTTGCGAGTATAAGCTAGGCTTTCCAACGCATAAGTTCTTCCTTTTGGTGCTTGTCCGTCCATTCTTGGCTCTTAGACATAACCTCCGGTTAATTCAACCACAACCGGTCTCACTACGGAATCACCGCTATCATGTAGGATAGGGTGCCGTAAGGAGCGGATTGTGGTTCAATTAACGAGAGTCGATTTAAGATGTTGGGCAAGGAAAGAGTGAGAGAGATTTCCTTCTCTCAAACTTCCCTTATCCTACCCTAACAAGTATGGAAACTACTCACACATCATAACGAAAAGAAAAGAAAACAAAAGAGGAAGATAGAAAGAATGAGATTAGAAGATAACAACTAGCTATTTGCGACCTCAACTTGGCAAGGATCAAGCGTAAGCATCATGGTTGTTTAAGGATAAAGGAAAAGAGAAAAGAAAGAAACAACAAGAAATAACAACAACTAAGTTAACAAATAAAAATTACAAGCAATTAACATAAGAGCAAGACAAGTATAATAATAAAATGAACTTCTTTATTCACCATTCTTCACTCACAAAAGCTCACTACAAGTTTTTCAATGGAGAAGAGATGAGAAGAGGAAGAAGAACAAGTATTCTAAAACCTAGAAAAAATACAAGATTATGCACCCTTTGCATTGGCAAGATCTGAACTATTTATAGGCAGGAAACTGGAAACCTAGGGCAAAAATCTGCCTCCTCATAAAAAGACCAACATACCCCTAAAAGCCCAACTGCTGCCGCCACCGTACGGCCGCGGTTTGGCGGCCTAAGCATGCTTAGGCCGTGGTTCCGCGGCCAAATAGAGGAGTTGGCTCTTCGAATTCTGTGGGGCCCCCTGGTATGCTCTTGTCTGTAGTTTGGCATATGTTTTTTCTTATAATCTTTCCAAATTTCTTCCAGAATTTTAGTGGATCAAAAGTTGATTGGATGTGGATCTTTTTGTCATGATTTCCTCGAGCTCCGCGTAGATTTCTTGGATCTTGTGTTGCCATTGAGCCTTGTGCATGAAAATGACAATCGATTTGCCATTTTGTCTCTTAAACTGGTGTGTGGCAACAGACGGATAAAGAGCGGAGACCCGTGTTTTATCTGTGGTTGGCAGGAACCCGGATTTTGTCGTGTTTTTCCATGAATTTCACCGTTAAGAGCCGAGAACATGTATCCTGCAATTGACTAGCAAACACGGCTCAAGAGTACCTACCGATATGCAATGTGATAAAAATTGGGCGGTATAAAAATGCAAAAATCTGATATGAACAAATACCCCCAAACTTATCATTTGCTCGTCCCGAGCAAAGCCAATTTATTCACAAAAATTTCCTAACCTCACTTTCGCAGGGAACGCGATTGCACTGAGCATGTGCAACAAGCCGTTAAACCTCTAGGTGTCCCTAGTAGGAGGAGTGCTGTCTCCTGAGGGTTTTCAGCGGATACTACCCACAAAATCCGGTCAAGCTAGTTTTGTAAAATAATTAAGATTCAAACCCTAAAGTTTTGTTTCAGAAAATAACAAATCTATTATCCTAAGTCTAGACTATCGAACCTTTATTTTTCACACCTCACTTCTTATTTAACTACAGATTTTATATGTCTTTACGTGCAGTGCAAATAGTGTCGTTAAGTTCCAAAAAGGTCGAATAAAGTCCTCATGTCACACAATAAAGCTCAGATAAGAATTTTGAAAGGATCACATAAGTTTTTTTAAAGAGTTAAGCATTTTTCAAGTTTCGTTTTCCAGTAAGGTTTCAACTTCAGAATTTCTATCTTCCTTAACAGGAAACTAGGTCTTATTTTTCACTCCTCCTTTTTCTTGTTTTCATTTCATACACACCTCTGTGAACGCGCAATAGTCTTTATCATAGAATAAAACCTTCATATCTCCGCTAAAATTTTTATAAAAGCCCGTCTTTTATCAAGATTATTCTCACACAAAGAACCGTTAGGAATTTTAACTCGGAGAGAACACTTGCTTGACTTTGTTTTAATCTGGACTTTCTAGGCTTCTTAGCGAGCTTTGGGCCAATGCACCCAAACCAGTTGGTTTTAGGGCATTAGGTGTAGAAACACCCCAGCGGACTTAATTACTCAAGTTACCTAGGTCCAAAAACAAAAGACAGTTTGGCGTGAAAATCATGATGATTTAATACGAACGGAGATATAACATGCAGTTCAATTATTTTTTTGGATAAAAGACATGTTTAGTGGGTTCGGTGTGTAATCATTCCAATCAAGTTTCAGATGGGTTATTTTTTAGACTTAGTTCCAATTAAGGCATCAATAACATTCCTTCATATTCACTCACTTCATAAACTATTCTTGATATTACTTATTTCAGAAAAAACCTATTTGATCCTCAGAAAATCATTGATCCATTTAAAAGTTTTTCGACATAAAAGACTTGTCATCTAATTCCCAAAAACTCACGACACGTGTAGTGTGATGTAAAGACGTATATCAGCTATAGTTAACTTCAAAGGAGAGTTATCTTTCAGGTTTTCAAAATCTAAAAATAAGATTTAGTTATTCTTATTTTATCAAACAAAACCGTCGAAATGTTGAATCAAAGTCCTCCCACTTGCTAACTTGACAGAAAAGTTTTTATGTTTTTAGAAAATTTTCAGATTTTTATGGGTTTTATGGATTTTAAAATGCAGATGCAAAATATACATATGAATGCGAATGTTAGAAAATGCGTACCGAGCGTACCCCCAAACTTAAACTGGACAGTGTCCTCACTGTTATTGCATGAAGAGATCATTTGAAGGGTCAAAATTGTCGGTTAGCGATACAAAATTTTTTTTGTTTTTGTTTTTTAGAAAAGAAAAAGAAAAAGGATATCCACAAAGATATACAAAATGGTATATACATACCCCCAAACTTATTTGGAACAGTGTCCACTGGTCTTGGCTGGATAACCGAAGTTTGGTGGTAGGCAGAGGAAGATTATGCAGGATAAACCGGCTCCTGTAAGACCAGGAGCTTCTCTGTTGGTTCGGCTCTAAGGTACGGTTTGAGTCGGTGCCCATTCACTTTGAAAAATGAACCGTCCTTTGGATTCTCCAAATCCACAGCGCCCTGCGGATACACATTCCGCACAAAATACGGCCCTTTCCAGCGAGATCTGAGCTTTCCTGGATGGAAGTGTAGTCGGGTGTCGTAAAGCAGTACCTGCTGACCAGATACGAAGGTTTTGCGCAAAAGGTGTTTATCGTGAAACACCTTCGTTCGATTCTTAACGACAACCGCGTTATCATAAGCCTCATCCCTAAGCTCGCTCAGTTCGTTCAACTGCAGCTTCCGATGGCTGCCCGCATCTTCGAGAGACAGATTCAGCTCCTTTATCGCCCAAAATGCGCGATGCTCTATTTCGACAGGTAGGTGGCAAGCCTTTCCGTACACAAGCCGATAGGGAGACATGCCAAGGTCGGTCTTATAAGCGGTTCGAAATGCCCAAAGGGCATCAGTGAGTTTCAGCGACCAATCCTTACGGTTCTTGGAAACCGCCTTCTCCAGTATCTGCTTGATTTGCCGATTTGAAACTTTGGCCTGCCCGCAGGTTTGGGGGTGGTAGGGCGTGGATAGCTTATGATTAATGGAATATTTCCGCATCAAGGCCTCGAAAGTCTTATTGTAGAAATGACTTCCATTGTCGCTAATGATCGCTCGGGGGTGCCCAAAACGGGAGAAACTGTTTTCTTTAAGAAACCTAACGACAACCTTGTTGTCGTTAGTCCGGCTGGGCACAGCCTCGACCTATTTAGAGACGTAATCAACATCGAGAAGGATGTACAAGTTCCCGAAAGAGCTGGGAAACGGCCCCATGAAATCTATCCCCCAAACATCGAAAATCTCCACAACCAAGATCGGTTGGAGCGGCATCTCGTTCCTCCGGGATATCCGGCCCATGTGTTGGCACCGGGAGCAAGTCTTGCAATAGTCATGAGCGTCTTTGAAGAGTTGCGGCCAGTAGAAACCACATTGCAAGATCTTCTCAGCTGTCTTTCTGGGGCCAAAATGCCCACCACACGCTTGATCGTGGTAAAATGATAGCACACTCTTGAATTCCTCGTCAGGGACACACCGATGAATAATCTGGTCGGGACAGTACTTGAACAGATAGGGTTCGTCCCAGTAAAAGTGTTTTACTTGGGATAAGAAGCGAAGTCTGTCCTGACTTGACCATTCAGTCGGTAGTAATCCTGTGGCCAAATAGTTCACAATATCTGCGAACCAGGGTTCGCAAGATACTGTCAAGAGCTGTTCATCCAGGAAAACGTCGTTGATCGGAATTGGAAGCGAAGGCGAAGAAGGAAGTCGTGAGAGATGGTCGGCAACTACATTTTCACATCCTCATTTGTCCTTAATGACAAGGTCAAACTCTTGAAGCAAGAGGATCCAACATATTAGCCAAGATTTTGCATTTTTCTTCGCAAAAAGATGGCGCAGAGCAGAATGGTCTGTGTAGACAATGACTGGAGAGCCGATGAGGTAAGGCCTGAACTTTTCTAAAGCAAGTACAACAGCCAAGAATTCCTTCTCAGTTATTGTATAATTGAGTTGGGCGTCGTTCAGGGTTCGGCTCGCATAATAGATTACGTGCGGCATCTTGTTGATGTGTTGTCCAAGGACAGCACCAATGGCAAAGTCGGATGCATCGCACATAATCTCGAATGGGTGCGTCCAGTCAGGTGAAGAAAGAAGGGGAGCAGAAGTGAGTGAGGTTTTCAATGACTCGAATGCAGTCACACAGCTCGAGTTGAAGTCGAATGGCGTATCCTTGGCCAGCAAAAGAGTCAAGGGCCTAGCAATCTTGCTAAAGTCCTTGATGAACCGTCTATAGAAACCGGCATGGCCAAGGAAGGCTCAGATATCTCTGACGCATCGGGGAGGAGGGAGATTGGAAATGACCTCAATCTTCGCTTTGTCAACCTCTATGCCATTTTGCGAGATGATATGTCCTAAGACAATACCTTCGCGCACCATGAAGTGGCACTTCTCCCAATTCAAAGTGAGATTCTTGTCCTTACATCGGGTAAGGACAGCGTCAAGATGCAGAAAACACTCGTTGAAGGAATCGCCGAAGATGGAGAAATCATCCATGAAAATCTCCAGAAATTTTTCCACCAAGTCTGAGAAGATTCCCATCATACACCGCTGGAAGGTAGCGGGCGCATTGCATAACCCAAAGGGCATGCGACGATATGCGAACGTGCCGAAGGGACAAGTGAATGTGGTCTTGTCCTGGTCTTTTTCGGCGATGGGAATTTGATTATAGCCGGAGTAGCCATCAAGAAAGCAGTAGTACTCGTGTCCGGCCAATCGTTCAAGCATTTGGTCAATGAAAGGTAGCGGAAAGTGGTCTTTCCGCGTTGCGGCGTTGAGTTTTCTGTAATCAATGCACACTCGCCACCCAGTTTGGGTGCGAGTAGGGATTAACTCGTTCGCCTCGTTAGTGATGACCGTTATACCTGATTTCTTGGGGACAACGTGAATGGGGCTAACCCACTGGCTATCAGAGATAGGGTAAATGATACCACTATCTAGACATTTTACGATCTCCTTCTTCACAGCCTCTTTCATGACTGGATTGAGACGTCTTTGTGGATCCCGGGCTGGTTTGGCATCATCCATCAGATGAATGTGATGTTCAACGATCAGGGGACTAATCCCCTTGATGTCCGCCATGGACTAGCCAAAAGCTTGCCTGTTGCTGTGCAAGACCGCAAGAAGGGCTTTCTCTTGCTCTGGAGCTAGAGAAGCCGAAATGATGATAGGGAGGGTCTCGTTTTCACCTAAGTAAGCATACTTAAGGTGAGACGGCAAAGGCTTGAGTTCGAGCGATGGAGGTGAAACGATTGAAGGCAAGATTGGTGCAGAGGTCTCGAACTCAAAGGACTTCAGCAAAGGTTCAAAACGAGTGTACGCGACCGAGTTGGATGGTTCAGGTAACTCATCCGGAAATTCGAAAGATTCAAACTCGGGTTATGCGCGGCTAAGATCGTTCGAGAACGTGAAACACTCGTAGTCGTTGTCGGGAGCAGAAACAGCAGCAGGTTCGAAGAGGAACGCACTAGTGGCGTCAAGATTATCGTGATCAAACAGAAACTCCTCGAATTCACATTCTTCTGGGGTGATCTCCTGGATCGAGCAGACGTCCAGTATATAAGCATTAGGTTCGGCGGGCTGATTCCCCAACCTAAAAATGTTGAGTTCAATCGTCATGTTTCCAAAAGAGAGGTTCATCGTACCATTGCGACAATTGATCACAGCATTTGAGGTTGCAAGGAATGGGCGACCGAGTATCACCGGAATTTGATTCTGGGGGTTAGCTACTGGATGTGTGTCTAATACAATGAAGTCAACGGGGAATATGAAGTACCCGACTTTTATTAACACATCCTCTAGCTCACCCCTAGGATGGGTGATCGATCGGTCGGCCATCTGGAGAGTGCAGTGTATGGGTTTCAGCTCTTCTACGCCTAATTGCTCGTATACTGAGTGCGCGGTTGATGTTCTTATCCCCAATGGTAATAGAAATCGTAGGACAGCCAGGGTCCTTCCGTTTTTGTGGTAAAGATTGGGTAAGAGCATCACTCACAGCACTAGCCAAGAAAACTTTCTTGGGTACCTGAGACTTCCTCTTTTTCGTGCACAAGTCCTTTAAGATTTTCGCGTAGGACGGGACTTGTTGGACAGCATCTAAAAGAGGAATGTTAATGTTAACCTGCTTAAATAACTCCAGAATCTTCTCCATTTGTGGATTTTGTTTATTAGACCTCAACCGGTTTGGAAATGGGACGTTTTTAAAATTGGTTGAGTTTAATGCTTGTGGAGGAGATTGTGGAGTTGGAACGGATCCCAGAACAGGTGTTTTCGTGGAGTTAGAAGTGGGTCCATTCAGAGCAGAAGAAGAGGAAGGAGAGCCTTATGAAGAACGGAGAATAGGCTCAGAAGACGAAGAAGCAGGAGAAGAAGAAGAAGTAGCAGCGGCCGGGGTGTCATCGTTGATCCGTGTGCCAATGTTGTTTTGCAGCATCCTTCCCGATCTCAATGTGGTCACGACACTCACATTATGGTTCTGTTGTTCGAGAGCAACATGTACATTATGTGGGTGACCGGGATTTGGGAGTGGTTGGGACGGGAGCTTCCCCTTCTCTCGCTCGCTTAAGGCCGCATTCAGCTGTGCAATCTGGGCCTCGATGGTCTTGATGCTTTGCCCGTGAGCGGCAGTGTGTTGCACTAAGGACTGAATGGAAGACTGGATGCTTGCGGTGGATTGTGTCGATTGTTTAACGAACGCCTCCAGACTTCGTTCGAGCGAGGAAACCTTATCGTTGTTTGACGGAACAAAGTTGTTTGGTGGAAAAGAATTGTTGGGTGCAAAGTTGTTCGTCTGATTTTGAAAAGGTTGGGATTGGAAGGGTTGTTGAAACTGCTGTTGAGTTTGTTGTTGCGCTTGTTGTTGCGGCGGAGGGGCCCTTTGGAAATTGTTGCCTTGGAATTGATTCTGATTCTGATTCCAGATGAAATTGGGGTGGTTCCTCCAACCGGGATTGTAGGTGGAAGAGTATGCATCATTTCTCGGTCTTTACTGAAATGCAGCATTAACCTGATCCTGTCCTTGCGATGGCGGATTGTAAGGACACTCTTCGGTTAAGTGAGAAGGATCGGAACAACAAGCACAGATGGTACGAAGGGGAAGAACAGGGGCAGAGGCAGGAGAAGAAAATTTGCTCTCTATTGCTTCAATCTTTCTCGTTATTGCAGCCATTTCAGCTTTCATCGCAATAGAGACTTCAAGTTGGTGAATTCCTACCCTAGACTGACCAGTAGAAGTGGAGGTAGAAGAAGAAGAAGTCGGTCTGGTGCTCTCCCATTATAGCGTTTGCTCCGCAAGGTCGTCAAAGAATTGCCACGCTTCCTCGTCAGATTTCGATAGAAAGTGGCCCTAACAGATGGTTTCCAACAACTGCTTCGTTGCTGGGTTCAGGCCCTCGTATAAGGTTTGGCAAAGTTGCCACTTCTCTATACCGTGGTGAGGACACTGAACAAGAAGGTCTTTGTACCGGTCAAAGCACTTCCAGAAGGGTTCAGAAGGAAGCTGAGAGAATTGGTTGATTTCATTGCGGATCCTTGCGGTTTTATGATTCGGATAAAATTTCTTTAGAAACGCTTTTACAAACTCGTCCCAACTGGTTATGGAGTGGGAAGCGGTGCTATACAGCCATTTTTCAGCAAGATTGCATAAAGTGAACGGAATGACCCGTAGACGTATAGCATCGTCCGACAGTTGGGTAGTTTTCATCATGGCACAAACGTTTTGAAATTTATTGATGAAGATATAGGCATCTTCAGATTCAAGCCCATGAAATCGTGGAAGCATGTTGATGAAGTGGGGCTTAATTTCAAAATTATCCCCATTGGCCGGTGGAAGAGAAAGGCAGATGGGAAGTGCAGAACGGGTGGGATAGAAACGATCCTGGAGCGCGATTCGCTGCGGCGCTACAACAGGCGGTGGTGGTAGGTTATTGGTCTCCGTAGGAGGTGGAGCCAATCCAGGGGTAGTCAAAGAGATGTTCGGATTAAATCCTGACATCGCGGAAGAAGAGGTTGGTGAAGGTGAAGGTGAAGATGTATAAACAGAATTCCGGTCAACGTCGGAGTTGGCCGGCAAAGGTAAGGGTGAAAGAGGCGTGGACGGAGTTTCGACGTCTGAGTCGATCGCGTAATCGGTAGCGACTAACGTAACGCGGACGAGGCGGGCGCTAGTGTCCCGAGTCCAAGCGGACATACAATAAACGGGTTTAGTATAGTCAAAGCGGAGAAGGTGAGGGTAAGAAAACGTCAATGGAGAAATACGATGGGTGGTGGGTGAAAAATGGATTTGGCGACAAAGGGCAAGTTTTTATAAAAGTTTTTGATTTTTTCCTTTTTTTTTAAAAAGAGCTTTACAGGAATATGTACGGACTTACGGCTTTAAGCAATCACAAACAAGATATGCACAATCACACCTAGATCTAAGGTCACCTAGGTCTGCTAGACAGCTCCTAACTGTTCCAGAGGGCTAGAAATAGGACCTCAAACCGCCTCTTCTCCGTCAAATGCGGCCAGGTAAGTGCCAGGTAAGTGGGAGGTTATCCAACGCTTTCGCGAAGTTCCTTAATTAAATAACCACTTGCCTTCGACACACTTGCCTAGGCACCGCAAAAGTCAGATAGGATAAACGGCCGATGCCTGTAACTAGTCCTCTGTCCTATTGAGCACGAAGTCCTTAGGGCTGAGTCTAGTATTTTTTAATTAACAATGGTCAATGCATATGCTTTTTGTGATTTTTGGGGTCCTGGGAAGGGTGATGAAATCCCCACCCAATCTGAATTGGTTTCAAGCCCCTTAAGTCCGTATTAATAAATGCAAAGCAGTAACAAATCAACTGCAAACAATTTTTATTTTAGCGCGGCGCAAAGAATCCTGCACAAAAAACAGTTTATTGGAAGGGGGAAGAGAATTTGCGCAAAGAATGCTGCAGAAAACACAGTTTATTGGAGTCCAGAGGAGTGGGGAGGAGAAGAGAAACTCACCAAAAAAATTTAGCACCCTGAAGGCACTAAATGGCCGCGGTTCCGCGGCCAAACACCTGCTTAGGCCGCGGTTCCGTGGCTATGTGGAGGGATCATGCTTCCAAAATTTTTGGGTGTGTTGTTCTAGGAGTCCTCTGCTTGTCTGGATTTGCTGAATCTTGATTTGCTCACTGTATCTGCTCCAGATTTTTATAGTAGACCGTTTGCTTCGTTTTGATCCGTCGCGGTGTAGCCGCGAGATGTGGGTCTAACTTCCCACGTCTTTGGCACTGAACTCGAACTTCGTATTATCCTGCACACTTACACAAAAACTAATCAAAAATAACAAGATGATTTTTTTACAAAGTATATTTTTTTTGTTTTGTTTTTCGGTTATATTCACAAGTTAACCCGAAATTACACAAAGAAATAAACTACCGTCTCCCCGGCAACGGCGCCATTTGATTGGTAGAGATTCTGCGTGTTCAAGTTTAGTTAATTACCGCAATCAAAACGGTTTCGCTTGTAGCTAGCCGGTTGAGTACGGGTCGTCCGCAGGGAGATGGGAATCTTTTTCTAAGTGCTTTAACGAGTTAAGTCCAATTTTCCAGATTTTGTTGTGATTAATTAAGTGTTAAAATGTTATGTAAAGAGAGCTTGTTAGGGTTAGGATTAGGTTAGTTTGAGTTAGGAGTCGCTCACCTCTTTCGTTGCCACTCTTAATATTGGTGTTACGGTAATCGGCAACAACAGGGATTAGCACGACTAGGAAGGAACTTGCGAGTATAAGCTAGGCTTTCCAACGCATAAGTTCTTCCTTTTGGTGCTTGTCCGTCCGTTCTTGGCTCTTAGCCATAACTTCCGGTTAATTCAACCACAACCGGTCTCACTACGGAATCACCGGTATCATGTAGGATAGGGTGCCGTAAGGAGCGGATTGTGGTTCAATTAACGGGAATCGATTTAAGATGTTGGGCAAGGAAAGAGTGAGAGATTTCCTTCTCTCAAACTTCCCTTATCCTACCCTAACAAGTATGGAAACTACTCACACATCATAAGGAAAAGAAAAGAAAACAAAAGAGGAAGATAGAAAGAAAGAGATTAGAAGATAACAAACAGCTATTTGCGACCTCACCTTGGCAAGGATCAAGCGTAAGCATCATGGTTGTTTAAGGATAAAGGAAAAGAGAAAAGAAAGAAACAACAAGAAATAACAACAACTAAGTTAACAAATGAAAATTACAAGCAATTAACATAAGAGCAAGACAAGTATAATAATAAAATGAACTTCTTTATTCACCATTCTTCACTCACAAAAGCTCACTACAAGTTTTTCAATGGAGAAGAGATGAGAAGAGGAAGAAGAACAAGTATTCTAAAACCTAAAAAAAATACAAGATTATACACCCTTTGCATTGGCAAGATCTGGACTATTTATAGGCAGGAAACTGGAAACCTAGGGCAAAAATCTGCCTCCTCATATAAAGACCAACATACCCCTAAAAGCCCAACTGCTGCCGCCACCGTACGGCCGCGGTTCCGCGGCCTAAGCATGCTTAGGCCGCGGTTCCGCGGCCTAATAGAGGAGTTGGCTCCTCGAATTCTGTGGGGCCCCCTGGTATGCTCTTGTCTGTAGTTTGGCATATGTTTTTTCTGATAATCTTTCCAAATTTCTTCTAGAATTTTAGTGGATCAAAAGGTGATTGGATGTGGATCTTTTTGTCATGATTTCCTCGAGCTCCGCGTAGATTTCTTGGATCTTGTGTTGCCATTGAGCTTTGTGCATGAAAATGACAATCGATTTGCCATTTTGTCTCTTAAACTGGTGTGTGGCAACAGACGGATAAAGAGCGGAGACCCGTGTTTTATCTGTGGTTGGCAGGAACCCGGATTTTATCGTGTTTTTCCATGAATTTCACCGTTAAGAGCCGAGAACCTGTATCCTGCAATTGACTAGCAAACACGGCTCAAGAGTACCTACCGATATGCAATGTGATAAAAATTGGGCGGTATAAAAATGCAAAAATCTGATATGAACACCAGCTCCCGCAACTCTGAAAACACCATATGAGAAAAAGAGTCAGGTATACTGAAAGATCATCAAATGAAAGGAAATGAGATATAAGATTACCTTCGATGCTCCTCCCACTCTGGGCCGAAGAGGCAGTAGCGTCAAGAACATCCTTTATATCTTCTGGCACATCACCAATGATATCTACGGAGTTCGTTGATGGCCCAAGAGCTTCAGCCGAAGGAATCATAGTCATTGCAGGAGTTTCCATGATGCGCTTTGGGCTTGAAACTGCACTCGCCGCAGAAGTCCCTACAGAAGGAAAAGAGAATGTAAGGACAATAGCAATATAAGCTATCTGCTAAAGAACATAAAAAAATGTATACCGATGCCCCAAGGAGCCTGGAGTATAGCTTCCTCAAGTCGTTGCTCCTTTCTTGATAGCCATGCTCGCCGAGTTTCAATTGAAGAAGGAGCTTTACCTGCTCTCTGAGCAGCTTCATCCTTAAAAGCGGCTGAGGCCGACCGTTTCAGACCCCTATTCTCTGCCAACATTAAAGGAGCCGCCGCCGGCACAGCAGAGAGCAGATCAACGTCTGGGAAAATGATGCGAGCGAGGCATCCCTTCTGGGGGCGCACGTCCTGGGTCTCATCCTGCGACCTTTTAATGGCCTAAGCAAGCTGAGCGGCCTCCTCGGCGCACGTGTTCGGAAAAAGAAGCCTATCGTCTGGTCCATGCTCAAGCATACCGTCACCATCAGGAGCATGTAACTCGGGCTCGAGCAGTGCATCAATCAGACGCATGGCGGATTTTTTTTCTTTTGGGGGCCTGAGCTAATGCTCGTAGAGAAACGTTTCCTCTGCTTTTGCATCTTTAGACGGCGTTGCACGATCTCAGCTTCAGGATATGACTCAGATAATGCCACAACCTTTACGGCGCTTGGAGTGTAACATTTCAGAAAATAGTAAATATTATTTTGGAAATTAAATAATAAAATTTTGGATTTTACGGATATATACCGGGTATGGATTTGAGTTTTCGTAGATTAGTATAATTATATATCTCTATTTTTGGAAAGTAATTGGAATTTAAAATGAATTTATAATTATGAGAGCATCTATTTGAGTGGTCTTTTCTTAAATTAATATATAATTATATCCATACAAGATTAGTATGTTAAAACTAATTGATGTTTTCCTATTTAGTATACTAAACCAAGTTTTATTTGTCTAACTATTTTAAGATGCCATGGCATGTAAATTGTATGTTAACTTTTTTATTTAAATTTAATGGTTGTTTTATTTTTTAAAGAAAAGAGAAGAGAAGGAGACATGGAAGTATGGATATTATTATAAGGGGAATGGGGAAGAGAGATGAACGGGGTTATGGTTGGCACAACCATCATTTTCTTTACATCTTTTTCCTCTTCTTCTTCTCCTTCTCCATCTCCTCCATCTCCAACTCCAACCCGCATACACATGTACACAAATTTGCCCATCTAAATGAATCCTACACCAAAAACCCGATCCTTTCTCCTAATTCATGAAGTAGTAAACAAGTCTACATCTAGAGGCCATTTCCAAGCTTAAGCTCATTTCCATCCAAAGAGGTAAAAACACCATCTTTTCTAGTTTACTTGTAACACTTGCTATGACAAGTTCATGTTTTTATGTCTTGAAGTGTAGTTTTTATAATAGGTGTGGGATCTTGTTAGAGATGTGAGTTGTGTTGGGTATAAGTGGTTGTTTAATTGGCGATTACAACCTATTTAGGGATAGATTAGGGTATCTTGAGGCTGGCTTTAAAGAGTTTTAAGGTTTTTAAGACTTGGTTTTCTTAAGTTCTTAGTGTTCAAATGGAATCTGGAACAACTTGGATGCTCTGAAAAATAAATAGAGATTACCTGGAGATGCTAGGACCAGTATCAGACCACCATCGTAGCCCAAGCCCTTATTTCCCACTTTTGGCCGTAGATATATCCTTTTTTGCCTCAAATTGCGGCCACGAATTTGATCTACGGTTTGGGGTTTGGTCTGTAGCTCACACACTTAATAACTTAGCCACTGTATTTTTAGTTTTGTCCCAGACTACCTGTGTCAAAATATGGGAGCATTTTGACTTGGTTTTGGCGATATTTTGCGATTTTTGTGACTTGGTTTTCTGATTTTTATGTCTTGACTTGGTCGTTCGACGTTCGTACATCGACGCCTGAGGTATTTTGTCATATTTAGCATGCGTTGACAATAAGTTCTAACCTATGTACGCTTCGCTCATGATTTTGATTTCGATATGGAATTTTATACGATTCGATATGGTTTCGATTGTAGGTACAATCGTGGGGACTTCCGAGACGACGACGAAGGACTTCCGAGACGACGACGAAGGACAATGTATTCATCGGTTTCGACCAGAGCGAGGCGCGTATCGGTGAATAGATATATATCAACAGGGGAATTCGGGTGGATGGCGTATAGCACCCCCGCAACCATAGAAATTAGAATACTATATATATTAGAAACGTATAACTAGCCTATAGGGTTTGCTAGAATACCATATGCGCATATTCGTATACTTAATAGATATTTATATACCCAGTCTCTATTTCTTAGCCATTATGCTATATATACACATATATAGGTATATAAGTATAAATATGATTACTATTATGTGCTGTATGTGACTAAATGTCCGTACTTTATATATGACATGATATAAGTTGACGTACGCAACTATAAATCCGTACAGTTTTCTTGGGATGATATCATACGAGGGAGATTTCGTACATGATAGGAAGAGGATAAACTGCCGATATTCACTTGACTCGGGGAGTCTTGCTAAATCCTAAATTGGGAATTTATGAGATGTCTGGAGCCATACTTATTTTGAAAACTAACGATTTGTTACGTATTGTTCGCCGCCGAAAGACACGACCGGGACGTTAGGACGTCTGGCCTGAATTTTAGGGGCAGATGCTATTTGGTTTCATCCATCCACCTCTCCGAAGATGCCAGGTTGATTTATGGCACCGTGGATCAGAGGTTTAGACGGATGCGGCCATTGTAGCAGACTTCGTCAGATTCCCTCTCATTGTGAGGGGTTTTTGATTGTGGGGACACTCTTCCCTGCAGGCGTAAGCCCCTGCAGTTAATTACGTTACCGCGTATTGATTGATTCGTTCTTTGTGTGTCGTGTTTTGAAAATGTATAAAGATCACAATCAAAGAAATTTGTAAACCGCAATCAATAACGGTGTCAATTGTAGGTTCGTTAGCGAGTGCGGATCGTCCACAGGGAAAGTGAGATTTGATCGTATTTGTTTTAGTTGAGTCGAAAATTAAAGGAGAAAAGAAAAGAAAATTTGATTCAAGATTTATGAAATTGATTTTCAAGAATTATCAAAAACTAGATCTAATATCAAGAAATACTAAAAATCAAGAATCAAGAATCGTCCAATTTGAATTAGTTATCAAGATTTGTAATGAGGCTCGTAGGAATCGATCGAATCGATAGCGAGGATGAAGACTTGTGATTACGTATTCTTATCCATTGATGATTTGTTGCTAGATCGATAACGATCAACGAGGTTTAAGGATATATTGAAGGAACTAGGGTTTCTTCATCTCATCCTTTATCCTTTCGTTGATTATCATTCAACTGCTAGCCTCTAGTAAATTGAATTATCGATCGTTGATCTCTAATTAAGAGCGTAAACATTCAAGAAAGAATCTCGCTCGAAACTAGATTGTCGATGATTCAACTTACTAGAGTTTACAAAACTCATAAGAATTAAGAATCGTTTCAAGATTGTAATCATCATCATCTATCTATTCTCTCGACTCCTCCACGAGCGGAGTTTTTACTCAAACATCATGACAAAGAAATCAATCAAGAATCGAAAACTCATCATAATGCTCAAATATAAAGATAAGCAAGATAAAGAAATTTCACCTTTTATTATTCAACAATTCCGTTACAAATCGCTTAAGAACTACAAGATTTGAGGAAAGAACTTGATCATAGAATTAGCTTCGCATCGTCTTCGTGAGTCGCGGATTGTCGTGGATCTCTTGCTCGGATGAAGATTGGCGTCGCTTCAAAAAAGTTGATGGCTTCTTGCTTGATTTGTACTCGGAGATCTTGAATTTGGCTTTTGGTGATTGGATTAGGGTTTGGGTGCACAAGTTGTGTCACTCAACTTGTGGGTGAATTCTTGAACAACGAACAACCTTTGAGAAGAAGCCTTGGGTCCCCTTTTATAGCCATCTCCTTTAGCTTCCCCTACAAACTTGATTAGGATTAGCTTCCTTTAGAAGCTAGGTTTAGTTTAGCTTCTCTTGCAAGCTTGGTAGTTGAGTAGAAGCTTATAGAGTTAGTTAGTTAGCTAGCTTCCTTGATAAGCTTGGTTGTTAGGAAGAACCTTCTAAGTTTAGCTAGCTTATTTGAGAAGCTTGGAGGTGTTTAGCTTGTACAAGAAGCTTGGCTGTTCGGACAGAAGCTTCTGGAGATCTCTGGAATTTTGAAGCATCTTGAAGAAGTTTTGTAACTGAGAAGAGAGCCTCGGGAAAAGATGCTGCCGATGACATGTCCACGTGGCCGCGGATCCGCCCATTCGGCCGCGGATCCGCGGCCATATAATGGGTTTGCTGCATGATTTTCTCAGGTTGAATTGGTGCTGACTTTGTGGCACTTTTATGATATCTGGAATATTTTTATAATGTCTTGTTCACTGCCAGATCACAAGTCTTGGACTTGGCGTATTTTTATCAGCACTTTTAACAGTTTCAGCTCTTTTCCTGGAATTTCCTGCACAGATTCTCGAGACAAGTGTTGCGCTATACAAAAGATCATGCGTGCAATGATAAACACTCAATTTCCCTCAAAAATGCCGGTTATAATGTATAACACATGTTATTTGGTATTTTACAGATATTTTGCTAATATGTGATATATTCATACCGGACACATTTAGATAAGTGCAAATAGTAAGGAAATTGATATGTTAAAAATGCATTATTTTCGACTGGTCAAATTCCCCCAAACTTAATTTTGGTCGTCTCGAGCAAACTTTTTTTATTAAAAAGAGAAGGAGAAAATAAAGAAAAAGAAAAACTAACTAGCACACTTTTGTAGGCAACACGATTGCACTAAGCACGTGCAACAAGCCTTTAAATCTTTAGGTGTCCCTAGTAGGAGGAGTGTTGTCTCCTGAGGGTTTTCAGCGGATTGCACCCACAAAATCCAATAATAAAAGGAAGACCGTGAAAGTTACATGTAAAGATAAGAATTATAAAAGAAAGACTTTGAAAATTAGAGTTTCCAACTACACTAGCTTTTTAGTTGTCATGAGCCCTATCTTAATAGTCATGAAAAGATGTTAAAAATCACATCATCCATCAATAAAACATCGTCTTTATTCTTCATTCCTATCTTTCTTCCAAACATCGATCATATAACCCTACGTGTGTGTAAAAGACATTCCTACACTTGGAGAATTCAATTCAAGCTATCATACTCTTGTCCATCTGCTTCAGTACTTTTTAACTGATGAATATTTAGATTTGCTCATACATTTTCATGCGACCATTAATACTTCTTGAGGTACTAACAGACCGATTACTCATGTGCTTACTTATTAGGTGTATTTTCCTCGTCTTGCACCACCTAAGGCTTAGCAGTGACTCCCAGACCAGTTGGTCTAAGGCACTAGGTGATAAAGCACCCTCGCTATATTTTTTTATTGTTGCCTTGGCGATAACAAAACCAGTGTTCATTTTTCTCACCATTTTATTTATTTTATTCAATTGTTTTATTTCCTTCATACTTTGGCTTTTAGACAAGAGCATTTCAAGGTATCCTCTACTATCCCGAGTTTCAAGACGTGTGTAAGTGCGTATAGTAGGGTATCAACGTTCAAATATTTGGCTTCCAGAATAGGAACTATTTTTCAGACTTATTTTTATCCTCAGATTAGTGACTTCTTTCATCTTACTAACCCTTAGGACAACGGCTCATAACTACTTATTACTAGTTTCGTTTAAGAAAACTTCTAATTTTCTTGGTTTTCTTAAATTTTTCTAATCTTTTGGATGTAATTTTTCACTATCTAATCTTTTATTATCTTATTTATGTACAAAATTAAATATTAAATATTTTTATCTTTTGAATTTTTTTTAAATTTTTATAGGTTTTTAAATGTTTTGTGCTTATGCAAAGTATGATGCAAATGATGCGTAAATAAGCATAAACCTCCCCCAAACTTGTTTTCAACAGTGTCCTCACTGTTGCCAACCGCTAAATCTCAAAAACCTGTAAGCTTGGGAGGAAATTTATTAATGGGGGCAATAAATATGATCGTGAAAATCCTCCCCCAAACTTATTTTTGGCTCACAATTTTTGAGTAAAAATTTTCTTTTCAAGAGCCAGATTATCCCCCCCCCCGCTTAAACTTGAGTTAAACAATGTTAATCTTTTGAAAATCACAAGAGGGGGTCAAGGTTATTGGTCGATGCCAAGCTTTGCAAAGACCGAAGGTCAACACCAACCATTCGAAAATTTTATCTGTGTAGTGCACCGGTTGGTGAAAGAACAAGTTGAAAAGAGCCAAGAAGAAGTGGGGAAATGATAAGTGGTGTGAAAGAATGTGTTTGTGTCTCATTTTGGAGAGACGATGCGGTGATTATGATGGATTACTCGCATTCTCTTTATAGTCCAGAAGAAGGGGTGGAGGTTCAATTTCTTTGTTTTGGAGATGATTCATCTCAACACCCGTATTTGCTAAAAATGCGGGCTCATCAGCGAAAATTTCCTCAAAACTCTCATCAATACCCCGAAGAATAATGTCATCACAAAGTGCGGGGTGATCTTCATACTCCAAAAACGGTTCATAATCAGTGTTAGTTGTTGACCCGGACAACTCGGTGGAAGAGTCCGTATGTGTATGATACATAGTTGGGTCAAACAACAACATATGAAAAGAGTCTAGATCGGTATCATGAGGATCGTCAAATTCGCTGCTGTCGACATCCATTAATTCGACAGAACAGACCTGAGCAGTAGGTTCAGAGGGTACACTTCCCAACTTGTAAATGTTCAGCTTAATTGACCTATTCCCAAAGGATAGGTTCATAGAACCGTTACTACAGTTGAATATAGCATTGGAAGTGGCCAAAAAGGGCCGACCAAGGATCACCGGAATTTGATTCCGTGGGTTTGCTACAGGTTGTGTATCAAGTACAATAAAATCCACAGGGAATAAAAATTCCCCGATTTTGATCAACACATCCTCTAGTTCACCCCTGGGTTTGGTGATTGATCGGTCGACCATCTGGGGAGTGCAGTGAGCTGGTTTCAACTCTCCGATCCCTAACTGCTCGTAAATCGAGAAAGGAAGCAGGTTAACACTTGCGCCAAGGTCAAGTAGAGAATGGTTGATGTGTTTATCCCCAATAGAAATGGAAATAGTAGGATAGCCAGGATCCTTACGTTTCCTCGATAATTGTTGGGGAAAAGCTGTGTCTACAGTCTTTGACATGAATACCTTCTTGGGCACTTGAGTCTTCCTCTTTCTAGTGCACAAGTCTTTGAGAATTTTCGCATAAGCGGAGACTTGTTGGATAGCATCTAAGAGAGAGATGTTGATGTTAACCTGTTTAAAGATTTCAGTGATCTTCTCCATTTGCGGACTTGGTCTGTTTCCCTTTAACCGATTCGGATAAGGAACTTGAGCAACATGGTTAGGGTCCAACACTGGAGAAGATCATGTGGGTAGGAACGATCTAAGAATAGGAGTGAGGATCGTCTTTGGTAGACTAGAAGAGTTTTGCTGAGGTGTCGATCCTTGGGGAAAACGGAGAATAGGCTCGGAAGAAAATGGTGGGGTAAACGAACTGGGGTCAGAAGCAGAAGTAGAAGTGGAAGGAAAAGTCTCAGCTGGGGTATCATCAATTGATTCTTCATTATTATCAATCTCCTCACCAACATGATTGTCAAGCGCTCTTCCAGATCAAAAACGTGGTGATAGCGTTCACATGCTGTGAATAGCCAGGATTGGGTAAGGGTTGAGCTGGAAGTTTCCCTTTCTCTCTAGCACTCAATTCGTCTTTTAATTGTGCAATTTCTGCTTCCATCGATTTAATACTCTCACCATGAGAGTCAGAGTTTTTCTGGATTTTATCGACAGAAGACTTTATTTCAGCCGAAACTTGCATGAGATTTGTCAGAAGCAAATTCATGAGTGAAGAGGAGAATTCATCAGAACCGATCAACTGCAAAGGATTAGACAGTGCAGGAGTGTTGACCTGGTTTTGAAAATTTTATGATTGATAGGGGTGCTGAGTTAGTTGAAGTGGTTGCTGTTGTGGTGGAGGAGCCCTTTGGAAATTATTGTGGTTTGGAGCCATGTTTTGATTTTGATGTTGGTTCCAAGCAAAGTTAGGGTGATTCCTCCAACCCTGATTATAAGTGGAAGAATACGGGTCGTTTCTAGGTCTTTGTTGGAAAGCAGCATTGGTATGCTCTTGACCATGAAACGGAGAATTCAATGGACATTCTTCCGTAAGATGAGATGGGTCAAAACAGCATCCACATACAGTTTTGGGGAGCGACATTGGATTTAGGGAGGCTGCTAAAAATTTATGTTCCATAGCTTCGAGCTTCTTTTGCATTGCTGCCATTTCAGCTCTAACTCCTATGGAAACATCAATTTGGTGAATGCCACCCCTAGACGATGACTGATTTACACTCTCCCACTGTAAAGATTTTTCAGCGAAATCTTCTAAGAATCTCCAGGCTTCACCATCATCTTTAGTCATGAAAGTACCTTGACACATGGATTCAAGGTTCTGTTTAGTGGTAGGATTAATGCCCTCATATATGATTCTGCACAGATCCCATCTGGGAATTCCATGATGTGGACATTGAACTATCAGATCCTTGAAGCGTTCAAAACACTTCGAGAATGGTTCATTTGGGAACTGGGTGAATTGATTTATTTCGCTACGGACTCGAGCTGTTTTATGATTGGGGTAGAATTTCTTAAGGAATGCTGTGACGAATTCTTCCCAATTTGAAATGGAATGTGCGGTTGTGTTATAAAGCCACTTCTCGGCTATATCGCACAAAGTGAATGGGAGAAGACGTAGACGCATAGCATCCACAGAAAGTTGTGAAGTACCCATCATAGCGCATACATTTTCAAATTTGGTAATAAAGACATATGCGTCTTCAGACTCGAGACCGTGATATTTTGGTAGAAGATTGATGTATTGGGGTTTTATTTCAAAATTGTCCCCATTGGCTGGTGGAATGGTGAGACAGGTTGAAAGAGGACCTCGCATAGGATAACATCTCTCTTGGAGAGAGATGCGGGGTGGATTCTGCGCACCTGCGGACGGCGGCAGAGTAGTGTTAAAGAAGTTCGATGGAGAACCGTCCATCGAAGTGGGTGTGGTGGAGGGTAAAGAAGAAGTAGACGTAGAATTACCGACTTTGGAGTTGATAAGGGGAACGCGGACAAGACGGGCACTAGAATCCCGTGTCGAGCCCAGCATGCACTAAAGGGTTTAGCACAAGTGGCAGCGTGAAGATAATTAAGGAAAATGATAAGTGGGTTGGTGTTTGTTTTGAAAAAGATACGGATTTTTGAAAAAAATGCAAATCACAAACAATGCACAAGCAACCCTAGATCTAGTGGTCACCTAGGTCAAGTCTCTAGACCGCTCCTAACTTCCAGAAGACAAGTCGCAAGATCAATCCTCTACTGCCTCTTTGTCCCTCCTGTGGCCAGGTAAGTGCCAGGTAAGTGGGAGATTCTCCATTACGTAAGTAGTGGGCCCAATTAAGTAACCACTTGCCTTAGACACACTTGCCTTAAACACCACATAAGAAACGCGGATAAGCAATAGATTACCCATGACCTTCTCCTGTCCTAAGTGAGCGCGACGGTCCTTAGAGTCATGTCTAGATATTTTTTAGTTAATGAAGGTAATGCGGATGCAGTTTTATGATTTTTGGGGCTTAGGAAGGGTAATGAACTCCCCACCTAATCTGAATTTGGTCTCTGGCCCTTAATTTCCATATTAAAAATGCAAACAACAAAGATCAAACAAGCACAATTTTTTATTTTTGCGGCACTGCGAATTTTTGCATAGAATTCTGCAGAAATTGGTTAATGGAGCAGATCGAGGAGGAGATAAGAAAGTCAGAAAGTCACCGAGAAAATTTCGTACAGCGAAGCCTTGGCCACGCCGCGGTTCCGCCGCAAGATGTACCTATTGACCGTGGATGCGCGGTGCGATGGCAAGATCCCTGCACAAAAAGTTTTGGTACTGCTTCTGTTCACTCCCTGAGCTCTCTGGAATATTCAGAAAAATTTTCCACTCGCTCCACAGATTCCAGATTTCCTTGCAAAAAATCACAACGAAGCGTTTAGTGTTTGTGCGAATTTTGATCTAAAAATTCTGATGGAATAAAATTTTCAACTCAAATTTCAAAAACGAACAAATTAGCACACTGTCCCCGGCAACGGCGCCATTTGATTGATTCGTTCTTTGTGTGTCGTGTTTTGAAAATGTATAAAGATCACAATCAAAGAAATTTGTAAACCGCAATCAATAACGGTGTCAATTGTAGGTTCGTTAGCGAGTGCAGATCGTCCACAGGGAAAATGAGATTTGATCGTATTTGTTTTAGTTGAGTCGAAAATTAAAGGAGAAAAGAAAAGAAAATTTGATTCAAGATTTATGAAATTGATTTTCAAGAATTATCAAAAACTAGATCTAATATCAAGAAATACTAAAAATCAAGAATCAAGAATCAAGAATCGTCCAATTTGAACTAGTTATCAAGATTTGTAATGAGGCTCGTAGGAATCGATCGAATCGATAGCGAGGATGAAGACTTGTGATTACGTATTCTTATCCATTGATGATTTATTGCTAGATCGATAACGATAAACGAGGTTTAAGGATCTATTGAAGGAACTAGGGTTTCTTCATCTCATCCTTTGTCCTTTCGTTGATTATCATTCAAGTGCTAGCCTCTAGTAAATTGAATTATCGATCATTGATCTCTAATTAAGAGCGAAAACATTCAAGAAAGAATCTCGCTCGAAACTAGATTGTCGATGATTCAACTTACTAGAGTTTATAAAACTCATAAGAATTAAGAATCGTTTCAAGATTGTAATCATCATCATCTATCTATTCTCTCGACTCCTCCACGAGCGGAGTTTTTACTCAAACATCATGACAAAGAAATCAATCAAGAATCGAAAACTCATCATAATGCTCAAATATAAAGATAAGCAAGATAAAGAAATTTCACCTTTTATTATTCAACAATTCCGTTACAATTCGCTCAAGAACTACAAGATTTGAGGAAAGAACTTGATCGTCGAATTAGCTTCGCATCGTCTTCGTGAGTCGCGGATCGTCGTGGATCTCTTGCTCGGATGAAGATCGGCGTCGCTTCAAAATGGTTGATGGCTTCTTGCTTGATTTGTACTCGGAGATCTTGAATTTGGATTTTGGTGATTGGATTAGGGTTTGGGTGCACAACTTGTGGGTGAATTCTTGAACAACGAACAACCTTTGAGAAAAAGCCTTGGGTCCCTTTTTATAGCCCTCTCCTTTAGCTTCCCCTACAAGCTTGATTAGGATTAGCTTCCTTTAGAAGCTAGGTTTAGTTTAGCTTCTCTTGCAAGATTGGTAGTTGAGTAGAAGCTTCTAGAGTTAGTTAGTTAGCTAGCTTCCTTGATAAGCTTGGTTGTTAGGAAGAACCTTCTAGGTTTAGCTAGCTTATTTGAGAAGCTTGGAGGTGTTTAGCTTGTACAAGAAGCTTGGCTGTTCGGACAGAAGCTTCTGGAGATCTCTGGAATTTTGAAGCGTCTTGAAGAAGTTTTGTAACTGAGAAGAGAGCCTCGGGAAAAGATGCTGCCGATGACATGTCCACGTGGCCGCGGATCCGCCCATTCGGCCACGGATCCGCGGCCATATAATGGGTTTGCTACATGATTTTCTCAGGTTGAGTTGGTGCTGACTTTGTGGAACTTTTATGATATCTGGAATATTTTTATAATGTCTTGTTCACTGCCAGATCAGAAGACTTGGACTTGGCATATTTTTATCATCACTTTTAACAATTTCAGCTCTTTTCCTGGAATTTCCTGCACAGATTCTCGAGACAAGTGTTGCGCTATACAAAAAATCATGCGTGCAATGATAAACACTCAATTTCCCTCAAAAATGCCGGTTATAAAGTATAACACATGTTATTTAGTATTTTACAGATGTTTTGCTAATATGTGCTATATTCATACCGAACACCTTTAGATGAGTGCAAATAGTAGGGAAATTGATGTGTTAAAAATGCAATATTTTCGACTGATCACGTAGCGATAACCACTTTCTCCTTCTCCAGATGTTCACTTCGTGTCGTATGTTTTTTTTTTGGTTGCCCGTGGATTGTATACGGAGACTAATTTATGTTGTCGCCCTAGGATGGGGATTAGTCCAAATCCGTATGTTCTTAGATTTAGGTTTGGGTTGGTTTAAGGATCGTTAATCTCGTTTGAGATTAAGATCAACTTAAATGTTTGTTAAGGATACGTTAGTCTAATTTTAGACTAAGATCTACTTAACAAAGTTTTAGAATCATTTAAATCCGATAACAGAGCATTTGGGCTCTATCGTTTTAGTTTAGGGACGTTACGGTCCATTGGGTTTAATGACATCATAGTCCATGTAGGTTTAAGGACATCATAGTACATGTAGGTTTAAAGACATCATAGTCTGTGTTTAAAGACATCATAGTCTGTGGGGTTTAAAGACATCATAGTCTGTGTTTAAAGACATCATAGTCTGTGAGGTTTAAAGACATCATAGTCTATAGGATTTTAAGACATCATAGTCTGTGTTTAAAGACATCATAGTCTGTTGGATTTAAAGACATCATAGTCTGTAGGGTTTAGAGACATCATAGTCCGTGTTTAAAGACATCATAGTCTGTAGGGTTTAAAGACGTCATAGTCTGTAGGGTTTAAAGACATCATAGTCTGTGTTTAAAGACATCATAGTCTGTAGGGTTTAAAGACATCATTGTCTGTGTTTAAAGACATCATAGTCTGTAGGGTTTAGAGACATCATAGTCTATGTTTAAAGACATCATAGTCTGTAAGATTTAAAGACGTCATAGTCTGTAGGGTTTAGAGACATCATAGTCTGTAGGGTTTAAAGACATCATAGTCTATAGGGTTTTGGTTTAACATTTTGGGGATGCACCAAAAGTTATTGGTTATTGGGACCCTCCATCTCACTGAAGACGTTGAAGAATTACAACGACATATATCAGAGGTATGAAGAGATGTACCCTTGAACCAGTGAATGTTCATCAAAGATTTGATGATCTTGTTTAGGACTAAGTCCAATTTGAAAGCATATGGGTTGGGTTAATTTGGGATCTGACCAACTTTGGGCTCGGCCCACTTGATTATTTATTTGGGCTTGGTCCCCTTTTTGCATCAGCAGTCCATGTATTCTTTTTGTTTTATTTGCATTCTTTTATATGGAGTGTTAAACACTTGATAGCGCTCACGTGAGGAACACGTGGAGTGCTTGACGTTGAGTGCCAGGCAATGAGTACTAAGTACTTTTTATTAAGTAGCGCCCACGTGAGGAGCACGTGGAGTGCTCGGCGCTGAGCGCCAAACTTTGAGCGCTAAGCGCTCCTTATTAAATAACGCCCACGTGAGGGGCACGTGGAGCGCTCGACGCTGAGCGCCAGACTTGGAGTGCTAAGCGCTTCTTATAAAATAGCGCCCATGTGAGGAGCACGTGGAGCGCTTGGCGCTGAGCGCCCGGCAATGAGTACTAAGTTTTTTTATTAAGTAGCGCCCACGTAAAGAGCACGTGGAGCGCTCGGCGCTGAGCACTAACCAATGAGTGCAGAGCACTCTTTATTTAGCAGCGCTCACATGAGGTGCACGTGGAGCGCTCGGCGCTGAGCGCCAAACTTGGAGTGCTAAGCGCTTCTTATAAGATAGCGCCTACGTGAGGAGCACGTGAAGCGCTTGGCGCTGAGCGCCAGGAACTATTTTTTTAGCAGTTCTGATCAGTTCGGTGCTCTGAGAATTAAATTCTCATTTATAAGAGACTTTGTCTCATGGATCTAAGAACTAAGTTCTTCTTTTATGAGGAGATGCTATGATCTCTTTTGTTTTTCTTTATGAGAGACTTTGTCTCATGGATCTAAGAACTAATTTCTTCTTTTATGAGGATATCCTATGATCTCTTTTGTTTTTCTTTACCTTGAAGAAAGATAGTTCTTGCCTTGAATTCTGAAGTTTATGGGGGGAGTTCTTCTGTCCAAGACTCGAAGTCTTGGGGCCTTTATATAGTGTAGGCTGATTTGTTGAATCAGTTAAGAAAATCTCTCATTGAGAGATCTCTGATTGATTTGGGGATTTTATCCACCGTTGGATCTTTGATCCAAGGACTTCTGTTTTACAGAATATATTTTTCTTGTTTTTAACAAGGTTGGGAAAATATTTTCCCATACAGAGATTATTCTGTATCATGGTGATTTTTAATCACCATTGGATCTTTGATCCAGCGGTGCTCTGATTTACAGAGCTCAATTTTTCTTGTTTAGAAAGATTTGAGGAGTATTTCCTCAATCAGAATTTAATTATGTATCTTGGTGATTTTTAATCACCATTGGATCTTTGATCCAACGGTGCTCTGATTTACAGAGCATAATCTTTCTGGTTTAGAAAGATTTGAGGAGTATTTCCTCAATCAGAATTTAATTCTGTACTCTGATGATTTATCATCTCCGTTGGATCTTTGATCCGGGGGTGGAGAACTTTTAGTTCTGGCGCTGGCGCTCTCGTGCCTTACACGTGAGGCGCTGCCTTAGAGTTTTTAACTCTTAGCGCTGACGCTCTCATGCCATGCAAGTGAGGCGCTGCCTCAAAGTTTTTAACTCTTGGCGCTGGCGCTCTCGTGCCTTGCACGTGAGGCGCTGCCTCAGAGTTTTTAACTCTTGGCGCTGGCGCTCTCGTGCCATGCACGTGAGGCACTGCCTCAGTTCAAATTTTGAACAGAGCCTCTTATTGGGGGAAACAAATTCCCCCCCACCGTTGCACTCACGTGGCTTACTCGTGAGTGCAGTGGTAGCACCCTTTCCACCGTTGGATTGTCTTGGAAGTTGGATCGACTTCTAGCGCCTATAAATAGCCTTGAGATGATTTTTATTCATCTTCATCCCTTCTTGTTTTTTGAGAATTCAATTCTTCCTTCAGATCTTAGATCTCTGCCCAATGAAAATTCCTTTGAGTTAGAACTTTGTTCAAAAATTTGGTAAGAATCATGTTCGACCCCATTAAATAGAGCTTTGTTCTTACTAGATCATAGATCTAAAAAAATCTTTTTTAGGGTTTCTTTAAATCGTTAATTAGAACAGAGCTTTGCTCTTCTTAGATCATAGATCTAAAGAAATCGTTTTTAGGGTTTCTTTAAACTGTTAATTAGAACAGAGCTTTGCTCTTCTTAGATCATAGATCTAAAGAAATATTTTTTAGGGTTTCTTTAAATCGTTAATTAGAATATAGCTTTGCTCTTCTTAGATCATAGATCTAAAGAAATCTTTTTTAGGGTTTCTTTAAACTGTTAATTAGAACAGAGCTTTTCTCTTCTTAGATCATAGATCTAAAGAAATCTTTTTTAGGTTTCTTAGCTTGTTGATGAAGAACTCTTAGGGTTTCTAAGATTTTTACTTCAGATCTTTAAAGATCTTGTGGTTTTTTAGAGCATAGCTCTTTTAAAAAATTTTGGGGAATTTTATTCCTTTCTGAATTGACAGATGTAAACTCTGTCTGCAGAGTACTTCTCTCGAGAGAGTTCAACTCCTTGGCCCAATGAGCCTCTCATTAAATGAGAATTTTTTAGGATTTCATCTTTAATGAGTGACTGTCTCATCAATGATGAGTCGTCACTTTGATTTTGTGGGTCCCCCTCAGTCTCTTTTTCCTGCATTGCAGGGTGGTACAAATTTAAAGTACCAGATGTCAGAATTTGTAATATAGTATTGACATCTAACCCTCATTTCTTTTCGCGCATGTACTATATCTTTTGACTCTTCTTTCCCATTTGTTCTCCCAGAGAGTGCGTATGCCGATGCGCCTGTGGATCGGGAAGTTTTTGCACTGATTAAAGATCATGACCCGGAGCAGAAGTCTCTTCATTTATGGGGGTTGTGGTACAACAAAATTATTCAGGGTCAGCGCAGTTTCTCTTGTGCGGTGCCTTCAGAGCCAATTTCCGCCATCCATTATGCTGACTCACCCCAGGTGAATACGCAGTGGAGGAGATTAACTGGATTACGGATGGATGCCTCCAGCCCTCTATGGGCTCGATACCTATACAGCCACCGATGGCTTTAGATATTCTGGGGCGGCACATATGTCAAGGCGAGTCGTGCCCTTGGGGACAGAAATACATGATAGGCTTGACTCCTCGTCATTCAGCCGGATACTTGCAGTGGGCTCGATATATCTTGTCGGCCAAAAGATCGCTGCTGCTGAAGCTCGGGTTGTACCCTGCTTTCTACGCTTCTCTTTTCCAGAATCCTGCGCCTCACGTATGGTGGGTCTAGGCTTTCTTGGAACAGTGGAATATCCTGACTCACACCTTTCTTTTATCGGACCAGGAGGTTTCGATTTCTTTGGAGGAATTTGCAGAAATTTCGGGCCTACCCGTCAGAGTGGAACATTACGAGGAAATACTTCCCCCTGACGAATACATCTTCGCCACCAAATCAGTGGTGATGGGTTTTACTCTGGAGAATGCTATTCAACATCGATTCCCGAGTCTAATCAAGGTGTTAAATATTTACGAGAGCCTATTTCTCGAGTCCGGAGGGCACGGAGTCAGCTTCGCGGATTTCATCGCCCGCTTTCTTCGCCCAGAAGCCTTGTCAAAACAAGCTACGAAGTTCGCCAAGCTTGACGATCCTTTTTGTTTTGGCTTGGACAGCCAGCTGACAGCAGAGGCAGATCAAAGGAACTTCTTCCTCTCAGATACCCCAGTCGTCCCCATTGCAGAGCTCGTAGCTTCAGATATTGACGAAGAGGCATTCTTTTGGGGGTTCCTCGGCCTATGGTTAAGCTGGTTCGTGCTCCTAATGCACCCTCGCTATATGAGGCCATCCGTCTTCTATCCGGCTCACCGAATGGTTGCCGGGACGCGAGTGGCCGTCAGGATCGTTGGGCTGGCTCACCTGTATCATGGCCTCAGCTTGGCGGCAGACACCACTCAGCCGGGGGTACAGCCCGTAACTCTCCCACTGCACTATTTCACGTTGTGGATCGAGCTGCATGTGCTCGGCGCTTTTGGAGTGCACAAACGGCCCCGTTTCTACGACAGCTATAACTTCCCTCGGGTTATGTTCCTAGTTGACGCCTCTGCTTTAGATCCGTCACAACGAGAGGCTCGAGGTTTGGTCCTTCGCCCGCGTATGGTCAGGGATGGCATGACCTTCGTCGATAAGGTCTTAACTATCGGCAAGGAATCCACTAAAACGGTGCAGCGCTGCGCGACACCTTCAAAGACGGGGCTTCTACCTTGAAGGCTCAGGAGATTCTGCATTTGTACTCAATCAGGCCGGGCTTTTTACTGTTCAGAAAGAACGACTCGGCGCTGTTCATGAGGTACAACCCGCACCGTTTTGCTCAACAGTCGAGTTATGATCAGGGTGTCCCGCTTGAGGCCTTTTTAGCTGAGCCGGTTGCTATGGAAGAGGGTATCCGCAGCGCGCTGCACCATTTCATGCGGTTAAACACCGGGTCCAACTTTTTTTATCGGTGAGCCGAGCTGCATTCCGAAAGCCTCGAACGCATACGTGGCGTGGTACCAGCATCGACGGGTACTGTTAGTAGGGAAGAAAAGAGGTTACTGCTCGATCTCAAGGGTGCAGCCCGTGCTGATAATCCAGCTGTCCTCTTAAAGCGACGGACCATTGTTCGTCCTTCCTTAAGAGAAGCTGTTGCGGTTTCAGTCCCGCGCGCTTTGCTTAAGAAGTCTCTACCCCGTGTTTCTGTAGAAACAGCAGCTGCAGTATCCCCGGAGTCTGGAGTGGGTACAGAAATCGGGACTCGTCGCCCAAAAATGCCCGTTAAGCGCAAGCCTTTGCCATCGGCTGCCGACGCTCACTCGCAAAAGAAGAAGAAGTCGCTGTTTTCTGCCGACGTCGTACTCGGCCAGGAGCCTCATACTCCCTACAGCGAGGGTTTGTGCGAGTATGGGACCAATGAGGGTTTATTCATCGCGCATGCGGATGATACCGATCTCCAGGCTGCCCTTGTGGCTTCCGAGTGACTGGATCACGATGAAGCGGCACTGATCACTATCACGAAGTCAGGTATACTTTGGTTACATTGTTCCATAGCTATATTATTTTATTATACTTCTACTGACTCTTCGTTCTTCAACATGTATTTTTGCCGAAGAGGCTCTCGCGGCTTCCCTCAAGACATTCGAAGAGGAAGAGAGCTCCGCGCTTCTTTGGGCCTTGGTAAAATTCCGTTCATTATGCCTTTATTCCTTTCTTTATTCGTGCTCTGACCCCCTTTCTTTCATCTTGTTGCAGGGACTACCTTGACTCAGGTTATTCCAAGTGTAGTGCCGATCCCGAGCAGCGATGCGGCAAAACTTCCGGAGCCAGCTGTTGTGGCCCCAGCTCTCCTAACATCCCAGCAGGAGGCTTTACTAAAGCTGCCGATGAAGGATGCCGTAACGGCTCCAGAGGCAAAGCTTGGTTCGGACGATGACGTCCCTTTGTTAGAGCTCTTGAGGAGATCGCTTCTTACTGCTCAGACCGAGAGGAAGCGTAGGAAGCATGCGGCGAGGGAATGCGATGGCGGCTTGGCCGTAGGTGCAGGTTCAAGCATCGTTCTGCTTGCTGAAACTCCTTCGACGGATGTTCCCTCTGTCTTGTTTACCTCCCGTAGACAGGTCGCACATGCGGCTCGGGAAGAGAATGAAAAGCTGCTCTAAGGTAGTGTAACGCTGAGTCTTCTACTGGAACTCGATCTTCGAATTTTTAAATATGCATTTTCTGCAGGTCCAAGTCTCGGCGATGGGATGACGGGTGAAACCCTGGCGGTTACCGTGCCCGAAGTTGCTACCCTCTCTCTGGAATCTGGGACTTTCCAGACCGCTGCCCTTTCTCCCTGCGGTTCTTTAGTATCGGCAGGCGTTGCAAGCGTCACGACGGCCCTCGTCGAGTCAGGGGATGAAGCTATGGGCGCAGAATCTACTCCTCTGAGAGAGAGCGAAGAAGCCGTTACACCCGGTGATGCCTCCACCATGGTTTTGGTCCCTGATTTATCAGGTAATTGCTGAGTCGCTATTTTCAAGCTTTTCAATCTTGTTCAGCCCTTCTAATGATAGGATGTTTGTCTTGAGTACAGACGCGGTGAATCCCGAGATTGTGCCATCCGAAGAAGCGTCACCAGTCGCTGCTCTGACGGTAGCCGTCCCTTCGTCTTCTCCCGTGTCCCCTCAAATGTTGGAAGGTATGGGTTTGTGACTTATTTAGTTTAACTGTGGATACCATCTTCCTTGTATTGACAGTATATTGTCGCAATTCTGCAGGAGTTCTTTTCGACCATATATACCAGGTGTTGAACCCGCATTTCTCTTTCCAGTCGGAAGTCATTCCGCCTCCTGGTACTGGTTAGTATATCTTTTAGCTATTGTTTCCTTCTTTCTTTCATGAATAGCCGTATTGTTGCTAAGTCTTCTTTATATTGATCGCAACATCATGGATCGGAGGAGGAGACGAGGGGATAGCCGCACCTCCAGTACTCCCAATTTTGCCACCCGTCACAGCCGGTATAGTAGACTCCATTGCTCGTGTATCTTATTTTACCTCCCGGGTCGACATTTGACCATAATTTGTTTTGCAGTAATTGCACCAACTCCAGCTCCCTTTGAGTCTCGCATCCCAATGCCGGCAGGGCCCTTTGCTAAATGCCCATCTTCCAGGGGCACTGCGACTAGCCTGCGAATGTTGAGTGAATTTGTCGAGGATCTTAACGCCGAGGCCCTCGCATTCGCTGCTGAGGTTAATCCTATGCTGGCGATGCTCGTGAATTTCCATGAAGAAGGTGTCGTCGAGTCTTGGGTTAATTATTGCAGAAAGATCGAGGCTTGCTACTTGAGATTGAGCTCAAGCGTCCTGCTCCTGAAGCATCATCTTTGAACTCCCAGCGGGCTGCATGGATTGAGCAAAGTGTTCCTTTCCTTCGCCATTTTGAACAAGAGGCGACCCTGAGAAGGAAGGAACATGAGGCGGATTCCATCGAGTCTGTCCAATTGTGTGCCCAGGTCGAAGCGAATGTTGCGCGGCTGAAAGCTATTTTTGAAGGCCTCCAACGATGTATTTCTGACGGGCTGGTACTGAAGCAGAAGCTTGACTTCACTGAGCGGGTTACACAGAGTCTCGAAGCTGCTCAGCAGGAAATCGATGAGAAACTTTCATCCTATTTGTAGCAACAGGCTCGAATTGAAGTGGAGTTAGCCGCGACGGCTGACCATGACAAGGAGTTGAGAGGAGTGCGCAAGTGGCTTGCTGACTTACTGAAGATACCTCCTTCTCAGTAGTCGTCTTTGTATCGACTGAAAATTTGTAATCTATAAATAACATGCATTCATTCATTTTTTTTTATTCTTTTATATGATGTATTTTGTACTCAACTGAATTCATGAATAAAAGACATTTTTTGTACTATCGCTTTCTTTTCTTTGTTGTGTCATTGCATGTTACATTAGCAAATATGGCCTGTAGATAGTAGATAGCAGTCCATCTTAACTTCCTTATAGGGTAGCGATGGCTTAGTAAACAGGTTCAGGTCTGTTGCCTAAGAATTTTCAACTTTATGAGCCGTGAGGGTCTTGTTTCCCCACTCAGAGCAAAGCCATGTTCAAAATTCAAATTTTGAAAATGAAGCAACGCTTCAGATGCAGCGCCAAGTACTGTAACAACTCCATTTTTAATGTACAAAGAATTGATTTAAATTCAAAGTATACTTGGAGTATTTAATGTTGCCGATATCTCTTTAAGTATTTTTTTCACACCATAATTACAAGAAGGAGCTTGTAGCTCATTGGTAATACCTTGCACTGCTGAACCAAGCCACCAGAGTTCAAATCCCATGCCCCGCATTATTTTTAATATTGTTTTGTTTTAAATTTTATAGAAGCCCAACAGTCCAACAGCCATAACTTCAGAATTTCCCACTACACTCACAAAGTTAGATGTTCCAGTGCCTACCCCCGGCGACCCCCCACCTCCCGACTACCGGACTTGGCCGGGATCGGCCGAGTCGGCCGGCGGACCGGCCGACTCGGGCCGGCGCCGCCGACTCGGGCCGGCGCCGCCGACCGGACTCGGCCGGACCGCCGAGTCCCCTGAATATAAAATGCGCCCCTTGGTCTTCTGTACACCCCTGCATACTTTAAATGGTTAGATCGTTTCCAGAAAGCACAATAAACACAAATTACTCCAATTTTTAATGATTTTTACAATTATTTTTACATTTTTTAATTAAAAACCCTACACCTACCCTAACCCTAACCTAACCCTATAAATACACCCCTACCTCCTACCCTCTCATCTCAAAATTCTGAGCCCACTCTCTCAAAATCTTAAGAAAACCTTGTGTACTTTGGAAATGAGCGAAAGGCGAAGCGCTGACGAAATCGACGGCGAACTTCCGGTGATCGTACTAGGAACTCTCGGCGACGAATCGACGCACCGGCGAACCCTCTACTTCCCTTTCACTCTCTAGTGTTGTCCAAACCCGTAAGTCCCTTTCTAGCTTTTCTTTTCTTTTCAAAAAAAATACGAAATTACAAAACCCGACGGAATCGGAACAAAACCGATTTCCGATTCGGTATTCTTATAAATTTCACTTCTCACCAATTCAATCATGCTTAAACATCTTATTGTTGACTATTAAACACTTAACAAATAATTTGAACAAGTTTCCTCATATGAAATGATAGCCTTTTCAATTTATCGTATTTTTCACTTAAATACCACAATTTTTTGATTTCACATTTAACCATTTAACCTTGCTATAACTATAAGTAGAGCACGAGGTAACGACCTACCTCCTCACACACTCCCATCTAAACATAGTACTATAATCTTGGAAATTTAGAATACGAGAAAACAAACCTTTTCATTAAAATACCCTTTACTTAATAAAACTGTTAGTATTGATACATTTTCATAAATACATAACTTTTGAAATAATAAAATATATCTAGACTCATTCAATTAAGGATTGTTACATTCATTAGGAAAGTCGCGAACTTTCAGTCGTTTATCTAAACCTGACTTTGTGGTGTCTAGGCTAGACAAGTGAGAAAGGTAACTTTAAAAGGCCCGTCTCACGGTGATTCGTGAGCGGATCCCTCCTTTCTTCACTTGTACTTACCTGGCCACAATTGGCGGTGAAGAGGCGATTTGAACTTGTCACTAGAACATAAAATACGAGAAAACGACATCTTTACAAATAAATACCATTTATTTAATAAAACCGTATTCTAAAGGATTAATATTTATAAAATCTTTGCAAAGCGCCGCTACAACCCATTTTGGAGAAGCCGTTCGAGATGGTGCGGATTATCGCACATCCTCGGGCTTAGTAGTGCGAGATTCAGACCTCCGCAAGGAGCATTCGGTCTCGAAAGATTTAAAATACGACATCTTAAGAAAATGAGATTTTTAGAATATAAAAATATTTATAAAAATTATTTTTGTATATTTATCATTAAAATATCTATTTTGTTATGATATGAATGTTCAACTTTTTTCAAAAAAATGTCACAAGAATCGGTTTACACTAAAATACCATGAATTCAATATAATCACCATTTACACATAAATACCTTTATTTATGGAATTAGGATATTTTTACTAGAAATATCACAAAATATAATTACACTCATCACAACTATAAAGACGAATAATAAATACTTGGGGTGTATCTTGAAAATTATATAAAAGTATTTTACATAAAAAAAACCTCAAGTTTTATAAATTACCCTAAGGACCCTAGTAAATATAAGAGTTTGATTTACATCTCAACTGTCTGACTCGGGTTTGAGTCTGATTATTATCCGACTTGAATATGATTCAAGTACCATATAAATCTATAATATTACAATTCAACATGAACACACGAATCCATGAATCCAGTTATCAATCTATTCAACTTGACTGAACCAAACCAGGGATATACTTTCCATTTACATGATTCCAGTTTACATCCATTACATCCATTACTGATATCATGGTTTCGGTCAGTCATCCAACTATACAACTTATACAATACAATATAACAATACAATCAAAACACTACGTGGTTTAAGAGGTAGATTAGTATGGAAGGTGTTAAAAGTGGCACGAGACAGTAAGATTAAGACACCTAACATGAATCCTGTTGCTGTTGTACCGTGGCATAACGGTTCCTTGTACTTTCAGTTTGCCCTGGTCTCTAGCATATAGAGACCCCTCTCGTATTCACTGGCATCCTTCTGTACCAAGCTACAAACAACAGCGTTAACACAATATTCTACAATACTATACAACTTTAAAAGATACATTCTTATTCTGTCTTTTCTATTTCTCCCTTAACTTTTGGACTTACCGAGCGACCTGTTCGCTGACGACATTCTATTTCTTTCTTCTTTGAATGTCGTCAAGTGATCTGGACACAGTAGAGATCGAGCCCACCAGTGAAGACTTGAATCAGTTCCTCGAAGACCCCGAGCTCTAGACATTGTACATTTCCATTCAGTACCTTTAATTTCCTGTTATGCCATTGTTTAGGCATCGTTTTTACTTCAGTTGTATTTCCTTTTCATGCATTATACAAAAGAATGTTAATAAATAAAGTTGCTATTATTTTTATATCTCTTATCTCTTGTGATTACTTTTATATTGCTTAGATACGCTTAGCGTATTTACTTCACAGTAAATACGTAGCGGACCAGTCGCGTCCCCTTCGCCGTATACCGGGAAGCAGGGCGTGACAAGTGCGCTGCGCCCTAAACAGCGCACCACGTGCAAAGTACGTGTGCGCTAGCGCTAGGTGCGCTGCGCTCTAAGCAACGCACCACGTGTAAAACACGAGTGCGCTAGCGCTAGGCACGCTGCGCTCTAAGCAGCACACCACGTGCAAAGCACGTTGCGCTAGCGCTAAGTGCGCTGCCCTTTAAGCAGCGCACCACGTGCAAAGCACGGGTGCGCTAGCGCTGAAACTAAAAGATCCCCACCGTCAGATCAAAGATCTAATAATAATGATAAATCATTAATTAATCATAATTAAATTCTGTTAAGGAAAGATTTCTCAAAATCTTTCCAAATAACAAGATTATGCTCTGTAAATCAGAGCACCGTTGGAACAATGATCCAATGGTGATTAAAAATTACCAAAAGACAGAATAAATTCAGTATGGAAAGATTTATCAATCTTGTTAAAAACAAGAAGATTTCTTTCTGTAAATCAGGAGCCCTTGGATCAAAGATCCAACGATGGGAAATTCCCCAAATCAATTGGAGAAAAGATCTCCTTAACTGATTGAACTGATCAGCTTGCCCTATAAAAAGGCCCTTAGACTTCAATTCTAAAAAGAGAGAGAAAGATAGATAGGAACCCCCCCATAAGCTTTGAGAAAAATCTCAGGGAGAAGAGCTAGGCTCTCGATAGAAGAACTTCTTTTCTTCAAGGTAAAACGATGATGAACGGAGAGATGAAATTATCTCATAATTGAAAGAAGAACTCACTTCTTTAAAGATCATAGATCTATAAGACCGAGGTCTTTTACAAAGAGATCAAAAGATATCATCATAAAATAAAAAGAAGAACATAACTCTTCTCACATCTATAAGACAAATTGTCTTTTACAAGAAGAGATCATAAACATCTCATTGTAAACAGGGGGGAAAGAATAATTCAACTCTCTTAAGGATCATAGATCCATAAAGGCAAAGCCTTTCATCAATACAAGAGATTGAGGTATCTCCTATAAAAATTAAGAACCCTTGTTCTTAAAATCTTGAGACAAAGTCTCTTTTAGGATCAAAAGTTGATCAGTTAGCGCTTGCGCTCATAAGATAGCGCTCTGCGCTTAAGACTGGTGCACATCGCCAAGCGCAACACGTGCTCCTCACGTGTGCACTACTTAACAGAAGTGCCTCAGTGCTCAAAGATTAGCGCAAAGCGCTACAGAGCCTTAGCGCTCCAAACGCACCACGTGTCCCTTACGTGTGCGCCACTAAACTAATAGCGGAATGCGCTCATGAACTAGCGCCCTGCGCTCATAAACTGGCACCATGCTCCCATCATCTGGCGCTTAGCGCCAAGCGCAACACGTGTCCCTCACGTGTGCGCTACTTGGAAGAAGCGCACTGCGCTCTTTGACTGGCGCAAAGCGCCAAGCGCACCATGTGCTGTGCTGACAGAACATAAACTGTTCTTTAATAAACCCCAGAGCTATGATTGAATGCTCAGCATTCAATAAAAGACAAAAATATTGTCAGGATACAAATCAATGCTCAGCATTCTTAAAAGGGCTAAGCCCAAATAAAAGCTCAACAGCCCAAAATAAATGTTAAAACATTTTAACTTGATTGGACTTAGCCCAAGATTGGCCACAAGTTCTCAACTCATATCAATTGAGCCTGTCTGCTCATAAATATTTTAACAGATCTTAGTCCCAATTGGACTACAGGTCTCTCAACCCACATCGGTTTCATGGTACATCTCTTTACTCCTCTGATATTTATCGTTGTAATCCTTTAACGTCTTCAGAGAGGTGACGGGTCCCGACAACCATACATTTCATAGACTATGACGTCTTTAAACTGGACTGTGGGGTCCTTAAGCCCATGGACTATGATGTCCTTAACCTCGGACTGTGGGTCCCTTTAAACCTACGGACTATGATGTCCTTAACCTCGGACTGTGGGGTCCCTTTAAACCCACGGACTATGACGTCCTTAACCTCGGACTGTGGGGTCCTTAAGCCCACGGACTATGATGTCCTTAACTTCGGACCGAGATGTCCTTAACCTCGGACCGAGATGTCCTTAAACTAACATTGGACCACCATGTCCTTAAACTGATAATCGACGGCAATGTCCCTAAACTAAGCAATAGAGCCCGATTGCTCTTTTGTTGGATCTAAACGATCCCGTTAAGTTGATATTAGTCTAAAAATTAGACTAGCGTGTCCTTAACAAAGGTTTAAGTTGATCTTAGTTTCAAATGAGACAAACGTATCCTTAAACCCAACCCCCAAACCCAAATCTAAGAAAATACGGATTTGGACTAATCCACGCCCTACGGGCGACAACATAAATTAGTCTCCGTATACAATCCACGGGCAACCAAAAACAAAACAAACACCCACGACACGATGTGACCATCTGGAGAAGGAAAAAGTGGTTACCGCGATGCGGTAGCGTAATTAACTGTAGGGGCTTGCTCCTACAGGGAAGAGCGTCCCCACAATCAAAAACCCCTCAACGAGGGGGAATCTGACGAAGTCTGCTACATCGGCCGCATCCATTTAAACCTTCGATACATGGTGCCATAAATCAACTTGGCATTTTCGGAGAGGTGGACAGATAGCACCAATTAGCATCTGCCCCGAAATTCAGGTAAGACGGACCTGCGCGGTCGCGTCTCCGTGTTTCGGAGGGGAACAGATTCTGGCACGCCTGGTGGGACCTTTTCCTCTTTCCACTCCACACTTCGTGTGTCGTGTTTTTCCACGACCAAATAATCACGGTATATATGTGTTTGTGGTTGCCCTTAGGGGAGTGGATACTGAAGCCGACGTTTCGTCTCTATGAAGAATGGTGTTTGCTCCCACCATAGCAACTCAGGCTCTATCGTATCTGGTGGAGTCAAGTATGGGCCACCTGCAGCCTCAAATCTCTGCAATATGGCTCTTCAAGAAATCAACGGGCTTATTTTTGGGTCGATACTCCCACCTCCCACCCTCGGTGCCTCAACGCCGAAGGAGGAAGCCCAGTGGAAGTTTGTCTTCCACAGGCTGGTTCCCCAAGATGCAGCTTTGCCAATGGAATCAGTTCTCAAACAACTGGCACCTGCCAAGGACCAAGGTCGACGCAGGGGGCAGAATATTCAAGCTCTCAAAGAAAACAGGGGGCAGGCTCAGAAAAATCCTGAGGCTAATCAAATCACGACCGTAAGAAATGGTCGACGTAGATATCGACATCATACAAAATGAGCTAGGGGCAGTTCCCCGTATGGTCCTGTTTCAACCCCAGTGGTGAATGTTGTTGTTCCAACTGGGAACAACTTCAAACTATTGCAAAGGGTCAGACAAAATTCTCCTACCACAATATTGAAGAAATCTCCGCAACCCATGGAGATCCCACGAGAGAAGAAACCAGTTCGCTCTCTGAGACAACTTTCATCATCTATATATAAGGCGTGGAAGCAGGTGAAGGGGGCTCACCCCAAGACGGATCCTGATACAACGGTTCCTCCCAAAACCAAAGTGGCTTTTCACAAAAAAAGATAGGCCCAATAAAGCTCGAGTTCCCGAGAACATGGATAACCTCTCCTATTCCTTCGAGAATGAGGATGACGACGAAGTGATCTCAGAGTTTCCACCGGCGCCAAAAGATCGGGAAGATGGGATACATACTACTGCAAATAACCTCAAGAAAATTGACTTGGGGACGGAAAGTGACCCACGGCCGACATTCGTCAGTGAGCTGTTGTCTGAAAAAAGGGTGGCTACGCTAAAAGACGTGCTCATGCAGTATAAAGACTGCTTCGCATGGAACTATTCAGAGATGTTGGGACTAGATCCAGAGATTACTGTGCACAAATTGGCGATATCTCCGGACGTCAAGCCAGTCAAGCAAGCACCTAGAAGAATGCGGCTAGAACTTGAAATGAGCATCAATGCCGAAGTCAAGAAATTAATCGACTCCGGCTTCATCCAAGAGGTTCAGTACCCTGACTGGATTGCCAACATTGTCCCAGTGATGAATAAAAATGGGACAGTGCGCGTCTGCGTGGACTTTCGGGATCTCAACAAAGCCTGTCCAAAAGATGACTTTCCAGTACTGGTCACCGAACTGATGATAGATAATACGTCCACTCACGAAGTTTTCTCCTTCATGGACGGCTAATCAGGATACAATCAGATAAAGATGCATCTTGAAGACCAGAAGCATACCGCTTTCCGGACTCCGCTGGGCATATTCTGCTACAAAGTGATGCCTTTCGGTCTAAAGAACGCCGGTGCCATCTATCAGAGGGCCATGACGAAGATTTTCGATGACCTCATACATGAAATCGTTGAATGCTATATCGACGACCTCGTAGTAAAAAGCAAATCATACGAGGAGCATTTAGAGCATCTGAAGATCGTGTTCTAGCGCCTTCGGAAATACAGCCTGAAGATGAACCCTCTCAAATGTGCGTTCGGAGTCTCTTCGGGCAAATTCCTAGGATTCATCGTGCGACATCGGGTATAGAAATAGACCCTTAGAAGATCAAGGCGATCATGGAAATGCCTCCGCCCAGGACTCTCAAGCAGTTGCGGTCTCTCCAAGGAAAGCTCGCATATATCCGGCGATTCATAGCCAATCTCTCCGGCAAGTGTTGTCCTTACAGTCGCCTAATGAAGAAAGGGACTCCTTTCGTCTGGGATCGCAAATGCCAAAGCGCGTTGGACGAAATCAAACAATACCTGCAGAATCCGCCGGTGCTGACTGCTCCGGTCAAGGGAAAGTCTCTCTTTCTATATACAACCGCCCTTGAGGGTTCTCTAGGCACTTATGGGCACAAGAAAACGACCAAGGAAAGGAGAGAGCCCTATACTATTTGAGTCGAGTTCTCCTAGGGGCAGAAAGCAATTACTCCCCCATTGAAAAACACTGCCTGGTGTTAATCTTTGCGATAACGAAGCTCAGACACTATGCGTTGGCACACGAGGTCCACCTCATATCAAAGGTGGATCCCCTCAAATATTTGATGTCAAAGGCCATATTAACAAGACGACTCGCTAAATGGGCCCTACTCTTGATGGAGTTCTCGATAACTTACCGTCCTCTCAAAGCAGTGAAAGTCCAGGCCATCCCCGACTTCCTCACTGAGCATCCGATACCCGCTGATTCTCCTTTAAACTGCGAACGAACGCGCGTTTGACACAATCGACGGGGAGAGAAGAGAGAATGATACCCAGTGGGAACTCTACTTCGATGGAGCATCTTCCATGAAGAAGCACAAACAAAGCACCCCCATAATCAAATCTGGGGTAGGCCTAATCTTCATAACTCCACAAAGAGGGATAATGCGCTTCGTTTTCTCCTTAACAGAGTCGAGGACGAATAATGAAGCCGAATACGAAGCTTTGATAACAGGTCTTGAGATCGCTGTAGACATGGGAATCGAAAACCTCCTCATATACGGAGACTCCCAGCTGATCGTTAGTCAAGTAAATGGCGATTATCAAACGTGCAAGCCTGAGTTGGTGAAGTACGGCGAGAGAGTACAGCAACTGCTGACTCAAATTCCTTCCTACACCCTGGAAAGCATACCGCGTACGGAAAATAGCAAAGCGGATGCACTAGCCAAGCTCGTTAAAGAATTGGCTGACGAAAACCTTGACGATGTGAGGGTCGTCGTCCAAAGCCGTCGGGTTCTTGCACCGGCAGAAATATCTCCAGAGGCGTCTGAAGAAAAAGGAGCAACCGAGCAAACGGCTCTGCAAATAAAAGACCAGGAAAAGGCTAAGGATTATAGAGAAGTCTTTATAGACTACTTCAAGTCCCGTCGAACTCCTGAAAATGCGTCGTCAAGACATCAGCTCATGAAACGAGCTCTATCTTTTGCCTTTGTCAATGATACTCTGTATAAGAGATCATTTGATTCTTTGTGGCTAAGATGCCTAGGACCTAAAGAGGCAAGGAGAGTCGTTCAAGAAACTCACGACAGACTCTGCGGTTCTCACCAAGTCGGGCCGAAGATAAAGCTGAAGATCAAAAGGATGGGCTACCATTGGCCCACGATGATCCAAGACTACCTAGAATACGCGAAGCAGTGCCACTCGTGCCAGATTCACAGGGACTTTATCCATCAGCATCCAAATCCACTACATCCAACGGTGGCTAGCTGGCCTTTTGAAATGTGGGGAACCGACATAATCGGGCCCATCGAACCAGCATCGTCCAGAGGACATCGGTTCATACTGGCAACAACCGATTCCTTCTCCAAGTGGGCGGAAGCAATACCGCTAAGGGAAGTGAAGACGGAGAATATCCTCCATTTCTTCAAGACACACGTTATTTACCGATTCGGCACTCCGCGACGGATTATCTCCGATAACGGGCCAGCCTACAGCAGCTACAAGATCAGCCGCTTCGCACAACAACATAACATAGACTGGAGATACTCTTCGGTAGCTGAGGCTTTCAACAAGACCTTGACGAAGATCGTGAAAAAGACGGTGTGTCGAAATAAGAGGGACTGGCACGAAATACTGCATGAAGCTCTCTGGGCATATCGAACTACGTTCAAAACTGCCACAAACACAACGCCCTATGCGTTGGTATTCGGCACAGAAGCAGTACTCCCCCTCGAGATAGAGTTACCCTCTCTATGAGTGGCAGTCCACTACGAGCTAACAGACGAAGAAAATGCTCAACTTCGGCTTGAGGAGCTAGACGCCCTTGATGAAACTCGTCTCATGGCGCAACAAAATCTGGAGGCTTATAAAGCAAAGATGACGCGCTCATATGAAAGATTGACTAGGCCGAGAACATTCCGCCAAGGCGAACTCGTGCTAGTGGTCAAAAGACCTATGATCCCCAATTGTGCCAAACAGGAGAAATTCGAGCCGAACTATGAAGGCCCATACATCATAGACAAAGTTTACCAGGGTGGAGCCTATCTACTCATGGACATGCATGGTGAAAGACCTTTCAGGCCAATAAACGATCGCTTCCTAAAAAAATACTACGTCTGACGAGTCACGGCCTAGGTCAACGATAGATGACAATGCCTATGTCCGCTCGCTATCTTCCTAAGCCTAAACTCTATAAGTAGTAGCCGGCTTGCGGACCGAAATGTCCTTAAACTAACATTGGACCACTGTAGCGTCTTGAAAAGTCGTTTTGGTGTTTTCTTGAAATTCGGTGAAAATTCGGTATTTTTCCGAAAACCGTCTTTCTCGATATTTTGCAGTTTAGGGCTAATTATACCTTAAATGGATAGGTAATTACTTGTTTTTAGTGACTAATGAGTTAATTATGAAATTTTGGTCATTTAAAAATTTTTCCCTATTTTTCATTTTTTTAATATTATTTTAAGCCGGTAAGAAAATGCATTAAATAAGCAATAAATACAAAATTTTTCGGGCTAATTTTAATCTCTAAAATTATGATAATTATAATCTAGTGATAACATGAATTTTTAGTAATTTATTTTGAATTTTAGCAAATTTTTATGAATTGAAACGAATTTATTGATTTTTGGGCTTAAACTTGCAATTTTTGAGTTGTAGGGGGCCTTTTTGCATAAAATTTCTTTTGTAAAACCCCTCTATCTTTTTCCTCAACCCTAGGACAGCCCAAACCTTGGCCAAGACCAGAAATTTCTGGGCTCTTTCTTTGGTTGCCTTCTTGTGTGAAATTGGGGTTGTTTTTGGATTTATTTTAAATATATTGAATAAAGTATGATACATTGACCTTGGAACTTGACCCTTGACCTTCCCACTCATCCCACACCCTCCCCCATACCTCCTACCTGGCCGAAACCTGCACCCCTCTTCCTCATCTCTTTTCTTTGCATTTTTCTTCATTTTCCTTCAAGAAAATACATTAAAATCCATGAATTAATTCCAAAAATCCAAAGAAAATCCTTATGCTATCATCATCCTTAGCCATTCTTGCTTGAATCTTGGAGCTAGGAAGCCATTCTTTGGAGCAAACTTTCTTGCTTGATCTATTGATCAAGAGGTATAAATTCCATCTTGTTAAATTCTTTGTTTAAGTGCTTATGTGTTATGGTTTAGTGTTAATTTAGTGTAGTTAATCTAGTTTTCTTAGATTTTTTGTTTGAAAATTGAAACTAGGGTTTGAAGCCATAATGGTTAAATTAAGTTGTTTATTAGTTAATCTAGTTGTTAGTAAACTAATCTATTTGGTTACCTTGTTGATATAGTTTTCAATTATGCTAATTTGATTAAATTAGAAGTGTGAAATTTGCTTTTTAGGATTTTCAAGAAGAGGTTTTTGTATGGAAATGGTAATTGAAACATGTTTAGTGAGTTGATTAAACCTAATTTGTGTTGATTAAACCTAATTTGCTATCTAGTGTTTTGCTAACCTTAAGCTAAGTGGTTAATTTGCTTATTAGGCTAAATTATAGTGTTAAAGTAAGGATTTCTTAATATAGTTTGAGTTATGTTTGCTATTTATAAAAATCAAGAGAAGGTTGTGTTATGTAAATTAGTTTTTTTTAAGCTTAGTTAATGGTTTAGAATTTGTGTATTGGCTAACTTTTTGGTTAGTTTGGAATGTTGGTGTTGGGTGGTGTTGACTTTGTCGCTAAAGGGTCGATGTTTGCATCAAATTGCAATTTCTGCTTACTAGATTTTTATAGAAGTTATGTGATGAGTTAATTGTGGCATCTTGATGATTTTGTTGGCTTGTCCTACGACTTTTAGGATGCGTGAGTGCGGTTTTTGGGTAGTCGGGTTTTAGTTTTGCCGGGTGACCCAAAATCGGCGTTTTTGGCAGTTTTTGCGATTTTCGCGTGTGTCCGCGCACTTTGTGCACGTTGTACCCAGTTAGCGAACTTTAGTAGTTTCGTTGGGGTTTTGCGTCGTTCTTGATACGTCACCTTATGTTTGGTATTGATGTAAATTCCAGGTTCGGTCGCGGAGACGTCAGACGCGGCGCGAAAGGGAAAGGCGGTGATCGGACACAGCTAGCCAGGGATCCCGGTGAGTAGATTTAACATCTACGGGGGACGATCGTCTGGATGGCGCAAGTCGCCCGATAGATTTAGTAAACTGGAAAATAGTAAATTGGATAATCACTTGTGACATAGAATAATAATACTGGCATGAAAATTTCTGCCATTAGATCAGTAGGTTATATCCATATACGCAAACTTAATTGTAGGACACATGCACCATTACCAGGTTTTTATATGCAGCACGAGCACTATTCATGTTTACACACACACCCTGGTAATTGCCATGCCACCACACTAGATAACCTTTAATTTAAACCTTTTATTAATTGGTACTTAAATTGTGCTATTTCCTTAAAATGAAACCCTAGGATTGCTATTCATGTGCATGTACTTCATCATATTAATTGTTCATGCTTAATACATTAATCACACATCGTAACTTGATTATTGATATCATACGCATTCATTATCATTGATATATGCACTTATGAGGATTTTCGTGAGATTTTATGATATTGCTGGATTTCGGGGGAAAGCCGCAAAATTTCCAAACTTATGATATTTTTAAAACATGTAAATTGCGGTTTTCTAGTGATGTAAGTGTCGTCCACCATGAGTTTGCTGTGGTTTTTTTGGAGACCCGTTTCGAGGAGTTGGATGAACCGTTACGGGTACATGGTGGGCCCGGTAAGGTACCCCGGGGCAAGAGGAATGTGGTGATGACGTTGAGCCTGGCAGGGGACGGATTACCTACCGGTGATTTCATTGGGCACGGCGGATATCCAGAGGATACCGACCGGGGCCGCGAGAGGATGATATATTGATACTGAGATGGGTCAGCCGGATGGCTGAGGCCAGAGACACTATGACATGGATTTATGAGATTTGAGACAGCTTTTGGGTGTCGTTGCTGGACACCGATTTTTGTCGATTCATTGACATTATGCTGGCATTCTAAAAGAGTTTCAAAAACAAAAGAAGATAAAATATTTCTTATATATATACCTTTTGAGACCTCAGATATTCATGTTGCATGCATACCAGTACACTGATGCTATATACATACCTGCTAGTGCATCCAGTCATACCTGTATTTTAGATGCTAGGATGCTTGTGTGCATGCATACGATAGCCTTTGTAGATGTTATTTATTACTCACGAGTTGGCAACTCACCCCCGTTGTGCCACAGTCTTTTGCAGGTCCGCTCCGTCAGTTCAGTAGCGGCGGGCGCACTTGTCTTTTGCCTCTTTTGCCTAAGCTCGAGAGTTGCTCATAGGTGGGTTATGTTATTTTTGTACCACCTTGTATATTCTTGTATCTAGTGTACTCCATCTACTGTTCTACCAGATTATTGTATATTGACCTAGAGATGAGACTGTGAGGTTTGTGGATTTTATACTGTATTTGGGGTCGAGCTCACTTGAGCCGACATGCTACTTTTTCATGCTTTCTTATGCTTTATTATGCTTTATTATGCTTGTTGTCATTTACATTGCGTGGGATTTGTGACCGCCGTATGGCGAAGAGCTAGCTCCCGCTTGGGGATGCCCTATTTTGTTGGATTCATGTATATATTTTGTTGTACCCATTTTTGGGGGCCAGTATTTACAAAGGAGACTCTGCCGAAATTTTCGGGAAAAATTGGTATTGTTTTTAAAAGTGTTTTTCATGACTTATTTGATAAACTTGCTTTCAAATGATTGGGTTTTCTTCACTCTTTTGCTTAATGGGTTTTGTTTTCTGGGCTTTGGCTTACTTATTTTACGGACGCCTTTAGACGTTTCGTAAACTTAAGTGCCAGTCACGTTCCGTACCCTGCGGGTCGTGACAAAGTTGGTATCAGAGCGATAGGTTTCACCTTTGTGAGTGTAGGATGACCCTTGGTAGATGGAGTAAGTGACTTAAGCAGGGTAACGTAGCGTGCGTATGTCCGCGGCATACTTACGATACGGTACTCCGCCTAAGTGACTTTAGGATATACTTGCTTGAAAAATTCCTTCTTCAATTCCGTGTATCCTATGATCCTATTGCACTGTCCTTACTATCCGTGTTTCCTGTGACAGCCACTATGCCGCCGAAGGCTACGAGGGCACAGAGGGCTGCCGCCAGAGACGAGATTCGAGCTGGCTCGTCCGAGACTAGGACTGAGCAGGGTGGTATGCCTACGCCGCTGGGACAGACCGATCCACCTTCCCCAGGCCGTATGGATAGGCTCGAGACCGGTATGGAGGAGTTGCGACAGATGATGGGAGGCATGCAGGAGCTGCGTCAGATGGTAGGATCCCTAGTTGCAGCCAGTCGTACACCGAGGCCGGATGACGTACCTACTACATCACAGACGACCATGATACCTGCTCCTACTACCACCACCGTGGCCATTCCGGTTTCACTACAGGATTTCATGAGGCTAAGACCTCCAGTATTCACCGGCACCGAGGCAGCGGAGGACCCACAGACGTTCCTTGATAGTTTAGCCAGGATCTGCCGTTCGCTGAGATGTTCGGATGATCGATGGGTAGAGCTTGCCAGTTTCCGGCTAGAGGGTCTCGCGCAGACATGGTGGGAGTCAGTCTTGAGAGGTCGAGCTGCAGATCTACCGCCTATGACTTGGGCCGAGTTTACAGCGGTCTTTCTAGCCCGTTTCCTTCCAGAGAGCGTTCGTGACGCCAGAGCTCGCAGCTTCGAGGCCTTAGTCAAGACACCTGGGATGACGGTGTCTGAGTATGACATCCAGTTTACTCAGTTGTCCCGTTATGCTCAGTATTTGGTGGATACCGAGGAGAAGATGGTGAAGAGGTTCGTACAGGGACTTGATGCCCAGCTATATCTTGCCATTGGCGCCCAGCGCTACGACACTTATTCAGCTGCTAGGGATACGGCATTGCGGATGGAGGCACGTATATCACAGACTTCGGCCGTTTCTGGGCCGAAGAGGATGCGCACCGATGTACCGCCTCAGAGGCAGCGCGCCAGATTCTTTCCGAGAGATAGGCCAGGCAGAGGATTTGGACGGGGACAGTTATATGGTTCTTATTCCCAGGGGCAGCAGCCGTCGCCAGGATGTTTTGGGTGCGGGAGTTTGCACCATCTTGTCAGAGACTGCCCGGTGAGACGACAGGCAGCAGCGACAGTTCCGCACGTGACCCTACCACCCTCACCACCCCCTCCTCAGAGAGCCCTACTTCCTACCCCAGGCGATGCTCCACGCCAGCTAGGTGCACCGAGAGGCCGTGGACGCGGCGGTCCTGTTCAGAGAGGACGAGGAGGCAGAGGCCGAGGTCGAGGTCAGCCCGCTATCGGTGGAGGACAGGCCCGAGTTTTTGCTTTGACACCGCAGGATGCGCAGGCATCCAATGCCGTCGTGACAGGTACCTTGCCAGTTTGTTCTTTCGACGCACGGGTATTATTCGACCCAGGTTCCACACATTCGTACGTCTCTACACACTTTGCACCGATGTTGGGCCGTGAGTCGTCGTCGTTAGACCAGCCGCTTGTTGTTGTTACTCCGGTAGGCGAGTCGTTTGTCGCTCGGTTTGTATTTCGTTTGTGTTCCGTTCGTATCGGGGAGAGGGATTCATCAGTTGATTTGATACTCCTCGATATGTTGGACTTTGATGTGCTTCTGGGCATGGATTGGCTAGCCACTTGTTATGCTTCGGTGGACTGCCGTGAGAAGGCAGTCAGATTTAGCTTTCCGGGAGAGCCAGTCCTTGTTATTCAGGGAGACCGCAGTGTCGCCCTTCCCAGCTTAATTTCTTCTCTTCGCGCTGGTCAGCTCTTGCGGAAGGGATGTCAGGGATTCTTAGCGTTTGTTTGTGATACTCGAGCTACAGAGGTTCCGTTGGACCAGGTCCCGGTAGTTTGTGAGTTCCCTGATGTTTTCCCTGATGAGCTACCCGGGCTACCGCCTGAGCGCGATGTTGAGTTCTGCATTGATTTGATTCCCGGTTCGGGGCCTATTTCTATACCGCCTTATCGGATGGCCCCGGCAGAGCTTCGAGAGCTGAAGGATCAGTTGCAGGATTTGTTGGATAAGGGGCTTATTCGACCGAGTGTTTCTCCGTGGGGTGCTCCGGTCCTGTTTGTCAAGAAGAAGGATGGAAGTTTGCGCTTGTGTATCGACTACCGCCAGCTGAACAAAGTTACCATTCGGAACAGATATCCGTTGCCGCGCATTGATGATTTGTTCGACCAGCTTCAGGGTGCGGGGTATTTTTCGAGGATCGACTTGCGATCAGGATACCATCAGCTGCGAGTTCGACAGGAGGATATACCGAGGACAGCTTTCCGTACGCGCTATGGCCACTACGAGTTTTTGGTGATGTCGTTCGGACTCACCAATGCCCCAGCAGCATTCATGGATTTGATGAACCGTACATTCAGGCCGCATCTTGACTTGTTCATCATCGTGTTTATCGACGATATCTTGGTGTACTCCCGGAGCAGAGAGGAGCACGAGCAGCACTTGCGGATTACGTTACAGACTCTGAGGGAGCACCAGCTGTTCGCGAAGTTCTCCAAGTGTGCTTTCTGGCTGGACAGCGTCGGATTCTTGGGTCACGTGGTTACGAGAGACGGCATTTGTGTGGACCCGAAGAAGATTGAGGCTGTTCAGCAGTGGCCCCGACCTACATCGGTTACTGAGATCCGTAGTTTTCTAGGCTTGGCGGGCTACTACAGGCGTTTTGTTCAGGACTTCTCCCGTATAGCTGCACCGTTGACCAGTTTGACCCGGAAGGGAGTTCCTTTCGTTTGGACAGAGGAGTGCGAGCGCAGTTTTCAGCAGCTGCGGACATGTTTGACTACGGCGCCGGTATTATCTTTACCTTCAGGATCAGGCGGATTTGTTGTCTACTGTGATGCTTCGCGAGTGGGATTAGGATGCGTTTTGATGCAGCATGGCCGGGTGATCGCTTATGCTTCTCGGCAGTTGAAGAAGCATGAACAGAACTACCCCACTCATGATTTGGAGATGGCTGCAGTGGTCTTTGCACTGAAGATTTGGCGACATTACCTTTACGGCGAGTCATGTCAGATATTCACCGATCACAAGAGCTTACAGTACATATTTCAGCAGCGAGACCTGAACCTCAGACAGCGTCGTTGGATGGAGTTGGTGAAAGACTACGACTGCGAGATCTTATATCACCCCGGCAAGGCAAATGTGGTGGCAGATGCGTTGAGTAGGAGGCCCGGGGGTAGTCTATCCTTTTTGCGCACAGTGCAGAGGCAGTCGTCAGCAGATTGGCAGACGTTATGCGACAGCCGAGTTGAGTTCGAGTTCACTCAGACAGGGGGACAGCTCGCGCATGTTCGTGCACGCCCACAGTTGCTTGACCGTATATATGAGGCGCAGCGCAGTGACGACCGTTGCTCAGAGATCATGGCACAGATGGGACAGGGCAGATTTTCCGAGTTCGTGGTTGACGATCAGGGGATTTTACGATATGGATCTAGACTGTGCGTACCAGATGCTGATGGATTACGGCGCGACATTCTCGAGGAGGCACACCGATCAGTGTATAGTGTCCACCCCGGTTCCACCAAGATGTACCATGATATGAGAGAGACCTACTGGTGGGACGGGATGAAGAGGGACATTGCGGAGTTCGTTTCGAGATGCCTGACTTGTCAGCAAGTCAAGGCCGAGCACCAGAGGCCCGCAGGAGAGCTACAGCCGTTACCCATTCCAGAGTGGAAATGGGAGCAGATTTCGATGGACTTCGTTGTGGGTCTACCCAGGACCAGTCGAGGGTACGACTCCATCTGGGTGATCGTGGATAGATTGACGAAAGCGGCTCACTTCCTTCCAGTGAAGACGACTTTCAGCTTCGCTCAGTATGCTCAGCTCTATATTGACGAGATCGTGCGACTACATGGCGTACCGACTTGTATCGTGTCAGATCGAGGCACTCAGTTCACCAGCCGACTTTGGCAGAGACTTCAGGAGGCTTTGGGCACTCGTTTGAGCTTTAGCACAGCGTTTCATCCGCAGACGGACGGACAGTCAGAGCGGACCATTCAGACTCTCGAGGACATGCTCAGAGCGTGCGTTTTAGACTTTGGGGGTAGCTGGGATCGTCATTTACCTCTAGTGGAGTTCTCCTACAACAACAGCTTCCAGGATACTATTCAGATGGCACCTTTCGAGGCATTGTATGGGAGGAGATGCAGATCGCCCGTTTGTTGGACAGAGCTCAGCGAGAGCAGCATTTTGGGGCCGCAGCTTGTTGAGGAGACGACAGCAAAGATACAGATGATCCGAGACCGGATGAGAGCGGCTCAGAGCAGGCAGAAATCGTATGCAGACAGGCGCCGTCGCAGTTTAGAGTTCGCAGTTGGCGACCATGTTTTTCTGAAGGTTTCACCGATGAAGGGCGTGATGCGTTTTGGGCGAAAGGGGAAGCTTAGCCCTAGATTCGTAGGTCCCTTCGAGATCCTCGAGCGTGTCGGCGCTGTTGCATATCGTTTGGCTCTTCCACCCAGCTTTCCCGATGTTCACCCCGTCTTCCATGTTTCGATGCTCCGCAAGTACCTTCACGACCCTTCGCATGCGATTCAACACCCGACAGTCCAGCTAGAGCGCGACCTTTCTTTTGCGGAGCAGACGGTGGCCATCCTGGATCGGCAGGTGAAGAAGTTGAGATCGAAGATTATACCAACCGTCAAGGTCCTTTGGCGTAGCCCGAGCAGCGAGGAGGTTACCTGGGAGACCGAGGGCGAGATGAGGAAGAAATATCCCCATCTCTTTGAAGGTACGCGTAGCTATATTCTTAAATTCGGGGACCGAATTTCTTTAAGGGGGGAAGATTGTAGCGTCTTGAAAAGTCGTTTTGGTGTTTTCTTGAAATTCGGTGAAAATTCGGTATTTTTCCGAAAACCGTCTTTCTCGATATTTTGCAGTTTAGGGCTAATTATACCTTAAATGGATAGGTAATTACTTGTTTTTAGTGACTAATGAGTTAATTATGAAATTTTGGTCATTTAAAAATTTTTCCCTATTTTTCATTTTTTTAATATTATTTTAAGCCGGTAAGAAAATGCATTAAATAAGCAATAAATACAAAATTTTTCGGGCTAATTTTAATCTCTAAAATTATGATAATTATAATCTAGTGATAACATGAATTTTTAGTAATTTATTTTGAATTTTAGCAAATTTTTATGAATTGAAACGAATTTATTGATTTTTGGGCTTAAACTTGCAATTTTTGAGTTGTAGGGGGCCTTTTTGCATAAAATTTCTTTTGTAAAACCCCTCTATCTTTTTCCTCAACCCTAGGACAGCCCAAACCTTGGCCAAGACCAGAAATTTCTGGGCTCTTTCTTTGGTTGCCTTCTTGTGTGAAATTGGGGTTGTTTTTGGATTTATTTTAAATATATTGAATAAAGTATGATACATTGACCTTGGAACTTGACCCTTGACCTTCCCACTCATCCCACACCCTCCCCCATACCTCCTACCTGGCCGAAACCTGCACCCCTCTTCCTCATCTCTTTTCTTTGCATTTTTCTTCATTTTCCTTCAAGAAAATACATTAAAATCCATGAATTAATTCCAAAAATCCAAAGAAAATCCTTATGCTATCATCATCCTTAGCCATTCTTGCTTGAATCTTGGAGCTAGGAAGCCATTCTTTGGAGCAAACTTTCTTGCTTGATCTATTGATCAAGAGGTATAAATTCCATCTTGTTAAATTCTTTGTTTAAGTGCTTATGTGTTATGGTTTAGTGTTAATTTAGTGTAGTTAATCTAGTTTTCTTAGATTTTTTGTTTGAAAATTGAAACTAGGGTTTGAAGCCATAATGGTTAAATTAAGTTGTTTATTAGTTAATCTAGTTGTTAGTAAACTAATCTATTTGGTTACCTTGTTGATATAGTTTTCAATTATGCTAATTTGATTAAATTAGAAGTGTGAAATTTGCTTTTTAGGATTTTCAAGAAGAGGTTTTTGTATGGAAATGGTAATTGAAACATGTTTAGTGAGTTGATTAAACCTAATTTGTGTTGATTAAACCTAATTTGCTATCTAGTGTTTTGCTAACCTTAAGCTAAGTGGTTAATTTGCTTATTAGGCTAAATTATAGTGTTAAAGTAAGGATTTCTTAATATAGTTTGAGTTATGTTTGCTATTTATAAAAATCAAGAGAAGGTTGTGTTATGTAAATTAGTTTTTTTTAAGCTTAGTTAATGGTTTAGAATTTGTGTATTGGCTAACTTTTTGGTTAGTTTGGAATGTTGGTGTTGGGTGGTGTTGACTTTGTCGCTAAAGGGTCGATGTTTGCATCAAATTGCAATTTCTGCTTACTAGATTTTTATAGAAGTTATGTGATGAGTTAATTGTGGCATCTTGATGATTTTGTTGGCTTGTCCTACGACTTTTAGGATGCGTGAGTGCGGTTTTTGGGTAGTCGGGTTTTAGTTTTGCCGGGTGACCCAAAATCGGCGTTTTTGGCAGTTTTTGCGATTTTCGCGTGTGTCCGCGCACTTTGTGCACGTTGTACCCAGTTAGCGAACTTTAGTAGTTTCGTTGGGGTTTTGCGTCGTTCTTGATACGTCACCTTATGTTTGGTATTGATGTAAATTCCAGGTTCGGTCGCGGAGACGTCAGACGCGGCGCGAAAGGGAAAGGCGGTGATCGGACACAGCTAGCCAGGGATCCCGGTGAGTAGATTTAACATCTACGGGGGACGATCGTCTGGATGGCGCAAGTCGCCCGATAGATTTAGTAAACTGGAAAATAGTAAATTGGATAATCACTTGTGACATAGAATAATAATACTGGCATGAAAATTTCTGCCATTAGATCAGTAGGTTATATCCATATACGCAAACTTAATTGTAGGACACATGCACCATTACCAGGTTTTTATATGCAGCACGAGCACTATTCATGTTTACACACACACCCTGGTAATTGCCATGCCACCACACTAGATAACCTTTAATTTAAACCTTTTATTAATTGGTACTTAAATTGTGCTATTTCCTTAAAATGAAACCCTAGGATTGCTATTCATGTGCATGTACTTCATCATATTAATTGTTCATGCTTAATACATTAATCACACATCGTAACTTGATTATTGATATCATACGCATTCATTATCATTGATATATGCACTTATGAGGATTTTCGTGAGATTTTATGATATTGCTGGATTTCGGGGGAAAGCCGCAAAATTTCCAAACTTATGATATTTTTAAAATATGTAAATTGCGGTTTTCTAGTGATGTAAGTGTCGTCCACCATGAGTTTGCTGTGGTTTTTTTGGAGACCCGTTTCGAGGAGTTGGATGAACCGTTACGGGTACATGGTGGGCCCGGTAAGGTACCCCGGGGCAAGAGGAATGTGGTGATGACGTTGAGCCTGGCAGGGGACGGATTACCTACCGGTGATTTCATTGGGCACGGCGGATATCCAGAGGATACCGACCGGGGCCGCGAGAGGATGATATATTGATACTGAGATGGGTCAGCCGGATGGCTGAGGCCAGAGACACTATGACATGGATTTATGAGATTTGAGACAGCTTTTGGGTGTCGTTGCTGGACACCGATTTTTGTCGATTCATTGACATTATGCTGGCATTCTAAAAGAGTTTCAAAAACAAAAGAAGATAAAATATTTCTTATATATATACCTTTTGAGACCTCAGATATTCATGTTGCATGCATACCAGTACACTGATGCTATATACATACCTGCTAGTGCATCCAGTCATACCTGTATTTTAGATGCTAGGATGCTTGTGTGCATGCATACGATAGCCTTTGTAGATGTTATTTATTACTCACGAGTTGGCAACTCACCCCCGTTGTGCCACAGTCTTTTGCAGGTCCGCTCCGTCAGTTCAGTAGCGGCGGGCGCACTTGTCTTTTGCCTCTTTTGCCTAAGCTCGAGAGTTGCTCATAGGTGGGTTATGTTATTTTTGTACCACCTTGTATATTCTTGTATCTAGTGTACTCCATCTACTGTTCTACCAGATTATTGTATATTGACCTAGAGATGAGACTGTGAGGTTTGTGGATTTTATACTGTATTTGGGGTCGAGCTCACTTGAGCCGACATGCTACTTTTTCATGCTTTCTTATGCTTTATTATGCTTTATTATGCTTGTTGTCATTTACATTGCGTGGGATTTGTGACCGCCGTATGGCGAAGAGCTAGCTCCCGCTTGGGGATGCCCTATTTTGTTGGATTCATGTATATATTTTGTTGTACCCATTTTTGGGGGCCAGTATTTACAAAGGAGACTCTGCCGAAATTTTCGGGAAAAATTGGTATTGTTTTTAAAAGTGTTTTTCATGACTTATTTGATAAACTTGCTTTCAAATGATTGGGTTTTCTTCACTCTTTTGCTTAATGGGTTTTGTTTTCTGGGCTTTGGCTTACTTATTTTACGGACGCCTTTAGACGTTTCGTAAACTTAAGTGCCAGTCACGTTCCGTACCCTGCGGGTCGTGACAACCACTATGTCCCAAAACTGGCAACGGACCGAAATGTCCTAAAACTAACAACGGACCGAAACGTCCTAAAACTAACGATGGACCACTATGTCCTAAAACTGACTATTGACCGAAACGTTGATAAACTACTACGGACCGCAGCATCCCAAGGCTTAAAAAAGGTATGTCCATAAGCAAAAAGGGCACGGATGAAAACCCGAAAGGGCTCCGGGAGTAAAGACAGCATGGCTACCGGCGAGTTTTGTGAAAATCCGAAAGGGCGCAATCTCGTTGAAAGACACTTGCAAGGTCCTCTCGACCTTGTGAGGAGAAACCGCCTGCGTGAGATCCTTACGACTCACAAGGGAGCAACATACTTGGGGATCTCCACGATTCCTAAGGAGAAATTACACTTACGAGATCCTCACGACTCATAAGGAGAACCCTTTTATGAGACCCTCACGGTTTATAAGATTCAAAAGCCTTAAACTACAGGGATCTGAACCTATTCTTAAGCCATCACAACCTCCAATTTTGCCCTACAAGCGTCTCGATATCGACCCTTGTATACAATCCACAGGCGCGAATAAACATTTCCCTAACAAAGTCCCATCAGAGACTAGGGATATGCCCGCACAAGAGGACAACCCTTGTAAGTCCTCTCGACTTATAAGGAGAAAACACTCTTGTAAGATCCTTACGACTTACGAGAAGCCATACACTTAGGAATCCTCATGATTCCTAAGGAGAAAACGCACCTATAAGATCCTCACGACTCGTAGGGAGAAATACCTTTATGAGACCCTTACGGCTCTTGAAGTCAAAAGCCTTAGTCGACAGGATCTTAACCCTGTTTGCTAAGCTACCTTTGTTCAACATCGACAGAGGCAACTGATGATTTGCTCCTGGAAATATCCTAGTTATAGCGATGCTGATGCCTAAATCGGTATCAAATTCCAAGTCCTTTCATAGCAAATGATGATTCACTCCTGGCAATATTCCAGTCGCAGCGATGTTGATGCTAAGATTGGCACAAGATTCCAAGTTCCATACTCGTGGCAAAAAGTCAACGAGCCAAAAATACATATGAAATAGACGAAATGATGGGGCAACTTGCAACGAAATCAGCAAGTAAAAATGTATGCATACAAAATAGCCGAAATAGTTGGGCAACTCGCAATAAAAAGCAGCGAGTAAATAAAATAAACAGCCGAAATGATTGGGCACCTCGAAAATTAGCCGAAATGATTGGGCAATTGCGACTTTCACGATATAAAAAGCTGAAATGATAGAGCATCGCGGAAAGAATCAAAAAAAATGAAAGAATGAAACTTTTTGCCCTACAGGTGAGATCATATCGATCCCTGTATACAATCCAGGGGCGCAAACAAAGAGGGAATCACATCTCCTCTCCCTAGGCTCCATCCGAAAAAGAGCCAAGTCTCGATGGTTCACAGACAGTCTGGAGATCATCCCAACATTCGTCTCACTACCACAGACGCAACATTAGCAAAACGGAACCGCAGCAACTCCCAGTTCCATGACTCGACGGTGCATAGACAACTTAGAGTCAACCCCCGACTCCGTGAAATGCGGATAAAGTCAACCCTTCCTGGTCTAGTGGAACATGGCCTATGTCAATCCTGACCCCGTGGGAAACGTCCAGAGCGGATCCTGGTCCTCGCAGAACACGACCTATGTCAATCCTGACCCTATAGGAAGCATCCAGAGCAAATCCCGGTATCGCAGAACATGGCTATGTCAATCCTGAACCCGTGGTAAGCATCCAGAGCAAATCCTGGTTTCATGGAACACGGCCTATGTCAATCCTGACCCCGTGGGAAACGTCCAGAGCGGATCCTGGACCTCGCAGAACATGGCTATGTCAATCCTGACCCGTAGGGAGCATCCAGAGCAAATCCTGGTTTAGTGGAACACGGCCTATATCAATCCTGACCCCGTGGGAAACGTCCAGAGCGGATCCCGGTCCTCGCAGAACACGGCCTATGTCAATCCTGACCCCGTGGGAAACGTCCAAAGCGGATCCTGGTCCTCACAGAACACGGCTAGATCAATCCTGACCCCGTGGGAAGCATCCAGAGCAAATCCTGGTTTCGTGGAACACGGCCTATGTCAATCCTAACCCCGTGGGAAACGTCCAGAGCGGATCCTGGTCCTCGCAGAACACGGCTATGTCAATCCTGACCCCGTGGGAAGCATCCAGAGAAAATCCTGGTTTCATGGAACACGGCCTATGTCAATCCTGACCCCGTAGGAAACGTCCAGAGCGGATCCTGGTCCTCGCAGAACACGGCCATGTCAATCCTGACCCCGTGGTAAGCATCCAGAGCAAATCCTGGTTTCGTGGAACACAGCCTATGTGAATCCTGACCCCGTGGGAAACGTCCAGAGCGGATCCTGGTCCTCGCAGAACACGGCTATGTCAATCCTGACCCCATAGGAAGCATCCAGAGGAAATCATGGTTTCGTGGAACACGGCTTATGTCAATCCTGACCCCGTGGGAAGCGTCCAGAGCGGAACCTGGTCCTTGCGGAACACGGCCTATGTCAATCCTGACCCCGTGGGAAGCATCCAGAGCGGAACCCGGTCCTTGCGGAACACGGCCTATGTCAATCCTGACCCTGTGGGAAGCGTCCAGAGCAAATCCTGGTCCCGTGGAACACGGCTAAAGTCAATCTTGACCCTATGGGAAACGCCCAGAGCAACTCCTGACTCCGTGAAATGCAGATAATGTCAACACCATCAATCACTTACGGGTCCTCTCGACTCATAAGGAAGAAAATTCTCTTGTGAGATCCTTACGACTCTCAAGAGAAAACACACTTAGGAATCCTCACGATTCCTAACGAGAAAATACACCTACGAGATCCTCTCGACTCGTAGGGAGAAAAGTCTTTATGATACCCTCACGGCTCATAAAGTTGAAAAGCCTTAGGCAGCAGATCTGAACCTGTTTCCTAAGCCATCACTACCTTTCGAAGAATTCAAGACGGAATGTTCTCTATCATCTACAGGCTACGCTTACTAGGGTAACATGTCGGTAACAAAGAAAAGAGAAGAAAGCAGGAGATGACACAAAATAGTACGAAAGAAATGTATCTTTTATTTATAAATCTAATTGGGTACAAAATATATCATATGAAAGAATAAAATATGGATACATGTTATTTAAAATTTACAAATTGGCACAAGAACAACTATTGGGAGGGAAGCATTTTCAATAAGCTAATCAGTTGCTCGCGCACTCCCCTCAGCCCCTTTTCGCGGTCAGCTGCCACGGCCAACTCTGCTTCAACATGAGCTCGTTGCTGTACGTAAGATGAAAGTTGCTCATCAACGCCCCGCTGAGCTGCCACACGACTCTGCGCATCCCGCTCAATGAGGTCGAGCTTCTGCCTCAGCATTAGCCCGTCGAAAATACATCGTAGAAGGCCCTCAAAGATAGCTTTCAGCTGTGCAGCGTTTGCATCAACTTGAGCATGCAATTGAACAGATTCGCTTGAAGTCTCTTCACACTCCTTACGCTTTAAGGCCACTTCTTTTTCAAGATAACGGAAGTAGGAAGTGCTCTGCTCGACCCATGCAGCCCGTTGGGAGTTCACAGCCAGGACCTCGGGAGCAGGACGTCCGACCTCGAGCTCATGCAGACAAGCCTCAATTTTCCTACAGTGATTAACCCAAGACTCAACGACGCCCTCGCTATGGAAGTTCACGAGTGTCGCCAGCATAGGATTAATCTCAGCAGCAAAATCTGCAGCAAATGTAGGAGCTTCCGCATCAAGCTCCTCAATGTAATCGCTCAACATGCGCAGACTATTCACAACGCCTTTTGAAGATAGACGTCTGAAAAAGGGGCCCGCTGCCATTATGATTCGAGACTCGAATGAAGCTGAAGTCGGTGTCACTGCTGCAAAACAAATCATAGTCAAATGACGGTCCAAGAAATAGAGAAGATACATGAACAATAGAGTTTACTATACCAGCTGCGGCAGGTGGCAAGGCCGGGAGTACCGGAGGTGCAACTGTTCTTTCGTCTCCTCCTTCAATCTGTAGTGCTGCAGTAAAAACAAAGAAGAATTAACAACAACTTGGCTGCCCATAAAAAATAAAAAAAAAAGACATTAGCTAAAGGTTGTACTCACCAGTGCCACTAGATGAGGCAATCTCCGACTGGAAGGAGAAATGTGGATGCAGCACCTGATACAGGTGATCAAAAAGGGCTCCTGCAAGGATGTAGTAATGCGATGTCAGTACATAAAGTATATTGCCTACAATGAAACCGATGGGTCACAAGTCCGTACCTTCCAGCATTTGGGAGGACACGAGAGAAGGCAAAGGTACGGCCACTGTCAAAGCAGCAACTGGTGATGCTGCCTCGGGTGGTATGACCTCAACGCTCACCACACCTACATCAGGAACAAGAGAAGTACTGTCAGAAGAGATTGAAAAGGGATTGCAGAATGAAATGGAAAGCAATGACCTAAAATCTACCTGGTGAGTCGCCGGTCAGAACCGCGACAAGGGCGTCACTTGATACAGCGACTGCTTCACCCTCCTCTACCGGAATGGTTTCGCCACCCGTAGCTTCATCTCCCGACTCAACGAGAATCGTCGTGACACTCGTAATGCCCAGCAACGGCAAGGAACCGCAAGGTGAGAGAGTGGCAATTGGGGCAGTTCCAGATTCTTGAGAAAGAGTGGCTATCTTAGGCTCGGTGGTCGCCGCCATCTCACACACCACTTCCTCATCAAGACTCGGCCTTGCAGGATAGGATATATGAGAATCTAAAAATTAAAACTTTGACAAAAGAACTCAATGTTACGTTACCTTGGGTCGGTCTTTCAACTGCTTCTCAGGCCGCACGTGCTTCCTGTTTGTGAGCGGTAGACAGGGCGGCCGATGCACCCTCTGAAGGAGTAGGGGCAGGGGTAGCAGCGCTCGAGCCTACACTCGTGGCAAAGGAGGCATTACGCTCCCTTGCTGCTCGCATTCTGCGCTTCCTTTCCTCCCGGGCCATGAGAGCCGATCTTCTCAAAACCTCCGTCAAGGGGACGTCATGGTCCGCGCCAAGGGTTACCTCTGGAGCCGTTATGGCATCCGTCATCGGTCGCTTAAGTAAAGCCTCTTTTGGCAGTGCTGAGGAGGCTGAGACTTCGATAGCCGGCTCTGGAAGCATCTCCGCATCATCCTATAGGATTGGCATTGTATTCCCTGCGATAAGATAAAAAAGGGGTCAGATTGTCCATAAGAAAGGCGAATGAAGGCACAATGGGCCGAAATATACCAACGCCCAGCGAAGCACGAATCCTCTCCTCCTCCTCAAAAGTCTTGAGGGAAGCCGTGAGAGCCTCTTAAGTGGAAATGCCTGTTAGAGAAAGAGTGTCAGCCAAAACATGATAATAAAAACATAGCAGCAAAAAGGTACGATTGAAGCTTACTTAATTGCGCGAGGGCGGCCAGTCCCGCTTTGTGGCTTGCTGATCGCTCAGAAGCTGCAATGGCAGCCGCCGGATCAGTATCGTCCGGCGCTATGAATAGACCCTCGTTGGTCCCATATTCGCCCAAGCCCTCACTATAAGGAGCATGAGGCTCCTGACCAAATACAACGTCGACAGAGAGGATCGACTTCTTTTTCCTCTTCTGCGACCGAGCTCCGGTCGCAGCTAGACCAAGCTTACGCTTGGTGGGCACCTTAGAACGACGAGTCCCGATATTCGAACCCACGCTAGACTCGGGGGAAGCTACAGTCAGCGTTTCCACGGGAGCACGGGGTATTGGTAGCTCGGTCCTGTCATGCGGGACTTCGACCGTGGCAGCTTCTCTTAAGGGAGGACGGACAATGGTCCGTCGCTTCAGAGGGACGTTTGGATTACCGGCAGGGGATGCACCCTTGCGATCGAGCAACAATTTCTTTTCCTTCCTGATGATGGCACCCATTGCGTGTTGATACCACGCTACGTATACGTTTAGGGCCCTAGGAACACAACTTGGTTCACTAATGAAGAAATTGGACCTTATGTTTAGGCGCATGAAGTGGTGCAAAGCGCTCCGGATACCCTCCTCGGTATAAACTGGTTCTGTCAGGAATGCCTCGAGCGAGACGCCCTGATTATAACTTGATTTCTGGGCAAAATGGTGGGGATTATATCTCATGAATAGAGCCGAATCATTCTGCCTGAACACCAAATACCCCGGCCTGATGGAGTATAGATGGAGAATTTCCCGAGCTTTCAGGGTAGAAGCTCCATCCTTAAAAGTGTCCCGCAACGGCCGTACCGTCTTAGCGGACTCCTTACCGATGGTCATAACCTTATCAACAAAGGTCATGCCATCCCCGACGGTACGTAGGCGAAGGATTACACCTCGAGCCTCTCGCTGACTTGGCTCCACAATGGAAGCGTTGACCAGCCGCATGATCTGTGGAAAATTGCAAGTTTCATAGAATGAGGCCGCTTGTGCATTCCGAAGGCACCAAGCACATGCAATTCAAGCCATGAGGTAAAATAATGCATCGGTAAGTTCACGGGCTGCACCCCCGGCTGAGTGGTATCGGCCGCCGAACTAAGGTTGTGATACAAATGAGCCAGCCCGGCAATACCAACAGCAACTTGTCTCCCTTCAACCATCCGATGAGCTGGGTAGAACACTAACGGCCTCATGTAGCGAGGGTGCATGGGAAGCATGAACCATCTTTAACCACAAACCAAGGAACCCTAAAAATAACGCTTCTTCATCGATGCCCGGAGCAGCAATTTCTGAAAAAGGGACGATCGCAACGTTTGGAAGAAAGAATCCCTTTTGATCAGCTTCCAATATTGGCTGGCGATCCAAGCCAAAGCCGAAGGGATCATCGAGTTTGGCAAACTTTTCACCTTGTCGTGATAAAACTTCTGGGCGAAGAAAACGGACGATGAAATCCGCAAAGCTAACCCCATGGCTTCCAGATTAAAGAAATAGGCCTTCGTAAATGTTTAGCACCTTGATCAAGCTAGGGAATTGGTGCTGAATAGCATTCTCGGGTTTAAACCCGTCATCACCAGTCGGGTAGAGAAAACATATTCATTAGGGGGCAAGATCTCCTCATAATGCTCCCTTCTGACAGGCAAACCGGAGATATCCACAAACTCTTCCAGAGTGATGGAAACTTCCCGATCTAGCATAAGGAATGTATGAGTTGGAACGTTGCATTGTTCCAAGAAGGCTTTGACCCACCATGCGGGAGGTGTGAAGTACTGAAACAGAGAAGCATAAATCGCAGGATACAACCCAAGCTTCAGCAGTTCTGACTTCTTTGCCGATAGGATATATCGGGCCCACTGCAGGTATCCAGCTGAGTGACGGGGAGTTAGACCTATATTGTAGGGCTGTCCCGAAGGGCGCGACTCACCTTGACATATACGCTGCCCTAGAATGTCCAAAGCCATCGGCGGTTGTACAGGTATTGCAGCCATAGAGGGCTGAAGACAACCCTCTGAAGTCCAGTTAACCACCTCCACAGCATAGTTCACCGGGGGTACGTCAGCATAGTGAATCGCCGAGATAGCCTCTGAAGGTGTTGCGCAAGAAAAGCTGCGTCGACCCATGATGATCTGGTTATACCATGTTCCCCACAAATGAAGATTCTTGTGTTCCGGGTCATGGTCTTTGATCAGCGCAATATCCTCCCGGTCTACAGGCGCTTCAGGAAATCCGCCTTCTGAGCGAACGAACGGAAAAGAAGTGTCGAAAGACATGTCACCTGCGTGAAAAAGAACAAAAGTCGACCGTCAGTGCTATAATTTAAATACTGACACTTGGTACTTTAAAATTCGTACCGCACTGCAATGCAGTGAAAAGGAGACAAAAAAGGGACCTTCAAAATCTAGATGACAGTTCATCATTAATAAAAACAGCCTCATCATATGATGAGACTGTTAATTAAATGAGGAAATCCTCAATCGATTCTCATTTAATGAGAAAACCCCTCGGGCTAAGGAGTAAATCTCCCTTTGAGAGCAGTGCTCTGTGACAGAGTGACATCTGTCAAATTCTAATGATGAAGGAATAAAAATTCCTCAAGAGCCTTGCTCTGGAAAAAATGATGGAATAATCCATCAGAAAAATTGAAATCAATTTTTATACATGAATGAAAAATTCTGAGATCTTCAAGATCCATGAACAAAGTCTAAGAGTTCTTTATGAGCAAAGCTCTGTTCATGGGCTAAGAAACCCCAAGAAAAGATCTCTTTAGATCTATGGGTTCAAGAGAGCAAAGCTCTGTTGATGGAACCCTAAAAGGGTTTTCTTTAGATCAAAAATCTATGAAGAGCAAGGCTCTGTTAATGGGTAAAACCCTGGATTATTAAAAAGTCTTTTAAAAAGATTTAATCTTTACCTAAGTTTGGCAGAGTTTTGACTCTTGAAATTTCTTAAAATGAAGAGCTATGCTCTGTGGGAAAATGAAAATTCTCAGAAAACAAGAAGGAAGATGAACAGGAATCATCCTAAAGGCCAAGGGTCCTATTTATAGGCACTGAGTGCCGTTTCAACTTCTGAGTTGATCCAAGGGCGCAGATGCTGTCACTGCTGCACTCACATGTGGGCCACGTGAGCGCAACGGTAGGGGGAATTTGTTTCCCCCAATCAGAGCAAAACTCTGTTCAAAATTCAAATTTTGAAAATGAAGCAACGCTTCAGATGCAGCGCCAAGTGCGCTGCGCCCTAAACAGTGCACAACGTGCAAAGCACGTGTGTGCTAGCGCTAGGTGCGTTGCGCTCTAAGCAGTGCACCACGTGTAAAACACGGGTGCGCTAGCGCTAGGCGCGCTGCGCTCTAAGCAGCGCACCACGTGCAAAGCATGGTGCGCTAGCGCTAAGTGCGCTGCCCTTTAAGCAGCGCACCACGTGCAAAGCACGGGTGCGCTAGCGCTAGAACTAAAAGCTCCTACCGTCAGATCAGAGATCTAATAATAATGAAAAATCATTAATTAATCATAATTAAATTCTGTTAAGGAAAGATTTCACAAAATCTTTCCAAATAACAAGATTGTGCTCTGTAAATTAGTGCACCGTTGGATCAATGATCCAATGGTGATTAAAAATTACCAAAAGACAGAATAAATTCAGTATGGAAAGATTTATCAATCTTGTTAAAAACAAGAAGATTGCCTTCTGTAAATCAGGAGCCCTTGGATCAAAGATCAAACGATGGGAAATTCCCCAAATCAATTAGAGAAAAGATCTCCTTAACTGATTGAACTGATCAGCTTACCCTATAAAAATGCCCTTAGACTTCAAGTCTAAAAAGAGAGAGAAATATAGAGAGGAACCCCCCATAAGCTTTGAGAAAAATCTCAGGGAGAAGAGCCAGGCTTTCGATAGAAGAATTTCTTTTCTTCAAGGTAAAACGATGATGAACAGAGAGATGAAATTATCTCATAATTGAAAGAAGAACTCACTTCTTTAAAGATCATAGATCTATAAGACCGAGGCCTTTTACAAAGAGATCAAAATATCTCAACATAAAATAAAAAGAAGAACATAACTCTTCTCACATCTATAAGACAAATTGTCTTTTACAAGAAGAGATCATGAACATCTCATTGTAAATAGGTGGGAAGAATAATTCAACTCTCTTAAGGATCATAGATCCATAAAGGCAAAGCCTTTCATCAATACAAGAGATTGAAGTATCTCCTATAAAAATTAAGAACCCTTGTTCTTAGAATCTTGAGACAAAGTCTCTTTTGGCATCAAAAGTTGATCAGTTAATGCTTGCGCTCATAAGATAGCGCTCTGCGCTTAAGACTGGCGCATAGCGCCAAGCGCAACACGTGTTCCTCACGTGTGCGCTACTTAACAGAAGCGCCTCAGCGCTCAAAGATTAGCGCAAAGCGCTGCATAGCCTTAGCGCTCTCAACGCACCACGTGTCCCTTATGTGTGCGCCACTAAACTAAAAGCGCAATGCGCTTATGAACTAGCGCCCTGCGCTTATAAACTGGCACCATGCGCCCATCATCTGGTGCTTAGCGCCAAGCGCAACACGTGTCCCTCACGTGTGCGCTACTTGGCAGAAGCTCACTGCGCTCTTTGACTGGCGCAAAGCACCAAGCGCACCATGTGCTGCGCTGACAAAACATAAGCTGTTCTTTAATAAACCCCAGAGCTATGATTGAATGCTCAGCATTCAATAAATGAAAAAAAATTGTCAGGATACAAATCAATGCTCAGCATTGTTAAAAGGGCTAAGCCCAAATAAAAGCTCAACAGCCCAAAATAAATGTTAAAATATTTTAACTTGATTGGACTTAGCCCAAGATTGGCCATAAGTCCTCAACTCATATCAATTGAGCCCGTCTGCTCATAAATATTTTAACAGATCTTAGTCCCAATTAGACTACAGGTCTCTCAACCCACATCGGTTTAAGGGTATATCTCTTTACTCCTCTGATATTTGTCGTTGTAATCCTTCAACGACTTCAGAGAAGTGACGGGTCCCGACAACCATACATTTCATAGACTATGACGTCTTTAAACTGTACTGTGGGGTCCTTAAGCCCATGGACTATGATGTCCTTAACCTCGGACTATGGGGTCCCTTTAAACCCACGGACTATGATATCCTTAACCTCGGACTGTGGGGTCCTTAAGCCCATGGATTATGATTCCTTAACCTCGGACCGAGATGTCCTTAAACTAACATTGGACCACCATGTCCTTAAACTGGTAATCGACCGCAATGTCCCTAAACTAAGCAATAGAGCTCGAATGCTCTTTTGTTGGATCTAAACGATCCCGTTAAGTTGATCTTTGTCTAAAAATTAGACTAACGTATCCTTAACAAACGTTTAAGTTGATCTTAGTTTCAAATGAGACTAACGTATCCTTAAACCCAACCCCCAAACCTAAATCTAAGAAAATACGAATTTGGACTAATACGCGTCCTACGAGCGACAACATAAATTAATCTCCGTATACAATCCACGGGCAACCAAAAACAAAACAAACACCCACGACACGAAGTGACCATCTGGAGAAGGAGAAAGTGGTTACCGCGATGCGGTAGCGTAATTAACTGTAGAGGCTTGCGCCTGCAGGGAAGAGCGTCCCCACAATCAAAAACCTCTCAACGGGGGGGGGGGGTCTGACGAAGTCTGCTATATCGGCCGCATCCGTTTAAACCTTCGATACATGGTGCCATAAATCAACTTGGCATTTTTGGAGAGATGGACGGATAGCACCAATTAGCATCTGCCCCAAAATTTAGGCAAGACGGACCTGCGCGGTCGCGTCTCCATGTTTTGGAAAAGAACGGGTCTCATAAAGACTTTTCTCCCTACGAGTCGAAAGGATCTTGTAGGTGTAATTTCTCCTTAGGGGTCGTGAGGACTCCTAAGTGCGTTTTCTCTCGAGAATCGTAAGGATCCCATAAGAGAATTTTCTTTATGCGCAGGGACGCTGATTTCCCTGTAGGTCAAGACAAATCGAGAGATTCTCACAAAGACACTGATTTCCTTGCGGGCCGAAAAGAATTGATATGTTCTCGCCAAGGATACTGATTTCCCTGAATCGAGAGGTTTTGCCAAGGACACTGATTTCCCTAGGGTCGAGACGAATCGAGCGGTTCCTGCAAAGACACTGATTTCATTGCGGGTCGAAATGAATCGAGTGGTTCTCGCCAAGGACGCTGATTTCCCTGAATCGAAAGGTTCGTGAGTTGACTTGATTCCGAGACGGAGTATTGATCCGGCGGGGAGGTCATTGGTTGACTTGTTCCTCTTTCTGCGGTGTCGGGAAGGAACGCCGTGTCGATCTTCTGGGATGTAGATGTTGCCGTCGAGATCTGACTTTCCCTTCGGCAGAGTTTGTTGGGAAATGTAGTTCCCTTTTCGTTTATGCTCGTGGATTGTATACAGGGGTCAGTATGAACTCGCCTGTAGAGCAAAAGTTTCATTCTTTCATTTCTTTCCCTTCCGCGACGCTCTATCATTTCATCTTTTTATATCGCGAAAGTCGCGATTGCCCAATCATTTCGGCTATTTTTCTTTTTACTCGCTGCTTTTTATTACAAGTTGCCCAATCATTTCGGCTATTTTTCTTTTTACTCGCTGCTTTTTATTACGAGTTGCCCAATCATTTCGGCTATTTTTCTTTTTACTCGCTACTTTTTATTGCGAGTTACCCAATCATTTCGGCTATATATTTTTGTATTTTTGGCTCGCTGATTTGTTGCGAGTATGGACCTGAGATCTGATACCAATCTTAGCATCAGCATCGCTGCGACTAGAATATTGCCAGGAGCGAATCATCACTTGTCATGAAAGGACTTAGAATTTGCTACCGACTTAGGCTTCAGCATCGCTACAACTGGGATATTGCCAGGAGCGAATCATCATTTGCCTTTGTCAATTTGAACAAAGGTAGCTTAGTAAACAGGGTTAGGATCTTATCGACTAAGGCTTTTGACTTCATGAGCCGTAAAGGTTTCATAAAGGTGTTTCTCCTTACGAGTCGTGAGGATCTCGTAGGTGCGTTTTCTCCTTAGGAATCGTGAGGATTCTTAAGTGAGTGTTCTCTTATAAGTCATAAGGATCTTACAAAAGTGTTTTCTCTTTATAAGTCGAGAGGACTTACAAGTGTCGTTCACCACATGAGGACATTTCGCGCCATTGGTGGAACTTGGTGGGGGAGACGTTTATTTATGCCCGTGGATTGTATACAAGGGTCAATATTGAACCGTTTGTAGGGCAATCTAGGGAATGTGATGGCTTAAGAACAGGTTCAGATCCCTGTAACTTAAGGCTTTTGAATCCTATGAGCCATGAGGGTCTCATAAGAGGATTCTCCTTACGAGTCGTGAGGATCTCTTAAGTGTAATTTCTCCTTAGGAATCGTGGGGATCTCTAAGTGTGTTGCTCCCTTATAAGTCGTAAGAATCTCACGCAGGTATTTTCTCCTTACAAGGTCGAGAGGACCTTGCAAGTGCGCACGAATTTTTTTTACGAGTCTACGCCCTTTTGGGTTTTCACAAACTCGCCGATAGCCCTGCTGTTTTTACTCACAGATCCCTTTCGGGTTTTCATCCGTGCCCATTTCGCTTATGGACATACCGTTTATTTTTGCCGCGTTAGCCTAAGGATGCAGCGGTTCATAGTAGTTTATAGACATTTCGGTCCGCTGTTAGTTTCAGGACATTGCGGTCCATTGTTTGTTTAGGGACGTTTCGGTCCATAGCTAGTTTAAGGACGTTACGGTCCGTTGTTAGTTTATGCACGTTTCGGTCCGTTGTTAGTTTAAGGACGTTTTGTTCCATTGTTAGTTTCAAGACATTGTGGTCCATTGTTAGTTTAGGAACGTTTCGGTCCACTGTTAGTTTAGGGACGTTTTGGTCCACAGCTAGTTTAAGGACTTCTCGGTCCGCTGTTAGTTTAGGGATGTTTCGTTCCGTTGTTCGTTTTTGCGGCGAAGTTTTGCCGGATAGCACTTACAGAGTTTGGTACTCAGGAAGACAGCGAGCGGACACAAGCGTCGTCATCTATCATTGACCTGGGCTGTGACTCGTCATGTATAGTATTTCTTAAGGAATCGGCCGTTTATTGGCCGGAAGGGTCTTTCGCCATGCATATCTATGAGCAAGTAAGCCTCACCATGGTAGACTTTGTCTATGATGTATGGGCCCTCATAGTTTGGCTCGAATTTTCCCCGTTTAGCACGATTAAGGATCATAGGTCTTTTGACAATTAGCACGAGTTCGCCTTGGTGGAATGTTCTCGGCATAGTCAACCTTTCGTATGAGCGACTCATCCTTGCTTTGTAAGCTTCTAGGTTTTGCTGAGCCATGAGACGAGTTTCATCGAGGGCATCGAGCTCCTCGAGTCGAAGATGGGCATTCTCTTCGTCCGTCAGCTCGTATCGAACTGCTACTCGTAGAGAGGGTAGTTCTATCTCCAAAGGGAGTACTGCTTCCGTGCTGAATACCAATGCATACGGCGTTGTATTCGTAGCCGTTTCGAACGTAATTCGATACGCCCAGAGAGCTTCATGCAGTCTCTCATGCCAGTCCTTTTTATTTTTGGACACCGTCTTCTTTATGATCTTTGTCAAGGTTTTGTTGAAAGCCTCAGTTAGACCGTTAGCTCGGGGATTATAGACCGAAGAGTATCTCCAGTCTATGTTATGCTGTTGTGCGAAGCGGCTGATTCTATGACTCCTGTAGGCCGGCCCGTTATCGGAGATAATCCGTCGTAGAGTGCCAAACCGATAGATGATGTGTGTCTTGAATAAATGGAGGATGTTCTCCGTCTTCACTTCTCTTAGTGGTATAGTTTCTGCCCACTTAGAGAAGTAATCAGTTTTCGCCAATATGAACCGATGTCCTTCAGACGATGTTGGTTCGATGGGCCCAATTATGTCGGTTCCCCACATTTCGAATGGACAGCTAGCCACTGTTGGGTGTAGCGGATTTGGATGCTGGTGGATGAAGTCTCCATGAATTTGGCATGAGTGGCACTGCTTCGCGTATTCGAGGCGGTCCTGAATCATTGTGGGCCAATAGTAGCACATTCTTTTGATCTTCAGCCTCATCTTTGGCTCGTCTTGATGAGAACCGCAGAGTCCATCGTGAGATTCCTGGAAGACTCTCTTTGCTTCTTCCGGTCCCAGGCATCTTAGCCACAGAGATTCGAACGATCTCTTAGATAGAGTATCATTGACGAAGGCGAAAGACAGAGCTCGTTTCATGAGCTGATGTCTTGAGGATGCGTCTTTCGGTGTTTGACAGGATTTGAAGTAGTTTATACAGACTTCTCTCCAATCTTTAGCCTTTTCTTGGTCCTCTATTTGTAGGGCTGTTTGCTTGGTCGCTTCCTTTTCTTCAGATGACTCTGGAGATATTTCTGATGGTGCAAGAACCCGACGGCTTTGCACAATGATCCTTACGTCATCGAGGTTGTCGTCAGCCAGTTCTTTAGCGAGCTTGGCTAACGCATCCGCCTTGCTATTTTCCGCACGCGGTATGCTTTCTAGGGCGTAGGAAGGGATTTGAGTCAGCAATTGTTGCACTCTCTCGCCGTACTTTACCAACTCTGGCCTGCACGTCTGATAGTCACCGTTTACTTGGCTAACGACCAGCTTGGAGTCTCTGTATATGAGGAGCTTTTCGATTCTCATGTCGACAGCGATTTCAAGACCTGTTATCAAGGCCTCATATTCTGCTTCATTGTTTGTCCTCAGCTCTGTTAAGGAAAAGTAAAAGCGCATTATCCCTCCTTGTGGAGTCACGAAGATGAGGCCTACCCCAGATTTGATTATGGGGAGTTGTGCTTTCACTTTTTCATGGAAGATGCCCCATCAAAGTAGAGTTCCCATCAGGTATCACTCCCTCCTCTCTCCCCGTTGATCGTGTCAAATGCGTGCTCATCTGGCAATTTGCAATTTAGGGGTGAATCTGCTGGTATCGGATGCTCAGCGAGGAAGTCGGCGATGGCCCGGCCTTTCACTGCCTTGAGGGGTTGATATGTTATCGAGAATTCCATCAAGAGTAGGGCCTATTTAGCGAGCCGTCCCGTTAGTATGGCTCTTGACATCAAATATTTGAGAGGATCCACTTTTGATATGAGATGGACCTCATGCGCCAGAGCATAATGCCGAAGCTTCGTTATCGCGAAGATAAACGCTATGCGGTGTTTTTCAATAGGGGAGTAGTTGTTTTCTGCCCCCAAGAGAACTCGACTCAAATAGTAGAGGGCTCTCTCTTTCCCTCGGTCATTCTCCTATGCCCATAGCGTGCCTAACGAACCTTTGAGGGCTGTTGTGTACAGAATGAGAGGCTTTCCTTTGACCGGAGCGGTCGGTATCGGTGGGTTCTGCAGATATTGCTTGATTTCATCCAGTGCACTCTGGAATTTATGATCCCAAACGAACGGGGTTCCCTTCTTCAGCAGGTGACTGTAGGGACGGCATTTTCCGGAGAGGTTGGCTATGAACCGCCGGATATACGCGAGCTTTCCTTAGAGAGACCGCAATTGTTTTAAAGTTCTTATAGTGGGCATTTCCATAATCTCCTTGATCTTCGATGGATCTATTTCGATGCCCCGGCGTCGTATGATGAACCCTAGAAATTTGCTTGAGAAAACTCCGAATGTGCATTTCAGAGGGTTCATCTTCAGGTTGTATTTCAGAAGGCGTTGAAACACTATCTTCAGATGCTCCCAGTGCTCCTCGTACGATTTTCTTTTCACCACAAGGTCATCAATATAACATTTGACAATCTCGTGTATGAGGTCATCGAAAATCTTTGTCATGGTCCTCTGGTAGGTAGCGCCGACGTTTTTTAGACCGAAAGGCATCATTTTGTAGCAGAATATGCCCAGAGGAGTCCGGAAAGCGGTATGCTTCTGGTCTTCGGGATGCATCTTTATTTGATTGTACCCTGATGAGCCGTCCATGAAGGAGAAGACTTCGTGAGTGGACGTATTGTCTATCATCAGCTCGATAACCGGTACAGGGAAATCATCCTTCGGACAGGCTTTGTTGAGTCCCGAAAGTCCACGCAGATGCGCGCTATCCCATTTTTCTTCATCACCAGGACAATGTTAGCTATCCAGTCAGGGTATTGGACTTCTTGGATGAAGCCGAAGTCGATCGTCTTCTTGACCTCGACGTTGATACTCATTTCAAGTTCGAGCCGCATTCTTCTTGGTGCTTGTTTGACTGGCTTGACGTCCGGAGATATCACCAATTTGTGCACAGCTATTTCTGTATCTAGTCTCGGCATCTCGGAAGAGTTCCATTCGAAGCAGTCCTTATACTGCATGAGCATGTCTTTTAGCGTAGTCACCTGTTCTTTAGACAGCGGCTCACTGACGAACGTTGGCCGCGGATCGTTTGCCGTCCCCAAGTCGATTTTCCTTAGGTTGTCCGTAGTAGTATGTATTCCATCTTCCAACTCTTTTGGCGCCGGTGGAAATTCTGAGATCAACTCATCTTCATCCTCTTTTTGAAGCACCAGGAGAGGTCATCCATATTCTCGGGCACTCCTTCTTCTGACAGCGTTATCATGTGACAGGTACAAGATCGTTTCCAAGACCGATGTTGATCTGGTTCTATTCTCGCCATACACGTTGCTTTTGGCACATGCCTTTGCGGTGGGGATACCCTCCAACTGTTGGATAGAGCGAATCTGCCGAGTTGATATTGGTCTTCGACCTAGCTTTTGATGGTGAAGCAGTCTTCAAGAGGGCGTCCTATCGCTCGGTGATAGGAGCAATAATCCGGGTGATGAACCTTATTTTCTTGATTCGGGTGTCGAGACTCTGGGAGCGTAATCATTTGATGTTTCATGACGAGGTCGAAGATTCTCCTTGTCTTGTCTCGAGGGAAAGAATATGCTCGACCCATCTTTTTCATAAGAGACGGATTCCGACTGACCCTTTCTCGATCGCGTGGCCTTTCGGATCCGCTTTGCCATTGTCGAACGTTTTTCCGTTCTTTAACTTGTTTTTGCCTCCGCATCGGGACTTTCTCCTGTCTCAGGAATGCATGGTGGGCTGACGGTGGAGGGCATTGTCATCTTCCGTAGCCTGCTGAAGGAGGTGTTGCGTCTTGGCTTTCTCGTAAATGGCCATTTCGCGGCTGTGGTCATTCTGAACCTTTTGACTCGCTTCCCTCACTAGCTTGTCCATCTGCTCTTCAAACGACGAACTCAACATTTTTATGACAGGACCTCTTTCTGGTTCAGAGTCAGCATCTTTTAAGAGAGCACCCCCTTCTTCATCGAGGCCATTTATGATATGGCAGCCATGGAATTGCTCCTGTTTCTTAGACTGGACATATCCAAGCCCGATCGTTTTCATTTTTCCGTTAGGCAATTTTCGCTGAGTTCCGGGGACATTCCAAATCCTGTTGTAGAACTAAGCTTGTCGAGCAGTCTGTTTGAAAGGTATGCCTTGGCATCTTAATAACCTTTTCAATCCCTCTGCGTAGTATCTGGGCAGGCGGATTGGTTGGAGACTGTCAAGCGCAGGTTCGGCACCACGCCAGACTTCTCTTGCGACTTTAGTTTCCGTGGACCGATAGAATAGGATTGCATTTTCACCTCTTCTCCTGGGCGGGACGTAGAATGTCTGCAGCTCTTGCACACTATAAGCCTCAAGCGCATCAAGCTCTCTGTAGTACTGCCATGGAACCATGGCGATTTGCAAACTCTGATCATCTCCAGTGAGGGCCTGCATTGATGGACGGACCGAGAACACTGCATTGACTTCGTCTTCAGAGTCACTGCCAAAGACCAGAATATGGGTAGATGATCCTGGTTTGTTGCATTAGGGCGGCGCCGAATAGACTATCTCTTCCTCCTCCTCGGTATCGCTCCCGAAGACCGGAATAGTGGTGATAGTCTTTTGCTTATTCTCCGGTTTATGGCATCTTTTCGTGTCTTCAAAGTCTGGTAGGAAATACTTTGCATCTTCGTACTTTCGGACTTCATTTACGAAAAATGGGTTCAGTTCTCCCGTCACGGTATACTCGAGGCCATCTTTGAAATACTTCATACACTGATGTTGTGTAGAAAGGATGATGTTGTATTCGTGTAACCAAGGCCTGCCGAGCAAAGCATTGTAGCAGGTCTTGGCATCGATTTCATGAAATTTGATGTCAGTGATGAGCATCCCAAAGCGTAACGTCAGTATTACAGACCCAAGCGTCCGTGATGACTGGGAGTCGAACCCGGAGATGGTGATTTTATCCCGAGCGAGGTGCTGAACGCTCATGCAGATTTCTTTTAGCACCCTCACTTTTAGGAGGTTGACAGAGGACCCGTTGTCAACTAAGATCTTCCCTATCTTGATGCCATGGCAATACCCGGTGACATACAGGAGACGGTTGTGCTCGCACGTTCCGAGGAGGAGATCTTCATCGCCGAAAGTGATGTCAGCTGTGTTCACTTCTTCCAGCTCGTCCTTCATCTTTTCTTCGGCAAGGAAAGCTTGAAACTGCTCGGGCTCTTGTAATACCCTGATCAGAGAATCTCGTGTCTCTTTAGACAACAGAAGGGCATCCAAAGCGCTTAGCTGTGAGGGTATCTTTCTCAGGTGTGCCAGGACATTGTAATCTACTTTGTTTTTCTTAGGCGGGTCCTTGTCTGCCAGCTCTTCGACGACTCGCTCATCGAGGGCGATATCCTCAGGGACTTTTTCCTTCCCCTTATCTTTTTTGTTCGACCCCTTATTTGTGGGTCCGAGATTCTTTTCGGGAAACGTACGATTACGTAGCTGGATGTTTTCACAGTTCTTTATCTCTTCCTCTTTTTCTGAGGTGGATTCCTTGAAGAGAGGGCCGAGGGCTACTTCTTCATCAGAATCGCTTCCGAAGGTGAGAACTTACGATTCCCTGGTATCAACCATGTGACAGTTGTTGGCAGTTCTTTTGTGCTCATATGTCGTGCTTCTCTGCTCCCGACGAGTTTTGCACTTCATCCGCTTGAAATGTTGTACCTCAAGAAGTATTAACGGTCGCATGAAAATATGCGAGCAAATCCATAAATATTCATCAAGTTAAAAGTACTGAGCTAGATGGACAAGAGTATGATAGCTTGAATTGAATTCTCCGAGTGTAGGGATGTCCATTACACACACGTAGGGGTATATGATCGATGTTTGGACGAAAGGTAGGAATGAAGAATAAAGACGATGTTTTATTGAGAGATAATGTGATTTCTAACATCTTTTCATGACTATTAAGATAGGGCTCATGACAACTGAAAAGCTAGTGTAGTTGGAAACTCTTATTTTCAAAGTCTTTCTTTTATGGTTCTTATCTTTATATGTAAATTTCACCATCTCTCTTTTGTTATAGGATTTTGTGGGTGTAATCCGCTGAAAACCCTCAGGAGACAACACTCCTCCTACTAGGGACACCTAGAGGTTTAACGGCTTGTTGCACGTGCTCAGTGCAATCGTGTTTGCCTACGAAAGTGTGCTTAGTTTTCTCCTTTCTTTCTTCTTCTCTTGAATAAACTAGTTTGCTCGGGACGATCAAAGATAAGTTTGGGGGCATTTGTTCAGTTGATAAAACTGCACATTTGTATTACATTTTTCCTACCATTTTCATATTTAAAAAGGTCTTTATTATAATATATCATACATATGAGGGTTTATCTGTAAAAATACTATTTTCCATGTGTTGATATATTATAATTAGCATTTGGTAGGAAAATGTATGCAAATAAATTCATTGACCTAATCCTAGTAGAACTAAGTCTACTAAATATTATTTGAGTTGTTGTGCAAAAGATTTCCAAGTGCGCAGAATTTTTTAAAGACTAGAATCAAGCAAATCAAGTTGTTGAAGAAGACTTGCCTAATTAAGAATCAAAACTTGGGGACCAAGTCTGACAGCAACCACGAGAAGATTTCCAAATTCTGAACATTCCTAGGATCGCCAAATGTCAAAGAGAGCCATCCCCTAAAAATTGATCAACGGAGGAGATAAGAAGGCCGCGGATCCGCGGCATTAGCTCCTTTATGCCGCGGATCCGCCGCGGTTAAGGAGAGATGGAGGCGGAGGATTTTTGGGGTGAATCTATGATGAATTTTACCTAATTTTGAAGCAAATGATTCTGGCTTTGCACTATAAAAAGGCACCGAGAGCCTCTTGGAAAATTTATCAAGCCGACGAGATCACGAAGTCCCAGACGCTCACACATCCAGGCTGATCATCAACTATTCGTCTACCTCCTTAGGAAAGATCGAGAAGCAACTAGTTTTGTAATCATTTTCTACAGAATAAAGTGTATATTGTTTAAGTGATTAATAAAGGTAGTTATTTTATTTAATTCTTTTGCATTTTAGATTATGTTTCCCCTCTCTGTCTTTTCATCTTCTTCTCCCAACATGCGCGAGTAATTCTCCGCTTGTTATGGTTCGTAGGATTAGGGTAGGCTAATGGATGATGAACATCCCTAAACCCTTTTTAAGTCCTATAAAGTTTATGAACTATATCAAAAGAATCATTAACATCCTAATCGGGCGCGCTAGCAATTCTTTGCTAGTTCCGACCGCGATTAGAGATTAGATTAATGATTGTTTTGGTAAAGGCTAGATTTGAACGGAGTTCCGTGTCGAGATAAGGGTTAAGAGTAGGATTCCTTTTCCCTCCAGAAACCATAATCTACACGCATCACCGTCGTTCTAGTTTTAAATCTATTAATGGATAAAAAGGGTAACTTTTAATTAATCGTCAATGACTACTAAATCCTAACGAACCCTACAAGCCTCTTATTATATTAACTATATTCCTAAAATAAGCTAGATCTATAAATTTGCTCTCTTGCTTAAAGTAGATCTATAAACTTTTCACAAAATTCTTTATTCCTCCTCTCTTTTTCAACACATCTAAAGTAAGAGTAAAACATTCAACGTTTTCCTGAGGACGACCCGTACTCACCTCGGTCTAGCTACACGCGACACCGTTCTGATTGCGGTTAAACTACAAACACTTTTCCACTCCAATCAGAATCGTAAGGATTCCTAAGTGTGCTTTCTCTTAAGAGTCGTAAGGATCTCGCAAGAGAATTTTCTCCCTTACCAGTCGAGAGGATATCGTAAGTGGTTGATGAGTTGACTTGTTCTCGAGTCGAAGCGTTGCTTCGACGGGGAGGTCAAGGGTTGACTTTCGCCGTTACGGTGTCGGGGTTGACTTTCGCCGTTACGGTATCGGGGTTGACTTTCGCCGTTTCGGTGTCAGGGTTGACTTTCGCCGTTTCGGTGTCAGGGTTGACTTTCGTCGTTACGGTGTCATGGTTGACTTTCGCCGTTACGGTGTCAGGGATGACTTTCGCCGTTTCGGTGTCAGGGTTGACTTTCGCCGTTACGGTGTCAGGGTTGACTATGAACCGTGAAGTCTTGGAACTAGAGACTTTGTCGTGGCTCCGATTGATGATGCCGCGTCTGTATCCTGCTGGAATAAGGAGGAACGCCGTTGCTGATCTCCAGGCTTTATATGTCACCGTCGAGATCTGGCTTTCCTTCGACAGAATCTAGGGAAATGTGGTTCTCTTTTCATTTATGCCCATGGATTGTATACAGGGGACAATATGGACTCTCTTGCAGGGAAAAAGTTTCATTTCATATGTATCTTTTGTTTTCTTCCTGCGATGCTCTATCATTTCAGCTTTTTATATCGCGAAAGTCGCGATTGCCCAATCATTTCGGCTATTTTCGCAGTGCCCAATCATTTCGGCTATTTTTCTTTTTTTACTTGCTGCTTTTTATTGTGAGTTGCCCAATCATTTTGGCTGTTTTGTATGCATATATTTTACTTGCTGATTTCGTTGCAAGTTGCCCCATCATTTCGGCTATTTCATATGCATTTTTTGGCTCGCTGATTTTTTATCGCGAGTATGGGACTTGGGATCTGATACCGATTTAGGCATCAGCATCACTACAATTGGGATATTGCCAGGAGCGAATCATCATTTGCCTTTGTCGGTTCGAACAAAGGTAGCTTAGCAAACAGGGTTAAGATCCTGCCAACTAAGGCTTTTGACTTCATGAGCCGTAAGGGTCTCATAAAGGTATTTCTTCCTACAAGTCGTGAGGATCTTGTAGGTGCGTTTTCTCATTAGGGGTCGTGAGGAATCCTAAATGCGTTTTCTCTTGTAAGTCGTAAGGATCTTATAAGAGTGTTTTCTCCTTATAAGTCGAGAGGATTTATAAGTGTTTGTTCACCGAATAGGGGAATTTCACGCTATTGGTGGGACTTGGTGGGGGAGACGTTTATTTGTGCCCGTGGATTGTATACAAGGGCTAGTATTAAACCGCTCGTAGGGCAATTTGTGGAATGTGATGGCTTAAGAACAGGTTCAGATCCCTGTAACTTAACGCTTTTGAATCCTATGAGCCGTGAGGGTCTCATAGGGGAATTCTCCTTACGAGTCGTGAGGATCTCGTAAGTGTAACTTCTCCTTAGGAACCGTGGGGATCCCTAAGTGTGTTTCTCCCTTGCGAGTCGTAAGGATCTCACGCAGGTATTTTCTCCTTGCAAGGTCGAGAGGACCTTGTAAGTGTCTTTTAACAAGATTGCGCCCTTTCGGGTTTTCACAAACTCACCGGTAGCCCTGCTGTTTTTACTCACGGAGCCCTTTCGGGTTTTCATCCGTGCCCATTTTGCTTATGGACGTACCGTTTTTTTCCTTCTTTTTTTCTTTTTTTTTACGTCAGCCTTAGGATGCTGCGGTCGTAGTAGTTTACAGACGTTTCGGTCGGTAGTTAGTTTTAGGACGTTTCGGTCCATTGTTGCCGTTTTAGAGACAACATTTTTGCTTATAGAGTTTGGGCTTAGGAAGATAGTGAGCGGACGTAAGCATCGTCAACTATCGTGGACCTAGGCCGTGACTCATCAGGCGTAGTGTTTCTTCAGGAACCGGCCGTTTATTGGCCTAAAGGGTCTTTCGCCGTGCATATTCATGAGCAAGTAAGCCCCATCTTGGTAGACTTTGTCTATGATATACGGACCCTCATAGTTTGGCTCGAATTTCCCCCGTTTGGCACGATTGGGGATCATAGGCCTCTTGACTATTAGCACGAATTCGCATTGGCGGAATGTTCTCATCCTAGTCAATCTTTCGTACAAGCGTGTCATCCTTGCTTTGTAAGCTTCCAGGTTTTACTGCGCCATGAGCCGGGTTTCGTCAAGGGCGTCGAGCTCCTCCAGCCGAAGATGAGCGTTCTCTTCATCTGTTAGCTCGTAATGAACCGCCACTCGTAGAGTGGGTAGCTCTATCTTCAAGGGGAGTACCGTTTCTACGCCGAATACCAACGCATACGACGTCGTGTTTATGGCCGTTTTGAACGTGGTTCGATACGCCCAGAGAGCTTCATGCAATCTCTCGTGCCAGTCCTTTTTGTTTTTGGACACCGTCTTCTTTATAATCTTCGTCAAGGTCTTGTTGAAAACCTCAGCCAAACCGTTACCTCGGAGATTATAGACCGAAGAGTATCTCCATTCTATATTATGTTGCTGCGCGAAGCGGCTGATTCTGTGACTTCTGTAGGCTGGCCCGTTATCGGAGATAATCCGTCACGGAGTGTCGAACCGATAGATGATGTGTGTCTTGAAGAAATGGAGAATATTCTCCGTCTCCACTTCTCTTAGCGGTACTGCTTCTGCCCACTTAGAGAAGTAATCGGTTGTTGCCAATATGAACCGATGTCCTCTGGATGATGCTGGTCCAATGGGCCCGATTATGTCAGTTCTCCACATTTCGAATGGACAGCTAGCCGCCGTTGGATGTAGCAGATTCGGATGCTAGTGGATGAAGTCCCCGTGAATTTGGCACGAGTGGCACTGCTTCGCGTATTCGAGACATTCTTGGATCATCATGGGCCAATAGTAGCTCATCCTTTTGATCTTCAGCTTCATCTTTGGCCCGGCTTGATGAGAACCGCAAAGTCCGTCGTGAGTTTCTTGGACGACTCTCCTTGCTTCTTCAGGTCCCAGGCATCTCAGCCATAGAGGGTCAAACGATCTCTTATATAGCGTGTCATTGACGAAGGCGAAGGACAGAGCTCGTTTCATGAGCTGATGTCTTAAGGACGCATCTTCTGGTGTTCGACGGGATTTGAAGTAGTCTATAAAGACTACCCTCCAATCCTTAGCCTTTTCCTGGTCTTTTATTTGTAAGGTCGTTTGCTTGGTCGCTTCCTATTCTTCAGACAATTCCGGAGATATTTCCGCCGGTGCAAGAACCCGACAGCTTTGTACCACGATCCTCACGTCATCGAAGTCTTCGTCAACCAGTTCTTTAGCGAGTTTGGCTAACGTATCCGCTTTGCTATTTTCCGCACGCGGTATGCTTTCCAGGGCGTAGGCAGGGATTTGAGTCAACAATTGTTATACTCTCTCGCCGTACTTCACCAACTCTGGTTTGCACGTTTGATAGTCGTCGTTTACTTGGCTAACGACCAGTTGGGAGTCTCCGTATATGAGGAGGTTTTCGATTCCCATATCGACAGCGATCTCAAGACCTGCTATCAAAGCTTCATATTCGGCTTCATTGTTTGTCCTCGGCTCTGTTAGGGAAAAGGCGAAGCGCATTATCCTTCCTTGTGGAGTCACGAAGATGAGGCCTACCCCAGATTTGATTATGGGGGAGCTGTGCTTTCGCTTCTTCATGGAAGATGCCCCATCGAAGTAGAGTTCCCATCCGGTATCACTCTCTCTTCTCCCCCCGTCGATCGCGTCAAACGCGTGCTCATCTGGCAATTCGCAATTTAAGGGTGAATCGGCAGGTATCGGATGCTCAGCGAGAAAGTCGGCGATGGCCTGGCTTTTCACTGCCTTGAGGGGTCGGTATGCTATCGAGAACTCCATTAAGAGTAGGGCCCACTTAGCGAGTCGTCCTGATAGTATGGATCTTGGCATCAAATATTTGAGAGGATCCACTTTTGATATTAGGTGGACCTCATGCGCAAAAGAATAATGCCGGAGCTTCGTTATCGCGAAGATTAACGCCAGGCAGTGTTTTTCGATGGGGGAGTAGTTGTTCTCTACCCCCAGGAGAACTCGACTCAAATAGTAGAGGGCTCTCTCCTTCCTTTGGTCATTTTCCTGTGCCCATAGTGCGCCTAAGGAACCTTCAAGGGCGGTTGTATACAGGATTAGAGACTTTCCCTTAACCGGAGCGGTCAGCACCGGCGGATTCTGCAGGTATTGCTTGATTTCATCGAGTGCACTCTAGCATTTACTATCCCAGATGAAAGGGGTCCCCTTCTTCATTAAATGGCTGTAAGGGCGGCATTTGCCGGAGAGGTTTGCTATAAACCGTCGGATATACGCGAGCTTTCCTTGGAGAGACCGCAGTTGCTTGAGAGTTCTTGGCGGAGGCATCTCCATAATCGCCTTGATCTTTGACGGGTCTATTTCGATGCCCCGGTGTCGTACGACGAATCGTAGGAATTTTCTTGAGGAAACTCCGAATGCGTATTTCAAAGGGTTCATCTTCAGGTTGTATTTCCGAAGGCGCTGGAACACGATCTTCAGATGCTCCCAATGCTCCTCGTGCGATTTACTCTTAACCACGAGGTTGTCGATATAGCATTCGACGATTTTATGTATGAGGTCATCGAAAATCTTCGTCATGGCCCTCTGATAGGTGGCGCCAGCGTTCTTCAGACCGAAAGGCATCACTTTGTAAAAGAATATGCCTAGAGGAGTCCGGAAAGCGGTATGCTTCTGGTCTTCGGGATGCATCTTTATTTGATTGTACCCTGATGAGCCGTCCATGAAGGAGAAGACTTCGTGAGTGGACGTGTTGTCTATCATCAGCTCGGTGACCGGTACAGGAAAATCATCCTTCGGGCAAGCTTTGTTGAGATCCCGAAAGTCCACGCATATGCACACCGTCCCATTTTTCTTCATCACTCGGACGGTGTTGGCAATCCAGTCAGGGTACTGAACCTCTTGGATGAAGCCGGAGTCGATTAGCTTCTTGACCTCGGCGTTGATGCTCATTTCAAGTTCGAGCCGCATTCTTCTCGGCGCTTGTTTGACTGGCTTGATATCCGGAGATATTGCCAATTTGTGGACGGCTATTTCTGGATCTAATCCTGGCATCTCGGAATAGTTCCATGCGAAGCAATCATTATACTGCATGAGTACGTCTTTGAGCGTAGCCACCTTTTCTTCAGACAACAGCTCACTGACGAACGTCAGCCGTGGGTCGTTTGCCATCTCCAAGTCGATTTTTCTGAAGTTATCTGCAGTAGTATGTATCCCATCTTCCAGCTCTGTTGGCGCCAGCGGAAATTCCGAGATCAATTCCTCTTCATCCTCGTTTTCGAAGCACCAGAATAGGTCATTCATATTCTCGTGCTCTCTTTTTTCCGACATCGTTATCACGTGACAGGTGCGGGATCGTTTCCAAAACCGATGTTGGTCTGGTTCTACTCTCGCCGCATACGTGGCTTTCGGTTCATGCTTCTGTAGTGGGGTTACCCTCCAACTGCTGGATAGAGTGAACCTGCCTTGCTGATACTGGTCTTCGACCCAGTTCTTGAATGTGAAGCATGTTAGTGTATATGTCTTAGGGGCCATTATTGTATCATACTAGCTTGTATATTACTTAATGGAAGCTTGGGATATTCACAGTTATATTAACAGTCTTGCTAAACATGGTAGTATGCTACTTGGTTTATTTCTATCTTAATATGTGAATATGTTAGCATATCGAGAATACATATTGATAGAGCCCTTAGGATCTTGCTTGACTACCAGCGTTGTGATGGCAGTCACACTAGTGGGGGTTGGGTAGTCTACAAGCACATCATTTTTCAGGTCCCTAGTCGTAGGATTATCGAGAAAGGGCATCAATACTCCGAAGTAGACTAGTGTGTACGGGGAGAAGGTCTGTCCCATAGCCATCAGTACGTTGTACTGGAGATAGTATACAGGTGCTCGTTGGGTTACGGGTATACCGGACAGGACTCGCAGGGAACTGTTGGTTGGTATTATACCCGTCGTCAGTTAACAGTTCCCAGGTGACATGAGTACAGCATAGTCCGCAGACTTGACACTGCTGCTTCGTCTCGGGTGTGTTCCCACTGTTCTTAGATTGCTACCCTACCACGGCTCAAAGGAGTCGTGCAAACAGATAGCAGTTGGGTGCAGTCCCGAAGCACTTGGAGGCAGTAGCGGTTAGATAGGATTCGTCTCTCCCGGTATTGGGAGTTGATATCGCGCTGTGTTCGGAGAGCCATTACGCAAAGTCCCTGGCTAGGGAAAGCGAGATATACTGGTAGGTTATCCAGTAGCTTCTCAAGGTGTAATGGGCTTCACTCCGACACGACTTATACCGCTTTTAGGGGACTGACGCTTGCCGCCCCCTAGGCCTGATATGCGATAGTCTTAGACGAACAGACCGGACTGTACGGAGATTGTCACATCAGGCTCAGTAAGAGTTTGGATGGGTTTCCTCATCGTCCTTCTTATCGACATCTACCTAGGGACCGTTACGTACAGCTGGTACCGCTTGCGGCCTGTGGTTAAACCCACTGCCAGCGTAAGTGTCGAGTCTTTAGAGTCCCAGACAGAGAGTTTCCCTGCTTCGGGCGAAACGATATAGAGGTCGTATGGTTTTACGACAGGGTTCGGACACATACGTGTTTTTACGCACATACGATGTTCGAACAATTTATACTAGCAGGCTTTGGTTTAAGCCAGATTCTAGTATTGGATTATTGGATTTATACAGTCTCAGTATTTCCGTGTTTTCACGGATAGGAGGGGCGTTCTCGTAATTACTCGAGAAGCTTCTAGAATTTGATGAGGTGGAGAGCTTAGGTGTTATATGCATTAAATGGTTTTGTGACTCATGGAGATGATTCATCAAGTGAGTTAATGAAGGATTAATTGTTTTAATGACTCATTAGATGATTCATTTGTATTAAATGAAGCATGAAGATATTTGTGCAAAGATATTTTGTGCAAGATATTTTATGCTTCATGATATATATACACAAATGAGTTAATTTCCATTTGATAATTACTTTCACATTCTCTCTCCTCAAGCTCTCTCTCTTCAACCCTAACCCTAACCTCTCATGTGTTGAGATCCAAGGGTTAGCAAGACTAATAGATCCCTAATCCTCTTCTATATCCTCTAGGTTGCTTTGATTAGCACTCATAGCCACTTAGTTATCTCAAGTGTGAGGTTAAAGCTTGGAGAAGTAGCTCTCGGATGGATCTTCTATCACAACGAAGAGGCCGACGAGGAGGTGGTCTACGAGGACAAGAAGGACTTGATTCATTAGGTATAATCTTCTTTCATAGTAGATAATCATTTCTATGTTGTTGTTAGTTAGGGTTTAGCAAAGATCCGTAATGTTAGTCGATGTGAGTTAAAAAAAAATGATTGTTTTACCTATTCCGCCTCCCCGCATCATGTGGGGTGTCTAACGCCGACTTACAAAGCATTCTTCGAGAGGATGTCATATCGCTCGGTGATAAGAGCAATAATCCGGGTGAGAGATCTCGTCTTCTTGTTCGGGGTGTTTGGGCTCCGGAAGCGTAATCATTTGATATTTCATGACGAGATCGAATATCTTCCTTGTCTTGTCTTGGGGAAAAGAATATGCTCGACCCATCTTCTTTATAAGAGACGAATCCCGGCTGCTCAATTCTCGATCGCGGCTTCTTGGACTCACTTTGCTTCTGTCGAACGTTTTTTCCGTTCTTTAGCTTGTTTTTACCTCTGCGTCGGGTCTTCTGTATGACGGGCTGGCAATGAAGGGCATCATCATTCTCTGCAGCCTGCTGAAGGAGGCGCTGCATCCTGGCTTTCTCGTAAATGACCTTTTCACGGTTGTGGTCATCCCGGACCTTTTGACCCGCTTCCCTTATTAGCTTGTCCATCTGTTCTTCGAACGACGGACTTGGCACTTTCAGGTGCATAGAGAATTATTTGCAGAAGATTCATTTGTGTTTTATTGATCGAAATTCTAAGATGTTTGGCTAATTTGATTATATCTGTGATGCATTTAATGTGTTCGTAAACCTCCCCTAACTGCTAGTATGTCGGTTAGCAGGGGGTTGCACATTTCTGTAATGGTTTTTACTGGTTTGTGTTTGTGGACTTGTTGGATTGTCGTGAATGGATAGCCGAGGATGTGAGACAAGTGTTTCTTTCATTCAAATGTAATTTGTAAATTGTTGTAACATTCTTTTGCGGGGCACATCCGGGTTGAGATTGTAACCACCGTTGTATTATTTCATTTACTGTCTTTTTGCTCCTAGGATAGACCCAAGATGGGGTGCACAAACTACCGGGTACTTTGAAGTGTTTAGTGGCCTACTCATGTTGTTGAGGGAGACCGCTTCACTTCGGGTACTAGACGGGTAGTTTTCCGTACCCGTAAGGGTCTAGGGTGGGGTTTTGGCTATTCATCGCGACTGTGTAATCCGTCTTTCTTTGCAGGCTCTAAAAGAATGCGGATTCGTAGAAAATCCAATATGTTCATCTGTGATCTGGAATGCTTATTATTGCGTCTGACAAATATACAATATCTATATATGATAGCTATAAGGCGTCGCTTATGTTTTGCACCCGCGCAAGCCCAGCCCCCGCTCTGTCGTTAGTTAAGTAACCTAACGGGTGAATGACGGGACCCAGTGGCGAATGCGGATGGCATAAGAGAACGTTGTATTTTCGTTGTTTTCTACAATGATAGGTTAATTTATGGGACACATTATATTAATGCAAAGAAAATAAACCAAAGTTGAATCGTTGGAACAGTTTAAAAAGAAACCACTCGGTTATTTTAAAACAGAAGATATTTTTTAAAATTGCGGAGCTTTAACCACTCCTTTTTAAAAGCTATCAGGTTCCTTCGATCATATCAAGTTCACTACGTTCACGGTTTCGCCAAAACCATTCGTAGCCCTCCGTCATTTCATTTGGGTATTCAGTAGTATTCAAGCTATGTATTTTGACCAACGCCAAGGCATGGTGTTTGGTAGCTGCTGGGTATTCATTTGTTCTATAGATAGATCAGTTAGTTTGGGACAGTCGTATTATCATTTGGCCAACGTCAAGAGTATGTACGGATGGGTTCAAATTAATAAGATAATGATGGGTAGATCTTGACATGTGACTTATGACATTTTGACCAACGCCAAGGTCATCAGAGCATGGGGCAGAAATCCATATCGGGAATTTCTAAAGAAACTGAAATTTGCAAAGATATGCATACCATTTGGAGTGTGATAATTTTAGTAGGATTCCTTCAGCTTTATCACACGATGATATTTGGATCCCGATCCTACTGTGAGTATCCACTACTCATCAGGAGATTCGTCACTTAACGATCAATGCTATAAACTAAGTAGGTGTCGAGAAAGGTGTCAGCGGGGCTACGCCCCAAGAGAAAAGTGGTTATTTAATTAAGGAACTTCGCGAAAGCGTCGTAAAACCTCCCTCGAAGTACCGACACCGGCCTGGCTGAACGGTTAAGCAAGTATTGTACGGTGAGAATAGTCCTGACTAGTTCTTCCTTTTTGGTTTGAGGAGGGATTCGAAAAGCAGTGGGAGCCATCCAGTTTAGATAAACTAAAAACCACTCTAAACTTGCAAGAGCATCATACTAAAGTGTTCCCTCTCTCTCTCATTGCAGCGACCCAGAACATGACAGGCCTTAAGTTACTATTAGATAAAAATATTTTGACAGGGCCAAATTATAAAATTGGTTCCGGAATGTTAAGATGGACATTACTTATGACAAATTGGGGTATGTCCTTACCACTAAGGCACCTGCTGTCCCTGGTCCAGAATCCAGTGTCGTGGATAAGGAAATCCGCAAGACCTTGGAGATTGATTGCGCGAAGGCCAAATGCATCGTGCTTGCCTCTATGAATAATGAACATCAGAGGAGGCACGAGAATATGGATCTTGAATCCATATTTCTCCACACCAAGGAACTGTATGGAGAGCAATCTCGTATAGCTAGATACGAGACCTCGAAGAACTTGTTTCAGTCGAGGCTGGCCGTCGGATCATCTGTAGGAGAACATGTCCTAATGATTATTGGCTATATAGAAGAGCTCGCGGACCTCGGGACAACATTAGAGAACGAGCTGTATACAGACTTGGTTCTTCAGTCCCTTCCTTCCACCTACGCCCAGTTTATTCTGAATTTCAACATTCAAGGAAAAGAAGTTGAACTTCCAGAACTCCTTAACATGTTGAGGAGTGCAGAGGGCACCTTGCAGAAAGCAAGGGAAACACCCACTATGTTTGTTCGCGGTGCTTCCTCTTCCGGGTCCAAGGCAAGGGCCAAAGGAAGGAAGAAGAAGGCCGCTACCAAATCGAGAGGTGGTGTTAGTAAGGTGGGAGTTAAGGGAAAGGCAAAGGTTGCGGTTCCAGTAGTGGAAAAGGACGAGTGCTTCCACTGTCGTAGGAAAGGCCATTGGAAGAAAGATTGCAAAGCTTGGATTGCCAAGAACCAAGACATGAAGCAAGCTGTGGCTTCGACTTCAGGTGTGTTTGTAATTGAAAATTGTCTGTCAATCAACTCTACTTCCTGGGTATTGGATACCGGATCAGGATCTCATATATGCAATTCATTGCAGGCACTGAGAAACCGTAGAGTGCTGAAGGTTGGTGATATGACCCTCCAGGTTGCTAACGGAGCTAGCGTGGGTGCTGTGTCCGTAGGGGATTATCACGTAGGATTGACGAGTGGACATATTTTGGTTTTGCACAACTGTTTTTATGTACCTAGTTTAACGTGTAATATCATATCAGTATCATTGTTATCAAAATAAAGTTATGATTTCACGTTTGTAAGTGATGTTGTTAACATCCACCTTAATCATGGTTTGATTGGATCCGGTACACTAGATAACAGTATATACGTGCTAAACCAATTACAGATTTTCAATGTCCAGAACACACTAAAAAGAAAGTCACCAGATATAAATCAGGCTTTCTTATGGCATTGTAGACTAGGTCACATCAATGAGACAAGGTTAACTAAGTTACATAGAGAAGGATATTTGGATCCGTTCGAATATCAATCTTATGCAACTTGTCAATCATGTCTCAAAGGAAAGATGACAAAGACTCCATTCACTGGACATGGAGTAAGAGCGAGCGAGCTCTTAGGACTCATACACAGCGATGTATGTGGTCCAATGTCTACACATGCAAGAGGTGGTTTTTCATATTTCATTACTTTTACGGACGATTACTCTAGGTATGGATTCATTTTCTTAATGAAACATAAATCCGAGGTCTTTGAGAAATTCCAAGAATATAAGAATGAAGTAGAAAACCAAACCGGCAAAAGTTTCAAGACACTGAGATCTGATCGAGGTGGTGAATACTTAAGTGCCGAGTTCCTAGGTTACCTAAAAGAGAAAGGAATTCTCTGTCAGCTCACTCCTCCATACACTCCACATCATAACGGTGTATCGGAGAGACGGAACCGAACCCTATTGGATATGGTACATTCCATGATGACTAATGCTGAGTTACCGCGATCTTTCTGGGGTTATGCACTAGAATCAGCTGCATATCTTTTGAACAGGGCTCCTACCAAGACTGTGCCTACCACGCCATATCAGATGTGGAGTGGGAAGAAACCCTATCTTCAGTATCTGAAGATATGGGGATGTCCAGCTTTTGTTAAAAAGCAGCATGCGGACAAACTCGAGGCACGATCAGTACAGTGTAAGTTTGTGGGATATCCAAAGAACTCCAAGGGATATTACTTCTATTACGCAGAAGAACAAAAGGTTTTTGTTTCTCGTAATGCCCATTTTCTAGAACAGCAGTTTTTAGAAAAGGAAACAGGTGAGAGCGCAATAGAACTGGAAGAAATTCCAGAACCACAAACTTCTACTGAAAGTTTGGTAGAACCAGTAGTTCAAGAAGAACAGGACATTCCCGCACCCCTCTGCAGGAGTAGTAGGCCGTCTCATCCGCCTGAGAGATACTACGGTTTTCTCATAGATGGGGATAGAGAGGATTGCGTCATTGATAATGATGAACCTACTAGCTTCCAGCAGGCCATCCAGAGCGGCGACTCGCTAAAATGGCTGGATGCAATGCGGACCGAGATGGAGTCCATGTACACCAACAAAGTATGGACTTTGGACTTTGCTCCAGGTGGGGTAAAACCCATAGGATGCAAATGGATCTTCAAGAAAAAGATTGGTGTAGATGGACAGGTGGAAACCTATAAGGCTAGACTTGTTGCAAAGGGTTTTCATCAAAGACCTGGTTTGGACTATGACGAAACTTTTTCTCCAGTGGCTATGCTCAAATCCATTCGGGTCCTTTTTGCCATTGCTGCCTTCCATGATTATGAGATCTGGCAGATGGACGTAAAGACGCCTTTTCTAAATGGTAATTTAGAAGAGTGCGTCTATATGGATCAGCCAGAAGGTTTCAATCAGAGTGGGAGCAGCGAAAAAGTGTGCAAGTTGCTTAAGTCCATTTATGGACTAAAGCAGGCATCGCGGAGTTGGAACATCTGTTTTGATGAAACGTTCAAAGAATATGACTTTATCAAAAATCCAGATGAACCATGTATATATAGTAAAATTGTAGCACGAACTGTCGTATTCCTCGTCTTGTACATGGATGACATTCTATTGATAGGAAATGACATTCCTATGCTACAATCTATCAAAGGATTCTTGTCACACAGGTTCTCCATGAAAGACCTGGGTGATGCCTCTTACATTCTGGGGATCCAGATTTATCGTGATAGATCTAAAAGGATGTTGGGACTTTCGCAGTCCAGGTATATCAACACTATACTGAAAAGATTCAGTATGGAAGATTCTAAGCGCGGTAATTTACCGGCTTGTCACGGAATCACCCTATCCAAAGAGATGTCTCCCAAGACTGATTTGGAAAGGGATCGCATGTCAGTTATACCCTACGCTTCTACGGTAGGCTCTATAATGTATGCGATATTGTGCACCAGACTAGATGTAGCTTACGCACTGAGCGTGGTAAGCAGGTATCAGTCAGACCCAGGGGAGAAGCACTGGATAGCAGTAAAGAACATTCTCAAATACCTGAGAAGGACTAAGGATATGTTCTTGGTTTACAGCGGAAAAGACCTCCAGATCGAGGCTTTTGCCAACTCCAGCTTCCAGAGTGACAAGGATGACTCCAAGTCCATATCAGGTTATGTCTTTACCCTCAATGGAGGGGCGATATGCTGGAAGAGTTCCAAGAAGGACACCGTTACTGACTCGACGATGGAAGAGGAGTATATCGCTGCTAGCAATGCCGTAAAAGAAGCAGTCTGGATGAAGAAGTTCCTAACAGAACTTCAGGTGGTTCCTACCATTGTTGATCCAATACCGCTGTATTGCGACAACAACGGAGCTATAGCTTTAGCGAAGGAACCCAGGTCCCATCAAAAGTCCAGACACATCTTGAAGCGGGATCACCTGATCAGGGAGATCATAGATCACCAGGAGATCGAGGTCCGGAGAGTTCCTACAGAGGAGAACACCGTGGATCTATTCACTAAGGCCTTACCTCAGATTCAGTTCGAGAGGCTACTCAAGATGATAGGTCTTCGATACGCCAGTACATGGCCCTAGTGCAAGTGAGAGATTGTTAGTGTATATGCCCTTGGGGACATTATTGTATCATACTAGCTTGTATATTACTTAATGGAAGCTTGGGATATTCACAGTTATATTAACAGTCTTGCTAAACATGGTAGTATGCTACTTGGTTTATTTCTATCTTAATATGTGAATATGTTAGCATATCGAGAATACATATTGATAGAGCCCTTAGGATCTTGCTTGACTACCAGCGTTGTGATGGCAGTCACACTAGTGGGGGCTGGGTAGTCTACAAGCACATCCTTTTTCAGGTCCCTAGTCGTAGGATTATCGAGACAGGGCATCGATACTCCGGAGTAGACTAGTGTGTACGCTTCTCATCCCAGTTGGGGAGATGGTCTGTTCCACAACCATCAGTACGTTGTACTGGAGATAGTATACAGGTGCTCGTTGGGTTACGGGTACACCGTACAGAACTCACAGGGAACTGTTGGTTGGTATTATACTCGTCGTCAGGTAACAGTTCCAAGGTGACATGAGTACAGCATAGTCCGCAGACTTGACACTGCTGCTTCGCCTCGGGTGTGTTCCCACTGTTCTTAGATTGCTACCCTACCACAGCTCAAAGGAGTCGTGCAAACAGGTAGCAGTTGGGTGCAGTCCCGAAACACTTGGAGGCAGTGGCGATTAGATAGGATTCGTCTCTCCCGGTATTGGGAGTTGATATCGCGCTATATTTGGAGAGCCATTACGCAAAGTCCCTGGCCAGGGCAAGCGAGATATACTGGTAGGTTATCCAGTAGCTTCTCAAGGTGTAATGGGCTTCACTCCGACACGACTTATACCACTTTTAGGGGACTGACGCTTGCCGCCCCCTAGGCCCGATATGCGATAGTCTTAGACGAACAGACCGGACTGTACGGAGATTGTCACATCAGGCTCAGTAGGAGTTCGGATGGGTTTCCTCATCGACCTTCTTATCGACATTTACCAGGGGACCGTTACGTACAGCTAGTACCGCTTGCGGCCTGTGGTTAAACCCACTGCCAGCATAAGTGTTGAGTCTTTAGAGTCCCACACAAAGAGTTTCCCTGCTTCGGGCGAAACGATATAGAGGTCGTATGGTTTTACGACAGGGTTCAGACACATACTTGTTTTTACGCACGTACGATGTTCGAATAGTTTATACTAGCAGGCTTTGGTTTAAGCCAGATTCTAGTATTGGATTATTGGATTTATACAGTCTCGGTATTTCCGTGTTTTCACGGATAGGAGGGTCGTTCTCGTAATTACTCGAGAAGCTTCTAGAAGTTTGATGAGGTGGAGAGCTTAGGTGTTATATGGATTAAATGGTTTTGTGACTCATGGAGATGATTCATCAAGTGAGTTAATGAAGCATTAATGGTTTTAATGACTCATTAGATGATTCATTTGTATTAAATGAAGTATGAAGATATTTGTGCAAAGATATTTTATGCAAGATATTTTATGCTTCATGATATATATACACAAATGAGTTAATTTCCATTTGATAACTACTTTCACATTCTCTCTCCTCAAGCTCTCTCTCTTCAACCCTAACCCTAACCTCTCATATGTTGAGATCCAAGGGTTAGCAAGACATAGATCCCTAATCCTCTTCTATATCCTCTAGGTTGCTTTGATTAGCACTCATAGCAACTTAGTTATCTCAAGTGTGAGGTTAAAGCTTGAAGAAGTAGCTCTCGGGTGGATCTTCTATCATAACGAGGAGGCCGACGAGGAGGTGGTCTACGAGGACAAGAAGGACTTGATTCATTAGGTATAATCTTCTTTCATAGTAGCTAATCACATCTATGTTATTGTTAGTTAGGGTTTAGCAAAGATCCGTAATATTAGTCGATATGAGTTTAAACAAAATGATTGTTTTACCTATTCCGCCTCCCCGCATCATGTGGGGTGTCTAACGTCGACTTACAAAGCATTCTTCGAGAGGATGTCCTGTCGCTCGGTGATAGGAGCAATAATCCGGGTGAGAGACCTCGTCTGCTTGTTCGGGGTGTTTGGGCTCCGGAAGCGTAATCATTTGATATTTCATGACGAGATCGAATATCTTCCTTGTCTTGTCTTGGGAAAAGGAATATGCTCGACCCATCTTCTTTATAAGAGACGAATCCCGGCTGCTCAATTCTCGATCGCGGCTTCTTGGACTCGCTTTGCTTCTGTCGAACGTTTTTTCCGTTCTTTAGCTTGTTTTTACCTCTGTGTCGGGTCTTCTATATGACGGGCTGGCAACGAAGAGCATCATCATTCTCCGCAGCCTGCTGAAGGAGGCGCTGCGTCCTAACTTTCTCGTAAATGACCATTTCACGGTTGTGGTCATCCCGGACCTTTTGACCCGCTTCCCTTATTAGCTTTCCATCTTTTCTTCGAACGACGGACTTGGCACTTTCATAGCGGAGCCTCGTTTTGGTTCAGGGTTAGCGTCTTCTAAACAGAGCATCTCATTCTTCATCAAAGTCATGTATAACGTAGCAACCTTAGAATCGTTCCCGTTTCATGGATTGAACGTTTCCAAGCCCGATCGTTTCCATTCTCCCGTTGGGCAATTTTCGCTGAGTTCCAGGGACGTTCCAGATCCTGTTGTAGAACTGAGCTTGTCGCGCGGTCTGATTAAAGGGTATGCCTTGGCGCCTTAACAGCCTTTTTAATCCTTCTGTGTAATATCTGGGCAGACGGATGGGCTGGAGCCTGTCAAGTGCAGATTCGGCACCATGCCAGATTTCTTTCTCCACTTTGGTTTCCGCGGATCGATAGAAGAGGATCGCCTTTTCATCTTTTCGCCTGGGAGGGACGTAGAACATCTGCAGTTCTTGCACACTATAGGTATCAAGTGCGTCGAGGTCTTTGTAATGTTTTTGCGAAACCATGGCGATTTGCAAACTCCGTTCATCGCCAGTGAAGGCTTCTATTGATGGCCGAACAGAAAATACTGCATTGACCTCATCTTCAGAGTCGCTGCCGAAGACCAACATAGGGGTAGACGGTCCAGGCTTGTTGTATTGGAGCGGCTCCGAATAAACTATCTCTTCCTTTTCCTCGGTATCGCTCCCGAAGACCGGAATGGTGGTGATAGCTTTTTTCTTATTCTCTGGTTTATGGCATCTTTCCGTGTATTCGAAGTCTGGTAAGAAATACTTTGCATCTTCGTACTTTCGGACTTCATTCATGGAGAATGGGTTCAGCTCCCCTGTCACGGTATACTCGAGACCATCCTTGAAATACTTCATACACTGATGTTGTGTAGAAGGGATGATGTATTACTCGTGTAACCAAAGCCTGCCAAGCAAAGAGTTATAGAATGTCACGGTGTCAATGACAAGAAATTTGATGTCAGTGACGAGCAGCCCAAAGCGTAACGTCAGTATCACAGACCCGAGCATCCGTGATGACTGGGAGTCGAATCCGGAGATAGTGATTTTATCTCGAGCGAGGTGTTGAACGCTCATGCAGAATTCTTTTAATACCCTCACATTTAGGAGGTTGACAGATGACCCGTTATCAACTTGGATCTTCCCTATCTTGATGTCATGGCAGTATCCGGTGACATACAAGGGACGGTTGTGCTCGCATGTTCCGAGGAGGAGATCTTCATCGCCGAAAGTGACGTCAGCAGTGTGCACTTCTTCTAGCTCGTCCTTCATCTTTTCTTCGGCAAGGAAAGCTTGGAACTGCTCGGGCTCTCGTAGTGCCTTGATCAAAGAATCTCTCACCTCTTTAGATAGCAGAAGGGCATCGAGAATGCCTACCTGCGAGGGTATCTTCCTCAGGTGTGCCAGAACGTTGTAATCCACCTTGTTTTTCTTTGGCGGGTCCTTGGTTGTTAGCTCTTTGACGACTTGATCATCGAGGGCGATATCTTCAAGGACTTTTTCTTTCCCCTTATCTTTTTTGTTCGATCCCATGTTTGTGGACCCGAGATTCTTTTCGAGTAACGTGCGATTACGCAGCTGAATGTTCTCGCAGGTCTTCATCTCTTCTGTTTCGGAGATGGATTCCTTGAAGAGAGAGCCGAGGGCTATTTCTTCATTAGAATCGCTCCCGAAGGTGAGAACTTGCGATCCGCCGGAATCAACCATGTGACAGTTGCTGGCAGTTCTTTTGTGCTCATCTGTCGTGCTCTTCTGCTCTCGACGCGTTTTGCGCTCCATCCGCTTGAAATGCTGCCGATGAGCAACGTATCCCTGCCACCAATTTTTAAAGGCCATGCATTCCTCGGTAGGGTGTGTGATCCTCCGATGGTATAAGCAGTAGTTTGGATGTGCATCTAGTTCGTCGGGGAACGTATTTTCTGAAGTGTCTTCTTTAAGAGGTGGCAGCTTCATTCCCATCGACAAGGTTTTAGCGAACTGCTTCCTTGTCTTAAACCTGCTTTTGCTAGAGGCAAAAGTGCTTCCATCCAGTTGGGGTGTTTCAACCCTTTTGTCCAGTCGCCGGTGTTTGGTTTTTTCAATATGGCCATTTCGCGCTCTCGATCAGCTTTGCTCTTTTGACAGGCCTCGTTCAGCAACATGTCAATCATCTCGTCTGATGGTTCTAGGAGTTCCGATTCGGGATCTGCCCCCAGTTCCTCTGCATCAGGAGCTTCTTTGCTATTTATTGATGAGTGAGGGATCATGTAGCAGCTTGCCACATAATCCTCGGGTTCTTCTGAAGAATTGTCTCCTTCATCGGCGCCATCGTCTTCATTCTTAAGAACATGCTTAAAGAATTCATCCATTGTGATTGGGGTCCGTGCCCTCTGGTTATATTCTTCCAGTGCATCGATGTATTTCTGCAGACCTGTACGTCTATCGTCGGGTTGGACAGGCTTCTTGGCCTTCTTCTTTTTCCTTAAAGACTTTAGAGGCTTGACTTGAATGTTTTGTCCACCATCACCAACTTTCAGCATTGGGCGCGGCTTTAACTTTCCTTCGATGATCTCGGGTTCTAGCGGGCTCTTCCATCTAATCGCCGGGCATGTTTGGAGATCCTTCAGCATTCTCTTCGTTTTGGCTGAAAGAGCGACCTCCCATGGAGCTTCTTCTATAAAAGAGCACGATGCCCCCGGCGTGTCCATCTTTTTAGGAGCGTGTGGTTGTGATGGGTTTACCCTCTAGTTTTCAGACAACGCGAATTTTCCTTGCTAGTACTGGTCCACAATCCAGTTTTTGAAGACAAAGCAATCTTCGATTGGATGGCCTATTATTCGATGGTAGGGGTAGTAGTTGAGACTGTTGACGTCGCCGGGCTGCAGTGGGCGTTTCGGATCCGGTAGGGTGATGAGCCTGTTGCGCACCGCCAACTCGAACAGTCTTCTCATTTTATCCCGAGGAAACGAATAAGAGCATTTTAGCCTCTCGTTGAAGAGTCATTGTCTATCACTTTGGCGATCAGCTGGTTTTGGACCACTAGGCTGCTGTTGAGCATTGGCAACGAAGGTCGCTTTCCTCTTTCCCTTTTCGTTTCGAGGCTCCATTTTCGAGGAAGATGGTCTATGTCCCATTAGATCCATTTGAACTAACTTGTCAATCAAGGTCTGAAAGGTAGTCGGCTTAAAAAACATCATGAACTGGGATATGGTCGCCTGCGGATCAAGAGTACCCATGTACATGCCTACCGCAAGAGCTTCTTCGATGCGTTGTTCGCACTTCGACCATAGATTCCGCCACCGTATCGCGTACTAAACCCATGTTTCACCTGGCTTCACCCTAGCGTTAGTTAGTGCGGTGATCGGGGTGTGCTCGCTAGCGCTTGCGAATCTCTGTGTAAACAGCAGTTCCGTTTCCGCAAATGTCTTGACAGAGTCATTCGGGAGTTCGGAACCACTCGAATGCTGTCTCCGACAAGCTGCCAACGAATTGGCGAAGTAGTAGCTTGTCGTCACCTCTGGTGTTGCCGCACAGAGCCTTGAATTAAGCAACGTGGTGGTGTGGATTCCCCGTCCCCTTATATACATGGAATTTAGGGATCGTATACCCCGGCGGGTACCGGATAGGGTCACCCAGTCTGGACAATTTGGCCGGCCGCTTCGCTCGCTTGATGAGCTCGTATCTATTGAGCTATATAATCATCCAGGGCGGCTTTTGAGATCGTCTCCTCTTTGGCTGCTGATAGAGCCGGAAGAGGGTTCGATGTCTCCCCTCTATCGTCTTCAAGGATAATTGAGGGGTCTTCAGCTGGAGGATCCGGCTGTATCATCATCCCGACGATATCTTGGAATAAAAGCGTCATTTGTTTTATGTTGGCTGCTTGTTCCGCGGCCTCTTTGTCTTTCTTCTCGAGGATTCTGCGAAGGAACTCGGCATCGGTTTCCTGCTCTTGACGTTGCTCCGACGATGTTTCCGGGCTTTCTTTTGGCCCAATGAGTGCGGCCATCCTCGTTAGCATCTCTTGGAGCTTTTGCCATTGTTGCTCCTGAGCCTTTGTTACTGATCAGGTGAGCGGTCGGTAACCCGTAGAAGCACGGCATTCCTCTTTTCCGGAAGACATATAAACAGTGTGCACCACCATGCCCCCAGACTTGGGGCGTTTAGGTTCAGTACCCTTTAGATTCATCGCAAAAGCGAGGATTTTCTTCGGCCTTCTTCTTTTGTGAGCGGTCGAAACTGAGGGGGCCTTTGCAGCGGGCACCCAAGTATACGACACCTTCTGTGGCATGACAGTGTGGTCCTTCTCTTACCGAACATTTATTTTCTTTGGCTGACAGGAGTAGTCTTGGTTAATCACAGAGTCTTAGACCCTTCACCAGACCCTATGAATTTTAGAGGACAGCCGTTGAGAGAGCTGTTCTGGCTTTGTCTTTGTAGCATTCTCCATAGGTAGAGGAGATATTTTCAGCACGACAGTCGGAGAGTTCTTGCGGACCCTCCTGAGTGGTTCAAACATGTTCCCAGTTGGAACAACAGCATCAATTTCCATCATCGGAGCTGGTGGAGTCAGTCCAGAGGGAGAGATGCCCCCAGCTTTCCTCACTCGGTGCTAGTGGCGACGGCGAGCATGCCTGGATTATCTCGGTTACGGGGGTGGCTTCATCATGTACCTGTCTTGGTGAAGGGTTGTCGTTGGTGCCATCCTATTGAAAACTGAGGTCCGTTGAGTGGGGATGGCCAACCTGTTGAAGGCAGACTTCCGAGCAGGGGAAGCCGCCTTAGCGATTTCACATGGAGCGGGAATCGGAACGGCCAGTCTTATGAAGAACGACCCCTTTGTTCCCCTCCGAAAGACGGCGCGACGGACGTCTTGCCTGAAATTCAGGGCGGATGCTAATTGGTGCTATCCGTCTACCTCTCCGAAGATGCCAAGTTGATTTATGGCACCATGTATCGAAGGTTTAAATGGATGCGTCCGATGTAGCAGACTTCGTCAGATTCCCCCTCGCTTGAGGGGTTTTTGATTGTGGGGACGCTCTTCCCTGCAGGCGCAAGCCCCTGCAGTTAATTACGCTACCGCATTGCGGTAACAACTTTCTCCTTCTCCAGATGGTCACTTCGTGTCGTGTGTGTTTGATTTGTGTTTGGTTGCCCGTGGATTGTATACAGAGACTGAGTTATGTCGTCGCCCGTAGGGCGTGGACTAGTCCAAATCCGTATTATCTTAGATTTGGGTTTGGGGGTTTGGGTTTAAGGATACGTTAGCCTCGTTTGAGACTAAGATCGACTTAAACGTTTGTTAAGGATACATTAGTCTAGTTTTTAGACTAAGATCGACTTAACGGGATCGTTTAGATCCGACAAAAGAGCATTTGAGGGCTCTATTGTTCCAGTTTAGGGACATGGTGGTCAATAGGTAGTTTAAGGACATCGCGGTCCATTGTTAGTTTTAAGACATTGCGGTCAAGGTTAAGGACCTCATAGTCCATGGATTTAAGGACTCCACAGTCCGGCATTAGTTTTATGACATCACGGTCAAGGTTAAAAACGTCATAGTCCGTTGTTAGTTTTAAGACATTCCGGTCAAGGTTAAGGACGTCATAGTCCGAGGGTTTAAAGACTCCACAGTCCGTCGTTAGTTTTAAGGCATCCCGGTCAAGGTTAAGGACCTCATAGTCCATGAGTTTAAGGACCCCACAGTCTGTATCAATGTGTGGTCATCGGGACCCGTCACCTCTTTGAAGACGTTGAGGAATTACAACGCCAAGTATCAAAGGAGTGAAGAGATGTACCCTTAAACCAAGGTAGATCAAGTGATCTGTAGTCCAATTTGGAAAACTAAGATCAATTATTATATTATGAGCCCATTGGCCCAGTTAAGTTTGAATTGAGGACTTATGGCCTTCTTGGGCTAAGTCCAATCATGTTTCATATTGACCCTTTGTTGGTTCATTGAAGGAGAGGCTTTGCCTCTAGAAACTTATCCAATTGGGCTAAACCTAGTGTTAAACACTATAGGCCAACAGTGTTGAACACTGGAAAATAAGATTATCAGATTAGTGTTAAACAATAAAAATTGTGATTCTCGAATCAGTGTTAAACACAAATAAATAACAGTGTTAAACACTGGCAACCAAGTTATCAGTTTGGTGTTAAACATTAGCAGAGAAGAGATCACGTGGGAGCACGTGATGGCATCCAAAAGGTGCGGCCAGATCCCCCTCACTTTGTTATACAGATAAGTGTTTAACACTTTTATTCTGACAGCCATCACGTGTGGGCACGTGATAGGGGCCCACGCTTTGATCTGTTAGAATGTTCATTAGGGGTCACATGGTAGCACATGAGAGCGCCCTGCTTCCCTCTATTTTGTTCAGTCAAAAGTATTGAATACTTTGAAGTATCACGTGTTGTCACGTGATGGGAATTTGGGTGCTTGTCTGTTAAAGCTTCAGCCAAGGGGTCACGTGGTAACACGTGAGAGCGCCCTAGAACTCTTTATTTTTTTCTTTTGCCTTTTCTCTGTGCGCTTCAAGGGTCACGTGAGGCATTGCCTTGAAGTTCTTTTCTGTGGATCTTTGCAGGGGTCACGTGGTAGCACGTGACTCTGGCTCTTTGCATGTTTTAAAGATTTGTTCATCTTTTAAGGATTAAATTCTTCATATGGTTAAACCCTAGCAATAAACTTTAGAGCAATTAAATTCATGTTTTCTTCTGAAGAATTATATTCTTAAATAGGGTTAAACCCTAATTTCTTTTCTGTAAAGAATTAAATTCTGGTATAGGGTGAAACCCTAACTCTTTTTTCTTAAAGGGAATTAAATTCCAGTGAGTTTGAGAGAATTAAGTTCTCAATTAGGGTTAAACCCTAGTTCTGTCCATTCTGAAGGAATTAAATTCCTAGGGTTAAACCCTAATTTTATCTCAAAGGAATTAAATTCCTGTAATTCTGTGAGAATTAAATTCTCGAAACTCAGTTCCTCCTCTGTGTTTTAGATCTGCATGGCAGGATCTCAACCCAATGAGAATTAAATTCTCAATTCATGGGGAGATGTGCACTTTGCAGATCCTCAATCAGAGAAAGAACTAAGTTCCTTTTCTTTATATAAGAGTTAAACTCTTTTGACAATTAATTTCTCATTGAAGCCTCTCTTTTCTTACCTAGGGATTTTCTTTTGCAGAAAATCAAATTCTTTCTTCTGAATTTTCAGTATTCCAAAGCTCTATCTCTCTCTCTGTGTATATCTGTCAAAAAAAAAAGGTCCCCCTTCTTCTTTTCTTGGCTCCTATTTATAGGAAAATGAAAAGAATCAATCTGTTTGGTAAATCTCTCATTGAAAGATTTGATTTGTTCATTGAGAGATTTGATTTATATTTATCATTAATCTGGGCCTTTAGATTATTAGGTGAATTTTATTCACCATTGGATTTTAAATCCAAAGATATCTCTTTGTTATTTCGGTTAGATTTAGGGGGAAATCTTTCCAAGTCCAAGATTTTTCCATAAATTGGTGATATTTAATCACTTTTAGATTTTTAATCCAACGGTTTCAGATAATCCTTTTTCATTTTGGAAAGATTTGAAAGATCTTCCCTCAGAATTTAATTCTGTCAAAGAATAAGGCTTTTAAAGCCGGTCACGTGTGGCCACGTGACCCTTGGAATGGGCTTCTCTTCTTCTGCGCTCTGTTCTCTGGCCGCTGCTTAACCATCACGTGCCAACACGTGACGACTGGTCACGTGTGAGCTGTGATGCCTCTTTTGAATCTTTTCCTGATTTTTAATCAGGGAACAAATGCCCCCACAGCGTTGTTCTCACGTGTCTGCACGTGAGTGCAACGCTGTCACTCTTGTGACCGTCGGATCTGTCTTGGGAGTAGGGTAGATGAAACGTTTTCCATCCCATCCTATAAATGCCCATATCCTTTCAGAAGAGCCTCCACTTTTGCTCATCTTCATCCTTTGAGAACTTTTCCCTTGAGAATTTAATTCTCGTTCCTCAGAGCTTAGTTCTCTACTTCAAACTTTTCGGAGTTTAACTCTGTTTGAGAGACCATTTCTTCAGGTAATGATCTTCGAACGAACGAAGAACTTTCATACATAAAACTCTATGGATTTTAAATCCACATCAAGGGTTTCACCCTTTTAACATGAACCCATTTTCTCTTTAAGTTTTTTCAACCGAAATATGAAACCATTTAATCTTCAGTAAATCTCCTTAGGGTTCATCTGATCCTTTAGGGAGATGATGATGTTGGTTGCTTTTTTATGGAATTTAATTCCATCTCCAAGAAGCTTCAGCTCTGGGATAGAACTTTTATGGGAATTTAATTCCCTTTTTCAAAAAGGAATTTAATTCCTACGAAGAACTAAGTTCTTCCTAAAGAACTTCATGGGTTTTCCTTGCCCTGAGTTTTCTTTCTCAACCGGGAGGAAGAAGTTTGTAATGAATTTCCATGATCGTTATTTCAGGTATCATGGATGCCCATTTGTATGATCTTGATGAGATCATTTCTTACGGGAATATCCGTGCACTGGGCCGCAGCCAGAACCAGGAGCTCACCAACGCTCAATGTGCTGAGATCATGAGCCGCTTTGACGAGTACAATGGTCGGCTACTCCCTCGCCGCTCTTCTCTTCTGAGACTCATCGTGCTGGCGATCTGGGAGGCGCTCCCTCTCTTTTGCACCGGCATACCGCTCAGGGCATTGGACGCCGCCGAGGATAAGGTACATTCGGTGTACCTGATGAGTCTAATCTCGAAGAGGAGGCGAGACAACCTCATCGATCTCTTACACCAGGCTTTTCAGCAGTAGGCCATACTCGCTGCCTATCGGAGGGTAGAAGACATTCGTGAGGACCCCGACGCTTGTGACCGCGAAAGAAAACATACTCGGATGGTTCGAAATGCTTGGAGGATCTTGGACAAAGCTACGTTTGAGTTTCTCAATCCATGCCCCGCGTCTGAGGTCTTGCCATTGTAATCATTTTTTTTATTCTGTATGAACTTCTTAAAGTATGAATGATAAGTTTTATCGTGCCCTTCTGTGTTTGCATACCTTTTTCGCGGAATTTTGTCATTTTTGTTATTGTTGCTGCTGATATGTTTAGTGTGTAAAGCACTATTTTACTTTTCAGTACACGTCAAGTTTGGTGCTCGCGTGCTCCGCACGCGGGGTCCCCTTGATGGGGCTGTTTAATTTTTCATGCCATATTCTCTGTGTACAGCATTTAATACTAAAAAGGAGCCTTGGAAATAGTCTCATCTCCTTGATTTCCAATGCTTCCCCTTTTTAGGCCTCGGAAATAGTCCCGCCATGCAATATTCCCCATGCGCAGCACTTAATGCCCCTCTTTATAACCTGAGGCCATGGCCTTCTTTTTCTCTTCATAGAGAAATTTATTCTCAATTCAGTGTGATTTATTTTGAGGAAACAACTGAGTGCCATGGCCTGCAACCGTCCCCATGCTCGTCGACAGCCGTGGGAAGTGCCTATCGAGGAGATGATTCCTCGCTTTGCTGCGCGATTGGTGGATCCCCTTCTTACCGATGACGAATGTGATTCAGCGACATATGAACTCTCGATCCGTAGGGGGTCCCCTCTTTCAATGGGATCCCTTTGGCTCCGAATGATTCTTGCTGACGTGCTTGTTAACATCCCTCCTCACCCAGCAGAGATGACCCTGGCGATGCTTGACACAGCTGAAGACAAGCTCGAGTGTTTTCACGAAGCGTGTCTGATCACTCAGGCTCTGAAAGATTGCTCGGTTCACCTGCTGGGCCAAATAAGAGCCCGGCGGGCTATTATGTCTGCTTTTGCAGACGAACATGGTGCCAATCGGTGGGGAGACACTCCTCGTGAAAATCGTTGCTTCGATGTACTGGAGAAGGCGGCGAGGGAGTTAGAAAATTTTGAATACTGTTTTGTTCACCCTTGTGCCACTGATCCCTTATTTGGCGATCTTTTCCCGGTAGTGTAGGATGCTTAAATCGATGTACTCTTTTTGTCATTGGCTGTTGTATGCTTCTCTGTTGAATTTTCATGTTTGCTGGGTACTCGTATGTGCGTCTTGCTTGCGTAAATGAGATTCATATTTCTCCATGGAGATTTTCTTTAATTGCAAGCACTATCGTTATGTTGAATGCACAACAGAGCTTTGGGTATCATTTCCTTTCTTTTTGTACACACTCCTGAATGAGAGTATCTTCCTTTTGTTCTTTCATGAATTGTACTTTGTATTCATTTTGGTTTATGAATAAAGACATATTTTTTCTTCTCAATGGTGTGTCTCCTCTTATTGAATGTGTTCTGCGGACAATTTATCTAGGTCTCCTTGCAGGGCAGCGATGGCCTAGGATTCAAGGTTAAGATCTGCCTCCTAAGACTTTTGAGCTTTATGAGTCGTGAGGGTCTCATAAAGAGCTTTTCTCCCTACAGGTCGAGAGGATCCCGTAGGTGTAAGTTCTTCTCAAGAATCGTGAGGATTCTTAATCGGGTTTTCCCTTGGGAGTCGTAAGGATCTCACAAGAGAGTTTTCTTCCCTACGGGTCGTGAGGACCCGCAAGTGCTGAGTGCGGTTGCCCTTATCCGTATTTCACGGGGTCAAGGGTTGCTTTGGATGTTTTCCGGGGTACCATAGTTTAAAGACATCAAGGTCAAGGTTAAGGACCTCATAGTCCGTGGGTTTAAGGACTCCACGGTCCAAGGTTAGTTTTAAGACATCACGGTCAAGGTTAAGGACATCATAGTCCGTGGATTTAAGGACTCCACAGTCCGATGTTAGTTTTAAGACATCACGGTCAAGGTTAAGGATATCATAGTCCGTGGATTTAAGGACTCCACAGTCCGATGTTAGTTTTAAGACATCACGGTCAAGCTTAAGGACGTCATAGTCCGTGGATTTAAGGACTCCACAGTCCGGCGTTAGTTTTAAAACATCCCGGTCAAGGTTAAGGACCTCATAGTCCGTGGATTTAAGGACTCCACAGTCCGATGTTAGTTTTAAGACATCACGGTCAAGGTTAAGGACGTCATAGTCCGTGGATTTAAGGACTCCACAGTCCGATGTTAGTTTTAAGACATCACGGTCAACGTTAAGGACATCATAGTCCGTGGATTTAAGGACTCCACAGTCCGATGTTAGTTTTAAGACATCACGGTCAAGGTTAAGGACGTCATAGTCCGTGGATTTAAGGACTCCACAGTCCATGAAACGTGTGGTTACTGGGACCCGTCACCTCTTTGAAGACGTTGAGGAATTACAACGCCAGATATCAAAGGAGTGAAGAGATGTACCCTTTAACCAAGGTAAAATCAGTCTAGAATCATCATGGTTGATCGTTAGTTTTAAGACATTACGGTCGAGGTTAAGGACATCGTAGTCCGTGGATTTTAAGGACTCCACAGTCCGGTTTTTGCTCTGGATGCTTCACACGGGTTCACTGCAGTGCTTGGCGAGGACCAGGCTCCGCTCTGGGCGTTTTCCGCGGGGTCAAAGAGTGATGTTATCCGCGTTCCACGTGACCAGGAATTTTGCTCTAGATGCTTCACACGGGTTCACTGCCGTGTTCGGCGAGGACTAGGCTCTGCTCTGGATGCTTCACACGGGTTCACTGCCGTGCTCTGCGAGGACCAGGATCCACTCTGGACGTTTTCCACGGGGTCAAAGAGTGACGTTATCCGCGTTCCACGTGACTAGGAATTTTGCTCTGGATGCTTTCCACGTGTTCACTGCCGTGTTCTGCGAGGACCAGGCTCCGCTCTGGACGTTTTCCACGGGGTCAAAGAGTGACGTTATTCATGTTCCACGTAACCAGGAATTTTGCTCTGGATGCTTCCCACGGGTTCACTGTCGTGTTCTGCAAGGACCAGGCTCCGCTCTGGACATTTTCCACGGGGTCAAAGAGTGACGTTATCCGCGTTCCACGTGACCAGGAATTTTGCTCTGGATGCATGCCACGGGTTCACTGCCGTGTTCAGCGAGGACCAGGCTCCGCTCTGGGCGTTTTCCGTGGGGTCAAAGAGTTACGTTATCCACGTTCCACGTGACCAGGAATTTTGCTCTAGATGCTTCACACGGGTTCACTGCCGTGTTCGGCGAGGACTAGGCTCCGCTCTGGATGCTTCACACGGGTTCACTGCCGTGCTCTGCGAGGACCAGGATCCGCTTTGGACGTTTTCCATGGGGTCAAAGAGTGACGTTATCCGCGTTCCACGTGACCAGGAATTTTGCTCTGGATTCTTTCCACGGGTTCACTGCCTTGTTCTGCGAGGACCAGGATCCGCTGTAGACGTTTTCCATGGGGTCAAAGAGTGACGTTATCCATGTTCCACGTAACCAGGAATTTTGCTCTGGATGTTTCCCACGGGTTCACTGCCGTGTTCTGCGAGGACCAGGCTCCGCTCTGGACGTTTTCCACGGGGTCAAAGAGTGACGTTATGCATGTTCCACGTGACCAGGAATTTTGCTCTGAATGCTTCCCACGGGTTCACTGCCGTGTTCGGCGAGGACCAGGCTCCGCTCTGGACGTTTTCCATGGGGTCAAAGAGTGACGTTATCCGCGTTCCACGTGACCAGGAATTTTGCTATGGATGCTTCCCATGGGTTCACTATCGTGTTCGGCGAGGACCAGGCTCCGCTCTGGGCGTTTTTCCACGGGGTCAAAGAGTGACGTTACCCGTATTCCTCGTGACCAGGAATTTTGCTCTGGATGCTTCCCACGGGTTCACTGCCGTGTTCGGCGAGGACCAGGCTCCGCTCTGGACGTTTTCCACGGGGTCAAAGAGTGACGTTATCCGCGTTCCACGTGACCAGGAATTTTGCTCTGGATGCTTCCCACGGGTTCACTGCCGTGTTCGGCGAGGACCAGGCTCCGCTCTGGGCATTTTTCCACGGGGTCAAAGAGTGACATTATCCGCGTTCCACGTGACCAGGAATTTTGTTGATTGTATCCGCATTTCACGGAGTTGGGATTCGACTCTCAGTGGGAGTACATCACCGGGTCATGGAACTGGGAGTTGCCGCTGTTCCGCTTTGCTTGATGTTGTGTTCGCTGCCACGAGACGAACGTCGAGATGATCTCTAGGCTATCTGCGACTCATCGAGATTTGGCCTCTTCTTCTAATGAAACCTGGGCGAGGAGGAGTGCGATTCCTTCTTTGTTTGTGCCCCTGTATTGTATACAGGGATAGATGTAACATCACCTGTAGGGCGTAAATTTCATTTTTATTTTATTTCTTTTTCCGCGATGCTCTATCATTTCAGCTTTTATATCATGAAGGTTGCGATTGCCCCGTCATTTCGGCTATTTTTCGCGGTGCCCAAGCATTTCGGCTATTTATTTTATTTTTACTCGCTGCTTTTTATTGCGAGTTGCCCAATCATTTCGTCTATTTTTCATGCATACATTTTTACTTGCTGCTTTTTATTGCAAGTTGCCCCATCATTTCGGCTATTTCGTATGCATGTATGGCTCGCTGGCTTTTCGCTGCAAGCTTGGATTTTAGACACCGATTTCGGCGGCAGCACCGCTACAACTGGGATGTTGCCAGGAGCGAATCATCATTTGCCTCTATCGATGTTGAACAAAGGTGGCTTAGTAAACAGGGTTAAGGGTCCTGTCGACTAAGGCTTTTGACTTCATGAGCCGTAAAGGTCTCACAAAGGTATTTCTCCCTACAAGTCGTGAGGATCTCGTAGGTGTGTTTTCTCCTTGGGAATCGTGAGGATTCCTAAGTGCGTGTTCCCCTGTAAGTCGTAAGAGTCTTACAAAAGGGTTTTCTCCTTATAAGTCGAAAGGACTTACAAGGGTTGTTCACCGTATGGACATATCCTTAGTCACGGATGGGACTCGGTTAGAGAAATGTTTATTCACGCCCGTGGATTGTATACAAGTGTCAGTATTGAGCCACTTGTAGGGCAATATCGAAGTTTGTGGGGGTTGCTTAAGAACAGGTTCAGGTCTATGTAACTTAAGACTTTCAAGTCTTATGAGCCGTGAGAGTCCCATAAGAGATTTCTCCTTACGAGTCGTGAGGATCTCGCAAGTGTAATTTCTCCTTAGGAATCGTGAGGACTCCTAAGTGTGTTGCTCCCTTATGAGTCGTAAGGATCTCACGCGGGTGGTTTCTCCTTACAAGGTCATGAGGATCCTGCAAGTGTCCTTTAACGAGGTTGCGCCCTTTCGGGTTTTCATAAACACTCGCCGGTAGCCCTGCTGTTTTTACTCATGGAGCCCTTTCGGGTTTTCATCCGTGCCCATTTTGCTTATGGACATACCGTTTTTATTTTTTTTCCTTCTTTTTTTATCGGCTTTGAGATACTGCAATCCACCGTAGTTTATCGACATTTCGGTCAACAACCAGTTTTAGGACATAGTGGTCCATTGTTAGTTTTAAGGACGTTCCGGTCCGTTGCTAGTTTAAGGACATTTCGGTCCGTTGTTAGTTTAAGGACATTTCGGTCCGTTGTTAAAGAAGCCTGTTACTACTTATAGAGTTTGGGCTTAGGAAGATAGCGAGCGGACATAGTCGTCGTCATCTATCATTGACCTAAGCTTTAACCCGTCAAGCGTAGTATTTCTTCAGGAAACGACCATTTATTGGTCTGAAAGGTCTCTCACCGTGCATATCCATGAGCAGATACGCTCCACCCTGGTAGACCTAGTCTATAATGTACGGGCCTTCATAATTCGGCTCGAATTTTCACCGCTTGGCGCGATTAGGGATCATAGGTCTTTTGACCACTAGCACGAGTTCACCTTGGCGGAATGTACTAAGCCTGGTCAATCTTTCATATGAGCGCATCATCTTTGCTTTGTAAGCCTCTAGATTTTGTTGCGCTATGAGCCGGGTTTCATTAAGGGCGTCAAGCTCCTCAAGCCGAAGGTGGGCATTTTCTGCGTCCGTCAGCTCGTAGTGGACTACCACTCGTAGAGAAGGTAGCTCTATCTCAAGGGGAAGTACTGCTTCCGTACCGAATACCAACGCGTATGGCGTTGTGTTCGTGGCCGTCTTGAACGTAGTTCGATACGCCCAAAGAGCTTCTTGCAGTCTCTCGTGCCGGTCCTTTTTGTTTCGGGACACCGTCTTCTTCACGATCTTTGTCAAGGTTTTGTTGAAAGCCTCGGCCAGACCGTTAGCTCGGGGATTATAAACTGAGGAATATCTCCAGTCTATATTATGTTGCTGCGCGAAGCGACTAATCTTGTGGCTTCTGTAGGCTGGCCCGTTATCGGAAATGATTCATCTCGGAGTTCCGAACCGATAAATGACGTGCGTCTTGAAGAAGTGGAGGATATTCTTTGTCTTCACTTCCCTCAACGGTACTGCTTCTACCCACTTGGAGAAGTAATCGGTGGTCGCTAGGATGAAACGATGTCCCCAGGACGATGCCGGTTCAATGGGGCCGATTATGTCAGTCCCCCACATTTCGAACGGCCAGCTAGCCACCGTTGGATGTAGTGGATTTGGATGCTGATGGATAAAGTCCCCATGGATCTGGCATGAATGGCATTGCTTCGCATATTCGAGGCAGTCCTGGATCATCGTGGGCCAGTAGTATCCCATTCGTTTAATTTTCAACTTCATCTTTGGGCCCGGTTGATGAGAACCGAAGAGTCCGTCGTGAACTTCCTGAACGACTCTTTTCGCTTCGTCGGGTCCCAGGCATCTCAACCACAGAGAGTCAAATGACCTCTTGTACAGAGTATTATTGACGAAGGCGAAGGACGGAGCTCGTTTCACAAGCTGATGTCTTGAGGACGCATCTTCAGGCGTTCGACAGGATTTGAAGTAGTCTATGAAGACTTCTCTCTAATCTTCAACCTTCTCTTGGCCATTTATTTGCAGGGCCGTCTGCTCAGTTGCTTCCTTTTCCTCGGATGATTCCGGGGATATTTCTGCAGGGGCAAGTACTCGACGGCTTTGTACCACAATTCTGACGTCATCGAGATTCTCGTCAGCCAGTTCTTTAGCGAGCTTGGCTAACGCGTCCGCCTTGCTATTTTCTGCACGTGGTATGCTTCCCAGCATGTAGGAGGGAATTTGAGTCAAGAGTTGTTGTACTCTCTCGCCATACTTCACCAGCTCTGGCTTGCACGTCTGGTAGTCGTCGTTTTCTTGGCTAACGACCAGTTGGGAGCCTCTGTATATGAGGAGGTTCTCAATCCCCATGTCGATGGCGATCTCGAGACCCGCTATCAAAGCTTCGTATTCAGCCTCGTTGTTCGTCCTCGGCTCTGTCAAGGAGAAAGCAAAGCGCATTATCCCCCCTTATGGAGTTACGAAGATGAGACCTAACCCCGACTTGATTATAGGGGTGCTTTGTCTGCGCTTCTTTGTAAGTCCACGTTGCTAACCCCGGTTCTTACGGGGAGGCGGAAACGGCGAAAAACAATGATTTAGCACAAGGCAACATGGACTAAAAGCCGGATCTTTGCTAAACTAGAAACTAACAAACTACTAGAGGCTTTAACTACTATGCCGTAGAAATTATACCTCACGAAACCGGTCCTTCGGGTCTTCATTCCGCTGTCCCGCTCGTCCGTCCAAGCTCCAAGGTACGATCCGGATCTTGGTCACCTCCGCGGCCTTCTTAAGTCGAAGACGATCCACCCGAGAGTTGTACACCGATCTCCACCTCGAACCGAGGCAACTAGGGAAACGAGATCGCTAGTCTAGATGCCCTAGGTTGTGTAGTAGAGATATATGGAAGTGTTTGTCTTTGTGGGATCTTTTTCTCTCAACACATGAGATCAAAAGAAGAAATCAAGAGGAGGAAGAAGGAGGAGCTAGCAACCATGAGAGCTTTTCTTTTCTTCTCACAAGAACAAGAGAGAGAAATGAAAATCAATTATGAGCTAAAGAAAATGAACCATGGTTGCAATAATGCAAAACTATCATCATTACCAATCCTTTCATGATAAAGTTGATACTACATTGAATTGACCATTTTCATAATCAAAAAGAAAAAGAAAATCCAAAGAAAAGTGTAGACCTCTCATGAAGGTCAATGGTCAACTCCGGTCAACGGGTCAACAAAGTCAAAAGAGGTCAAGGTGGTCAAATGGTCAATGCAATTAGCCATCACTAAACTATCACTAAAAGGATTAGTAAACAATGTCTCCGGCTCATAATGGTTTTGACCGAACGAATTGCCAAAACCCTAATGAGCCTGCCACATAACGGTTTTGGCCGAACCAACTGCCAAAACCCTAATGAGGCACCTCCTCCTTCATCGCTCCTCGAAACTGTGCATACACACCTGCATCCGCATTCCGTAGAATGCGAATGCACAGTAGACAAATCAAATCCATCCGTGCAATACTAGGATCTGGCTTAAACCAAAGCCCACTAGTATTGCCTGCCCGAACAGCATACGCACACAAGTGCACGTAAGTGATCGCAGCCCTGCCGTAAAACCATATGGCCTCTACACGTTTCGCTCAGTGCAGGGAAACTCTCTGTTTGGGACTCTAAAGACTCGACACTACGCTGGCAGTGGGTTTAACCACAGACCGCAAGTGGCACTAGATGTACGTAACGGTCCCCAGGTAGATGTCGATAAGAAGGCCGATGAGGTAAACCCATCCGAACTCCTACTGAGCCTGTATTTGACAATCTCCGTACAGTCCGGTCTGTTCGTCTGATACATCGCATGGCGGGCCTAGGGGGGTGGTGAACGTCAGTCCCCTAATAGCGGTACAAGTCGTATCGGAGTGTAGCCCAGAACACCCTGAGATAACACTGGAAACCTACCAGTATATCTCGCTTGCCCTGGCCAGGGACTACTCGTGTAATGGCTCTCCTAGACACAGCGCGATGTCAACCCCCAATACCGGGAGAGACGAATCATGTCTAACCGTCACTGTCTCCAAGTGCTTCGGGACTGCACCCAACTACTACCTGTTTGCACGACTCCTTTGAGCCGTGGTAGGGTAGTAATCTAAGTACAGTGAGAACACACTCGAGGCGAAGTGACAGTGTCAAGTCAGCGGACTAAGCTGTACTCATGTCACCTGGGAACTGATAACTGACGATAGGTATAATACCAACCATCAGTTCTCGACGAGTCCTGTCCAGTGTACTCATAACCTAACGAGCACCCGCATACTATCTCCAGTACGACGTACTGATGGCTGTGGGACAGACCATCTCCCCTGCTGGGATGAGAAGCACATACGCTAGTCTACTCCGGAGTATCGATGCCCTGTCTCGATAGTCCTATGACTAGGGACCTGTATAAGGATGTGCTTATAGATCACCCAGCCCCCACGAGTGTGACTGCCATCACAACGCTGGTAATCAAGCAAAGATCCTAAGGGCTCTACTAATATGTATAAGCGATATGCTAAAAGAAACACATGCACATATTGAAGTAGAAACAAACCAAGTAGCATACTACCATTTTGAGAAAGATTGTCTATACAACTATGAATATCCCAAGCTTCCATTAAGTAATATACAAGCTAGTATGATACAGTAATGGCCTCTATGGCATATACACTAACAATCTCCCACTTGCACTAAAGCCATGTACTGGCGTATCGAAGACCTATCATCTCGATCAGTCGCTCGAACTGAGTCTGGGGTAGGGCCTTCGTGAGTGGATCTGCAGTGTTGTTCTCCGTATTTACTCTCTTCACCTCGATCTCCCGGTGATCTACGATCTCTCTGATCAGGTGGTACCGCCTCAAAATGTGCCTGAACTTCTGATGGGACCTGGGTTCCTTCGCTAAAGCTATAGCGCCGTTGTTGTCGCAATACAGCGGTATTGGATCAACAATGGTAGGAACCACCTGAAGCTCCGTGAGGAACTTCTTCATCCAGACAGCTTCCTTTGCGGCATCGCAAGCAGCTATGTACCCCGCTTCCATAGTTGAGTCAGCAACGGTCTCCTGCTTGGAACTCTTCCAGCAAACCGCCCCTCCATTGAGGGTAAAGACATAACCCGACATGGACTTGGAGTCATCCTTGTCACTCTGGAAGCTGGAGTCGGCAAAGGCCTCGAGCTGGAGGTCTTTTCCGCCATACACCAAGAACATCTCCTTAGTCCTTCTCAGGTACTTGAGAATGTTCTTTACCGCTATCCAGTGTTTCTCCCCAGGGTTCGACTGATACCGGCTTACAACGCTCAATGCGTATGCTACATCTGGTCTGGTACATAACATCGCATACATTATAGAGCCTACCGCAGAAGCGTAGGGTATAATAGACATGCGATCCCTTTCCAGATCAGTCTTGGGAGATATCTCTTTGGAGAGGGTGATCCCGTGACAAGCCGGTAAATTACCGCGCTTGGAATCTTTCATACTGAATCTTTTCAGTATGGTGTCGATGTACCTTGACTGTGAAAGTCCCAACATCCTCTTAGATCTATCACGATAGATCTGGATCCCCAGAATGTAGTTGGCATCGCCCAGGTCCTTCATAGAGAACCTCTGCGACAAGAATCCTTTGACTGACTGTAGCATAAGAATATCATTTCCTATTAGGAGAATGTCATCCACGTACAAGACGAGGAATACCACAGTTCTTCCTACAATCTTACTGTAAATGCATGGTTCATCTGGGTTTTTGATAAAGTCGAATTCCTTGACAGTATCATCAAAGCAGATGTTCCAACTCCGTGATGCCTGCTTAAGTCCATAGATGGACTTTAGCAACTTGCACACTTTACCGCTGCTCCCACTCTGAATGAATCCCTCCGGCTGATCCATATAGACGCACTCTTCTAAATTTCCATTTAGAAAAGCCGTCTTTACGTCCATCTGGCAGATTTCATAATCGTGGAAGGCAGCAATGGCAAGAAGGATCCGAATGGATTTCAGCATAGCCACTGGAGAAAAGGTCTCGTCATAGTCCAAACCAGGTCTTTGACGAAAACCCTTTGCAACAAGTCTAGCTTTATAGGTCTCAACCTGCCCATCTACACCAATCTTCTTTCTGAAGATCCATTTGCAGCCTACGGGTTTTACCCCTTCTGGAGCAAAGTCCAAAGTCCAAACTTTGTTGGTGTACATGGACTCCATCTCGGTCCGCATTGCATCCAGCCATTTTACCGAGTCACCGCTCTGAATGGCTTGCTGGAAGCTAGTAGGCTCACCATAATCCATAGTGCAATCCTCTCTATCCCCGTCTATGAGAAAACCGTAGTATCTCTCGGGCGGATGAGACTGCCTACTACTCCTGCGGAGTGGCGCTGGGATGTATGGTTCTCTTGAAACTTCTGGTTCCTTCAAGCTTTCAGTAATAGCTTGTGGTTCTGAAATTTCTTCCAGTTCTATTGCGCTCCCACTTATATGATTTTCTAAAAATTCAGTTTCCAAGAAGTGGGCATGCTGAGAAACAAAAACCTTTTGTTCCTCTGCGGAATAGAAAAGATACCCCCTGGAGTTCTTTGGGTATCCCACAAACTTACATAGTACTGAGCGTGCCTCGAGCTTGTCCGCATGCTGCTTTTTTACAAAAGCTGGACATCCCCATGTCTTAAGGTACTTGAGACAGGGTTTCTTCCCACTCCACATCTGATATGGGGTGGTAGGCACAGTCTTGGTTGGAGCCTTGTTCAAGAGATATGCAGTTGTTTCTAGCGCATAACCCCAGAAAGATCGCGGCAACTCAGCCTTACTCATCATGGAACGAATCATATCCAATAGGGTTCGATTCCTCCTTTCCGATACACCGTTGTGTTGTGGTGTGTATGGAGGAGTAAGCTGAGAGAGAATTCCATTCTCTTTTAAGTAGACCAGAAACTCGGCACTTAAGTATTCACCACCTCGATCAGATCTCAGTGTCTTGATACTTTTGCCTGTTTGTTTTTCAACTTCATTCTTGTATTCCTGAAATTTCTCAAAGGCCTCGGATTTGTGCTTCATCAAGAAGACATGCCCATACCTAGAGAAATCATCTGTGAAAGTAATGAAGTATGAATAACCACTTCACGCATGTGTAGACATTGGACCACACACATCACTGTGTATGAGTCCCAAGAGCTCGCTCGCTCTTTCTCCGTGTCCAGTGAACGGAGTCTTTGTCATCTTTCCCATGAGACAAGATTCACAAGTGGCATACGATTGATACTCGAACGGATTCAAGTATCCCTCTTTATGTAACTTCGTTAACCGTGTCTCATTAATGTGACCCAGTCTACAATGCCATAAGAAAGCCTGATTTGTTTCCGGAGACTTTCTTTTAAGTGTGTTCTGGACACTGAAGATCCGAGCTTGATTCAATACGTATATCCCATTTTGTAATGTACCTGACCCAATCAGAACTTGATTTAGGTGGATGTTGACTACATCGCTTACAAAAGTAAAATCATATCCTTCCTTAGAAATTAAGGATACAGATATGATATTACAAGTCGCACCTGGTACATAAAAACAGTCATGCAGAATCAATATCTGCCCAGTTGTCAGTCCTAGATGATATTCCCCTACGGATTCAGCATACATGCTCATTCCGTTAGCAACCCTGAGAGTCATATCACCTTTCCTGATAACCCTACGGTTTCTCAGAGCCTGTAATGAATTACAGATATGAGATCATGATCCGGTACCCAATACCCAGGAAGTAGGGTTAACTGACATACTGTTCTCAATTACAAACACACCCGAAGCCGAAGCCACAACATGCTTCGAATTCTGGCTACTGGCTATACTAGCCCTGCAATCCTTCTGCCAATGTTCATTCCTGTAACAATAGGAACGTCCCTCTTTCACTATATCCATTCCCGAAACTTCTGCCCTTCCCTTTCTTTCTACTTCCCTGGTTTCCTTCAGGGTAGTAGGTAGAGACTGTTGAACTAAGTCAGCATCTGACCCGTTCTTCAACGTGGTCTTTAGGTCCGTGAGCTCAAAAGAGCTGGTCTCTGTAAGGACGTTGCCCCCTACAGATGACCCGATAGCCAATCTCGCTGGAAGCAATTCGTTCGAGGTCTCATATCTTGCGATACGAGATTTCTCTCCATATAAATCTTTGTTATGGAGGAAGATAGAAACTGAGTCCATCTTCTCGTGCTGCCTCTAGTATGCACCATCAACTGAGGCTAACACGAGGCACTTGGCTTTCGCACAGTCTTTTTCCGATGTCCCATGGATATGAATATCCGTGACAGGGGAAGCTGGACCTGAGACGGCAGGGGTTGGATTAGTTAAGGGCTGTCCCAGCTTGTCATGGGCAATGAACATCTGGACAGACCTTTGACAGTCATAACAATCAGATTCAGTCAATTTATTATCTAGATGTAACCTAGGTGCGGTCACTGGGTCGCTACAATTAAGAGAGAGAGAAGAAAACACTTAGCATGATGCTCTTGCAAGTTTAGATTGGTTTTTAATTTATCTAAACATGATGGCTCACACTGTCTCTCGAATCCCTCCTCAAACCATAAAGGAAGAATTAGTCGGGATCAATCTCACAGTACAATACTTGCTTAACCGTTCAGCCAGGCCAGTGTCGGTACTTCGAGGGAGGTTTTCCAACGCTTTCGCGAAGTTCCTTAATTAAGTAACCTCTTTTCCCTGTGGGCGTAGCCCCGCTAACACCTTTCTAGACACCTACTAGGTTTATAGCATTGATCGTTTAAGTGAGAAAGTTCCCGAGGAGTAGCATATACTCACAGTAGGATCGGGATCCAAATATCATCGCGTGACAAAACTGAAGGAATCCTACCAGAATCATCACACTCCAAATGGTATGCAGCGCTAGCATGTTTCAGTACTTTTGAAACTCCCGATGTGGATTTTTGCCCCATGCTCTTATGACCTTGACGAAGGTCAACAAATCATAAGTCACATGTCAAGTTCTACCCGTCATTGTCCAGGTTAATTTGAACCCACCCGTACATACCCTTGACGAAGGTCAACAAGGTAATACGACTGTCCCAAACCAACGCATCTATCTATGCTACATATGAACACCCAACAGCTACCAATCATTATGCCTTGACGAAGGTCAACAAACATAGCTTGAATACTATTGAATATCCATACGAAATGAAGGAGGGCTACGAATGGTTTTGGCGAAACCGTGAACGCAGTGAACTTGATATAATCGATGGAACGAGATAGCTTTTAAAAGGAGTGGCTCAAGCTCCGCGTTTTAAAAAGCTGGTTTTTGAAAAGAACCGAGTGGTTTTGAAAGTGTTCCAACGACTTTTACTTGGTTTATTTTCTTGCATTAATTCCAATGCGTCCCATCATTTAATCCTACCATTGCAGAAAACAACCAAAATATGGCGTACGCTTATGCCATCCGCATTCACCACGGGGCCCCGTCATCACCCGTTAGGTTACTTAACTAACGACAGAGCGGGAGCTGGACTAGCACGGATGCAAAATATAAGCAACTCCTAAATAAATATCATATATAGATGTAGGGTGTTTTTCGTCACCCCAGTGAGATGGGAATACGCGCGCGCTTGTCAGGCGTACTACAGATCCCCTCTGCCTAGGGTAGGCCGGGGTTTAATGATTGTGGGGATCCGAATCTCCGGCAGCCGCGGACTAAGCTGCCGTTAATTACCCCTCGCCTTTGGGGCGAGGGAACCTCCGATTAACGGGTTAAACTGGTCATGCGAACCCAATGTGCGGTGTGCGTGTGTACTGTTTTGAAAGGGGGGTTTTGGATATATCGGGAGCCACGCAGAGTTTTTACGGGGGTCCCGCTACCCGGATAGCGGGCTGGGGGTCAAGGGGGCTAGCAGCCCCCTTGTGGGGTTCGGGGCAGCGCCCCGGCCCGAAAATTTTTTGGAGGGGGAGAATGTTGCGGAGTATGTGTATGTGTACATTTGTATACAAATGTATATATCTACATATATATATGAATAAAGGGAAAAAGGCATCCAAAGGATGCGTGGGGCAGCACCTTGGGTGTTGTGCGCTTAGGTGCTGTGCGCTCAGGCGCAAGCGCGCCACGTGTCGGCACGTGGGCGCTTTGCGCATGAGCGCTGCGCGCAGGAGCGCAAGCGCGCGCCACGTGTCGGCACGTGGGCGCTTTGCGCATGAGCTCTGCGCGCTGGAGCGCAAGCGCGCGCGCCACGTGTCGGCACGTGGGCGCTTTGCGCATGAGCGCTGCGCGCTGGAGCACAAGCGTGCTGGTGCGCAAGTGCGCGTGCCACGTGTCGGCACGTGGGCGCTTTGCGCATCGCGCTGGTGCGCAAGCGCGCGCGCCACGTGTCGGCACGTGGTCGCTTTGCGCACGAGTGTTGTGCGCGGGAGCACAAGCGTGCTGGTGCGCAAGTGCGCGTGCCACGTGTCGGCACGTGGGCGCTTTGCGCATCGCGCTGGTGCGCAAGCGCGCGCGCCACATGTCGGCACGTGGTCGCTTTGCGCACGAGCGCTGCGCGCTGGAGGAAAAGAGGGCTTTTAGCCCCAAAAACTCTCGAAAGAGAAATTAGTGGAGTTGAACTCCTGAAAAAAGAAAAATGTTTTGGTTAGGGAAATGGGTTCTTCTTCTTCCTCCTCTGTTGGCTGAATCTTGAAGATCAAGAGATATGGAATTTTAAAAATCACTCGTTTTTGAGATCTAATGGAAGATCTAAGTTCCCCTTGATGGGTTTTGTGGTGAAAAGCTAATTTATTTTATAAAAAGGAGAGTAGAACTCTTGATTTAATTCAAGAGAAAGAAGAATGTTTTGGAACCTTGAAGATGGAAGAAAGAGCTCAGCTCTGAGACTTTTTTTTGGAGAGAGAAAAAAGTTCTTGGGATATTTCATTATCCTTGCCTTTATAGGCCATACATTTTACACATAGCCCCTTGGGCTTCACAAAATGGCATTTTGCCTATCCCATGGCTCATGTGCCATTTCTTTTTGCACATAAGCCATGGGTTTTACAAAAATTTGGCTTTATGCCTATTTTTCTTACATTTATCCGAAAATAAAATAAAAGAAATACAACAAAATTATTTATTACAAAATTTTTATCTTGGCATGGGGGGAGGCCGGCCGCTTCATGTTCGGGCTCGACCCGGGCATAGGCCCACTAGATCTGGGCTCGGGCCCACTCGGCTTGGGGTTGACTTTGATTTTGACTTGGTCAACCGGGGTGTAAAATTTTACCCCAACAAATTGCCCCCCATCAATAAATGCACACCACATATGTGGGTCGTGTGCATGAAATTGATGGATCTTCTTTCACGTGGAGGCGACTTGATTTGGTTCCTGCTTTTGGGGAAGCTGGCACTGCCCTTTTTACGACATGGACGGTCGTTGCTTGACATGTCTCCGAGACGGAGTGTCCGTGATAGACGTTTTCCCTGGCCCGGAGTTATCTGGTTCCCGCTTTGTAGGAATCCTGCGCTGCCCTTTTTGTGACTTAGACGGTCGGTACTGCCCTTTTAGCGACGTGGACGGTCGGTTCTGCCCTTTTTGCGACTTGGACGGTCGATGCTGCCCTTTTAGCGACGTGGACGGTCGGTACTGCCCTTTTAGCGACGTGGACGGTCGGTGCTGCCATTTTAGCGACGTGGACGGTCGGTGCTGCCATTTTAGCGACTTGGACGGTCGGTTCTACCCTTTTAGCGACGTGGACGGTCGGTGCTGCCATTTTAGCAACGTGGACGGTCGTTGCTGCCATTTTAGCGACTTGGACGGTCGGTACTGCCCTTTTAGCGACGTGGACGGTCGGTGCTGCCATTTTAGCGACGTGGACGGTCGTTGCTGCCATTTTAGCGACTTGGACGGTCGGTTCTGCCCTTTTAGCGACGTGGACGGTCGGTGCTGCCATTTTAGCAACGTGGACGGTCGATGCTGCCCTTTTAGCGACGTGGACGGTCGATGCTGCCCTTTTAGCAACGTGGACAGAGTGTGCTGCCATTTTAGCGACGTGGACGGTCGGTGCTGCCCTTTTAGCGACGTGGACGGTCGGTGCTTGATTTGACTTGCTCTGCTTCTTGCAGTGTCAGGGGTAGACTTGACTTGCTCCGCTTCTTGCGGTGTCGAGATTGGATTCTGACTTGCTCCGCTTTCTGCGGTGTCGGAGTGGAAGTTGACTTGTTGATTTTGATTTGGGTTGACATCAGCATCGCTATACTGGAATATGGTACCAGGAGCGAATCATCATCTGTCATTGAGAGGATTCTGGGATTTTGGTTTTTGTTTGGCATCTGCATTGCTGCACTGGAATAATGCCAGGAGCAACTCATCATTTGCCCCGAGAGAATTTAGATTTGGTTGCTTAGGAGAGATTGGGATTGTTTTACGCCCGTGGATTGTATACGGTTTTGCAGGATGTATGATCCAGACCGTAGGGCCGGAAAGATTTCAGGGATTTGTTGGCGTCTGCATCGCTGCACTGGAATGTGGTACCAGGAGCGACTCATCATTCGCCGTTGGGGTATGGGATTTGGAATTTGGTTGGCGTCTGCATCGCTGCACTGGAATATGGTACCAGGAGCGACTCATCATTCGCCATTTGGGGACTTGGAATTTGAATCTTTTTTTTGCATCAGCATTGCTGCACTGGAATAATGCCAGGAGCAACTCATCATTTGCCTTGGGAGGACTTGGGATTTGGGTTTTTGGTCGGCATCAGCACCGCTAACACTGAAGCGAAATGCCAGGAGCGACTCATCATTTGCCGTTGCCCGTTGGGGAACGATGGCTTAGGAGACAGGTTTGGGTCCCTATCACCTAAGGCTTTTCAATTTTATGGGCCGTGAGGGTCCCATAAAAGCATTTTCTCCCTACGAGTCGTAAGGATCCCGCAGGTGTATTTTCTCCTTAGGAATCGTGAGGATTCCTAAGTGTGTTGCTCCTTTGTGAGTCGTAAGGATCTCACGCAGGGGGTTTCTCCTCACAAGGTCGAGAGGACTTTGCGAGTGTATTTCATCTCTTTTCACGAGTTTGCGCCCTTTCGGGTTTTCACAGACTCGCCGGTAGTCCTGCTGTTTTTACTCACGGAGCCCTTTCGGGTTTTCATCCGTGCCCATTTTGCTTATGGACATACCGTTTATTTCTTCTTCTTCTTCTTCTTCTTTTTCTTTTTCTTTTTCTTTTCTTTCTTTTTCTTTTTTCTTTTTTTTTTTGCCGCTGGTGGGACTTTAAAGTAGTCTCACCGGCAGGATTTGGGAGAAATAGGGGTCATTTACGCCCGTGGATTGTATACGGTTTTGCAGGATGTCTGATCCAGACCGTAGGGCTGATGTGCTCAATTCGCCTGCGACTTGGAGCATTCATGTGTAGTATTTCTTGAGATATCGGCCATTGATAGATGGCATGGGCCTTTCTCCCTCGGCACTTATTAGTTGGTAGGATCCTCCATCGAACACTTTCTCGATGACGTATGGTCCTTCCCAGTTCGGCTCGAATTTTCCCTTGGCATGTCGATTGGGGATGATCGGTCTTTTGAGGACCAGCACCAATTCACCTTTCTTGAAAGCGCGGAGACGGGTTATCTTGTCGTAGGCCCGTGACATTTGGGCTCGGTATAGCTCCAGATTTTGCTGCACCACGAGCCTCTTTTCTTCGAGGGCATCGAGTTCTTCAAGTCGCAGAAGCACGTTTTCCTCTTCTGTCAACTTATGCTGAACGGCCATTCTTAAGCTTGGAACTTCGACTTCGAGGGGGAGGACCGCCTCCACTCCGAAGCGCAATGAGTATGGATTGGACTGAGTTGGAGTACGGTGCGTGGTACGATATGCCCACAATGCCTCGTGAAGCTTGAGATTCCAGTCTCTCTTGTTGGCTGAAGCATTTTTCCTCAGGAGCTTGCATAGAGTCTTATTGAAGGCTTCGGCTAGCCCATTGGCTCTTGGATTATATATGGAGGAATATCTCCAGTCTATCTTATGCTGAGTAGCGAACCTTGAGACATTGAAGCTCTTGAAAGAAGGCCCGTTGTCAGAAATGATTCTTCTTGGTGTACCGAAGCGGTATAGAATATTATGCTGGAAGAATGTCAGAATGTCCTTTGTCTTAACTTCTTTTAGCGGGACAGCTTCAGCCCATCTGGAGAAGTAGTCTGTCGCGGCCAGTATGAACCGGTGGCCTTTAGATGACGGAGGATCAATTGGGCCAACAATGTCGGTGCCCCAAACTTCGAAGGGCCACGACGCCACTGTAGGATGCAATGGGTTGGGATGCTTGTGAATAAAATCACCGTGAATTTGGCAGATATAACATTTCTTTGCATGCTCTCCGCAATCCCGTATCATGGTGGGCCAGTAATACCCAAGCCGTTTGATTTGAAGTCGCATCTTGGGGCCAGATTGGTGAGCACCGCAAACACCCGAGTGGACATCTTTCATGACCTTTTGGGCTTCGGCTAATGACAGACACCTGAGCCAGAGTTGGTCATATGACCTGCGGTATAACGTGTCATTTACAAACACGTATCGGAGAGCTCTTTTCTTCAGCTGAATCCTCGCAGATTTTTCTTCGGGCAGCTTGTCGTATCGGAGGTACTCTATGAAGGGTTCTCTCCAATCGGGCTCGTCTTGGATGATCGAAGCTTCTTCCGCAGGACTGCTCTTCTGTTCCGCGCTTTCCTCTTCTCGTAGAGAGACTGGGGGTAGAATTTGCCGGCTCCTGACTGTGATCAGAATTTCGTCCATGTCAGGATCAGCCAGCTCCTTGGCCAAGCGAGCGAGTACATCAGCCTTTCCGTTCAACGCTCTAGGGACTCTCGTTAGTTCAATATGAGTGAACCGTTTCATGAGTTCCACCACTCGACCTCTGTACCGAGCTAACTCGGGTTTGTATATCTTATAGTCGCCGCTTACTTGGCTGACGACGAGCTGGGAGTCACCGTAGACTCGTAGCCGACGGATTCTCATTTCTACGGCAAGCTCCAAACCAGCTATCAGAGCTTCATACTCAGCTTCATTATTTGTCCGAGGCTCAGTGAGAGCAAAAGAACGCCGTAGGGTTCCCATTGATGGCGTAATGAACACCAATCCTATCCCTGCTTTTATCTCCGGAACACTTAATTTACTGGAGGTCCTTATTGACGAGGCTCCATCGAAGTAGAGCTCCCAACATGGCTCATCTTCCTCGAGGTGCAGCACTTGTTCGTCGGGTAACTCACAATTTAGCGGCGATCCTTCTGGTATGGGATGAGCAGCGAGAAAGTCTGCAAGAGCTTGCCCTTTTACTGCTTTCTGAGGAGTGTAAACTATGTCAAACTCAAGTAGCATGACAGCCCATCTTGCCATTCTGCCGGCTAGGCTTGCTTTGGTCATCAAGTGTTTGAGCGGGTCGACCTTGGAGATCAGCATAACCCGATGAGCGAGCAAATAGTGCCTCAGCTTCTTCACAGCAAATATTAGAGCTAGGCATTGCTTTTCGATTGGGGAGTAGTTGTGTTCCGCCCCGACTAGAGTTCGACTGAGGTGGTAGAGGGCATTTTCTTTTCCTTCCTCGTTATTCTGGGCAAGGAGCGCACCGAGTGACTCGTCCAGCGCGGCAGTGTAGAGAATCAGCGGTTTATTTGGAATGGGAGCGGCCAGCACTGGAGGGTGCAACAAGTATTGTTTAATGCTTTCGAACGCTGCTTGACATTCGGCATCCCAGATAAAAGGAGCTCCTTTCTTCATGAGCTTTGAGAAGGGCCTACATCTCCCTGATAAATTTGAGATAAACCTCCGTATATAAGCAAGCTTGCCTTGAAAAGATCTTAGCTGTGTCAGACTCTTCGGAGGGGGCATCTCCATGATGGCCTTTATCTTTGATGGGTCAACTTCGATCCCTCGATGTCGGACTATGAAGCCCAGGAATTTTCCCGATGACACGCCAAAAGCGCACTTCAGAGGATTCATCTTCAGATCGTATTCCCTCAGTCTGGTGAGAACGGTCCTGAGATCTTGGATATGATCGGCCTTGGCTTTAGTCTTGACGACCAGATCATCAACATAGCATTCGACGACTTTATGGATTAGGTCATCAAAGATATTAGTCATCGCCCTTTGATATGTAGCACCTGCGTTCTTCAGTACAAATGGCATTACCTTGTAGCAATATATTCCGATCGGGGTTCGAAATGCTGTGTGCTTCTCATCCTCAGGCGACATCTTGATCTGATTGTATCCAGACGAGCCGTCCATAAAGGTGAACAGTTCGCAATTTGAGGTGTCATCGACCATCATTTCCATGACCGGTAGCGGAAAGTCGTCTTTAGGACATGCCTTATTGAGGTCCCTGAAATCGACACAAACTCGGATCTACCCATTTTTCTTCTTCACTGGGACTATGCATGCGATCCAGTCTGCATATTTCTCTTCCCTGATGAAGCCGGCATCGATGAGTTTCTTAGTTTCCTCGATGACCTTTTCTTCTAGTTCCCTTCTCATTCTTCGAGGAGCTTGTTTGACTGGCTTAGCATCAGGAGATATAGCCAACTTATGTACGGCCACTTCAGGGGAAAGGCCAGGCATTTCTTTGTATGTCCACGCGAAGCAGTCGACGAACTCATGCAGCAGGGCAATTATCTGCGCTTTCATTTCCTTTGACAAGAGCGAGCTGATGTAGGTCGGCCTTGGATTATCGGGCATTCCTAAGTCAATCTCGGTTAGCTCGTCAAAGGTTGCTTATCCGCCATCTTCGAGCTCTTGAGGAGCTTCTTCTAGCTCGGCTATCTCGTCATCATCATTTGATCTTTCGCTGGCCTCACCAACATGGATCATGTAGCACGCCTTGGAATCAAGTTGAATATAGCCTATGCCCCGTCTATCTGGAATTCGTCCATCGATGAGTGCTCGGACTTGGGGCGGATACCATAGCCCTTCGTAAAACTTTGCTTCGGACTCCGTTTGATATAACCGGCATCCGCACTTCTTAAAGTATTCCCGCATCTCGGGTGCATAGTATCTGGGATTGAGGACGGCTCTTATGCCTCTCTCATAGGGAAGGCACGGGACAGAAAGATCGTCCGGGTGCACAACGGGGTTTGACCTGTAAAACAGGATGCCCTTCTGTCCATTTTTCCTCCCGGGCACGTAGAAAGTTTTCAGCTGGTCCACGGTAGAGACTGACAATGCGTCGAGCTCTTTGCACATCCGTTCCGGCACCCTTGTGATGGCCAGGGACCCTTCAGCGACTTCGAAGGTCTCTCGTAGTTTCGCTTGCTGCATGGGGGGCCGATCTGCACAGCTGTTGCACGGCAGGTCCTCTTCTTCTGACTCTTCAGTGTCACTGCCAAGATGAGGGCGGACTTTGCTGCTAGATGGGCCTTCAGTAACAGATTCTTCCGTATCGCTGCCGAAATGAGGGCGAGTTTGGCGGAAGGACAGGCTTCCAGTGTCGGACTCATCAGTGTCGCTGCCGAAATGCGGGCGCGCTTGGGTATTTTTGCTTTTGAAAGTGATAGCCGGCGCAGATTTGCTTTTGAGTCTTGGGGCCGTTCTATCCTCAGTCAATTGTGGCTTAGCATTTTGGTGGTTCGTAAAGTACCGAGAATCTTCATATCGGACTTCATGCACACCGAACGGCTGGATGTCTCCGTCAATGCGTCTTTCTTCGCCATTTTTAGTATACTTCATGCATTGATAGAGAGTTGACGAAATGATGCCGTAATCGTGGAGCCACGGCCGCCCTAAGAGAATCCTATAAGACGTATCGGCGTCGATCACGTATATCTTAGCTTCAGTTTGTAGATCCCCGAATTTGATTGGCAGAGCTATGGACCCCAGAACTTGCTGGCAATTTTGGTTGAAGCCTTGAATGACAATCCTTTCCCTTGACAGATGTCGGACGTCCATTGACAAACTCTTCAGAGTTCGCAAGTTCATGATGTTCACTGAGGACCCCGGATCAATCAATATGCGATTAATTCGATCTCCGTCGCTGTACCCGGTCACGTAAAGCGGCCGATTATGCTCAGCCGTTCCCAGTAGCAAGTCTTCATCCTTAAATGTGACTGCGGCGGCATGCAAAGCGTGCTGGGCTTCTTTCATATTAATTTCCACAAAGTGGGCCTGATACCGCTCGGGGTTTTGTAGAGCGTGGATGAGAACATCTCTAAGCTCCTTAGATAGGACCAAGGCGTCGTAGATGCTCAGGAGAGACGGAAGCTTCCGGAGATGCGCCAAGACATTATAGTCCACCGAGGAAGGACTTATGTTTTCATCAGCCGGTTCTCTGCCATCTTCTTCATTAGTGACTTGTTTTTCCTTCCCTTTTGGGGCGTTGCCCTGATTTGGCGGTAGAGCCCTGCCACTTCTGAGCTGGATTTGATTGGTCGTTGTGGCGAGCTCCTCATCCTCTTCGGGAAAACAAAGATCATCCTCGGAGTCGCTGCCAAGATGGATGACATAGCAGGTCACTACTGGGATCTCTTTATTGGAGTCTTCTTCTAACTCCTCCAGAATTTCAGCCGCTTGTACAGGGAAGAACTCCTTCAATTGAATCAATGTTCTTTCCTTTTGTTCATATTCTTCGAGGGAATCGATATATTTTTGAATGGTCGATCTCCCTGCAGACTCTTTTTCGCGCCGAGCTGCACTTTTCTTCTTCTTGAGCTTCTTGGATTTTGAACCTGATGGAGCCGCATTGGCAGCTGGAGTGGTAGGCTTCTTCTGTTCTTTCCATTCCATCCTGGGTTCTTCCGAAGTAGCTTTATCATCTTCTTCGTCTTATTAGATATGTGCGTACTCCATAGAGGCTGCGGCGAGTCGGTCTCATTTCTCAGGGTAGCGGGTTCGGCTGTTTGCTCCCAGAAGGCTTCAATTTTTGTCTGTATAAAGTTGGCGGTTGCAACTTGATTGTTCACCAACACGCTTTTAGACAGCTCGATCTCTCCCGCCTTGTACTGCTTCTCGACCCAGTCCTTAAAGATATAGCAATCCTCGATCGCATGGCTCACTACTCGGTGGTACGGGCAATACAAAGGATTGTCGGTCATTTTTGCTTCTTGGGGTCTTTTCGACTCCGGCAATTGTAGGCCGTTGTTCAAGGCATCTTTAAATATCTTGCGGACCTTGTCCCTTCTGAAAGAGTAAACCTTGTTCTTTTTCTCCTCTAGGGAGGGCCCATCTCCTCCTAGCAATGGCTTTCAAGACCGGTTAGTTTTGGATTCGGCCGCCCTTCGCTTTTCTTCATTGTCGGAGGCATTGAAGACATTGGTACTGCTGGAACTCCCGCTTCTACGGTTGTCGTCCAGCTTGCTTTTCCAGGTTTTGTCTCTCTGAGAGTCCGGCGGGGACTCTTGCTTCGAGCGTTCTAGCATTTGGACTTTCTTGGTTAGCTCCTGAAATGTCTTGAGGCCCGCTGTACACAAGAATGGGACCATCCAATTGCTGAGGTTCCCAATGAGAAGGCTGACGGACTGGTCCTGCTCCAGCGGCGGTTCGCACTTGACTGTGAGATTACGCCATCGAGCGATAAAGTCGGTGTTGCTTTCATTCTTCCCCGGCTTGGTCCTCACAAGGTCGGCAATGGAGATTTTATCACTGACGCTCATGAACCTTTGCCGGAACAGAGACTCCATTTGGGTGAAGGTAATGACGGACCCGTCTGGTATGCTCGCGTACCAGTCGAAAGCGACACCGGTCAGGCTGTTGACAAACTGACGAAAAAGGAGCGCGTCATTGCCCCCTGTATTTCCGCACGATGCTTTGAAGTGGGCGACATGCTGGTTTGCATTCCCCGTTCCATCAAATCTTCCGAACTTAGGAATGACGTAGCCGCTTGGGAACTCAATCAGATCGTACTGCGCGGGATATGGCCGCCCACTACTGCCGATTTCTTTCTGAGCTTCGGCTTCGGCCACCAATGTTTTAACCTTGCTGGTGACCAAATCCATTATCCGATCCTGTGTTAGCGGGATGGTGCTATCTGGGGCCAAGGCGTCCCAGAAGCGGAATGCGGCCGGCTTTCATGCGGCTCGACCAGTCTTGGTCCCAAAGGAACAGGCATTGGCTGCCTCGGATTGTCATCACCTGGCTGATTAGTAGCGGTTTGTGCCTGATTGGGAGGCGCTCGAGCAATTTGAGCCGTAAGCTGCATCACCACGTTCGTTAAGTCGTCAATCTTCAAATAGAGCTTAGCCATCTCTTTATCTTTGCTCCTGAGCTGTTTTCGAAGCTCTTGAAGTAGCTCTTGCTCCGCAGTCCTGGGGAGGAAGGTCGGCTCTTCCTCGCTGTCCGAGCTTGACTCTGCACGGACCGAGGGGTCTATCTGCCTATCATCCTCATCGAGAGGGTTTTCTTCATCTAGCGGGGGCGGCTGTTCTTGGGCGGCGGCAACCACATTCAGGCTAGATTGGGCTTGGGATGTGGTGGCCCCATCCTTGCTTTTGCTGCGAAGGTTATCGCTGGGGCGACCGCCTGCCATATAGACCGTATGGATGATATATCCGGCCGTCTTTCTATCATTGGCCGCTGATTTCATGGATTGCTGTCTTGACCCCCTTGTTTCGGTAGCTGGTAGTCGATTAAAGGCGGCTGGCCTAACCAGTTTCTTGAATGGTGATGGCGCTTCTTTTCTGGGTTTGCCCCGCTGCTTTCATGCGGCACAGAGTGCTTGATAGACTCTTGAAGAGACAGTGTCATACTTTTTCTGTTGGGGCCGGGACACGTCTCTTTGTAGAATCGTTCGGACCGCTGTCTTCTTGATTCTGGCGGTCATGGCATTTTTCTGAACCCACTTCAGAGGCTCGAAGGAATTGCTGATTCTTACGTCCGACTCAGCCGTCGTCGCGGGGCAACCCTGCACTTGGAACTTCACATGATTCCATTTGGCCAAAGCCTTGGCCCTCTTGTTGGCTCGATACCTGAGCCGCTTCTGCCTTAACTTTTCTGTTCTAAGCACCTGGCAGACTTCAGCTCTTTGGGAAGACGCCGCAGACCGGGCGATGGAGGGCCTTGGAGATACGCTCGATTGTGCATATGTTGGAGTCATCGCCTGAGCTCATCCGCAACATTTGATTTTGCCCTTTGTACCGAAGTTCTTGCACCCCGCTGGAGCACCAGAGAATCGTTCAGATACAGTCTTAAGTTTCGGTTGTGGTGCCTTGGCGATCACGACATTCGGCATCTTACCCCGTGAGACCGGCTTGGCCACCTGTTCCGCTGGGATCTCCGCCAGATGAGCGCTCCCGGCAGGGTAGATGATGACAGAACCAAATTGGCGGGGCGGTTCCTCCCACTGTCGACTGAGGCTCGCGGGGAGAACCACACGAGCGTTGATCTTGACCACGTACGGAATCGGGGTCACGTTGGAAGCTGAATTCGTCTGGGGAGACATTGTCGTCGAAGGTTGATTGCTGCATGGAAAAAAAAAGAACATCATTTCAGTATAGGCAATCGATATGTATATTGATTGAGTTCGCATGAACGTTTAACCCGAAATATGGGAGGAGAGATAGGGTCCCACCGGGCGTGCCAGAATCTGTAGGGTGTTTTTCGTCACCCCAGTGAGATGGGAATACGCACGCGCTTGTCAGGCGTACTACAGATTCCCCCTGCCTAGGGTAGGCCGGGGTTTAATGATTGTGGGGATCCGAATCTCCGGCAGCCGCGGACTAAGCTGCCGTTAATTACCCCTCGCCTTTGGGGCGAGGGAACCTCCGATTAACGGGTTAAACTGGTCATGCGAACCCAATGTGTGATGTGCGTGTGTACTGTTTTGAAAGGGGGGTTTTGGATATATCGGGAGCCACGCAGAGTTTTTACGGGGGTCCCGCTACCCGGATAGCGGGCTGGGGGTCAAGGGGGCTAGCAGCCCCCTTGCGGGGTTCGGGGCAGTGCCCCGGCCCGAAAATTTTTTGGAGGGGGAGAATGTTGCGGAGTATGTGTATGTGTACATTCGTATACAAATGTATATATCTACATATATATATGAATAAAGGGAAAAAGGCATCCAAAGGATGCGTGGGGCAGCACCTTGGGCGCTGTGTGCTTAGGTGCTGTGCGCTCAGACGCAAGCGCGCCACGTGTCAGCACGTGGGCGCTTTGCGCATGAGCGCTGCGCGCAGGAGCGCAAGCGCGCGCGCCACGTGTCGGCACGTGGGCGCTTTGCGCATGAGCGCTGCGCGCTGGAGCACAAGCGTGCTGGTGCGCAAGTGCGCGTGCCACGTGTCGGCACGTGGGCGCTTTGCGCATCGCGCTGGTGCGCAAGCGCGCGCCACGTGTCGGCACGTGGTCGCTTTGCGCACGAGTGTTGTGCGCGGGAGCACAAGCGCGCGCGCCACGTGTCGGCACATGGTCGCTTTGCGCACGAGCGCTGCGCGCTGGAGGAAAAGAGGGCTTTTAGCCCCAAAAACTCTCGAAAGAGAAATTAGTGGAGTTGAACTCCTGAAAAAAGAAAAATGTTTTGGTTGGGGAAATGGGTTCTTCTTCTTCCTCCCCTGTTGGCTGGATCTTGAAGATCAAGAGATATGGAATTTTAAAAATCACTCGTTTTTGAGATCTAATGGAAGATCTAAGTTCCCCTTGATGGGTTTTGTGGTGAAAAGCTAATTTATTTTATAAAAAGGAGAGTAGAACTCTTGATTTAATTCAAGAGAAAGAAGAATGTTTTGGAACCTTGAAGATGGAAGAAAGAGCTCAGCTCTGAGACTTTTTTTTGGAGAGAGAAAAAAGTTCTTGGGATATTTCATTATCCTTGCCTTTATAGGCCATACATTTTACACATAGCCCCTTGGGCTTCACAAAATGGCATTTTGCCTATCCCATGGCTCATATGCCATTTCTTTTTGCACATAAGCCATGGGTTTTACAAAAATTTGGCTTTATGCCTATTTTTCTTACATTTATCCGAAAATAAAATAAAAGAAATACAACAAAATTATTTATTACAAAATTTTTATCTTGGCATGGGGGGAGGCCGGCCGCTTCATGTTCGGGCTCGACCCGGGCATGGGCCCACTAGATCTGGGCTCGAGCCCACTCGGCTTGGGGTTGACTTTGATTTTGACTTGGTCAACCGGAGTGTAAAATTTTACCCCAACAATAGATATATAGCAATGATAGCCATTCCAGATCACAGATGAACACTTTGGATATACTAGGAATCCGCGATTCGTTCGAGTCTGCAACGAAAAGCGGATTACACGGTCGCAATGAATAGCCAAACCCCACCCTAGACCCCTACGGGTGCGGCAAACTACCCGCCAAGTACCCGAAGCGAAGCAACCTCCCTCAACGCGTAAGTAGGCCACTCGGCACTTCGAGATACCCGGTAGTTTGTGCACCCCACCTTGGGTCTATCCTAGGAGCAAAAACAGTAAAAAGAAATTATACAATGACGGCTACAATCCCGACCCGATTGTTGCGGCCATACAAATAATATTACATCAATTTACAAATTTTACAATGAATGAAAGAAAAAGAACTCTCATCTCACATCCACCCCGGTTATTCATCCGCGACAATCCAACGAGTTCATATACACAAACCATCAACATTACAGATCACAGATATTTTTAACCCCCACTAATCGACGTATAGCGATTAGCGGACGTTCAATACATATATCACATCACAGAAAATATTCATTAGCCAAAGTGTATGGAATATCGATCAAAATATGGATTTGTAACCACCCCAAAAGTCATTTTGTTCTCTGGAAAATCTGGGTAGAAACAACATATACTAAAAATCCCAAAACAGCCAAATAAAAACACTGCACAAAACCCGGTCCACGACCGAGTCAAATCGGCCGCGGAACCTCGGCAAGAAGCATGTTCTTGCTGCGGAACCGCGGTGGTTTGATCGATTCAGTGGACTGTTTTTGTGCTGTGTTTTTACAAAACCCTGAGACGAATTTTCATGTATGTTAAATAATTTTTAGAGCAGTATAAAAATTCGATAGAAACATGGTTTTTTTTGGGACTTGTTTTGTGATTTTTTCCGATCGATATTCTTAACACTTTGCTAACTTGCTAGTTTATGTTTAGCTAGGCTCTGATACCACTGTAAGTCCACGTTGCTCATCCCGATTCTTACGTGGAGGCGGAAACGGCGAAAAACAATGATTTAGCACAAGGCAACATGGACTAAAAGCCGGATCTTTGATAAACTAGAAACTAACAAACTACTAGAGGCTTTAACTACTATGCCGTAGAAATTATACCTCACGAAACCGGTCCTTTGGGTCTTCATTCCGCTGTCCCGCTCGTCCGTCCAAGCTCCAAGGTACGATCCGGATCTTGGTCACCTCCGCGGCCTTCTTGAGTCGAAGACGATCCACCCGAGAGTTGTACACCGAGCTCCACCTCGAGCCGAGGCAACTAGGGAAATGAGATCGCTGGTCTAGATGCCCTAGGTTGTGTAGTAGAGATATATGGAAGTGTTTGTCTTTGTGGGATCTTTTTCTCTCAACACATGAGATCAAAAGAAGAAATCAAGAGGAGGAAGAAGGAGGAGCTAGCAACCATGAGAGCTTTTCTTTTCTTCTCACAAGAACAAGAGAGAGAAATGAAAATCAATTATGAGCTAAAGAAAATGAACCATGGTTGCAATAATGCAAAACTATCATCATTACCAATCCTTTCATGATAAAGTTGATACTACATTGAATTGACCATTTTCATAATCAAAAAGAAAAAGAAAATCCAAAGAAGAGTGTAGACCTCTCATGAAGGTCAATGGTCAACTCCGGTCAACGGGTCAACAAAGTCAAAAGAGGTCAAGGTGGTCAAATGGTCAATGCAATTAGCCATCACTAAACTATCACTAAAAGGATTAGTAAACAATGTCTCTGGCTCATAATGGTTTTGACCGAACGAATTGCCAAAACCCTAATGAGCCTGCCACATAACGGTTTTGGCCGAACCAACTGCCAAAACCCTAATGAGGCACCTCCTCCTTCATCGCTCCTCGAAACTGTGCATACACACCTGCATCCGCATTCCGTAGAATGCGAATGCACAGTAGACAAATCAAATCCATCCGTGCAATACTAGGATCTGGCTTAAACCAAAGCCCACTAGTATTGCCTGCCCGAACAGCATACGCACACAAGTGCACGTAAGTGATCGTAGCCCTGCCGTAAAACCATACGGCCTCTACACGTTTCGCTCAGTGCAAGGAAACTCTCTATGTGGGACTCTAAAGACTCGACACTACGCTGGCAGTGGGTATAACCACAGACCGCAAGCGGCACTAGCTGTACGTAACGGTCCCCAGGTAAATGTCGATAAGAAGGCCAATGAGGTAAACCCATCCAAACTCCTACTGAGCCTATATGTGACAATCTCCGTACAGTCCGGTCTGTTCGTCTGATACATCGCATGGCGGGCCTAGGGGGGTGGTGAACGTCAGTCCTCTAATAGCGGTACAAGTCGTGTCGGAGTGTAGCCCAGAACACCCTGAGATAATACTGGAAACCTACCAGTATATCTCGCTTGCCCTGGTCAGGGACTACTCGTGTAATGGCTCTCCTAGACACAGCGCGATGTCAACCCCCAATACCGGGAGAGACGAATCCTGTCTAACCGTCACTGTCTCCAAGTGATTCGGGACTGCACCCAACTACTACCTGTTTGCACGACTCCGTTGAGCCGTGGTAGGGTAGTAATCTAAGTACAGTGAGAACACACTCGAGGCGAAGTGACAGTGTCAAGTCAGCGGACTAAACTGTACTCATGTCACCTGGGAACTGATAACTGACGATAGGTATAATACCAACCATCAGTTCCCGATGAGTCCTGTCCAGTGTACTCGTAACCTAACGAGCACCCGCATACTATCTCCAGTACGACGTACTGATGGCTGTGGGACAGACCATCTCCCCTGTTGGGATGAGAAGCGCATACGCTAGTCTACTCCGGAGTATCGATGCCCTGTCTCGATAGTCCTACGACTAGGGACCTGTATAAGGATGTGCTTATAGATCACCCAGCCCCCGCGAGTGTGACTGCCATCACAACGCTGGTAATCAAGCAAAGATCCTAAGGGCTCTACTAATATGTATAAGCGATATGCTAAAAGAAACACATGCACATATTGAAGTAGAAACAAACCAAGTAGCATACTACCATTTTGAGCAAGATTGTCTATACAACTGTGAATATCCCAAGCTTCCATTAAGTAATATACAAGCTAGTATGATACAGTAATGGCCTCTAGGGCATATACACTAACATTCTTCATGGAAGACGCTCCGTCAAAGTAGAGTTCCCACCGGGTACCACTTCCGTCGATCGTGTCAAACGCATGTTCGTCTGGCAGCTCGCATTTCAAAGGAGAGTCGGCAGGTATTGGATGCTCAGCGAGGAAGTCGGCGATGGCTTGGCCTTTCACTGCCTTAAGAGGCTGATAGGTTATTGAAAACTCCATCAAGAGCAGGGCTCATTTAGCGAGTCTCCCTGTCAATATGGCCTTTGACATCAGATATTTGAGGGGCTCCACCTTTGATATAAGATGGACTTCATGCTGTAGGGTGTTTTTCGTCACCCCAGTGAGATGGGAATACGCGAGCGCTTGTCAGGCGTACTACAGATTCCCCCTGCCTAGGGTAGGCGGGGGTTTAATGATTGTGGGGATCCAAATCTCCGGCAGCCGCGGACTAAGCTGCCGTTAATTACCCCTCGCCTTTGGGGCGAGGGAACCTCCGATTAACGGGTTAAATTGGTCATGCGAACTCAATGTGCAGTGTGCGTGTGTTTTGTTTTGAAAGGGGGTTTTGGATATATCGGGAGCCACGCAGAGTTTTTACGGGGGTCCCGCTACCCGGATAGCGGACTGGGGGTCAAGGGGGCTAGCAGCCCCCTTGCGGGGTTCGGGGCAGCGCCCCGGCCCGAAAATTTTTTGGAGGGGGAGAATGTGGCGGAGTATGTATATGTGTGAATTTGTATACATATGTATATGTATATGTATGTACATAAAAAGAGGGGGAAAAGGCATCCAAGGGATGCGTGGGGGCCAGCGCCTTGAGCGCTGTGCGCTTAGGTGCTGTGCGCTCAGGAGCAAACGAGCCACGTGTCGGCACGTGGGCGCTTTGCGCATGAGCGCTGCGCGCAGGTCCGCAAGCGCGCGCCACGTGTCGGCATGTGGGCGCTTTGCGCATGAGCGCTGCGCGCAGGTGCGCAAGCGCGCGCGCGCCACGTGTCGGCACGTGGGCGCTTTGCGCAAGAGCGCTGCGCGCAGGTGCGCAAGCGCGCGCGCCACGTGTCGGCACGTGGGCGCTTTGCGCAATGCGCGTTGCGCGCAGGTGCGCAAGCGCGCGCGCGAGCCACGTGTCGGCACATGGGCGCTTTGCGCAATGTGCGTTGGAGCGCAAGCGCACGCGCGCCACGTGTCGGCACGCGGGCGCTTTGCGCAGGTGCGCAAGCGCGTGCGCCACGTGTCGGCACGCGGGCGCTTTGCGCACTTGCGCTGCGCGCTGGAGTGGACAAGAGGCTTTTAGCCTGAAAAAAAGACTTCTCAAAAGAGAAATCAGAGAGGAGTCGGGCTCCTGAATGTGTTTTGGGTTTAATGGAAGTCGTTCTTCTTCTTCCTCCTGTTGCTTGCTGGATCTTGAAGATCAAGAGATGTGAAATCTCAAAATCTCTCCTTTTTAAGATCTGATGACAGATCCAAGTTCCCCTTTGTGGGTTTTGTGGTGAAAAACTAATTTGTTTTATAAAAAGAAGAGTAAAACTCTTGATTTAATTTAAGAGAAAGAAGAAGGTTTTGGACCCTTGAAGAAGAAGAATAGATCTCAGATCTGGAAACTTTTTTTTTTAGAGAAAGAAAAAGTTCTTGGGATATTTTCATTATCCTTGCCTTTATAGGCCATACATTTTACACATAGCCCCTTGGGCTTCACAAAAATGGCATTTTGCCTATCCCATGGCTCATGTGCCATTTCTTTTTGCACATAAGCCATGGGCTTACAAAATATTGGCTTTATGCCCGTTTTACATACATTCATGTATAAAAAATTACATAATAATTATTTATTACATGATTTTGTCGTTGCCATGGGGAGGCTGGCCGTGGGCTTGACTTGGGCATGGGCTCGCTTGACCTGGGCTTCGGCCCACCTAGCTTGGGGGTTGACCTTGACTTTGACTCGGTCAACCGGGGTGTAAATTTTTACCCCAACAAAGTGCCCCCATCAATAAATGCACACCGCACATTTGAGTTGTGTGCATGAAATTGATGGATCTTGAAGCTGAACTTCGAGGTGGAACATCATTCCGGAGGCGAAGCATCATCCCGGGAAGCATGATTCCCGGGGATCGGAGCATCATTCCGATTCGTGGAGCATAATTCCAACGTCGGAGCATCATCCCGATTTGCGGAGCATAATTCCAGGGGATCGGAGCATAATTCCAGAGATCGGAGCATTATTCCGATGATCGGAGCATAATTCCAGGGTTCGGAGCATCTTTCCGAAGAGCGGAGCATAATTCCAGGATTCGGAGCATCATTCTGAAGGGCGGAACATGATTCCAGAGTTCGGAACATCTTTCCGAAGAGCGGAGCATGATTCCAGGGGATCGGAGCATCATTCCGAAGGGCGGAGCATGATTCCAGGGGTCGGAGCATCATTCCGATGAGCGGAGCATGATTCCAATTTGCGGAGCATCATTCCGATGAGCGGAGCATCATTCCGATGAGCGGAGCATCATTCCAATTTGCGGAGCATGATTCCAGAGATCGGAGCATCATTCCGATAAGCGGCAAACATTCTGACCGAAGCATAATTTCGATGCAGAGGTAGATTCCTAGGCGAAGTATAATTCCGACAAGGAAGGCAGATATTCCGAGGCGAAACATTGATTTCGACACGGGATACATTCTGAGACGGAGCATGATTCCGGCGCAGAGCTTGTTGGCTGACTTGATTCCGAGACGAGGCATAATTTCGACAGGGAAGGAAGATACACCGAGGTGAAGCATGATTTCGACACGGGGTACACTCTGAGACGAAATATGATTCCGACGCAGAGCACGTTGATTGACTTGATTCCGAGGCGGAGCTTAATTCCGACGAGGAGGACGCTGGTTGATTCCGAGCCGAGGCATAATTTTGACAGGGAAGGAAGATACACCGAGGTGAAGCATGATTTCGACACGGGGTACACTCTGAGACGAAATATGATTCCGACGCAGAGCACGTTGATTGACTTGATTCCGAGGCGGAGCTTAATTCCGACGAGGAGGACGCTGGTTGATTCCAAGCCGAAGCATAATTCCGACAGAGAAGGAAGATACACCGAGGCGAAGCTTGATTTCGACGCGGGGTACACTCTGAGACGGAGCATGATTCCGGTGCAGAGCTTGTTAGTTTGATTTTATTTCGGTTGACATCAGCATCGCTATACTGGAATATGGTACCATAAGCGAATCATCATTTGTCATGAGGGGATTTGGGAATTGGTTTTTTTTTTTGGTTTGGCATCAGCATCGCTACACTGGAATATGGTACCAGGAGCGAATCATCATTTGTCATGAGGGGATTTGGGAATTGGTTTTTTTTTGGTTTGGCATCAGCATCGCTACACTGGAATATGGTACCAGGAGCGAATCATCATTTGCGTTTTCTTATTAGGAAACGATGGCTTAGGAGACAGGTTTTAGGTCCCTATCACTTAAGACTTTTCAATTTTGTGAGCCGTAAGGGTCTCACAAAGCATTTTCTCCCTACGGGTCGTAAGGATCCCGTAAGTGTATTTTCTCCTTGGGAGTCGTGGGGACTCCCAAGTGTGCTGCTCCTTTGTGAATCGTAAGGATCTCACGCGGGAATTTTCTCCTCATAAAGTCGAGGGGACCTTGTGAGTGCATTTCATCTCTTTCTCACGAGTTTGCGCCTTTTCGGGTTTTCACAAACTCGCCGGCAGTCCTGCCGTTTTTACTCACGGAGCCCTTTCGGTTTTCATCCGTGCCCATTTTGCTTGTGGACATACCTTCTTTTTTTTATTTTATTATTTTTGGAGAGATAGGGATTGTTTTACGCCCGTGGATTGTATACGGTTTTGCAGGATGTATGATCCAGACCGTAGGGCCGGAAACATTTCGGGACTTTGTTGGCGTCTGCATCGCTGCACTGGAATATGGTACCAGGAGCGACTCATCATTCGCCGTTGTGGTATGGGATTTGGAATTTGGTTGGTGTCTGCATCGCTGCACTGGAATATGGTACCAGGAGCGACTCATCATTCGCCATTTGGGGATTGGGGAGCGATGGCTTAGGAGACAGGTTTAGATCCCTATTGTCTAAGGCTTTTCAATTTTATGGGCCGTGAGGGTCCCATAAAAGCATTTCCTCCCTACGAGTCGTAAGGATCCCGCAGGTGTATTTTCTCCTTAAGAGTCGTGAGGACTCCTAAGTGTGTTTTTCCTTTATGAGTCGTAAGGATCCCACAAAGGTTTGTTCTTCTCATGTATCGTGAGGACACATGAGTGGGTATTCTCAATGGAGCATAATTCCAAAGGCGGAGACCAGCCGCGTAACTTGTAATTGTGGTAGGGCAATACAGAGCATTGTCGGTCATTTTTGCTTCTTGGGGTCTTTTCGACTCCGGCAATTGTAGGCCGTTGTTCAAGGCATCTTTAAATATCTTACGGACCTTATCCCTTCTGAAAGAGTAAACCTTATTCTTCTTCTCCTCAAGGGAAGACCCATCTCCTCCCAGCAATGGCTTTCGAGACCGGTTAGTTTTGGATTCGCCCGCCCTTCGCTTTTCTTCATTTTCGGACGCATTGAAGACATTGGTACTGCTGGAACTCCCACTTCTACGGTTGTCGTCCCGCTTGCTTTTCCAGGTTTTGTCTCTCTGAGAGTCCGGCGGGGACTCTTGCTTCGAGCGTTCCAGCATCTGGACTTTCTTGGTTAGCTCCTGAAATGTCTTGAGGCCCGCTGTACACAAGAATGGGACCATCCAATTGCTGAGGTTCCCAATAAGAAGGCTGACAGACTGGTCCTGCTCCAGCGGCGGTTCGCACTTGACCGTGAGATTACGCCATCGAGCGATAAAGTCAGTGTTGCTTTCATTCTTTCCCGGCTTGGTCCTCATAAGGTCGGCAATGGAGATTTTATCGCTGACGCTCATGAATCTTTGCCGGAACAGAGACTCCATTTGGGCAAAGGTAATGATGGACCCGTCTAGTATGCTCGCGTACCAGTCGAAAGCGACACCGGTCAGGCTGTTGACAAATTGACGAAGAAGGAGCACGTCATTGCCTCCTGTATTTCCGCACGATGCTTTGAAGTGGGCAACGTGCTGATTTGCATTCCCCGTTCCATCAAATCTTCCGAACTTAGGAATGACGTAGCCGCTCGGGAACTCAATCAGATCGTACTGCGCGGGATATGGCCGCCCACTACTGCCGATTTCTTTCTGAGCTTCAGCTTCGGCCACCAATGTTTTAACCTTGCTGGTGACCAAATCCATTATCCGATCCTGTGTTAGCGGGATAGCACTATCTGGGGCCAAGGCGTCCCCAGAAGCGGAGTGTGGCCGGCTTTCATGTGGCTCGACCAGTCTTAGACCCGAAGGAACAGGCATTGGCTGCCTCGGATTGTCATCACCCGGCTGATTAGTAGCGGCTTGTGCTTGATTGGGAGGCGCTCGAGCAATTTGAGCCGTAAGCTGCATCACCACGTTCGTTAAGTCGTCAATCTTTGAATAGAGCTTGGCCATCTCTTTATCTTTGCTCCTGAGCTGTTTTCGAAGCTCTTGAAGCAGCTCTTGCTCCGCAGTCCTGGGGCGGAAAGTCGGCTCTTCCTCGCTGTCCGAGCTTGACTCTGCATGGATCGAGGGGTCTATCTGCCTATCATCCTCATCGAGAGGGTTTTCTTCATCCAGCAGGGGCGGCTGTTCTTGGGCGGCGGCAACCACATTCAGGCTAGATTGGGCTTGGGATGTGGTGACCCCGTCCTTGCTTTTGCTGCATGATTTAATTCAAGAGAAAGAAGAAGGTTTTGGAACCTTGAAGAAGAAGAATAGATCTCAGATCTGGAAACTTTTTTTTTTTAGAGAGAGAAAAAGTTCTTGGGATATTTTCATTATCCTTGCCTTTATAGGCCATACATTTTACACACAGCCCCTTGGGCTTCACAAAAATGGCATTTTGCCTATCCCATGGCTCATGTGCCATTTCTTTTTGCATATAAGCCATGGGCTTACAAAATATTGGCTTTATGCCCGTTTTACATACATTCATGTATAAAAAATTACATAATAATTATTTATTACATGATTTTGTCGTTGCCATGGGGAGGCTGGCCGTGGGCTTGACTTGGGCATGGGCTCGCTTGACCTGGGCTTCGGCCCACCTAGCTTGGGGGTTGACCTTGACTTTGACTCAGTCAACCGGGGTGTAAATTTTTACCCCAACACATGCGCCAATGCATAGTGCCGGAGTTTTGTTATCGCAAAGATTAACGCCAGGAAATGTTTTTCGATAGAGGAGTAGTTGCTTTCTGTCCCCAGAAGAACTCGGCTTAAATAGTAGAGCGCTCTCTCCTTCCCTTGGTCGTTCTCTTGTGCCCATAATGCGCCTAAGGAACCTTCGAGGGCTGTGGTATAAAGAATAAGAGGCTTTCCCTTTACTGGAGCAGCTAACACCGGCGGGTTCTGCAGGTATTGCTTGATCTCGTCCAGCGCGCCTTGGAATTTGTGATCCCAGACGAAAGGGGTTCCTTTCTTCATCAGGTGACTGTAAGGGCGGCACTTACCTGAAAGGTTGGCTATAAATCGCCGGATGTACGCGAGTTTCCCTTGGAGAGACCGCAGCTGTTTGAGAGTTCTTGGCGGTGGCATTTCCATGATCGCCTTGATCTTCGACGGATCTATCTCAATGCCCCGGTGCCGGACAATGAACCCTAGGAATTTGCCTGAGGATACCCCGAACGTGCATTTGAGGGGGTTCATCTTCAAGTTGTATTGCCGAAGGCGTTGAAATACAGTCTTTAGATGCTCGAGATGTTCCTCGTATGATTTGCTTTTAACCACGAGGTCGTCGATATAGCATTCGACGATTTCATGTATAAAGTCATCGAAGATCTTCATCATGGCCCTTTGATAAGTGGCACCGGCGTTCTTTAGACCGAAGGGCATCACCTTGTAGCAGAATATTCCCAGAGGGGTCCGGAAAGCGGTGTGCTTCTGGTCTTCGGGATGCATCTTTATCTGATTATACCCTGATGAGCCGTCCATGAAAGAGAAAACCTCGTGAGTGGATGTGTTATCTATCATCAGCTCGGTGACCGGTACTGGGAAGTCGTCCTTCGGGCAAGCTTTATTGAGATCTCGGAAGTCCACGCATATGCGCACTGTCCCATTTTTCTTCATTACCGGGATGATGTTGGCGATCCAATCCGGGTACTGAACTTCCTGGATAAACCCAGAGTCGATCAGCTTCTTGACTTCGGCGTTGATGCTCATCTCAAGCTCGAGCCGCATTCTTCTCGGCGCCTATTTAACTGGCTTAACGTCCGGGGATATCGCCAATTTATGGACAGCTATTTCTGGATCTAGTCCTGGCATTTCGGAATAGTTCCATGCGAAGCAATCTCTATGCTGCATAAGCACGCCTTTTAACGCAGCCACCTTTTCTTCAGATAGCAGCTCGCTGACGAATGTCGGTCGCGGGTCATTTGCCGTTCCTAACTCAATCTTCTTGAGGTTATCTGTAGTAGTATGTATGCCATCTTCCAGCTCTTTTGGCGCTGGCGGAAATTATGAGATTACCTCGTCGTCATTGCTGTTTTCAAAGCACCAGGGAAGGTCATTCATGTTCTCGGGCTCTTCTTTTGATACCGTTATCATATGACAGGTACGAGCTCGCTTCCAAGACCGACGTGGATCTGGTTCTGCTCTTGTGGCTTTGGGTTCGTGTTTTTGTGGCGGCGTTACCCTCCAGCTGCTGTATAGAGCAAACCTGCCTTGCTGGTACTGGTCTTCGACCCAGTTCTTGAAGGTGAAGCAGTCTTCGATAGGGTGTCCTATGGCTCGGTGATAAGAGCAATAGCCTGGATGAGAGACCTCGTTAGCTTGCTCAGGATGCTTAGACTCCGGAAGTGTAATCATTCGAAGCTTTAAAGTGAGATCGAGTATCTTCTTCGTCTTGTATTGAGGGAAAGAATACGCTCGATTCATCTTCTTCCTGAGGGACAAATCCGGACCGCGCAATACCCGATCACATGACTCTTTGATCCTGCGTTGTCGTTGTCGACCTCCTTTCCGCTTTTTGACTCACTTCTGCCTCTGTGTCGGGCCTTTTGCACAACGGGTTGACAGGGAGGAGCATCTTCGTCTTTTGCAGCCTGTTGAAGAAGACGTTGCGTCCTAGCTTTCTCGTAGATGGCCATTTCACGGTTATGGTCGTCTCGAGCTTTTTGACCCGCTTTCCTGATAAGCTTGTCCATTCGCTCTTTAAATGACGGACTCGGCACTTTGATTGTGGGATCTAGTTTTGATGAGGGGTTGGCATTTCCCGACAGGGCGTCCTCTTCTTCATCGACGTTATATATGGCGTAGCTACCGTGGACTCGTTCCCGTTTCCCGGATCTCACATATCCAAGCCCAAGCGTTTCCATTCTCCCGTTGGGCAATTTACGCCGAGTCCCAGGGACATCCCAAATCCTGTTATAGAATCGAGCTTGTCGAATAGTCTGTTTTAAGGGTACCCCTTGGCGCTTCAATAGCCTTTTTAATCCGTTTGTGTAATATCTGGGCAAACGGATGGGCTGGAGCCTGTCAAGTGTAGAATCCGCGTCGTGCCAAATTTCTTTCTCTACTCTTGTTTCCATGGACTGGTAGAATAGGATTGCCTTTTCACCTTTTCGCCTGGGAGGGACATAAAATGTTCGCAGGTCTTGCACATTGTAAGCTTCAAGTGCATCAAGGTCTTTGTAGTGCTCCTGCGGAATCATGGTAATTTGCAGACTCCGATTGCCACCAGGGAATTCTTGTACTGACGGTCGACTGGAGAACACAGCATTAACCTCATCTTCTGAATCGCTTCCGAAGATCAATATGGGAGCGGACGGTCCCGGGTCGTTGCGTCGAGACGGCCCAGAGTAAACTATCTCTTCTTCTTCTTCGGTATCACTCCCGAAAACAGGAATGGTGGTGACGGCTTTGTTCTCCGGTTTGCGACACCTCTCTGTATCCTCGAAATCTGGCAAAAAGTACTTTGCATCTTCGTATTTGTGGACTTCGTTTACGGAGAATGGGTTCAGCTCTCCTGTTACGGTGTACTCGAGACCGTCCTTGAAATACTTCATACACTGATGTTGCGTAGAAGGGATGATGTTGTACTCGTGTAACCAAGGTCGGCCGAGCAGAGCATTATAGCATGTCTTGGCGTCTATGACGTGAAACTTAATGTCCGTGACGAGTAGCCCAAAGCGTAGCGTCAATATCACGGATCCAAGAGTTCGTGATGACTGGGAGTCGAAACCGGAGATGGTAATTTTGTCCCGAGCGAGGTGCTGAACGCTCATGCAGATTTCCTTCAACACCCGAACATTAAGGAGATTGACGGAGGACCCATTATCCACCAGGATTTTTTCTATCTTGATATCATGGCAGTATCCAGAGACATATAGGGGACGGTTGTGATCGCACGTCCCAAGGAGAAGGTCTTCGTCACCGAAAGTGATATCGGCCGTGTGTACTTCTTCCAGTTCATCCTTCATCCTCTGTTCGGTGAGGAAGGCTTGGAATTGCTCGAGCTCTTGTAGAGCCTTGATTAATGAATCTCTCGCTTCTTTTGATAATAAGAGGGCGTCGAGGATGCTGAGCTGCGAAGGTAGCTTCCTCAGTGCGCTAGGATGTTGTAGTCCACCTTACTCTTCTTGGACGGGTCCTTGGCAGTCAGCTCTTTCATGACTTGGTCATCTAAGGCGATATCCTCGGCGACCTTTTCCTTTCCCTTATCTTTTCTAGTTGCGGGTCCGAGATTCTTTTCCGGGAGCGTGCGATTGCGCAGCTGAATGTTCTCGCAGGCCTCCGGTTCTTCCTCTTTCCCTAAGACGGATTCTTTAAAGAGAGGGCCCAGAGCCATTTCCTCATCAAAGTCGCTCCCAAAGGTGAGAACTTGTGATTCCCCAGCATTAACCATGCGACAATCACCGGTAGTTCTATTAAGCCCCTCAGTCATACCTTTCCGCTCCCGACGAGTTTTGCTCTTTTCCCGCTTAAAATATTGTCGGTGAGCGACATATCCCTGCCACCATATCTTAAAAGCGTCGCACTCCTCAGTGGGGTGTAAAATCTTCCGATGATATGAGCAGTAATTAGGGTGCCTCTCCGCCCCCATTGAGCGTGTTTTCTTCCGAGGGTGGTAGCTTCATTCCCATCGACATGGCTTTGGCAAACCTTTTCCTCGTCTTGAATATGTTTTTATCCGCATCGGATGTCTTTTGATCTGGTGGGAGTGCTTCGACTTTTTCGTTTAGTCGCCTGCATTTGGCTCCTTCTGATGCGGCCATCTCACGCTCCCGATCGGCTTTACTTTTCAAACGAATCTCGTCTAGAAAGGCGTCGATCATTTCGTCTGTCGGCCACACAAGCTCCGGTTCAAGCTCTGCCCCCAGTTTCTCAGTGTCAGGAGTTTTTTCATCGTCCGTAAACGAGTGGGAGATCACATGACAACTCGCCACATATCCGTCGGATTCATCCGACGAGTTTTCTCCATTATCTTCCTCCTGAAAGACGTGGTTGAGGAATTCTTGGAGTGTAATGGGAGTCCGCGCCTTTTGATTGTACTCTTCCAGCGCGTCAATCTGCTTCTATAGGTCCGTACACTTGTTGCCAGGCTTCACGGGCTTCTTAGATTTCTTCTTCTTTTTCTTTGAAGATTTCGACGGCTGGTCATGAGTGCTCGGGTCGTCACCACTGATCTTCGGAGTTGGGCGCGGCTTCAGCATCCCTTCAGTGAGCGGGTTCTTCCATTCGACCGCCGGGCATGTATGAAGATCACTCAGCATCCTTTTGGTTTTTGCTGAAAGCACGATTTCCTATGGAGCTTCTTCAATGAAAGAACAAGTTGCCCCCGGTGTGTCCGTCTTCTTAGGAGTGTGAGGTTGTGGCGGGTTCACCTTCCACTTCTCGGACAGCGCAAACTTGCCCTGTAGGTATTGATCTTCAATCCATCCTTTGAAGACGAAGCAATCCTCAATCGGATGGCTTACCGTTTGATGGTAAGGGCAGTAATTGGGGTTATTCACCTCACTGGGTTGCGGCGGTCGCCTTGGATTTGGAAAGTTGATAAGCCTGTTACGTACCGCCAGTTTGAATAGCCTCTTCATCTTATCCCGCGGGAATGAGTAGGGGCGCTTCATTTTCTCATTATAATACCGCCGTCTTTCTTCCAGTTGATCCGCCAGCTTTGGGGCACTGGGTTGCTGCTGAGCGTTCGCAATGAAGGTTGCCTTCCCTTTACCCTTGTCATTCCGAGGTTCCGGCTTCGGGGGAGGCGGTCTGTGACCCATCTGGTCCATCTGGGCCAACTTGTCGATCAAATCCTGGAACGTGGTTGGTTTAAAGAACATCATGAACTGTGAGATAGTTGCATGAGGATCTAGTGTACCCACGAACATGCCCACCGCAGGCGCTTCCTCAATGCGTTGTTCGCATTTCGACCACAAGTTTCGCCAGCGTATAGCGTACTGGACCCAAGTCTCGCCTGGTTTCACCCTGGCATTAATCAATGCCGTTATCGGGGTACGTTCGCTGGCGCTCGCGAATCGCTGAGTGAATAGCAACTCCATTTCAGCGAACATCTTGATGGAATCGTTCGGGAGTTCAGAATACCATTCGAACGCTGTTTCTGACAAGCTGCCGACGAATTGGCGAAGCAAGAGCTTATCGTCGCCGCCAGTGTTGCCACAAAGCGCCCTGAACTGGGCCACATGTTGATGGGGATTGCCTGTCCCCTTATAGACATGGAATTTCGGTATTGTATAGCCCGGCGGGTACTTGATCTGGTCATACCAGCTCGGATATGGTCGCCCTGTTCTGACAACTTGACCAGCTGCCTCAGTCGCCTGGTGAACCCGTATCTGCTGAGCTATATATTCGTCTAGGTCAGCTTTGGAGATTGTCTCCTCCTTGGCTGTTGACAGAGCCGGTGGAGGATTTGACGTTTCTCCCCTGTCGTCTTCAAGGACGATTGGAGGATCTTCAGCAGGAGAATCTTGTTGGATCATCATTCCCACCATGTCCTGGAATAGGAGGGCCATTCGTTGTATATTGGTTGCTTGTTCGGCAGCCTCTTTATCCTTCTTCTCCAATATCCTACGAAGGAATTCAGCGTCAGTTTCTTGCTCCTGGCGTTGATCAGATGATGCTTCGGGGCTTTCTTTCGGCCCAGTGAGTGCGGCTATCGCGTTCATCATTTCTTAGAGCTTCTGCTGTTGCTCCTAAGCTTTGGTTACTGACCGTGTAAGCGTCTATGACCCGTGGATGCACGGCTGTCCTCCTTTCCCGACGCCATGTATACCGTATGCACCATCATGCCCCCAGACTTAGGGCGTTTAGGCTTATTGTCATTGACATTTGCTGCAGGAGTGGGGACTTTCTCCGGCCTTCTTCTCTTTTGAGTAGTCGACGTGGAGGGAGCCGTTGCAGCGGGCGCCCAAGTGGTTGTCGTCCTTTGTGATTTAACAGGACGGTTCTTTTCTTCCGGAACTTTCGCCTTCTTCTGCCGGTGAGAGTGATCTTGAATGATTACCGAGTCCTGAACCCGTCGCCAGACCTTATAAATTTTGGAGGACAGCCGCTGAGGAGGCTGCTCCGGCTTTGTTTCTATAACATTCTCCGCAGGTGGAGGGGATCTTTTGAGAACCGCAGTTAGCGAATTTCTGCGTACCCAGTTTAGCAGCTCAAAGCTGTTCCCGATTGGAACAGCAGCCTCAATTTCCACCGTTGGAGCTGGTGGAGTTAGCCCGGAGGGGGAGTTGCCCCCAGTCTTCCTTATCCGGCGCCAGTGGCGACGTCGGGCATGATGGGTTGTTGGGATTGATTCAGCGATGGCTTCGTCTTGCTCCCTGTTCTGGGAAGGGGCTGCTGCCGGTGTCAGCCTTTTGAAGACTGACGTTCGTTGAGAAGCTACGTCCATCCAGTCAAAAACAGATTTCTGAGCGAGAGCGGGAACGGGGGTAGTCAATCTCGCGAAGACCGACCCTCTGGGAGGAGAAGCCGCCTTGACGACTTCGGGAGCAGCTGTCTTCTTTGGGATGGCCACCTCAGGTATCATGGGCTTCTTAGCGGGCCCTTTGGAGTTCAGGCTCAGTCTGGTGAAGACCGAGGAGTTGTACGGCCCGTTGAGAGGGGCCGTAGGAGTAGCAAGTCGATCAAAGACCGACTTCTTTGAAGCTTCCGATACGGGCACTGGGATGTTAACGTTCACCGGCGGGAGCATGGTCCCAAAGAACAGACCGATGGTAGCTTGAGTCACTTGTTCCACAGGCATAGTAAACAGGGAAGCAGCCTGCGGTCCATAGGCTACACCTCCAGATGAGGCGGAGCGTCGGTTGCATTTGCAGTTCGAGCAGTTCGAGCAGTTGCCAGCCACTGATCCTCTTGCTTTCTGCAGCAAACGAAACGCCAAATCTTAGTACTTCGAAACCCAAGGGCAACCATTAGCAAACCACGATTGGTTCGCGAATCACGACACACGAAGTGTGGAGTGGAAAGAGGAAAAGGTCCCACCGGGCTTGCCAGAATCTGTTCCCCTCCGAAAGACGGCGCGACGGACGTCTTGCCTGAAATTCGGGGCAGATGCTAATTGGTGCTATCCGTCTACCTCTCCGAAGATGCCAAGTTGATTTATGGCACCGTGTATCGAAGGTTTAAATGGATGCGTCCGATATAGCAGACTTCGTCAGATTCCCCCTCGCTTGAGGGGTTTTTGATTATGGGGACGCTCTTTCCTACAGGCGCAAGCCCCTGCAGTTAATTACGCTACCGCATTGCGGTAACAACTTTCTCCTTCTCCAGATGGTCACTTCGTGTCGTGTGTGTTTGATTTGTGTTTGGTTGCCCGTGGATTGTATACAGAGACTGAGTTATGTCGTCGCCCGTAGGGCGTGGACTGGTCCAAATCCGTATTATCTTAGATTTGGGTTTGGGGGTTTGGGTTTAAGGATACGTTAGCCTCGTTTGAGACTAAGAACGACTTAAACGTTTGTTAAGGATACATTAGTCTAGTTTTTAGACTAAGATCGACTTAACGGGATCGTTTAGATCCGACAAAAGAGCATTTGAGGGCTCTATTGTTCCAGTTTAGGGACATGGTGGTCAATAGGTAGTTTAAGGACATCGCGGTCCATTGTTAGTTTTAAGACATTGCGGTCAAGGTTAAGGACCTCATAGTCCGTGGATTTAAGGACTCCACAGTCCGGCATTAGTTTTATGACATCACGATCAAGGTTAAGAACGTCATAGTCCGTTGTTAGTTTTAAGACATTCCGGTCAAGGTTAAGGACGTCATAGTCCGAGGGTTTAAGGACTCCACAGTCCGTCGTTAGTTTTAAGACATCCCGGTCAAGGTTAAAGACCTCATAGTCCATGAGTTTAAGGACCCCACAGTCCGTATCAATGTGTGGTCATCGGGACCCGTCACCTCTTTGAAGACGTTGAGGAATTACAACGCCAAGTATCAAAGGAGTGAAGAGATGTACCCTTAAACCAAGGTAGATCAAGTGATCTGTAGTCCAATTTGGAAAACTAAGATCAATTATTATATTATGAGCTCATTGGCCCAGTTAAGTTTGAATTGAGGACTTATGGCCTTCTTGGGCTAAGTCTAATCATGTTTCATATTGACCCTTTGTTGGTTCATTGAAGGAGAGGCTTTGCCTCTAGAAACTTAGCCAATTGGGCTAAAGCTAGTGTTAAACACTATAGGCCAACAGTGTTGAACACTGGGAAATAAGATTTTCAGATTAGTGTTAAACACTAAAAATTGTGATTCTCGAATCAGTGTTAAACACTAATAAATAACAGTGTTAAACACTGGCAACCAAGTTATCAGTTTGGTGTTAAACATTAGCAGAGAAGAGATCACGTGGGAGCACGTGATGGCATCCAAAAGGTGCGGCCAGATCCCCCTCACTTTGTTATACAGATAAGTGTTTAACACTTTTATTCTGACAGCCATCACGTGTGGGCACGTGATGGGGGCCCACGCTTTGATCTGTTAGAATGTTCATTAGGGGTCACGTGGTAGCACGTGAGAGCGCCCTGCTTCCCTCTATTTTGTTCAGTCAAAAGTATTGAATACTTTGAAGTATCACGTGTTGTCACGTGATGGGAATTTGGGTGCTTGTCTGTTAAAGCTTCAGCCAAGGGGTCACGTGGTAACACGTGAGAGCGCCCTAGAACTCTTTATTTGTTTCTTTTGCCTTTTTCTCTGTGCGCTTCATGGGTCACGTGAGGCATTGCCTTGAAGTTCTTTTCTGTGAATCTTTGCAGGGGTCACGTGGTAGCACGTCACTCTGGCTCTTTGCATGTTTTAAAGATTTGTTCATCTTTTAAGGATTAAATTCTTCATAGGGTTAAACCCTAGCAATAAACTTTAGAGTAATTAAATTCCTGTTTTCTTCTGAAGAATCATATTCTTAAATAGGGTTAAACCCTAATTTCTTTTCTGTAAAGAATTAAATTCTGGTATAGGGTGAATCCCTAACTCTTTTTTCTTTAAGGGAATTAAATTCCAGTGAGTTTGAGAGAATTAAGTTCTCAATTAGAGTTAAACCCTAGTTCTGTCCATTCTGAAGGAATTAAATTCCTAGGGTTAAACCCTAATTTTATCTCAAAGGAATTAAATTCATGTAATTCTGTGAGAATTAAATTCTCAAAACTCAGTTCCTCCTCTGTGTTTTAGATCTTCATGGCAGGATCTCAACCCAATGAGAATTAAATTCTCAATTCATGGGGAGATGTGCACTTTGCAGATCCTCAACCAGAGAAAGAACTAAGTTCCTTTTCTTTATATAAGAGTTAAACTCTTTTGAGAATTAAATTCTCATTGAAGCCTCTCTTTTCTTACCTAGGGATTTTCTTTTGCAGAGAATCAAATTCTTTCTTCTGAATTTTCAATATTCCAAAGCTCTATATCTCTCTCTCTGTATATCTATCAAAAAAAAAGGTCCCCCTTCTTCTTTTCTTGGCTCCTATTTATAGGAGAAGGAAAAGAATCAATCTGTTTGGTAAATCTCTCATTGAAAGATTTGATTTGTTCATTGAGAGATTTGATTTATATTTATCATTAATCTGGGCCTTTAGATTATTAGGTGAATTTTATTCACCATTGGATTTTAAATCCAAAGATATCTCTTTGTTATTTCGGTTAGATTTAGGGGGAAATCTTTCCAAGTCTAAGATTTTTCCATAAATTGGTGATATTTAATCACCTTTAGATTTTTAATCCAACGAATTCAGATAATCCTTTTTCATTTTGGAAAGATTTGAAAGATCTTCCCTCAGAATTTAATTCTGTCAAAGAATAAGGCTTTTAAAGCCGGTCACGTGTGGCCACGTGACCCCTGGTCACGTGTGGCCACGTGACCCCTGGTCACGTGTAGGCACGTGATCCCTGGAATGGGCTTCTCTTCTTCTGCGCCCTGTTCTCTGGCCGCTGCTTAACCATCACGTGCCAACACGTGACGACTGGTCACGTGTGAGCACGTGATGCCTCTTTTGAATCTTTTCCTGATTTTTATTCAGGGAACACCCTTAACAGGAGAAGCCGCTTTGAGGACTTCAGGAGCAGGAATGGCTATCCGCTTCAGGATAACCCCTTCTGGTATTGCAGGCTTTTTCATGGGCCCACCTGAGCTTTGGCCTAGTCTGTCAAAGACTAAGGCGCTGAATTTGGGCGACCCGTTGAGAGGGGCCGCGGTAGTTGTGAGCCGATCAAAGCCAACTTTTTCTGAGCTTCTTGCGATGGTACAGGGGCGTTGAAGCTCATTGATAGGAGCATGGTCCCAAAGAACAGCCGAGTAGTGGCTTGCATCACTTGTTCCACTGGCATCGTGAAAATGGAGGCCTCTTGAGGCCCATAGGTCACTCCTCCCGCAAGGACGGAGTAGGAGTTGTTGCAGTTTGTGCAGTTGAAAGCCATTGATCTTCTGTTTTCTGCACGGAGCAAGACACCCAATCTTAGTACCTCGAATCCAGGGGCAACCATAGCAAACCGTGATTCGTTCGTGAAACACGACAGACGAAGTGTGGAGTGGAAAGAGGAAAAGGTCCCACCGGGCATGCCAGAATCTGTTCTCCGCCGAAAGACGCGACCGGGACATTGGGACGTCCGGCCTGAATTTTGGGGGCAGATGCTATTTGGTGCTATCCGTACACCTCTCTGAAGATGCCAGGTTAATTTATGGCACCGTGTATCGAAGGTTTAGACGGATGCGGCCGATGTAGCAGACTTTGTCAGATTCCCCCTCATTGTGAGGGATTTTTTTTATTGTTGGGACGCTCTTCCCTGCAGATGTAAGCCCCTGCAGTTAATTACGCTACCGCATCGCGGTAACCACTTTCTCCTTCTCCAGATGGTCACTTCGTGTCGTGGGTGTTTGTTTTGTTTTTGGTTGCCCGTGGATTGTATACGGAGACTAATTTATGTTGTCGCCCGTAGGGCGTGGATTAGTCCAAATCCATATTTTCTTAGATTTGGGTTTAGGTTGGGTTTAAGGATCGTTAATCTCATTTGAGACTAAGATCAACTTAAACGTTTGTTAAGGATACGTTAGTCTAATTTTAGACTAAGATCTACTTAACGGGATCATTTAGATCCAACAAAAGAGCGTTTGGGCTCTATTGTTTTAGTTTAGGGACATTGCGGTCCATTGGGTTTAAGGACATCATAGTCCGTGGAGTTTAAGGACATCATAGTCCATAGTTTAAAGACGTCATAGTCTGTAAAGTTTAAAGACATCATAGTCTATGAGTTTAAGGACCTCACAGCCCATAAAGTTTAAGGACGTCATAGTCCATGAGTTTAGAGACCTCATAGTCTGTAAAGTTTAAGGATATCATAGTCCAGTTTAAAGACGTCATAGTCTATGGGGGTTTAGTTTAGGGACGTTGCGGTCCAAAGTTAGTTTAAGGACATTACGGTCCGCAGTTTAGATGCAAACATGGGTCTGGAAATGCACCAGATAGTTATTGGTCATCGGGACCCACCACCTCTCTGAAGACGTTGAAGGATTACAACGACATGTATCAGAGGTGTGAAGAGATGTACCCTTGAACCAAATGCCAGATTGAGAAGAAATGGGATAAACATTATTATAAATGCCATCTGAGATGATTAATTTTGGAAGACCTGAACATAATTAGGGCTCGGTTAAAAAAACAAGGTTTTGGCTTTGGGAGACTTGGCTAACTTGGGCTAAGATTGGCCTATCATAGTGTTAAACACTAGCATATGTTCGGCGCTCACGTGCTCCCACGTGAGGTCTTAAAGTATTGTTTAAGCACTGAAGATTTGAAGCGCTTACGTGGGGTCACGTGAGGTGCTTGAAGTAGTGTTAAACACTGAAGATTTGAAGCGCTCACGTGGGGTCACGTGAGGCGCTAGAAATAGTGTTAAACGCTGAAGATTTGAAGCGCTCACGTGGGGTCACGTCGGGCGATTGAAGTAGTGTTAAACACTGAAGATTTGAAGCGCCCGCGTGGGATCACGTGAGGCGCTTGAAGTAGTGTTAAACAAAGAAGATTTGAAGCGCTCACGTGGGGTCACGTGAGGCGCTTGAAGTAGTGTTAAATACTGAAGATTTGAAGCGCTCACGTGGGGTCACGTGAGGCGATTGAAGTGGTGTTAAACACTGAAGATTTGAAGCGCTCACGTGGGGTCACGTGAGGCACTTGAAGTAGTGTTAAACACTGAAGATTTGAAGCGCTCACGTGAGGCGCTTGAAGTAGTGTTAAACACTGAAAGTCTGAGGCGCTCCCGTGAGGTCACGTGAGGAGCCTGAGATTTGGCACAGCTTCTTTGAATTTGTTCCCGTTTTCTTTTCTAAGTGCTGAGCATTATTGGGTCACATGGGATCACGTGAGGCGTCCCCAAAGACTGAAAGCTGCCTCTGTTTTATTCTCTTTTGAAAAGTGCTAAGCACTATTAAGGGGTCACGTGAGACGCCCTAAAATAGAAACTGTCTTGGGTTTATTCACCATTTTTCTTCTGAAGGGCTTATTCAGGGGTCACGTGGAAGCACGCGACCTGATCTTATTTGTTTTCTCTCGTTCAACACGGGTGCTCACGTGGGAACACGTGATCATGTTTGGGTGCTAATATTCTTTTTTACGTGCATGGAGATCTTGAGTTTTGAGACCTTCAAGTCCCTTGTTTAATAAGAATTAAATTCTTTTGTAGAGTTAAACCCTAGTTTTATTTAGAAGAATTAAATTCCTAGATGTACTGTTGTAAGAATTAAATTCTTTGGACTCGATTCTCCTCCTAAGTTTTGAATCTGCATAACAGATCTCCCCGATGAGAATTAAATTCTCAATTTGTGGGGAGGTCCGCTTCTGCAGATCTTCAACCAGAGGAAGAACTAAGTTATTTTTAGAAGAGTTAAACTCTTGTGAATATGAAAAAGAGGTAAGAGGTTCTGTCTTTATTCCCTTCCTTACCTAGGGTTTCTTTTTGGAGATCTTCTTCTCTCTAGAGAATTGAATTCTCTTTTCTTTTGGCTTACGAAGGGGTTTTTTCCTCTCTCTTTTCTCTCTTTTTTTTGTCCCTTTGCTCTTATTTATATGAGAAAGAAAACAATCAATTTGTTCAAAAAAGCTCTCATTGAGAGATTTTGATCAACAAATATGATCTTTTAGATCAATCGGTGAATTTTATTCACCGTCGGATTTTTAATCCAAGAACTTCTGTTTTACAGAAGATATTTCTTTTGTTGTTCTTAGCAAGTTTAGGAAGATATTTCCTTGCACATAATTTTTCTGTAAATTGATGATTTTTAATCACCATTGGATTTTTAATCACAATTGGATTTTTAATCCAACGGCGCTTTGCTTTACAGAGTGCAATCTTTCTTGTTTAGAAAGATCCAAGGAAATATTTTCCAAAATAGCGCTTTTGATTTCTTTGTTTAGAATTTAATTCTATCTGTTCAGAAGGCATAGGAACCCTCACGTGTACCACGTGATTCCTCACAGAATTAATTTGGTTTGTTTGCATGCAGAAGTCCAACAGAGGCAAGACATCACGTGGTAACACGTTAGCCTTTTTGTTGTTTTTTTTTTGTTTGTTTTATAACTGAGTTCCACACGTTTTGTGTGAAAAGACGATCACGTGCTTGCACGTGAGGCTTTAGTCGCCACTTATTTAAACGAAACTGCCTATTCTGCATACAGATGCATCACGTGCTTACACGTGATGCTCCACTAACGGGAACTTTTTCCTTTTCCCTCTCTGAGTTTTCTTTATAAGTGATTGATGATCACGTGCTCACACGTGATGTTTCCATTAGTGGGGAAGTTTCCTTTACCTTTTTCTTCTGAATTTTTATAAGGTAACAAAGAAGACTTGTGAGCCGGCTCAAGCAATCTTGAGCCATCTCAAACTGATGTTCAAACTGAATCAATAGCTAACATGTAACCTGATCTGATATATTGTTCGATTTACTATATTGTACATGTCTTATCCATGCTATGTAATCTTTATTGTTGAACCTACATGATTTACGTGAATAAATCTAATACATTCTAGACTTGACTTGACTCGAACCATGAATACAACTTGACATGAATACAACTTAACATGAATACATCTTGACATGAATACTTGATCGTGACATGAACTCAATCTTAAAAACTTGATAATGAACTTATACTCTCTCTTGTATCCATGGTTTCGGGCAAGACTTATGAAATTAACTATAAATTAAATACACGGGGTGTTGGAGTAATTTAAGTCATGAGTTCAATATAATCTCAGGAGTCCCTCTAGTACATGAATCCATGAATACTAACATAATATACAATCATAAGGGCCCGTGTTTTCTTGCCCATGGATTATACTCTTGGGTTCGTGAATACTTCAATGACGGTTGAAGTCCCGTTACTAACATTCTTGGTTCGGACTCGTGATTCCTTAACCCTGAATTACAGCTTTGGATTCGAGATTACTCTTGAGATTGGTTGACACTTACACATGAACTGTCATTAGATTGGTTTACACTTGTAGAGATCTATTAAGACACGTTACTATTTACTTCATATTCAGCACTTTACTTATTATATACTCATGTTAACCGACACTATGCCTACACTACACTGCCATATTATATAGTACTGCCATGTTATAGAGAATTTCTATGTTTACTTAATCGCCATGTTTAATCACATTATTATACATATTCACTGTTTCATGATTGTACTTCCTACTTATATAACTTGTCATTGTACACATATGCTTATAATCTTATCTTATTGGGGATTTACCGAGCGCAAGTTCGCTAACGAACATTCCACTCTATTTTCTTTTTTCCTTAAAATGTTCGTCAGGTGATTTAAGGACTGAGGAGATAGAACCGACAGAAGGGGATTACTCACAGTTTTCGTCGGAAACGGACTTCTAGTTCTTTTCAAGCTTTTACATTTCCAGTATGCCTCTTGTTAAGACCTTGTCATATTATTGTATCTTGTTTTCCGACTTTATGTCACTGTTGAATTTTGTGAACTTTGAAATGTAATAATCGGTAGTTGGATTTTATTCTCTTGTTATTTCTTGTTACATTTATATTGCTTGTTATACGCTTAGAAAGAACCTACTCGGAATAAATACGTCGCGGGCCTCATCACGTACCCGTTACCGTTCTTTTGGGAAGCGGGGTGTGACATTCAGTTTGCTCGAGCATTTCATCATTTCGCATGTTATAACCAACGAAAATCGTGGATTTTCAATTTTTTTTCACTATTCCGCATGACCCACAAAAATCATAGATTTTTAGTTTTTCAAAGTTCTCTTGTTCTTTCAACATTTCATATTTTATAACCCATCAAAATCACGGAATTTTAGTTTTCTCAAGTTTTTCAATATTTTGCATTACAGCATACAAAAATCACGGATTTTTTGTATTCTAGAGTTTTTCAATATTTGGCATGTTTTAGCCTTCAAAAATTGCAAATTTTTAGCTTTCTTGAATTTTATAATATTCCGCTTTCTATATAGCTTATGAAAGTTATGAATTTCCAAATTTTTTTAGTTTTTAAATATTTTGCATTTATAACTCATGATAATAACTTGACTTTCTGTATTGTCGATTTCAATATTTCACATGCTAAATCCACCAAAATCGCGAATTTTCAGTTTTCTCTAGTTTCTCAGATTTCTCGAGTTCATTAATATTTCACATGTTATATAGCTCATGTTAATCCCAGATTTCCGGTTTTATCGAGTTTTTCAATACTTTGCAAGTTATAACCAACGACTATCGCAGAATTTTAGTTTTCTTAAGCTTTTCAATATTTCATATGCAACCCATGAAAATCATGAAAATCTTGGATTCTCAGTTTTTTCGAATTTTTCAATAATAATAACAAACGAAAATCGTGAATTTTTAGTTTTCTTTAGTTTTCTCGAGTGTTACAATATTTCGCATGTTGTAGCTCATGCAAATCGCAGATTTTTTTAATTATAAGATAAACTAATTAAAATAGTAATTACAGTTAAGTATTAACAAAATTTGAGAAATATTCTGAAAAGATGCTTTTCATGACAATCCACGATTCTTGAACTGAATTTTTAAAGTTTTGGGGTTATTTTAGTAATTACCAAGTTTGGAAGATGTTTTAACAGTTAACTATGGTTTGTGGACAATTTAGGTTTTAAAAAAGTTCTTTGGGTGTGCGGTTGATGAAACGAACAAATGGTATATCATTTATTAAGGAGGATAAATGCTAATGAGAGTTCATGATGCATGTGCATGATCATAAGACGGAAAGGAATAAACTCACGAACCCCACAAAACCATTTAAAGGGTGACTGAAAACTCTCATTGGTTTCACTTTTTCGACCGGAAGCATTATACGCAATATTTTCTCCAAGGAGAAGGTGGTCAATATCAAGTGTCAACTCTTGCGGACCCACTACTCTCAAGCTATCCCTTTGAACACCACATGAACCTCAAAACTCTCTCTCCTCTCTCTCTCTCTCTCTCTCATTTTCTATTGAAAAATAAAACTTGCAAAATTAAGAGAGATGTCAATGGCAATCTCTGACCCATCTTCAATCTCTACTGCCCTTCCTTTGAATTTCACTTCACACCTTCAAGGCCATGTAATTAGTATCCCAACTCAACCATTAGAAATCAATCATATTTTGTCACCAATTAAATCTTTTAACTCAACCCTAAAATAATTTTGTTTTATTTGATTTTATTTAAGCAGAAAATTTCTACATTTCTCAATGGCAAGCGCCCGCTAAAAATCTCTTCAAGCAACAAAGCAAGAGGCATGAGTTTTGTCTCAAGCTCTTTGTCAAATGAAGGCAACAACAATTCAGTGGAGTTGGATGTGAGATTCCCAAGGGATTATTCTGTGCTCCTTCATCAGGTAACAGTACTTCTATTGCTCTCTTTTTCTCTCTTTTTGGGTAAATTGTCCCAAAAAAACACCCGGCGGGTTTTACCACTGACAAAAAACAATGGCTCCGAAACGGTCAAAAACCCTTGAATTTTTTTTCAGCGGTATTTATATAGTTGCTTGTTATATCTAATTAGTTCATACCACAAGCAAACTGCATACATATCACAGGCAACTGCATGCATGTCATATAAAACTTAGATATAGCAGACAACTATACAAATACAGCATGCAAGAGTTTTTTGACAACTGAAAATTTTTCCAAGAGGTTTTTGACAACCCCGATGCCGAGGGCTTTTTGTCAGCAGAAAAACTTGCCTGGTGTTTTTCTTCGACAATTTACCCTTTTTTCAACTAATGTTATGAGAAATTTGTAGTTTCTATTGGGTTGCTCTTGCTTTGTTGGATAGTCTAAAAATTTGGTAAATTTCATAAGTTTAAATTCCTTGTTCTTGGAAAAATGAAATTGCAGCGATTTAAATGTCCCTGCCAAAACTCCAAAATTATGATAAGGGCATGCAAGTCAAAGTCCTTTTTGAGCCAAAACTTGGGCATTTATTCAATGATATTTTTAAATTATATTAATTCTTATTTAATACACATCAAGTGGGATCCCAACCTAGATTATTTTGAGACCAAGTTAAATACCTCTTCCACTCATTCGAGATTATGATGAGAGTTGTGAGAACATATTCTGCATTCTTAAACATTATAGATGTTCAAATATTTCCAATGTGTTGAACAATATGCACAACTTACCTAGATTCTAAGAAAAGTTTTGATCTTTTTCTCAATTAATATCAAAGATACATAAAGTGTTTGGCTAATCTGGTATAAGTGTAGTGATCATCGCAGGCGAAAGCAGCAACCGAGATGGCTTTCCAGGACAATAAACTGCTAATGGTGAGTTACACAAATAACTACCCTCTAATTAGTAGCAAGTTGGTAAAATTAATCCCATATGTATATGATACAAAGTATCGATATGCAGGAAATTGAGTTTCCTACGGCGGGCTTGGAGTCTGTACCAGGTTCTTTAAATTCTTAATTGTTTTTTTAGCTTTTTTCCCTAAATATTTATAATCTCTCGATTGCGATGTAGACCTGAAAAAATCGCTTCCTCAAATTAGGTGATGGTGAGGGAGGGATCGAAATGACTGGAAGCATGCAGCTAATTCGGGAATTTTGTGATTTGTTTATAGCTCCTGAGAAAGTTACAAAGACGAGGATCGTAAGTTTACTAGCTCACTACAATAGACATGTAAATTCAACTAATTTTGTTCACTGGAAATTTTTATTGTGTTTTGTAACATGATGGTAGTTTATTAAATTTCAAAATATTCTAAGTAGGGTGTAGTATAGGCTTGTATTTATCGAATAATTAACAGATTATGTTGAGTAGTTATATGTCTAGAATTGCTCCATATTTAACCTTGAAGATCTTGTTACTGTGTCTTTGCAAAAACTGAAAATGATCAAACATATAATTCTAATAACTTTATATTTACACATTGAATTTGAGTTTGTGTAAGTAGATATTCAGTTGTTTTGTGAGCTTTGCAGGTGTTCTATTGGCAAAAAAGCCAGAGAGAGAGAGAGAGAGAAAACATAGCTTCGAACCAATGTTTGATTAGCCTTGAGCATTAACGAATTATTAGTGAATAGTTTTCCATAAAATGCGCAGTTCTTTCCAGAGGCAAATGAGGTCGATTTCGCAAGAAAATCAGCCTTTGAAGGATCGTCGCTCAAGCTCGACTATCTTACAAAACCATCATTTTTCGAAGATTTCGGATTCGTCACTAAAATCAAAATGTCAGATCGAGTGAAGCCGGAAGACGAGATTTTCTTGGTTGCTTACCCATATTTCAACGTTAACGGTAACCATGCTATTTCATCTCAATGTTAAGGAGACTTTCTTTCTTTTCTTTCTCTTTATTATTATTATTATTATTACTATTTTTTATTTCTGTAGAAATGCTTGTGGTAGAGGAGCTATATAATGAAGCGATAGTAAATACTTCTCGAAAGCTCATCATATTCAACGGAGAGCTAGATAGAATAAGAAGTGGATGTATCCGTTAATCACATACCATACTACAAGAATATTCTTTAGATTCAGATATCTTTTAACATCATAAACAAAAAAATTGATTGATTTTTGGATTTCAACTATATTAGATGCCCAACTGCTCAAAATTTAATCAAATTGACATTATTTTAATTGCAAAATCTACAATTCACTTTTTCCAACAAATCAATTTATATTTAAATTCCTCAAATCTTAACAACTTAATGGCTATAACCAGAGATAAATTATGCAATGCATTTTCAAGGTGTGCCTTAATGAGATTCATAGATTACCCGCCTTTTTTCTATCCAAAATTGGGCGCGTTAACCAAGACCTTGTTGCCGAAGTTGGAAACAGTATACTATATCCACAATTTCAAAGGGCGGAATGGTGGGACACTTTTCAGGTACAATCTATTCCACACATCCATATCATTAAGATAAAACTTAAAGAGTTAAATGGGATTGCATTCAACCATAGCCCCTTGGCGGCGGTCAGCAGGACAAATAGGAGGGTGGGTTGGACCCCTCGGTTGATGTTCGGACGGCCCCCAATCCCGGAGGTTCTGTCACACCAACGCAGCCGTGGGGCTTCTCAGCCCCATTTTTCTCGAAATTACATCTTCTACTTCTAGTCTTACTTTTTATATAGAATACTAGATTGTAACAACTTACTTTTAGGTGCATTAATTTTATGTG